>OX243820.1:31065315-31079416 GCA_945859605.1 Lumbricus rubellus | reverse complement strand
GAGAGAGACAGACAGGCTGCGGAAGGAGACAGGCAGGCAGGTAGGGAGGCGGACAGGCAGACAGGTAGGGATGCAGACAGACAGGTAGGCAGACAGGTAGGGAGGCAGATAGTGAAGGAAGGAGACAAGGAATGAGGTAGACAGGGAGGGAGGCAAACAGAAAGGAAGACAAATTGCGATACTGAGAGGAAGAAGGGCAGTAGACATGGAAGCAGGCTGCATGGTAGAAAGAAAGAGTTGCAGAGATAATAGATATAGACCGGGAGACAGGGAGACAGAGAGACAGAGAGACAGAGAGACAGAGAGACAGAGAGACAGCATGCAGGGTTCAAGACAGAAATCATGGAGAAACGCAAAGGGATTCGTAGGCACAGGTGGACGATAGAAGAGATTGGCAGACAGACAAACAAACAGACAGAGTGTAGCACAGTATCTATATTATAAGGCGAAGTCAAATTCTGTGTGTCTGTCGCGTTGGGCGCAAAACTCTCGCGGTCAAAGGCTTTTACTCTAAATATGTCTAATTCGCGAAATTATTTTTAAAACATTTTTATGCGAATCTGGAATTCAACGTGACTATTGGCAGCTCTCAATTCACTTTAAAACCGGAGTTATAAACATTTTAAATTTCGATGTGGTAGTTAGCGCCTATACAGATATTTTAAGAAGCGAGTTAACGTTGGGCCGCCATTATTTAGCAAACGGCTGCATGACGTCATCCTGACGCTCACAGTATTAATCAAGTTATTAATAGGCGCTCTTAGTGCATAAACCATAGGCCCTATACTATAGAATAGACTCAATAGAGAACGGAGAATGTTAATGTGTGTGTGTGTGTGTGTGTGTGTGTGTGTGTGTGTATGGGTGTGTGTATGGGTGTGTGTGTGTGCGTTTGTCCATAATTATACACCTATAGTTTCACAGCTATTGATCACCAGAACCACCCAGTGAAGGGTTGGTAAATCTAGCTAACCACGGAGGCCTGCGTGGGGGCGATATTCGCGCAGTTTCGGAGTTTTACACATCAAATCCTATGCAGTTAGAGATAGAATGCGACCAGGGCCATCACGCCCACAGTCAGCATGCACACCCCGCCCCGCAGGGGCGAGTCGGGTTTAGTTGTGGAAGGGTTAACCAGAAGTGTGCAAGGGCTAACCAAAATGTTCCGGACAAAGCCTGTTACATTAGAGGGTTGGAGTCTATGTGGGGCCGGGTAAGAGTGCTGATGGGGATAGGATGGGCCGTAGGTGATGCGGGGTAAGAGCGGTGAGCAATGTATGGATGCGAAAGGGGTGGAACGAGGGCTGGGGTGGGAGCGGTGAGCAGAGTGGGAGCGGTGAGCAGGGTGGGAGCGAAGCGGGGCGGTGTATGGGTGCGGAGGGTGGTGGGGACGGGGGAGGGGTGAACAGGGTGGGAGCGGTAAGCAGGATGGGAGCGGGGTGGCGTGGAAGGAAGGCGAAGCCCTAAGTTCCCCGGGCAACGCCGGGTATCACATCTAGTAGTATTATAAAGTGACGGGCGGGCAGGCAGACGCAAAAACAGAGAGGCAGACAGGTCTAGAGACAGAGAGGTATAGAGAGGTAGAGAGGCAGAGAGGCAAAGAGAGGTGGAGAGGAAAGAGAGGTAGAGAGGCAGAAAGAGAGAGCGGGAAAGAGAGGTAGAGAGGCGAGATGCAGAGAGAGGCAGAGAGGTATAGAGCAACATAGATAGGGGTACACAGATAGGAAGATCAGGGACTGCATGCAGCGTGCACGGCTACAGAGAGGGATTCACGCACGCATGCAGGTAGGCTCTACAAGTTGAAGGAGATGGATTAGATGCGAAACGAATAGACACTGAAAATGGGATGAATAGGTAAGCGAAGGAGCTATAGACGACGACCAGAAGGGACCCGCGGAAGAACACACGCTGCGTCGTAGGCCACTCATGCCGGTGGTGTCAGAGGCAGGAGAGTCCCTTCAATCTCCACAGTCGACCTACATGTACACTGTAGGATGCAGCTGGTTCATTGTCTGTTCCTCCATCCCTTATTTTCCGTATTTACCGAAGGACTCTTCAGTCCTGCAGCGACGGCTGTCTGCAGCGGCTCCCTCTCAGCGGATTAGCGATGCTGAAGTATAGTTCAATGGATATATAAGTGTACATCATCATTGTAAAAATTCAAGATTTTGGGACTTTCACAGTGTCAGTAGCCTATCCTATATACTTACAACTCATCATTAGGAGTCTATAGTCATTACGAATCCCTAATAATGCAACACGAAATGGTTTCAATCCCTCTATATTTTCATCTGCTTCAGGATGAGATTGCTGCGGGGCTGAGGGGTTCGACCCCCTAGTCTTTCTTTGGACTTTACAGTAAAGTCTTAATTGAACAACATCCCATGCAGGTCCACATTTAATCAATGTCTCCAGTCTTCAGTTATTTTTCCACTATCAGGAATAGCCTATATATTATATATATATAAAATATAGTTATTTACTGTGTATATATATATATATACTGATCTGCTTATTCTACATCATTGCATTCATCGATCGCAAACTTATTCTTCGGTTGTATACATTCCACAATCCTACATGTCAGCAAGATTGTCACGATTGCACTTAGAAAAGTCGTGACTATGTTTTGCGACAATTACTTGTACACGAAACAAGACTTACAAGAGACTGTCTCTGATCTTCGTTCTTGAACTGTTCTTCGTCATTGTTGAACTGGAATTCTCTATCACGTTCAGCAATCAATCAGCGAGAACAAGATTACAAGAACACGGTAAGTGTGCGACGGTGAGAACCAATCGCCTTTACTCTTTAATCCAGAATCTCGAACGCTCGACCTATATTATACATGTAGATTGTAGAGTATACCTTGCGTCTGAGCAGTTTCTAATGAGACAGACCTTATACCTTCATCTGCTTAGGGAACTATATATATATATATATATATATATAAAATTATATATATATATATATATATATATATGGGGCGCGGTGGTCTAGTGGTGGCGTCGTTGCCTTGGAGCCGGAAGGTCCGAGATTCGAATCCACCTCCCCGCGTAAGGACCTTGGGCAAGTCCTTCACTTACAATTGCTCAGCGCTTCGGCGTGAAACTCCGATGCAGTGTCCGCTCTGCATCGGGAGCGCCTCTGAGTAGAGAGAGCTTGAAGGGGCGTTATAACAAGTGCACATACATACATATATATATATATATATATATTAGTGTGGTCCAAAAAATGAAATTCAAGCTAGAATCCAAGACTACCTCACCGTTTGTTAGACTTGTTATTAGTATCATTGAGACCAAATTTCAGCCCCAGATTCGGACTAGAAGGCGGTGCTCAATGACACACAAATATTACCATGTAGTAGTCCTTGCTAGAAATCAAGATACCTTTCCTGTTTGGTCAAAAACTCAACATTTGTCATGTAGATGAGCTTGAAATGGTGTCTGTTGTGTTACCATACTTACCAGAATCAAGACTACACAGTTGTTAAGCCATTAAGTGACAGGTGTATTTTATGGAAATGAGACTTCTGGTGATTTGATCATGAAGGATTGAGATTTTTGGTGCCAATTTCTGCAGCACTTGTGTCCTGCTCTCCTTCTGTCCTGCCACTTTCATGGAGTACCATTAACAAGAAATGCTTAAGAAGACCAGGAGGGAACATGCCGAAGTTGAAATATCTGAATTTGTACCACAATATTATCCAGTGGCAGTACACTGGATGGGAAAATCCTACTTGAGATCTTCAGAGCAGGAAATGTCAACCGCCTGCCAGTGCTGGTTTCAGGTGATGGTTTGTATAAACTCTTTGGTGTGCTCAAATTAGCTTCAGTGGCAGGATACAATTCAAATCCAAGGCCATTCTTTATTTTCTGGAGTTATAGAAACTCACTGATAATATTCAGGCCTTGAGCTTTGATAAAAAATTATGCCAACACCGGAATTTTCAATAGAGTGTACGATTTTGCAGGAAGACAAGATAGTTCAAGAGCTCCTGTGGCTGACCTGCCATCTTCATGTGATGGAATTGATTTTAGCCATGTAAGCCTTCTGCACGTTGCTGTGATTTATCTAATTAGCCATATATTCCAATGTTTGAGAGATTTAGAGCTGCTTGGGAAGGTGTGACACATGACAACATCTGAGGACTGGAAGTCACAACCGGTACTGAAGCCCTCCATGCAATAGTATTCAGCTTTCTCAAGTACTCTGCTGAAATAAAGTCAGTTTTAGATAAATGACCAAGAACTCATTGAGGTATCAATTGTTGACATTGGAAGCCAGCCTTCAATAAGAGACTGGAGAGTCCAATTAACAATGCACATTGGATGGTCTGGTCACTGTATGCCATCAAAATATACCTTTTAGTGATCAACATGATGTAATCTTGAAATCAATCTAAGTAAGAAGGAAGAAACTAAAATTCATCAACTTATGTAATTTGGTGGCCTTCTTCACACAATGGCATGGATAAAAGACTCCTCTTGCTGCTGCAGCTTCAGGACAAGATATTTCAATATGGATTGATAGAGAAAATAGGAGTCAGTTGCCCAGGAGATCAGCTTTGCTTCCATGAAGGTCCTAGAAAAACACCAGTAGTAGGCCTACCCTTAAGATGAGGTTGAAGTTCTGCATATGTGGCCATTTGCCTATATAACAGACCAGGTGAAATATTCCACAGAATGACTGTGAAGCCTGGTGAAAGGATGGGGAGGCTTAGTGCTATGGCACTTTAAAAGATCATTGCATGGGTGATTTTGCATTTCAGCAAATGAGGACACTATACCATAGTGCCTGAAGATTGGTAATTCTTTTTTACACTTCCACCAGAAAAATAGATCGAGAAGAGGATTATAAATAAGGCAGATACTGAATTCAACAACAGAGAGTGGTGAACAACATGGCTGAGAGACATGTGAAGTTGTTCGAGGAATTCAATCGACTCATCACTGATGATGAAGAACAGCCAAGTGGTCGAAGGAAGTAGGAAAGCTGTCCCCAATCACTCAATAAAGAAATCTGCTGTTGACACAGTGCCTGCTTAGTCTTAGCCTACTACATAATTATAATGATTTTATCGGATATTGAAGTGAGAAAATGAGAACCATCGTCATTCATGGACTGAACGATTTTTTGGACAATTTTGAACATTTCCAATTTTTTCAAACCAACTGAAATTTTACATTAATGCTGAACAATTGCTAAAGTATCACACATATTGTCATTTTACAGCAATATTTGATTTAAATTGAAAAAAAATACGATTGTATAGGAATGTATGCTCTACACAATGTTTTGGACATTAACGTCTTTTCGTCGGCTTAATGCAAAGTAACAGAGTCCGTGAGCACCGCCTTCTAGTTTGAATTGGAAGCTGAAATTTGGTCTCAAGGATACTAATAACAAGTCTAACAAACGGTGAGGTAGTCTTGGATTCTAGCTTGAACTTTATTTTTTACCATGTATCTGTGAACCACACTAATATATATAGGTCTACCTTCCTGTCTCACCAAGAAGGTTCGTTTATATTTTTAGCATGTCTACACAAAATGGCAGCTCTTCATGGATTTGTAAAAGCATTATAATTGTGCAGTTGAAAGCAGTTAAAATAATTTATTGGCATCCAATTGGGGGAATAATTTACCATGGATGACGCATGAGAAGGGAGAGAATGGGGGTTGTGCTGTTCTAAATATTGCTTCAACCAAGTCCTGATACATTTAGGGGAGACCGGGGTTGGTTGCAACGACTTTCACATTTTCGTGTTTCACATTTTAAACCTTGGAGCTACAAAAATCTACTCACCTGCAGTTGTTGAATTGCACAGTGAATTGTGAACAGTGAGTGGCCTTCGCTCTTGGAACAGGCAGCAGAATATAATTATTGGCGCCATCGAGCGAGTAAGTCGCAGATAACGCGCAGCTTATTATTGGAGAGCTTAAAGTGTGACTGGACGGTCATGTACGGCGTCAAGGCACTTATAAATGACTTATTTTCATATTTGAACGCCATCCTGCCACTTACTATTAGACCAGGAGAAGCCTGAAAAGGTGAGGGGTGTCCATGCAGACACTTCTATGTCTACATCTTGAGCACTGGTTTTTACACAAATTGCAGAAAGTTAGCGAGCCATGGTTGGTCAATTAAAATCATGAGTGCGGGCCGCATGTTGGACAGTACAGGTGTACAATAACAGAAACAGCAATAACAACAACAGACTCCTGAGTATTGTTGCTGACCTGTCACTCTTTTTAGAATGTGAACGGTTTTATTATGGACCTGATAAATTTTTGATATTCGATTAGAAACCCATTCGGATGGCAGAGCTCGTGAATAAGCTGTTGCCCTGTGCTTGGCTTTCAAGTTGCGCTTTAGAAATTTGGAGATTACGGTTACGATTAGGCCTACAACAAAATTCGTAGCCTTTGCATATAGACTAATTAAATAAGCATTAAGGAGATTAAGATGCTTGGCTATCTTCAATGAGCATTGAACCACAACGGAACCGTAACCTTAAAATTGGTTTTAATTTATTTTAAGTCTCGGTCCTATTTAAATTCTATTAATAAACTAATTTGGGTTAATTGATCTTATACCACATAAAAATCACAACGCTTAGTCTAAATTGAAGAGATCGAATTTAAATTACGGATCTGATAATCATAATTATCACCTACCAAAAATTAACTGAGTCTTACAGTTTCGGAAGGAATTAATTAGGAAACCTTCGTGATTAAATAACTATTAGGCCTACAGGTTTTATCGTCAAATTTAATTGAAAAGGTACACAGGCTAAATGTTAGATAGTTTAATATTTAAAATCTGCGCACAACTCGAACTACAGTCATAATTATTACAGTTGAATTCATTAGTCTGATTCGCTTCGCTGCCTGAAAATCGTACATATTAGCCTACAGGCTATTAATTAGCACGCATAAATAATCCTTCAGCAAGTTGATAAATAGGCTAATTATATAAAATGTAGACCTATATCAGCTGAAAATGTGTAGTTGAGCTGAAATTAGAGTGCAGCTTAACTTCAGTTACGGTACACGAATATAATACTGTTAGTCTATCGCATAGCCGACTCTCCAAGTCTCCAAGTTCCACCAATTAACAAGTCCATAAATAGGTAAATTTATGCATTAGCTATATCTGTACAATGTAGGCTACAGTATCAGTACCGGTATTGTATAACGGGACAATTAGTAAATTACGCTATGGCAGAATATTTGTTAACGCAGTTCAGAAAAAAGAGCAAAAGGCGCTACAGAAGTAATGTACGAGCGTGTTGATAAAACATTACGCATAACAGAATCTGATGATTTTTATATCTCGCGCGAACTCAGTCATAGGAAATACTGTAGTACTGTATATAATTATAGTATACGGGTAGAGCACTCAAAAATCATCAATTCAGTACTTCCTGCGCATAGGCGTAGCTAAAAATTAATAGCATTGGGATAAATAGCAGTAGGAAAAATTGCAGCAGGACAAATTGTAGTATGATACTTTGTAGTAGGATAAATCGTAGCCTATAGGATAAATCGTAGAGTAGGATAAATTGTATAGTAGGATCATTTGTAGTATGATTAGGCCTAACCGTAATAGAAGAAATAGCAGTTGGATAAATTGTATTACAGGAATAAATTGAAGTACAATAAATAATGTAGGATAAATTGTAGTATGATTAACCGTAATAGAATAAAATACAGAAGTTGGATAAATTGTATTACAGGCTAATTTAAGTAGGATAAATAATGCAGGATAAATTGAAGTATAGATAAACAATGTAGGATAAATTGAAGTAGGATAAATAATTTAAGTGGAAGAATCTTAGTAAGACAAATCGCAGCAGGATAAATATTTTAGGAGAATAAATCATGATATATAGGATAGACCGTAGTACTCTCTCTACGCTGTAGTACAGTGTATACAAACGCTTGAATTTCGTTCTCTCCAAGATTCTCCACTTTGCCGACTCGAGTAGGCTATACATAATCGTACTCGCATTCGTAAACATTAAATTCCTTAAGTGCTGTTCGGAGGTTAAAGGCGCAGGGCACCTTGCAGCCAAGACGGGTCTTGTTGCAAACGATAAATCTTGGAAGGCGACTAGAGTATAGACTTAGTAGACGAATCCTTGATGAAGTATATCACCATTAAAAACGTTCATCTATTTAATACTTCTCCATAAAATCTTAAAGCTGTGCATGATATCATATCAAAGAATCGAAGTCTCCTGCAGTATCCACACACAAAACCAACACTGACCATGCATCACCAGATTCAGTTCAACAATACAATCTTCCATGGATATCGATGATACACGCTCAGAGGACCCTAAACTCGGTTCACGGTGGCCATCACGCCATCCAAATTCGAAAATAACGACTGTCCAATGAACTGGCATAGTAAGTCGGAATTCCCTTCCGTACTGGCAGCGGAGGAAAGCAAGCGTCGGCGATCTCTGTCCACTCTCTTTGGCTAAGTCTTGGCTGATGAAGATGCTGATGCTGCTGCTGATGATGAAACTGCTGATGCCTTTTGATCGTGCGATAGTTTATCGAAGAACGGATGGAGAAGAACGTCGGCAAGATGGATTCTTAGAGTCGGGTCGTAGTCGAGCATCTTACGAATCAATTCGAATAACTGTTTCTCGTCCTCGCCATCGGTGGATAGATACCTCTGCGTAATTAATAATATTAATTGAATATAAATTAATAACCAATTGTAATTATTGTAATATAAATAACGTCGTGTGCACTTCTGAAGTTCTGATCTATGGAAGTATAAAGCACCAAATACACCCTGTATGATTTCTTATAATGAAATAGAGATATTTTTAGTCGTCGACGGAGACTTGAGACTCGGCTATCGTCTCTGTTGAACCTTCTCAGTTTACCTGCATGTCCTATTGTCTTATCCCCTTATTTTGTACTTTCTCTCTTACCGTATGTTTGACCTTCTTTCTGTCTGTACACATTTATCTGTATGCCTGTCTGTCTGCCTGTCTGCCTGTCTGTCTCTCTCTGTGTGAAGCCCTAGATTCTGATTCATTTATTTAATGTATCTTGAACTATCTTCCTCTTACTCTGCCTAATTTATTTGCAATTCACCATTTCCATCCAAAAACAAAACGTGTTTATACATTATAGCTCAACTTGGACTTGGAGCGCCTCTGAATCGGTCGTGATAAATAAACTCTCGGAATGAATGAATGAATGATTATGGTTAGGTGTCTACCTGTAGTGGTTTGCAGTTGTCTCGTACGTATCGTCCTGCGGTGCTCTGCTCATCCCAGTCAAGGCGGCCATGACTAAAATGTCGGCACTTCCTGTAAACAACACCAACCTGAATGTGCTAGTGACTTCTTCATTTTTCTTAAGCTCGGCACCTGAGGGCTTATAGCCCAGTCAACACTATAATACTATGCTGTGTACATATCTTTTCACGGAAAGTGTTTCTATCAATGTAGTCACTGTAGTTTTGTCAGGGAGGGACTCAGGTGGGGCACAACTACCATGGTATGATCTTTGTCTTTGAGAGAGGTTGTTATGCCGGAAATTCCAGAGTATATAGGCTAATTATAATCATGATAATTAGTAGCAGGTCTTTGAACCAATCTAACGACTGATTGACTCACTTCGACTTTTTCGTCAGCTTCAGTGGCAAGACTCCGAGAGTTCTCTCCATCATCGCCAGGTGTTCACGGTTGTCATGCGTCTGCAACATGCGTATTGTAATGTAATGCGTATAGTATACAGTGTAATATTATAGTATCAGCTTTTTATAGCGCCTCCTCACACAGGCGTTACACATCAAAGACGTTATGCATGCATGCTTGTTCCATTGCTATCTCTGTCTCACTGTTGCCTCGTCTCTGTCTCTCTCTGTCTCTCTGTCTCTGTCTCTGTCTGTCTCTGTCTCTGTCTCTGTCTCTGTCTCTGTCTCTGTCTCTGTCTCTGTCTCTGTCTCTGTCTCTGTCTCTGTCTCTGTCTCTGTCTCGATCTGTCTCTGTCTCTGTCTCTGTCTCTGTCTCTGTCTCTGTCTCTGTCTCTGTCTCTGTCTCTGTCTCTGTCTCTGTCTCACTGTTGCCTCTTCTCTGTCTCTCTCTGTCTCTCTGTCTCTGTCTCTGTCTGTCTTTGTCTCTGTCTCTCTGTATCTGTATCTGTATCTCTCTCTCTCTCTCTCTCTCTCTCTCTCAGTAATTTACTCAAACTCCGTCAAGCACTCAATCACGAAGGCAGTCAGGCAGGATGTCAGTCAATCAATCACCCAATCACTCGTTCCCCCTCTGTTTTTCATTCTTCTTTCCTTCTCCTCTTTCTGTTTATCTCTTTATCCTTTTTCTGTATCTATATATTTCTCTGTATGTCTGTCTGTGTCTGTCTGTTTGTGTTTCTTTTGTGTCTTTCTCCGGCCTGCATACAGGTGTACATCGTCAATCGTCATGTCTATTTCCCGGTACATTGTATTTCAGTGATAATTACCTGGAAGAGAGTGAAACCGGTGAACAGTTCGAACATGATGCATCCGATGCTCCAAACGTCACACGGCTGAGACCAACCGACACCTTAACAAATACACATAAGTAGTCCATAGTAGCATGCGGTAGCATCGCTGATAATAAAAATAACAACAACAACAACAATAATAATGTATTGTACAACGGTACAAGGCAGGTCAGGCGCTATGTCATTCGAGTACATGTTTTAACCGTATAATTGCTATTCTAGGCTATATAGAATTTTATCCTAACTTGAAAGGCAACTCGTCAGCCAATGTATGAAGAATTGAAGATTATTCACAAGAGTTATATTCCAACAAACAAAAAGCACTGACATAATTACTATATATATATCAACGAAAATTTAACAGCGTCGATTAGGTTTATCTACGTCGTAGAAAATAGTCCATCGAGATTGGATTCATGTTCGGTCTCTCTTCTCTGTTCCTATGAGCCTACTCAGTAGCACTCCCAGTCCAACTTCGATCGAATTACGAACAGTGAGAAATCGGACAAAGAGACCAATAGGCATTTCATGAAGAACATAGAAGGGAGCCATTGTCGCATCTGTTGTGTATACACTGTACACAGTGTACAGCCCCCTCTGCCACCTTCCCTCTCAGTAACCCTCGTTTCTTGCAAGTATGCAATCATCTGACGCGTCTTCGTGTCATCAGCATCACCCAGGGCTGAAAGTGAGCTGGGTCGGTCCGAGTCTGAGACCCGGCATCGATTTTCGAGACCTGCTGTTGCCGGGTCTCAGCCGGGTCGCAAAACAGGCCGTCAGGTGCCAAAAGTAGGTAAAAATGGTGTGATTTTCGGCAATTTTGGGCAAATGCCTACAGGAAAAACGGGTCGTCAGAAACATTTATGGGTCAAACGCGTGCTCGTCCGCCGATGTGAGACCGGCAACTTTTCCAAACCACTTTCAGCCCTGCATGGCATCGCCCAAATCCTGTTGATATTGGATAGATCAGATGTATACGTCACTGTACCATGGGACAATTTAAACATCTCCTCTATAGCGGAGCCATGAATATTTGATGCAACCGTCAGAACAAACAGTGATCTGCAATGATCGATGGTTTGTATACAGCAATGATAAACGCATCCCGCCAACTTATCCATAGGAAACCTGTTTAACCCTTTGAACCCGCAGCCCCCCGTAACTCTATAGATACCGGGCCGGAAAACAGGACCCGTCGGGTTCAAAGGGTTGAAGTAAAATACTTTGATCCGGGTCAAAGCGATTCTGCTCCCCATCGTTTCTTCCATTGTTCTCTACACCTCTCTCCTCCATCTGAAGATTAGCCGATTATTAATAAATGCGCTACATAAGGAGCACGTGGCTGCTGCTGCTGATGATCATCATCGTACCAAGAATGACTTCCGGTGCTCGGTAGTGCCTCGTCGAGATGACTGCGCTGTGATGTTCTTCGTCGAATGTGGCTGATCCAAAGTCGATGAGACGAATATCAGACGATTTGATGCGCCTCAACTCACGACGCTAGAGAAGAAGACGAAGAACAGGTATTGTAGACGACGACGACGATGATGATGATGATGATGATGATGATGATGATGATGATGACTATGACGATGACGATGACGATGACGATGACGATGAGGGTGATGGTGATGGTGACGAAGATGATGATGATGATGATGATGATGATGATGATGATGATGACGACGACGACGACGACGATGAAGATGATGATGATGATGATGATGATGATGATGATGATGATGATGATGATGATGATGATGATGATGATGATGATGATGGTGATGATGATGGTGATTTTGATGACGACGACGATGAAATATGACGACGACGATGACGACGACGATGACGACGACGACGATGATGATGACGATGACGACGACGATGATGATGATGTTGCAGTAAACGAAAAAGTAGACGAAGAAATACGCAAAGGAGAGGGATAGCAGACGAAGACGAAGAAGAATAGGCCTACATATTACATAGCGATTAAGAACAGTGAGATAAGAATAGAGGATTAAGAAGCACACTTAAACACTAAACAGATGAAACAACGGTTTATCAGTAGCAACGTGTTTACTGTTTAGCCATCTGTCAAAAGATAATGCTGTCTTTCTGCCGATCGCTGCCAAGTAAACCACTGGTTCTATTGTTTTCAGCTTTCTGATCTTAATAGTTATGACCTTTGGCACAATATACATGACTGTTCGTGTGAGTATGTATGTTTTTATGTATGTTTCTATGTATGTTTCTATGCATGTGTGCATGAATGCACATTTATGTATGCGGTGCATTTATGAGTGTATATTGTATAGCTTATTTTTATGTAATGATTCATTTCCTTTTCTGTTTTTTTGGGCTGAATCTGCTCTCTGCCTCGTCTTCCTTCTACTCTTTCTGTTCTTCCAGTTTACTCTTTCCCATCTCTTCCTCCTTCTCTCATTACTAAATCGTCTCAATCTTCTTCCTTTACGTCCTCCTCCTCCTCTTCTTCTTTCTCAATTTACCTCCTACTCATACTCTTCGATTCTTTTCCATCCATTTCTTCTTCTTCCTCGTTTTCCTCTTCCCTGTTCCCCTCCTCCTGTTCTTCCTTCTCGCTATCCTCTTCCTCTTCGTCCTTTTCCTTCCCTCCTACTCGTATGTTCCCTTTTCATATACTTTAAATGCCTCTTCCTCCTCTTCTTCCTTTCTTCCTTCTCTTCCAAAATTGCTCTTCCTCTTGTTCTTTCTTCTGTCCCCCCTGCTCTTCTTTCTCATCCACCTCTTTCCCATCTTCCTCTGCCTCCTCTTCCACTTCCTCTTCACCACTTTTTTTACCTCCTACTCATATGTTTCCATCTTCTTTCCTCCCTCTCCCTCTCCTCCACCTCATCTTCATCTTCTCCTACTTTTCCTCTTCTCTCCTTTCCGCTGAAGCAAATATTTATCACTTATAAACCAATGCACACACAAGAAACCCTTTATTGTCCATCTCTATGTTCACAACAAATGAGCTTAGACGGACAAGCTAATTGTTTTGGTCAATGGTTATAGATTCGTACATCACGTTTGGATTGCATTAACATTACAGCGGGTTAAGTCCCCGGTCAACAAACGAGATGTGATGTGATTTCCACGTTAATGGGATTGTCAACGATAATGAAAAACAAGCCGTCGACACAAAACATACATACATAGCTACATACATATATACATGCATACATACATACATACGCACACACATACATACATACATACATACATACATACATACATACATACATACATACATACATACATACATACATACATACATACATACATACATACATACATACATGTACATCCATACATACATACATACATGCATGCATACATACATACATACATACATACATACATACATACATGCATGCATGCATGCATGCATGCATGCATGCATGCATACATACATACATACATACATACATACATACATACATACATACATACATACATACATACATACATACATACATACATACATACATACATACATACATACATACATACATACATACATACATACATACATACATACATACATACATACATAC
>OX243820.1:31057815-31060315 GCA_945859605.1 Lumbricus rubellus | reverse complement strand
AAATTCCTTCAAAACAGCCCTGTCGGGTTGGTAACAAGGAAGGCACTCATGGATAAATAATTGAATACACGGGTGGAATAAAGCACTAACTTCCACTAAAAACAGTGTCACTTAGTGCTTTATTCCACCCGTGTATTCAATTGAATAGCCGCTAACAGGGACACCCACACGGTGTCCCGATGAAAAGTAGATCCTAACAGAAAGTGTCATTATTCGGTAATTTTTTAAAGTATTTTCCTGAAAGTTCACAAACAACAACAGTTGCCATATTACCACCTAATCCTTACACCGTTCAGAAATGTTCGTGAGTTTGTCAAGTTTATGAGCGTTTGAAATGCAGCGCCAAAAAAGAGAAATTTCCAACATACAAAAGCCCAAAGGAAGTGAAGTGTGTGTGTGTGCGTCTGTGTGTGTCTGTGTGTGTGTCTGTGCATCCGTGTGTGTCTGTGTGCGTCAGTGTACCTCCTGGATATAACTTAGCGTCTTTTATGTAGCTTAAAAAGACCGATGTATCACCAGATGTTGCCAGTAATTCAATTCCTGTTTAGAGTTGGATGACCGAACGAACGTCAATGGAGAAGGAAAGAAAGCATTCCGATACATCATCGTACACAGAACTCGCGTAGGAACAATAAATAAGGAATTCAATCGGGTGACCAATCTCACATGAAAATCACTTTCTCACTATTGAGTACGGAAAGTGGCAAAAGAGACCAGATTTTTAACAAGATCAAGATGTTGTATGGTCTAAAATTTACACCTTTTTAATTTGCTGTAACTTTCAATGAAACACGAATAGTTGATTCAAGCCACGAAAATTTCTTAAGTGTTGATTGAATTGTCGTTGCTTTCCTGTGTTCTATAATTGTCGCTGCATTTCTTATCTTCTGTCTCTCCAATTTTACTTTACACAAGTTTTGTTGCATTTTGTTTTCCCAATTTCATTTGTCTTCATTGTAATATCGTGACTATTTTGCAGTTCAAATTCTGTTAATTGCCTTTATTTTTATTATTATTGACTTTTTATGTAGCGCATCATCACGGTAATCTACTCAGAAGAGCTCCCAGTCCAACAACGGCTAAATTAGGGGCTACTTTAGGGGCTTAAGGGAAACGGGTTTGGACGGTACGACAGAAACGAGTATACAGTACCGTTGGCATGGGCGGAGTTTATCAGGGCTAGGGGGCTAGCCACCCCTAAGGACTAAAAAATGGTCATCATTTTTGGGGTTGGAAAAAGGTATATTTTCAAGAAATTTTGACCGAAGAACTAGAAAAGGTCATCAGAAATTTGGTAGATGAGAATATTGTCGCTCGTTCTGGAAAAAGTCTCCGCCCCAAAGCCAAAGTTACTTTTAGCCCTCCCAAGAACTGAAACCAAACTTCGCCCATGACAATTCAGTAGAGAAGAAAAAGATTATATCCGCAGAAATCGCTGATTGCCTTAGCCTATCAGAAGTGCAAATGTTAACCTCCTTTAAATTGATTGCAGGTAGGCCTATTTAGTATAAACCGGTGTATCATGCACAACGTATCATCACCTGATGACACACCAAACACTAATCAGGTGTTAAATCATCCGAAGCAAGTCATTGATCCGATTAATTACCGCCAATAAATTCGAGGCAAAGCAAAATCGATAGAATGAAAAACCAATTAGCCACCTGATTTTAGGAAACAAGAACGACGCATTCAAACACCGCTTGACAACCGAAAATAGTTAATTAAATTCATATCAATAATATAGCCATTTATGTGGTCTATAGTTGTATACATTGTATAGCATAAAATTCTTGCGATCCAGTCTTACCAGAAAATCGAAGACGCTCTTTCCGAGCATGTCGAACGCGATGCAGACGTGACCATGATACGTAAACCAATCGAGCATTCTAACACACAGACTGCAGAATCAAACACAAACACCAACACATAAATCAAACTCCTTTCCACCACGTAGGCTATTATAGAAAGCGGCAATCGTCCGATCAAAAGAGCCGCCAGCAAAAGCAATCGATTTCCAAGGGGCTCTGTAACAATGCGACATCCCCTTGGGGGCGAAAATCCAATTGGATTCAACCGATAATTCCTCTCGTTTTCTGCTGCGCTATAAAAATGTGCCTAAATGCGCTAAAGAAACGATTGGCAAACCCTTCACCGGAAGAATGCCTGCAAATAAGTCATCGGTGCAATCAGCAAAAGATTATCTTTGGATGATCGCATTTGGCGGTGCGTGCACCGGTGAATTCTTGATCAGATTATACTGTCATCAGTCATTTATCAAAATAGCTGATCGAGTTCTGCAGATATTTGCTTTTACTTCGAGTTGAAGTAAAAAATTATTTAAAATAATATGAGTTCTTATTGCTCAGGCTAACGGCGTTAATAATTATTGTTGGTTGACTATAATTTGAAACGGTGC
This sequence comes from Lumbricus rubellus, assembly GCA_945859605.1. Taxonomy (NCBI): domain Eukaryota; kingdom Metazoa; phylum Annelida; class Clitellata; order Crassiclitellata; family Lumbricidae; genus Lumbricus; species Lumbricus rubellus. Next base: position 31,057,896 of record OX243820.1, on the reverse strand, counting down.
ATTTGTAGCTTAATGATGATAAATATAACACCCACATTGTCCCACAACTATAATACTGCTGCTGGTGCTACTACTGTTACT
>OX243820.1:30967815-31055315 GCA_945859605.1 Lumbricus rubellus | reverse complement strand
TTAAAACCTAGGCCTACAGAGTATACCAACAGGGCTTTTTTTACCGTGCAGTTCTACACAAAATGTGCAGTTCTAGATGGATTTGTGCAGTTGTATAAGCACTTCTATACAGTTAAAAATCAGTTTTCAAAAGCCATTATCATCCGATTCGAAGTAATTTACCATAATATAGGATGACAAGGGAAAGAAGAGAATGTACAGTTCTAAAAATTTCTTTAAAACAGCCCTGATTACCACCATCTAGTGATGCCAATTGTGTTACTGTGTACTTAACGTGGGACTATTAGCCTAATTATCGAAGGGATAGGCCTATGCCTCTTCATGAAGCCGCAGCCTGTCAGCCAATCAGGTATTGTCTTTTCTGGTGCGTCGTGGGTGAAGTATCATCAAGTATGTGGTATTTTATCCGGGTACTCAGCAGTTCTCTTGATTAAATAAATTGGTTTTCACTATGACATTTACGGCGCTCCGTTCGGGCGACATTCGTCCAGAAAACAAAATGGACCGGCCAATGTTATTATCCTGCAAAGCCCCGGATGTAGCCACAGACATAATCAACGTAAATGGCTCAATTATCGTCATCGTCTTCATCATATTCCATCAGTAATAATAATAATTATAGTCACAGATTTCACTAATAGGCTACTGAGGCGTAATTAAGTTAATAGGTCTATTTGTATAATAGTAGTACTCTTCCATGCAAAGACAGATGAACCATTTCGTTAAGATCTTTGGCACGTGATGCATCGGCGTAATTATGGGCAGTGTGTAATGTATATTATAATAATGTAATGTATATTATAATATGAGAATAAATGGAGTATAAATTATATTTCTGTAGTCCATAAATCTTCATGTATAGCAATATCACATGCATGCGACCAGTGTTACAATAGATAACAATGAACGAGCTACTTCGCCGTTGCATTGTATGACATAATAAGAATATTCATTATACATGTATTGCATATACATATATAGGTCCTGTATAATGCATTATATATATATATATATTTGACCACGGTTGATGCGATGTATTATATAATATATATATGACTCAGAAGGTGAATATATATATATATATATATATATATATATATTTACAAAGGCGCCATATAAAATTCTACACAGATGCCCCAATTGCCCCATGTATCGATCGAATATAATATATTCCTACAAGTAATAATTATATATGCCTATATATATATCAATGTATCGAGCGCACACATATATATATATATATATATATTCGAATATACAGGGTGCGCCAAAAAAAAAGACCCCCCCTAAGATTTTTGCCAATATCTTGACCAAAAGTAAGAATTTCACAATGAAATTTTACAGTCTTAAAGACAATTCATATTTACACCCGATGGCCAAATTGCATTAAAATATTTCAAACAGAACAAAAGTTATGCCACTTTTAGTGAGGCCACCCACCGTTTTTTGACGATTCAAAAACGCCACGCAACAAAAAGTATTAAAAATCCAATCTAATTATTCTGGCCAATATCTTGGCCAAAAGTAAGAATATCGAGATGAAATTTTACACGCTTAAAGACAATTCATATCTGCATACGATGGTCAGATTTCATCAAAATATTTCCAAAACAACAAAAGTTATACCACTTTTGGTGAGGCCACCCCCCAATTTTTGGCTATTCAGAGACGTAACGCAGCAAAAACACGATTTTATTAAGTCTCATCTCAAATAATTATTATCAAATAGCCTTGATATTGCCAAATGATCATTATTATTACTATTTAAAAAAGAAACAGGGTACCAGCGTAGCTGCACGTCACTGAGAAGTCACTTAGCAAGATGACAATCAAATTCTTAAAATAAGAAATAATAATGAATCTGTCAGATAATCAACAGGTCCATCAAGAACTCTTCATAGAGACTCAAAATAAGTTTTGGCACAGGTGGTGGGCACATTGAACACAAGTTGGGAAACACTACCAAGTTCATTTGACAACAGTTATTTGTGATTAGACTTAAAAAATCGTGTTTTTTTCACTTTTTGTTGCGTTTCGTTTTTGAAACGTCAAAAAACGGTGGGTGGTCTCACTAAAAGTGGCATAACTTTTGTTCAGTATTAAATATTGTAATGAAATCCGGCCACCGTGTGTAGATATGAATTGTCTATAAGACTGTAAAATTTCATTTCGATTTTTTAAATTTTGACCAAGATATTCGCAAAAAACCTTAAAAAATTGCGTTTCGTTTTTGAAACGTCAAAAAACGGGGGGTGACCTCCCTAAAAGTGGCATAACTTTTGTTCTGTTTGAAATATGTTGATGAAATCTGGCCATCTTATGTAAATATGAATTGTCTAAAAGCCTGTAAAATTTCATTCGAAAATTCTTAATTTTCGAATAAGAATATCGAGATGAAATTTTACATTTCATTCGAAAATTCTTAATTTTGGCCAAGATAGTGGCAAAAAACCTAGGGGGGGTCTTTTTTTTGGCGCACCCTGTACATTTAATATCTCTCGAGGGATTAACCGCACTGCAATTGCGCTATATAATACTCCAGCGCGCTTAAGTGTCATCCCGTCGATATAGCTCGGGTTCGAACAATGGGCGGCGCATAAATTAGAGATGTCTATCGCGTGCTCCATGGGAGGGAGAAAGACTGGAACGAAATCAAAGATTTATGAAGCGCAAGTGTAATTGCCAACTTCTTGGAAGCGGTTCTCATGCATGATGAAGTGTGTTTTTGCGTTTTTTAAAGGACAAAAAATTGACCGACTTTCATGCCAATGTTTTCAAAATTTATACCATATATAGTCTAATAGTTATTGTATTGTATTGCCATGTATTGCATTGCATCGCATTTACTGTTTTGTGTTTATTGTATTGTATTGCATCACATTGTATTGTATTGTATTTATTGTATTGCACTTACGGGACTGCATTCGATAACATTATAGTGTAGTGTATTGTATTGCATTGCTTCTCATTACATAGTCAGTATATTATATTGTTGTTCTTGTATCGTATTGCATTGCATTATGCTGAATTGTATTGCATTTCAGTGTATACTGTATTGTGCTGAATTGTATTGTATTTTAATTGCATTGTATTTGGACATTTAGAAAGCACGTCCCAAGGTCATGAATACATTTTATGAACTATTCAGATGTCGTTTCACGGTTTCAGCGTGGTATCCCCGGGGAAATAAAAGCTTATTTGGGCAGCTGACAGAAATTGATGAGACCCCTGCTGGTGTTTTATAACTATCGAACGGTCAAGAAGGGAGGTCATTCCATGAAGACGGCCCACAATAATAAAAGCATTTGTTTAGAACTTTAGACAATGCGTTGCAACAATGCGTGTGCAATTGTGCATGCATGGACTATCCACAGTGGCGGATCCAGAATTGTTTCAAGGGTTGCCCACCTGGATCCGCCCCTGACTATCCAATTGCATTTGTTTTTGGAATGTATGGCGGCCATTGTAGGAATCAGAAGTCTACCATTTATGTAGGCCTAACTATTATTAGAGCTAATAAATATATAAGATGATGTACCATAATTATATAGATCGTTATACTGCATATATTAATTAGCATAATTGTGTAGGCCTACAGCATTTAATTCAAATGTATACTATATAATTATATATAATTTATATATATATATATATATGTTAATTTCGGTTTAACAATTAACGCTGCAGTGTGATAACAAAGATCACTATCGTTTCCCTCCTCATTTAACCAGACTTTGGCCTGGCATTGTCATAGTGCAAATAGTGGCAGAGTTATTCAAACGTCTGATCATATAGATAATAGTATATGGTCTTTTAAATTGGACCAGATTGATGTGAAGATCCCTTGGCGAGTTGGTCTTAAAGATACATGATCTTAGATATATGGTTCTGGTAAAATAGGTCCAGATTGATATTAACGCTTTGTTTTCTCTGATCACCGCAGGCGGCCAATTATACTTCATCCACTCCAAAGCTAGGCTATGAATGCGTCGGTAAACTGTGCGATAGATCTCGTGAATATTTAATAATCGTTCCGTGGACCTCAGAGTCCGCCACAGGAAGTGTTTGCAAAATAGTGCGCCAACACATTTTGCGTATATTATACAACCGAAAGAGTAGTTTTCCCAAAGTGTGATCTATAGTTATACTGCGACACTGGTGACACTACACCAGGTCCTGTGGGGAGGGAGGGAGGTAAAGAGGAGAGAGGTTATATAATTGATATTTGTGTGCCAAAGTGACATGCACTCCTGCATGCCTCTGTTTAGCTGTCTCTCTCTCTCTCTCTCTATCTCTCTCTCTCTCTCTCTCTCTCTCTCTCTCTCTGTGTCTGTCCCTTTCTTTCTCTTCTTCCCTGTCTATCCCGCTGCATGCGTAGCTCTGCCTGCCTCTCTCTTCTCTCTCTGTCTCTGTCTCTTTCTCTTTCTCTCTCTTTCTCTCCTTCTCGCTTTCTGTTTGTATACCTCTATCTCTTTCATCCTCTTTTCCTTATTTCTGTCTGTTTATCTATATCTGTATCTCTCTTTCTGTCAATCTGCCTATCTGCCTCTCTCTCTCTCTCTCTCTCTCTCTCTCTCTCTCTCTCTCTCTCTCTATTTCTCTGCCTCTGTCTGTGTCTGTGTCTCTGTCTGTCTGTCTCTCCCATTCTATACTTATCCCCTTGTCGGACTTTACTCTCTATCTCCTTCTCGTTCTGATTCTCTGCATCCATCTGTCACTCTCCACCCTTCTCTGTTTACAATCCTATTTCCATTCTCCATGCCATTCTCTCCATCTTTTTCTCCTTTTTGTAGCTCCGTGTCTATTGTATCTATCTGTCCAAACAAGTCATTTTGTGTACGCGTGTTTGTTTCTGCGCATATTTCTACGTGTCCATCCGTCTGTCCTTGTCTGTCTTTATCCGTCTCTTTGAAATAATATGACGATGAGATTCTCTTACTTTTCTCCGTGCGGGTCTTTCTCGTTCAGTCTCTCCAGAACGTTGATCTCTAATTTTGCCGCATCTCTATATTTGTCGACATTCTTGATGATCTTGAGAGCCACGGTCTCTCCATCCCTAAAATAAAGACAATTAATAACGCATAATTATTTGTGCTGGGCAGTGGTATATGGGGACCTCCCTATGTAACACTACCCAGCACAAATAATTAGATCTATTCAGTGTTCCAATAAACAATAACCCTATACTACCCCGACATCCAGTAAAAATGACACACGGCTACTATAATTATCCCGTGTGCAAATAAAACCACGAAGACTGTATCCGAAGTGTGCCAATAAAACTCACCCAGCATAATGATGGCATCGTTCACAGGGTCGATCCTAGCAATAATTTCTCATGATGACTTTGGTTTATTTTCAAATAAAATGGTTCACTTGTCTGAGGCGCCATAATTCAAGCAGATATTATTTCTTGTAAATTTGAGTGCATGGGATCTTGAAAGTAATAATTATATGCAGAATTCTAAGCGTGTCGCCACGAAATTAATGATTTGTTATTATTGTATATATTGAGTTTCCTTCAGCAACTGTGCTAAGATTCATATTTACAATCTTTCAATTCAGGCGTTATATTTAGGCCTAATTATTACAGTGCAATTTTATTGACGCTTCATGCCTTTATTAAAAATTGTAAATTCTCATATAGGATGATTGGAAAGTTTTAGTCTTTCTTTTACTGACCTGTTTATATCCTTGCATTCAGCCACTTTACCGAAAGTTCCTTCTCCCAAAGTTCTCATGATTGTATCTAAATAAAAAGAAAATCAATTTTAAGAACTGGAAGGAATTAATATGCTTCATAGATAACAAGGTTTCAATCAGTGCTAAAAGTGTAAAAAAAGAAGTGCCTGGACGCCAATTATCTTTGCAAAAGAAGTGCCAGGACGCCCCTTATATTTTCAGGTGTGCTGGCCAATTACGTGGCAGGACGGCGTAGAGATTTGAAAATAAGTGTCAGGACGCCGTCCATGACCGTCCTGCAACACTTTAAGCCCTGGTTTCAATGCAACAGAATAAACGCCTAAAAATTACAATATATAGCGTCGTCTTACATTGTAACATTAAACTCAATTCCAGCGTCAGGTGTGCGTCGTGAGGGTCGGTTAGGGTAAGGTTATGCGTCGTGAGGGTCGGATATGGTTAGGATCAAGGTAAATATCGTCATTAGATAGGTCCTACTGTCCACAAACCAAATAATATTTGGGTTGTGGACAGTATAGGACCTATCTATATTATACTATCAGTATATTATGCTGAATATGCTTCATTCCCGATAGTATAGTTCTGCCGAAAATCTAACCTTAATCAATGTCTTTTGCTCCTATATATGCGAAAATAGCTGCGGGCACCCGCCACAGACATAACTCCTCGGGAACAAATTCTCTGGGGCAAATGCCGCCGATACACCATGGCGACAATAGGGACGTCAGGGCGGAGGGTTTGGCGGTCGGTAAGTTGGCATTGCTTGGCCAGCAGCAGCAGCCGGTAAAATCGATAGGAGACCACGCTGGTCTCGCTGCAGCAGAGGCTCTTGATGGCATCCGTGATATGTTGGGTCAGTATATACATATAATAGGCAGCTGCAGGTTCGGGTTCAAGCAGTCACGTATATACACGCACTCCAATTTGGGAAAGTAGGTCAACGAAAAAGCAATGGAAGACAAACCAAGGCAGGAGAAGAAAAAACAATAGTACAGAGAAAGGACGCTAGAAAATGCAGGGAAGGGAAGGCAAGGTAAAAGGGAGGGGAGGGGAGGGGAGGGGAGGGGAGAGGAGGGGAGGGGAGGGGAGGGGAGGGGAGGGGAGGGGAGGGGAGGGGAAGGGAGGGGAGGGGAGGGGAGGGGAGGGGAGGGGAGGGGAGGGGAGGGGAGGGGAGGGGAGGGGAGGGGAGGGGAGGGGAGGGGAGGGAAGGGAAGGGAAGGGAAGGGAAGGGAAGGGAAGGGAAGGGGGGGGGAGGGGGGGGGGGGGGAGGGGAAGGGAGGGGAAAGGAGGGGAGGGGAGGGGAATGGGAAGGAAAGTGAAGGGAAGAGTAATGAAGGTATGATAAGGAAGGGCAGAGCAAGGCAATAAATAGAAGGCAATGAATGTCAACGAGATAATGAGAGAGGATCGGTCTAGGATAAGACAAGAGGGCATTGTAATGTAAGACAATAAAATTATTGTGTGGACAACATTGGACATGTATACTGTACATGATTGTAGTCTATGAATGTAATCGTAATTGTAAAGTATACGACGTACATCGTTCATTGATGACGTCACCCTCCTTGTAGATCAGGTGTCCATCGTCATCATCGGAGTGGATGGTCGTCTGCTGGAGAGCACAAGGTCCGTCTGTCTGAACCTATATAATTATAACATCCGAAGCAACGACCTCATATAATATATATATATATATATATATATATATATTGTATGAATATATATATAGGCTATAATATGTAACATACATAGGCCTACACATGAATATATAACCCAAAATATTTATTTATGTAGAAAATTAGACAGAGCCAGAGCCTCCTATGTTGAGCTGCCTTGCCGGGACGCGGAAGCAGTGGAAAAAGCAGGAAAACAAGAGTATAATGGGGTAGGGCTTAGAGTGTGGCAGGACGGTCATGGACGGTGTCCTGGCACTTATTTTCAAATTTCTATGCCGTTCTACCACTTATTTGGCCAGCACACCTGAAAATGCAAGGGGCGTCCTGGCACTTCTTTTGGACAGGTAAGGGGCGTCCAGGCACTTGTTTTTTTTACACTTTTAGCACTGGGCAGGAGGAAGGTGTTGACTGCGCTGCATGTATACACAAGCCATGTAATCGAGGCACGCCGTTTTGTCTTCAGCAAACCTTCCTCGTATCCATCATTTTCTGTGATTCGTAAACCTGCCCCCAGAGTATTCAGCAGAAACCACGTGATCCCGATGAACAGAAAAATCTCCAGATGATGTTGGTCTTAACCACACCAGGCAATTCCCATGCAGTCCACTCTATCTACCACAGCCCTTATGCCCTATGCCTATGGTATACCCGCCGGCTTCATTTGCAGCTGTGTACACTGTACAGCTGTGTACGTATTTCTCATCTTAGAATTTCAGGTCACGTATAACACTGCTTCCCCTTCCACTCTGTCAGATTCGAGCTTTCCTTTGATGGTGGGCGATGCGGTTCTGTAAAGCGCCAAAGAGACTCGTAAAAGCTGATTGGATAAGTGCGCTACATGAAAGAACTGCTTCTCTAATCCAACCATCATCACTGTTCTTACTCTTTAAAGTGCTAGTCCAAAGCCTGGTAAAGGAGGAGGGCGACGATAATGATTTTGCTATCACCCAGTGTCGTTAAACTGAACTACTGCTACTATTACCACTACCACTACCACTACTACTACTACTACTACTACTACTACTACTACTACTACTACTACTACTACTACTACTACTACTACTACTACTACTACTACTACTACTACTACTACTACCACTACCACTACCACTACCACTACCACTACCACTACCACTACCACTACCACTACCACTACTACTACTACTACTACTACTACTACTACTACTACTACTACTACTACTACTACTACTACTACTACCTCTACTACTACTACTACTACTACTACCTCTACTACTACTACCACTACTACTACTACTACTACTACTACTACCACCACCACCACCACCACCACCACTACTACTACTACTACTATTACGACCACCAAAGGTTTCCTGTAGTCCGCGGTCTCTGATCTTTGATGTCCTACACTGGACCCCAAACGGAAGCAGGGTTAAGTGCTGCTGCTGCTGCTGCTGCTGCTGCTGCCGGCGATGGTGATGCTTGTGCTGCTGCTGTGATTGATGATGCTGATGATCATGAAGCTGCCGATGATGACACTGAGGCAGATGATGAGAATTGATGCTGATGTTGATATTGATGCTGCTGCTGATGATGACACTGGTGATAATAATTATGATTATAGAGGTGCAGCTTCTGATAACGATGATGATGTTGATGATGACAACTATGCTAATTACGATGTTGATGCTGCTGCTAACGGTGATGATAATAATGCTGTTGATAGCGAATCTGATGATGATAATGATGCTAATGACGAAATTGCTGCTGCTGCTGCTGCGGATGTTGATAATGATGCCTTAGAGGGGCCCGATAGAGTAATGGATAACACGCTGGCCAAGAGTGCGAGAGGTAACGAGTTCGAGTTCCCGCTGGGCGGATATGCTTTGTAGGCTGCTATTTCAATTTGTTTTCAATTTTCAATTTTTCATTTTATTGCACCAAGATAACAAAAACATTATATCGAAGTAGACATACAAAACAGTTGGTTACAACCGGAACCCAGAACAGAAGGGATTAGAAGTCCCACTGGTAGGGCTACTATTAGCGCCATGTATAATAATTGAAGGCTGTCTGTTCAGTTAGTATAATTTAGATTTGTGTATTGTGTGATCTCCGTTCTTGTGAATTCTTATTTTAAAAACTGCTTAATAATTAATTGTACAGTGTACACTGTAACCGGTTGCGGTCTGTCAACCGGATTGTTGAACAAAGAGAATATTATTATGATGCCGATGATGACATGACAATGACGCTAATTATGATGATTTTGATTATGTTAAGGATGGTTAGGCCTAAGTGTCGACAATGATAATGATATTAACGCTGATAATGAGGATGATAATGACGCTGATGATGAAGATGATAATGACGCTGATGATAATGCTGCTGCTGCTGCTACAGAGGCCAATTATTCATCTGTTGCTTTGAAGAATGTCTACCTTCACCGGATTTCTTCCTCTGCATATTCCCGATGTTAACCGGAAGCACCCCCTTTCTCCTTCTCCTCAATGTACTGTTCTTCGTCCTCATAAATCTCTCCCTCCTGATGATGCCTTTGATCGCCTTTCCGACCCATCCCTCCTCATTTCCCTCGTTACCTTCACTTCTTCCCCTTCCTCTTCTTCTTTGTCTTCTTTTTCTTCCATGTCATCTTCTTCCCCTTCCTACTTTTCTTCCCCCTCCTCCTTTTCTTCGTCTTCCTCTTCCTATTCTTCTTCCCCTCCTCTTCCCCTTCCTCCTCCTCTTCTTCTTCCACGTCATCTTCTTCCTCCTCTTCCTCTTCCCTTTCCTCCTCTTTCTCCTCTTCCTCCTCTTCCTCCTCTTCCTCTTCCCCTTCCTCCTCTTCCTCCTCTTCCTCTTCCCCTTCCTCCTCTTCCTCCTTCCTCAACGTCATCGTCTTCGTCATCCAATTCTTCATCCATCTGATCTTCCTCTCTTCTTCTTCCTCTCTTCCTATTCCTCTTCCTCTTTTTGTTTCCCACTTCTTCATCCTCCCCTCTTTCATATCCTCCACTTCTGAAGATCCATCTTTCTCGTCCTCTTCCACTCTTTCCACAAACTCTTCGTCCCTCCCTCTCCATCTCCCATTTGTCATCGTCCTCATCCTCCTGCAGAGCCATTTAATCCGCGGCTACACGAAATCCAAACAAATTCTTCCATCCATCAGTCCATCATAATCCTAATCATCATCCTAATCATAATCCTAATCATCATCCTTTCATTGTCTTTCTCATCCTCTCCTTCCTCTTCCTCATTTCCAGCTTCATCCTCTTTTGTTCAGATCTCTCCCTCCACTCCACATGTCTTCATCCATTCCTTCTTTCCTTTTCCTATTCCATAATCTGCTTCTTTTCCTATGTCCGTCCTCCTCGTCATCCTCCTTCTCTTCCTCTTCCTCCTCCTCCTCCTTCTATTCCTCTTCCTCCTCCTTCTTCTCTTCCTCCTCCTCTTCCTTCTCTTCCTCTTCCTCTTCCTCCTCCTCCTTCTCTTTCTCTTCCTCCTCCTCCTTCTCTTCCTCCTCCTCCTTCTCTTCCTCCTCCTCCTTCTCTTCCTCTTCCTCCTCCTCCTTCTCTTTCTCTTCCTCTTCCTCCTTCTCTTCCTCTTCCTCCGCCTCCTTCTCTTTCTCCTCCTCCTTCTCTTCCTCTTCCTCCTCCTTCTTCTTTTCCTCCTCCTCTTCCTTCTCTTCTTCTTCCTCTTCCTCCACCTCCTTCTCTTTCTCTTCCTCTTCCTCTTTCTCTTCCTCTTCCTTCTCCTCCTTCTCTTCCTCCTCCTCCTTCTCTTCCTCTTCCTCCTCCTCCTTCTCTTCCTCCTCCTCCTTCTCTTCCTCTTCCTTCTCTTTCTTCTCTTTCTCTTCCTCCTCCTTCTCTTCCTCTTCCTTCTCCTTCTTCTCTTCCTCTTCCTCCTCCTTCTCTTTCTCTTCCTTCTCCTTCTTTTCCTTCCTCTTCCTCCTCCTTCTCTTCCTCTTCCTTCTCCTTCTTCTCCTTCCTCTTCCTCCTCCTCCTTCTCTTCCTCCTCCTTATCTTCCTCTTCTTACTCCTTCTTCTCTTCCTCCTTGCTTCCTCCGCTAGCACTGCTTAGCTTGTTTCGTTTCGGCGGCTTTGAGACATGTTGTACATGTATCGTAATTTCCTCTTCCTCATTAATTTTTCTGACTTGCGTTTCCTAAACGCTGGTCCACGCAAAGCTCATCTGATAATTGAGGCCAAACACGACTTTCGTCAATGATCGATCGATCAAAGCATTAAACGAAAGATTGTAATGTGCTTTCCACACGCTGCATATTACAGGCTATATTTGCTCACATATCTGCATATATACACCGTGGTTCAAAAAAAAGTAAGCCAAATTGTTTTGAGCATATCTCTAATACCTGACGACATATCAAGCTAAAATTTTCTAAATATTTAGAGAAGTGGACCAAGAATATGATTCCAAAATTTCATGAGATAAAGTTGAACGGATAAAAAGATATGAATTTTTAAACTTCATATACCGAAATTTCAGTTTACAAGCAATTTTTCTGTCAGATTCAATAAAAAGTAAGCCAAACTGTTTTTCTTGCATCTCCGATGTCTGATGAGTAATCATAAAAACCTTTTACCAATATTTAGGGAATCGAACCAAGAATAGGACTCCAAAATATCATGTAATAAATTTGAAGGGATAAAAAGATATGGATATTTCAACTTCATCACCCGAAATTTCAGTTTTCAGCAAGTCTGTTATGGCGTCCGTTGCGGTTTCGACGCTTGGCCGTTCCCATTTAGTCTTCATTGATCCTGGAGTAAAACTTAATAGAGCCTATTATCGCGATGTTCTGTTCTCACAACATCTTCTATCTGTAATCAGAAATCTAGTCCAAGAAGACCGCTTTGTTTTTCAGCAGAACAGCGCCAACCCACAGAACCAAGGAAACCATCGAAATGCTGACAAGAGAGACGCCAGGCTTAATTTCTCCCACATTATGACCTCCGAACAGTCCAGATTTGAATCCTGTCGACTATAAAATGTGGAGCGTGATGCAAGACCGAGCCTATCAGACAACAATCCATGATATAAACGACCTGAAGCAACACTTGTTGGAAGTGTGGGGTGGCCTGGACCAGAGGATAATCGACGTTGCTGTTGCCATTGCAATGGCGCCAGCGCCTCCAGGCTTGCGTGCAAGCAGGAGGAGGACATTTTGAGCATCCTATTCAATTAAATTATCAAACCATACTGTTGGGGTCATATTGTTAGTTCAATTCTCTACATATCTGGAAAATTTTAGAATGATTAATCATCAGGCATTGGAGATAATAAGGAAACATTTTATCGAATCTGACAGAAAATTGCTTGTAAACTGCAATTTCGATATATGAAGTTTTAATATTCATATCTTTTTATCCGTTCAACTTTATTTCATGAAATTTTGGAATCATATTCTGGGTCCACTTCTCTAAATATTTGGAAGATTTTAGCTTGATATGTCATCAGGTGTTAGAGATATATGCAAAACAATTTGGCTTACTTTTTTTTGAACCACGGTGTATATATATAACTAGCTGTACCCAGACACGCGTTGCTGTGGCAGAAAAGACCTCCCCTCCCCCTCCCCCCTCCCCCTCCCCCTCCCCTTCCCCCTCCCCCTCCCCCTCCCCCTCCTCCTCCCCCTCCCACTCCCCCTCTCCCTCCCCTCCCCCTCCCCCTCCCCCTCTCCCTCCCCCTCCCCCTCCCTCACACCGTCCTTTACTGACAGCGGATATAGCCCAAGAATTTTAGGCCGCTTTCGTAATTTTAGGCCGCTTTCGTAATATTGCACTTGCTTATGACGTCACGGGACGCAACCTCATTGATGTATCGTCACTGTGTTTTACGGGTGAAGACAATTCTGAAATTTTGCAAGCGCGTGGTTTGGTTGAAGTTGCAAATGGCGGACGAACGGATTGCAAAGTTCACTTTTTGTGGAAAAGGTTGCGTTTTTTCGGGAAAAAAGCATAATTTATCACTGTTCTATTGGAATGGAAGGTGTTGTAAAAGTTTCAAAACAATCCGTGGGTCACTTTCGGCGTGATCATGTTCCGAACTATTGGAAAGTTTCATTTTTATTTATATAGATTATATAGATTATATATATATATATATATATATATATATATATAATTATATATATGCGCACATCTATCAAGTCTGAGAAATAGAGGTATGCACATATAATATAGGCCCTATTATATTTATAATTTGATTACAATGACTAGCCTATAGAGATTGAGTCTATGCGTGTGTGTGAGACATGGGCTTCCGCATAAAGAGACAAGAGGGATCACTTAACCTCCTGCATGGAAAATTAACAACTATTTTTAAACTATCCTCCCAACTTTTAGTTTCTTTTTTATCAAATTTCTTTGCACTAATGATACGCAAAGTGAAACTCAGAAATTTAAATTTAGTTGCCTCTACTGTGTGAAAAATACCCATGTTCTTATTCTTCTGGTTGCATTTTGAAGCTCTTTCTGAAAAAAAAATGTAACACCACGAACACTGAATTTTGCCCTTCCTGGCAGAATTTCGGAAGGCGATCTTGTAGAGAAAGAGAGAGAGAGAGAGAGAGAGAGAGAGAGACAGACAGACAGACAGACAGACAGACAGACAGACAGACAGACAGACAGACAGACAGACAGAGACAGAGACAGAGACAGAGACAGACAGAAAGACAGAGACACAGAGACAGACAGACAGACAGAGAGACAGAGACACAGAGAGACAGAGTGAGACAGAGAGAGACAGAGTGAGACAGAGACATACACTGACATAGAGAGACAGAGAGAGAGAAGGACAGACAGACAGCAACAGAGAAAGAAAGAGACAGACACACAGAGAGAAGGAGAGATAGAGACAGACAGACAAACAAAGAGATTACGTGTGTGTCATTATAATATGATTCATATGAAATTGCACGGAGCTTATTTTTGTGTAGCCTATATACATTGTTCGCCGCAGGCCTACAGTCGCGTGGACATAATAATTCATGTAATATAATTAGTCATTTTTCATCGTTCTTTTCTTCAGAGTTTAGGTCTATGATGAATTTCCAGACAGATCGGTCACTGGAGATCGTCTGCCACTGGCAGAAAGACGCGAAGGCTGCAGATGAGATGATCTTTGGAAGTTGGAACGACACCCACACACACGATGCTATCCAGGACAATGGCGAAGTACAATGGTTGTTCACCCATAATATTATTATTATTATAGTCTAATAGTATTGCCTTCACGGTCTATTGTACACATACATAAACAGACACACACACATAAACAGACAGATATCTTTCTGTGCATGCCTGGTTGACAGTTACTGGTTGTATTACTATTTACTATTCGCTTTCTACACGCGACTTTCTTCCTCTGTTTCTGTCTGTCCGCTTTTGGGGTTGTCCCTCTATGTGTGATCTGTTTGCTTTCTACATAGTATGCCTGCCTGAATGTCGGAATGTCTGCCTGAATGCCTGCCTTAATGCCTGTCTGCCTTCCCTCATGGATGCCTGCCTGCCTGCATAGCTTCGCCGTATTCTGAATGTTCCTCTGCCTGCATTATTCGTTGCTTGCTGCTTTGTCTATTCACGTTGACTGTTCCTTTGTCTGTTAATTCGCCTGTTAGTTCCTTTGCCTGTTTCTTTGTCTGTTAATTCGCCTGTTAGTTCCTTTGCCTGTTTCTTTGTCTGTTAATTCGCCTGTTAGTTCCTTTGCCAGTTTCTTTGTCTGTTAATTCGCCTGTTAGTTCCTTTGCCTGTTTCTTTGTCTGTTAATTCGCCTGTTAGTTCCTTTGCCTGTTTCTTTGTCTGTTAATTCGCCTGTTAGTTCCTTTGCCTGTTCCTTTGCCTGTTAATTCGCCTGTTAGTTACTTTGCCTGTTTCTTTGTCTGTTAATTCGCCTGTTAGTTCCTTTGCCTGTTTCTTTGTCTGTTAATTCGCCTGTTAGTTCCTTTGCCTGTTTCTTTGTCTGTTAATTCGCCTGTTAGTTCCTTTGCCTGTTTCTTTGTCTGTTAATTCGCCTGTTAGTTCCTTTGCCTGTTTCTTTGTCTGTTAATTCGCCTGTTAGTTCCTTTGCCTGTTTCTTTGTCTGTTAATTCGCCTGTTAGTTCCTTTGCCTGTTTCTTTGTCTGTTAATTCGCCTGTTAGTTCCTTTGCCTGTTTCTTTGTATGTTAATTCGCCTGTTAGTTCCTTTGTCTGTTTCTTTGTCTGTTAATTCGCCTGTTAGTTCCTTTGCCTGTTTCTTTGTCTGTTAATTTGCCTGTTAGTTCCTTTGCCTGTTTCTTTGCCTGTTAATTCGCCTGTTCCTTTGTTTATTCATTTGCCTGTCAATTCCTTTGTCTGTTTCTTCGTCTCCTTTGCCCGTTCCTTTGCCTGTTTCATTGCCTACTTGTCTGTCTGCCTGCGTGTCTGTTTGCCTGCGTGTCTGTTTGCCTGCGTGTCTGTTTGCCTGCGTGTCTGTCTGCCTGCGTGTCTGTCTGCCTGCGTGTCTGTTTGCCTGCGTGTCTGTTTGCCTGCGTGTCTGTTTGCCTGCGTGTCTGTCTGTCTGGTTGGGTTGACGTGACGGTGGCATTCCAACGATGGCCAATCGATAACCGACAGCTTACATGTATATACGAAAGGACGTTAAACGGTTCCGTGAATTCGTGAAACCAATGGAACCAATGGAAGCAATGATGGATCGAAGCGAAACACACAACAGAAGAATCAACGGATGTCCGGATGTTTGCCTCAGCCCCAGCCCCAGCTTTAGTCCCTGCCCCCAGCAGCAGAACCAGCACCAGAACCAGCATCAGCAGCACCATCATCAGCAGCAGCACCAGCAGCAGCACCACCAGCAGCACCATCATCAGCATCAGCGCCAGCACCAGCAGCAGCAGCAGGCGGACCATCATCATCATCAATCTTATTCTCTCTTCCTCTCAATCGACGAAATGACAACGAAATCCGATGTCAACCGCTGTTTATAACTAATTATACGACTGAATGCTTTCCACACGCTATATAAGCACATAATTATGTGTATATATATATACAGTATATTATATATATATATGTGCACAATACAAACATATTTATTAACTGAAATATAGGCACTACCTACATGTATTGTATATATAGCAGATGTGTGTATATTTACACATTGGCTGTACACATACACGCTGGATCATTCTGTTTCTGCTTTTGTCTGCTATGACCAGAATAACAATGCTCTCTCAGCCTCTCTGTTGCTAAGGCCTACTTTTTTTTATCTTGGGTGCTACCGCGTGCACACGGTCTAGCAATCTAGGAAGCTTTTAGTATGCATATTGTCTATTATTGCTTTGTCACTTTTGATCTGTATTCATACCGGTGCATGCCATTGTGCGCGGTAATCGGTGATTAAATGCTTAAAGAGTATTAAAAAAGCAGAGTAAAACATTGCCTGCAGGGTCGCCCCTTACCATTTCCGGCTGTGCTGGTCAAATAAATTGGAGTACGCTGAGTACGGCGTTCAGATTTTAAAATAATTGCCTACATGACATGCCGTCCAGTCAAGACATGTCATGTATAAAGAGCTCTGGTGATAATGTAACTGCAGAGATTTGAGTTTTAAAGTGGCAGGTTCAACTCCCGTTAAAGCAGAAATTGTTTTCTGTTTGTAGGTCTCTGAGAAAACTGCTGTATAGAGAAGTCTATACGTATTCATACTTGCATCTGTGTCACTCTCTCTGTCTCTTTGTCCCTCCCTCCTCCCTCCCTCTCTCTGTCTCTCTGTCTCTCTCCCTCTCTCTCTCTCTCTCTCCCCTATCTCTCTGTCTCTCTCTGTCTGTCTCTCTCCCTCCCTCTTTTTCTCCCCCTCTCTCTCCCTGTCTGTCCTTCTCTCTATCTCTCTCTATCTCTCTCTGTCTGTCTGTCTGTCTGTCTGTCTCTGTCTGTCTGACTCTCTCTTTCTGTCTTTCTCTCTCCCTTGCTCTCCCTCTGTCTCTCTCTCTGTCTGTCTCTGTCTCTCTCTGTCTCTCTCTCTCGCACTCATGCTCTGAGTATATCTATATAGGTTTGAAATCTGAAAGTCTGACATTGACCTTGCAACTAGCACTGACCTTTGTGAGTCGCTGGGTGATGCTGTTCCAGTTACACGAACAGATGCAGTTCTCCAGCGATGTCTGCAACCATCTTCTCATCACTCTCTGTCTCTGCTTCCACTTCTTTGTCTTTAATCGATGTCATGTGATGCAGATGCTCGAAGACCTGCCATCACAACAACCAGAATCATGGCATCAAATCTATCAGCATCCACATCTGCATTGCCAGCAACTGCAGCAGCTCAGATGTTCATTGACTCCATCAGTTCCATCATGGATGCAGCATTCATTTTGTCAGGTGCCGTATAGTATACGTATAATTCGTGGGGCGCGGTGGTGTGGTGGTGGCGTCATTGCCTTGGAGCCGGAAGCTTCGAGGTTCGAATCCACCTCGCCGCGTAAGGACCTTGGGCAAGTCCTTCACTCACAATTGCTCAGCACTTCGGCGTGAAACTCCGATGCAGTGTCCGCTCTGCATTCGGGAGCGCCTCTGAGTAGAGAGAGAGAGCTTGAAGGGGCGCTATAACAAGTGCACATACAAACTAACATACAAACAAACCCTATATCACCCTAACAGTATTATAACCAAGGATCCTTTTAATGTAATAGTAAATATATAGCGATGATTATAACCCCCATTCCATGAATGCCCTAAGCATTGACCTTATCAGTGATGCAACACTGCAGTCTCATTATCATAAATAAAGCAACCAAGCAACCTTATCAACAACGCAACCTGCAACCATATCAATACCACAACCATCGGCATGCGCTGTCGGGAAGTAATGGAGAAGGATTTCTTATTCGTTCCCCTTAGTCTTGAACGGAGACAAGGGATCAATGCCCTGACAGGAAACCAGCGCATCACCGATCAACCACCTAACAATGGAACCAGCTTAGACTGACAGATGACGAGCATAGAAGTAGAATCACGCATGTAAATATATGTATATATGCTGTGTATATTATAGTTGTATACCTGCTTGGCCAGGGTCGCCGTTGCTCAGTGCTCACTTCTTAGGATCGAACCCTGCGATTGTCATAGGAGGTACATGTACACGGATTGCGCTGCTCCATTGTCTTTTATTCCACCTGTACAGTGTACATATTCATTGATAATTATAGTTATAATTATATGCACATGTATGATTACATTATTAATACTATCATGTATACATATTACATATTTACAAGCACAGCCGAGGTTATAAATATTGTGTATGCAATTAAGTACTTGCGAGACACATTATTAATTTTCAATGTAGGCCCTATAGAATTTGGACTCTATTATATACACTCATTCATATCATATGCTATTATAAATTATATAATATTACATAATTATGTGCTTATATGAATATATATATAAAGCATATGTATATGAACGCCCATAAATGCTTGCTACATTGCTACAATTATGATTGAGCAGCTTGTCCAGGGTCGCAACGCAGTGGTTTCAGCACTGGTTTGAGGCATAAATTCGAACCTGTGACCCGCAGTGGCGGCGCCAGACAATTTTTGTAGGCAGGGCATAGCCAGGGCAGTCACACAAGTAACCAGGGCAGAGGTCGAATCGCGTGCTCGGTAGTACACGGGCTTACACAAGCTTATAATTTGGCGCCATCGTCAGGGCCGGATTAAGACATGTTCAACATGTTCGGCCGAACAGAGGCCCACACTTTTAGGGCCCCACACTTTAGGGACCCACACATGCGATTTTTTTAAAGGGAACAATTGGTATATTCTACCGAAATTTTGACCAAACGACTGAAAAAGTGTCATAAATTTTTTTAGCCGAAGATCCCCAACAAATTTTCAGAACAGGGTCCCCACATTTCTTAATCCGGCCCTGGCTACCGTGCTCGCCATAAAGTGAGGCCACAACTGGGTTTTCCACTAGATCTGGATTTTTTGCTTTCGTCGGGGTTTCTGTTTTTGGAGGGGGAAAATTCCGGGTTTATGTTAGTTACTGGACCATGTACACTGTGTTCGGATAAAAAGTAGAACACACAAAAAGTGTGATAACTCGGTAAAAACTTTCAGGATTGTCTGAACTTTTAAACACAGCACCAGTGACCATATATACACGAGATCCTAAACCGATTAGAAATATTCATGAGTTTGTCAAATTTATAAGCGTTTAAAATGCAGCATACTTTTTTATCCGGACACAGTGTAGGCTATTTACAACGGTAACGGCCCGCTATTCAGAGGGTCCACTATTCCGAAGGTCCACTATTCCGAATATCCGCTATATTTTGTTCGTTATCCTTGGTGATTAGGGTTAGGGTGTGTTAGGGTTATGGTTGGGTTAGGGTTGAGGTCATGGTGGGTTGGGGTTAGGGTTGGGGTTGTGGTGGGTTAGGGTTGGGGTGAGTTAGGGTTAGGACTAGGTTTAGGGTTATAGGGTTGGGGTTATAGGGTTGGGGTTATATGGTTGGGGTTAGGGTGGGTTAGGGTTTGGGTTAGGGTTTGGGTCAGGGCTAGGGTTGGGGTGGGTTAGGGTTAGGTTTAGGGTTAGGTTTAGGGCTAGAGTTAGAGTTAGGTGTAAGGTTCGGAATAGTGGACCTTCGGAATAGTGGACCCTCGGAATAGTGGACCCAAACCATTTACAACGCATGAATATTCTGCATGTGCACTGAGCATTGCAATATACATTGTATTTATAGCGAAATGCAATGTAAAATGGTTCTGCTACATACTTTTTGTTCCACTAATTTTAATTTGAAACTTCACAATCAAGATCTGACGTTGTCAATTCACGAAAATAATTTATAATCTGCATGGTGACGCAGAGGAATACCAGGTAGCTCTTCGTAGAAATAAGCTGTTTCGACATTTCAATAATGTTGTTGACAAAGCTCTGCGGCCCCTGCCAGAACTTTTTCGATGCTAGAATTATTCATGCCAGAACTTTTGCTAGGTCAGAACTTTTGCCATGCCAGAATTTTGCCCTACCAGATTGCCCTGCCGGATCTTTTGCCTTCCAGAACTTTTGTCTGCCAGAATTTTGCCTTATTAGAATGTTTGTCCTGACTGAATTTTCCCTTGCAGTCAGAGCTTTTGCCCTGCCAGAAGCTTTCCTTGTCAGGACTTTTGCCTTGCCAGAATTTTGCTCTCTCTGCTAGAACTATTGCCATGCCAGAATTTTTCTATCCCAGAACTATTGCCTTCTTGAATTAATTTTTCATTCCAGAGAGCAGACGGACGTGAACAGTAGGAAACAATATGCCTGAACAAATTCTGGCAGGGCAACGACCAGGGCAACAGGCAGGGCAAAGGCTTTTTTGGTAGGGCATTTGCCCTGCCATGCCCTGGCGTAGCGCCGCCACTGGTGACCCGCCGGCTACAAGCAACATAACGCATCGCTACACCACTGCATTGGAGTGTGTACACCACTGGGGGTCCGGTATAGTAATTGATAACACGCTGGCATAGAGAGCAAGAGGTAACGAGTTCGAGCCCCCGTTGGGCGGACTTGCTATGTTGGCTGCTATTAGCGCCATATATTGCAGGCTGTCTGTTCGGTTAGTTAGTTAAGAATTATGTGTTCTGTAATCTGAGTTCCTGTAAATTGTTTAAACTGCATAGTTGTAGGCCTACACTGTAATTAACCGGTTGCGGTCTGTCAACCGGATTGTTGAATAAAGGAAAATTATTACTATTACTGCCTCCAACAAATATAATAGGCTTACCTATGATAAACGTTGATACACAAAAGCGTGTGTATAAAATATATTTAAAAGAGATTTCCTTTCTTATATAAGGACTAATTATTATGAAAAATACGAATACGCCGAGCGGCAGAACACAGACCGCGTGTTTACAATCTGTGTATTATTATAGACGCCAGTTCAACACAGAGCAGCACAGAGCATGACCCGATACTGAAGTCCGAGAACCCTTGCAATCGCTGCAAATCAACATCCAATCATCATCCCTCCGAATAACATTACACTCTGCACTCGCATGCGCCTCGCATCCAACACACGCACACACGCGCGCACACGCACACACACACAAACACACGCACGCGCGCGCACGCACGCACGCAACAAACACACGCACACACACACAAACACACACACAAACACACACACACAAAAACACACAGCTACACACACGTGCATGCACGCACACCTACAGTCCTAAACACATTAACCCATTCACGCACGCACACGCGCACAAGTACACACACAGGCATACACACACACATAATACCTACATATGCACACACGCAAGCACACACGCCAGCATACACACCCTGATATAGACGCGATCTACGCTCGTTGTATGTAATGTCCAGTGAAGAAGACCCGCCGGGCGACGTAAATCCGTCGGCCGCCGCCGACCCAGGCTTGCTCCCTCAGGGTCGACCGACCGATCTCTCCCGCTCCCTCTCGCCCTCTATCGAGCAGCCTAGCACTGATATTCTTCCTGGCCGCTTGGTGGCGTCGCTTCCGTGAAGGGCGGCGGACGTGTAGTGTAGCGCGTGCATGAACATACGCTGCTGCGTCTGCGCTGTTGTTGCAGGGAGACCTCTGAGGGAAGAAGGAGGCGGCGGCGGCGGTGGCGGCCGAGCGGCGGTGGACGATGGACCGCGTGCTGTGGCGGCCGCAGCAGCAGCAGTGCTGAGCGGACCGCAGCGCTGCCGTGTTATACCTTCCTATGCCTTCTTCTCGTAGAGCACTGTAAGCATCCAGATATCAGCGGCGCCGCGGACAATGTCCATTGACATTAGCCACAACGACGGAATATTTTAATGCCCATATAGGAGCATGTGTATAATACAGTATATGTATGCATATATAACATTTTGTGCTGTGTTTATATGGCATACATAATATTATAATTAAGTGCCTGCAACGCATGCTTTCTTCATTCTCTGTGTGTGTGCGAGCGTGTTCGTGTGTGTATGTGTATGTGTGTGCGGGTGCGCGTGCGCGTGCGCGCGAGCGCGCGCGCGTGTGTGTGTGAATATATGCACGCATGCATGTCGTTTATATGAGTTAGGTAGGCCCCTATATACTTAATTAAATAGTATAATGTCATTATTATACACAGTAGTACACACAAGCGCATGCAACATAATATTATAGCCTATTATAGCCTACAGCCAATAATCCCAATATATATGGCCTATATATATAATTATATATTTATATATAAATATATATATATATAATTATATATATAATTTTATATATGTATATATATATGTTGTAGCGTACTGTCGACTGAAGTCCCTTGATGCGCCCGAGGGAGGACGATGCACAGATCCACTGCAGACTTTGGCGCCACATGCAGTTGCCCTCCTGATGAGAAGAGAGTGCCGTAAACAATTTCACGTTTAGCCTTTCATGCAGGCAAGCACCGTAATTCCGTTCGTATATATCGCAAGCAATAAAGGCGCTTCATGAATTAATGCGGTGACAGAGTGACCTCCTGCAGCCTGCAGGCTGGCCGATACCAGACGGAAGAAGGGACCGGGCTAGTTGAGGGTGAAGGGGAAAGTGAGGGTGAGGGAGAGGGTGAGGGTCAAAGTGAGGGTGAGACAATGAGGGTGAGGGTGAAAGTGAGGGTGAGGGTGAGGGTGAGGGTGAAAGTGAGGGTGAGGGTGAAAGTGAGGGTGAGGGTGAGGGTGAAAGTGAGGGTGATGGTGAGGGTGGAGGTGAGGGTGAAAGTTAGGGTGAGGGTGAGGGATATTCGTTTGACCCCCCTCCACCCTTCCACCAGAAATATGAAAAGAAACTGATGAGACCGCGAGAGACTTGGAATTAGTCACTCAGAACTAGACCGCGTCGCTGTTCGATCTCTGGCAGTGCCAGTCTCAAGATTGGATAAGAGAGGAGGGTGACGCTAAGCATCTAACAACTACCATGTTATGTTTTTGCCTCTCCTGCAAAATGATGCTCAAAACAAATCAACGAAAAAATATTTCAGTTCATCTATCTATCCGTTTACCCATCCATTTACCCATTCAACTATCCATCCATCCCACAAGCTGCCAATCTATTCATATAATTATATCCATCCATTCATTACTCATCCATCTATTCATCCATTCAGCTGCCCATCTATCCTATATTTATCTATCCATCTATCCATTTTCCCATTTATCCATCTATTCAACTATCCATCCATTCATTTATACACATCCATCCATTCATCCATCGATCCATCTATATATCCATACATTCATCCATCCATCTATCTATCTTTAGAATCTATCTATCTCTACCTATCTATCTATCCATCCATCCATCCACACATCCATCTATCTATCAAGTATCAAACCATCCATTTATCCACTAATCTATCCATGTATCCATCCATCCATCCATCTATACCTCCATCCATCTACCTCTCTCACCCATCCAGTTGAATATCCAAAGTATTCATTCAATCCGTAAACAGTATCCCCCCCCCAAAAAAAATCCATTTGTCCAACCTCTTTTAACTTCAAGACCTTCTTCGTCTCAACCGTCTGCTGCTTCTGAATCTTTCTTTATACCCTCAAAAATGTTGACTCGAAGTTGAATCTTAAGGGAAAAACAACTATTGCGCATGCGCGCAACGGATAGTCGCTCTGATTCGTCAGTCAGTTATAACGGAGCTGCGTGAATCAGACAAGTTGATTCATGAATAGGATATATATACAGGGTGGGCCAAAAGTATTTTTTCAAATTTGAAGGCCTATAACTTAGGCAGTTTAGCAAGTAAGTGTATGCTTAATGCATCAAATTAAAGGTCGTTATATCAGCTCCAACTGGTCAAAAATTTACATTTTTAGCTTTAATAATAATTGCGTAAAACTACTGTACTGAATATGTATCAGTTTACAATGATTTTAATTCGTCTATCTTGCAAAACACAATACTTGGAAAATTAGTCTTTGCAAGTTTGCATTATTGATAGCAATTAAGAAATCCAAGAATTATTTAGTCAAATAAATATTCAATGTGTCTTCCACAAGCTCGAATGACTGCATGAATGCGACGTGCCCATTGATCTATGGCTCCATTGATGAGTTCCTGTCTGATCTCAGTTCAGCAACGAGTGATGACGCGCTTCAGATGCTCGACGTTTACTATCCGTTCCCGATAAACCCGTTGTTGCAAAGCACCCCAGATTGAGTAATCGACGGGGTTTAAGTCAGGGCTATTAGGCGGCCAGTTATGGGGTTGGATGACTTTTGCTTGTGCCTGGATTATCTTCTTGGCTACAGATCAATTCAGCTACACGAGCGATGTTGTCAGCGGTACGTGCCGAACGAGGACGGCCAGTAACAGGTTTACGTTTAGAACTTGTACTCGCGTCAATTTGTCTAATTAATCGGTTGAGATTGTTTTCACTCCAGTTTCTAGCAGGAAATTCATTCATCGTTTGATATGCATTTTATTTTTTTTCAATCTTAAAATTCGAATCAAAGTCCTGTCATCTTCTGTTAACGGCGCAATGATGAAATTATTGTTTACGTCATAAAACAGGTAGGTGCGGTACACAATAATTATATGGCGCGTAGTGCAAGCTACCGTAATGAAATTTGTCGGACTTATAGCTGATATAACGACCTTTAATTTGATGCATTAAGGCATGATTAAGCATACACTTACTTGCTAAACTGCCTAAGTTATAGGCCTTCAAAGTTGAACAAATACTTTTGGCCCACCCTGTATATAGTAGTGTCTAGTTGTAGTCACGGTGCATCAGATGAATAATTAGGCAAGGGGGAATATTCAGCTCAAACTTTCATCGAGCGAGTAAATGCAGTGAATTGTGGAAACAGTTTGCTTGCTGTTTCATGCAGATCAACGAAGATAAACAATAAAATTTTATCTGCGCAGAAGAAGAAGACAGAAGACAGAAGACTTGTTTTTATCGAGTAAAAATAATCTTTTTGTATATTGTTTTATGCACGTTAAATAGTTGCTGCGCTGCGCAGTATTTACTGCCTCTGATATCCTTAAGACTCTGGTCCGTAAAACTTTAAACTTTTTGTAATATTATGGTTTCTGACGTCAGTTCAGGAACATTCATGCCAGCTGCTTTGGAGAAAGGGCAAAAGCCAAAAGGCAAAGGTCAAATTCAATATATATAATATATAATTATATATATATATATATTCCATGGCGATTTCCAGTTAATCATGTTAGGCCCAAGCTACAATCCCTGCCTCACATTACACTGCTTTGAAAACTCATGAAAATTATTACAGGCCTATTATAACTACTCCGTGTAAATAGGCCTATATCTGTATACGCTGGTATTAGGCCCTACAATCTACATGTAGGCCTACATGCATGTCTGTTTGGAAACGCGGAATTAGAAACCGTTTCTCATCGTCGCAATAAAGTCCCATCTGTCGACTGACCGATTCACACAGCGCATGAATAGGCTATCCTAAAATCCCAGCATACTCTCGGTCCATCAATTTCATTCGCCGATGTGACGATGATGCTTAATCATGATCCAGTCACATCACGTGAAGATGGATCACTTGGGGGGGGGGTGATTGATGGCATATTGATGAGTGTTCGGCCTGTAACATCGAGAGTAAGTGTTTGAACCTCCTCGTCCTAGCAGACTGCTACTATCTGTCATTCGTTAATTAAAGCAAGCGCCATGTAATGTAATGTAATGTAATGTAAATCTTCGAGAATTTCTCAGCGCCCACAAAAGCCACGTCAGGGAGATCAGCTTATTCACCGGCGCTATATCAAATCAAGTCCGCAATAGCCAGAGCTCCAATGCCAGGTCAAAATCTGGGGAGGTCAAGCCGAGGAGACAGCGTGGTGCTACGGTGGTTGTCGGTGATGGTGGTAGTTGGGTGATGGAAACTGATTGGAATCTAGATAGGATAGCTTGAAGAGTTCGGTCAATGTTTGTTCGAGAAGGAGATGAGAGATTTTCGCAGCCGTTATAATAATTATGTTATTCTCTTGACTAACAATAATTCATAAAGGTCATATGATTGTTCTTTCCGTGGTCATACATGGAATTCCTATTATTGATGAAGAATCTATAGAACCAGCAGGGCCTAAAGTGTGACAGGACGGTCATGGACGGCGTCCTGGTACTTATTTTCAAATTCCGTCCTGCCACTTATTTGGCCAGCACACCTGCAATGTAAGGGGCGTCCTGGCACTTCTTTTGGAAAGGTAAGGGGCGTCCGGGCACTTCTTTTTTTGCACTTTTAGGCTTTAGCACTAAGAACCAGGCTTGGAGAACGAGCTTTATACTGCTCCTGGACATAGATTTCTGAAGGCCAGTCAGTCGGTCGGTCGGTCGGTCGGTCGGTCAGTCAGTCAATCATCAGCCAGTCAATGCAGCAGTGAGTAAGTCAGCCAGTCAGTCAGTCAGTCAGTAGCAACTGCTATGCTATAGTATACGCAGTTTCATCTGGGTCGATCTATTGATCTACGTGATGAGTCGAGGCGCGTACAGACCAAGTGTGTGTGTGTGGTGCTGATAACCCGTCGAATTATTTCCAGATGACCGGGCTCCCTGCCCTCCTCTTCCTCCTATTCCTCCACCTCCTCCTCTACCGCCTATTCTTCCTCTTCCTGCTCTTCCTGCTCCTTCTACTCCAGCTTCTCATATTCATCGTCCTCTTTGATTTCCCTTCCTCCTCGTCGTCCTCCTCTTCCTCCTCCTCAACTTCCACATCCTCGTCCTCCACCTCTTCTTCCTTCCCTCCCTCATTCTGGTCTTCCTCCTCTTCTTTCTCCACCTTGTCCTCCACTTCTTCTTCCTCTCCTCCTCTTTGTCCTCCTTCTTTTCCTCCTCGTCCTCCTCGACCTCCTCCACCTCTCCTTCCTTCCCGAATTCCTATTTCTTCTCGTCTTCGTCCTCCTCGTCCTCCTCTTCCTGCTACTCTTTCTTCTCTTCTTTCTCCACCTCGTTCTCCACTTAGTCCTCTTCCTCGTCCTCGCCTTCTTCTTCCTCCTCCTCTTCCACCTCTCCCTCCTTCCCTTCCTTCTCCTCGTCCTCCTCCCATACTCCCCTTCCCCTCCATCTTCTTCCCCTCAAGGGACGGGCTCGGCAGAGCATCCGTTTGTGGCCGAAGATGAAGCTGTTGGTAATCGATATCAGGTCGATCCTGGTAGAATACATTGCAGACAATCACCGCACATCCTACCACCACTACCACTGCCACCACCACCACTACCACCACCACCACCACCACTGCTGCTGTTGCTGCTGCTGCTGCTGCTTTGGTTGATGATGGATTGCGGATATGTGGTTGCGGATGCTGTCACTGGTTGCCTCTGTAGGCTATACTACACCACCTGATGCTGCTGCTGCTGATGCTGCTGCTGCTGCTGCTGATTATATCGATGGCATTTGTGATTATACGTTGTTGATGACACTGCTGTTGCTTCTGGCGCTGACACGGATGCTAACACATTTACGGCTTTGATGATGATGATGATGATGACGACGACGACGATGGTTAGGGTGGTGGTGGTGGTGGTGGTGTTGCCAACAGGAGCACCAGCCGCAACAGTAGTTGCAGTATTACTACTACTACTACTACTACTACTACTACTACTACTACTACTACTACTACTACTACTACTACTACTACTACTACTACTACTACTACTAGTAGTAGTAGTAGTAGTAGTAGTAGTATATATTTGTAGTAGTAGTAGTAGTAGTAGTAGTAGTAGTAGTAGCAGCAGCAGCAGCAGCAGCAGCAGCAGCAGCAGCAGTAGCAGTAGCAGTAGTAGTAGTGGCAGCAGTAAGTGTAGTAGCATGATTATTACAACTTCTTGTATAGAGATTACGAATGTTCGTAGTTCTGTGGAACCAGGCTATGCATAATACCTATTTTTATCCTAGGGCCGTCTGCTTAGGAAAGCATCGCAGACGGCTGAAGCTCTCTATTCTGGGCCTAGGTTCAGTCGAGTACGTACACCATGACAGACAGACAGACAGACAGACAGACAGACACACAGACAGACAGACACACAGACAGACAGACAGACGGACAGATACATAGACAGACACACAAACACACACAGACACACAGACGGACAGACAGACACACACTAATACAGAGACGGACATACAGACAGACAGATGAGCGGACAGGTGAACGGACAGACAGAGAGACAAACCGACTTTTTAGTATACATAGACTACAGAAGGCATAGAGTCTATTTAGAGACGCATAATAAGATTTATATGGTCTACGCCAGCTGTTTAATTTGTTTATGCCTCTGACACAAGCATTTCGAAAACGAATTCCGCATGGAGGCCCCTTCCCCCACATACCCCCTCCGCCCTATACCCGGTTGAATACACAGACTCCGCTTTTCGTCAGAAAGTGGAGAAGACACTTAACTGGAAACAGATGTAGGCCCTAACCAAGAAAACTTCTTTCCCTCTCTGATCGCTAGGCCTGACACCAACACCACAGTATTATAGTAAATAATTTAAATAATAAAAAGGGAATAAAGTAACAAAAAGAAGAAAACAACTGTTACTACAAGCAAATCTTTTGTCTTTTCTTATTTAAGTGGATAAACAACCTTTTAAAAAACTTTTTCCAAGCCAATGGGGGGTTTTAACCCCCGAAATTCCTTCTTGTATTGTATTGTATTTAAACATTTATATTTCTTGTCTATACCACTGCATGCATGCAAGTAGGCTATAGCCTACATTAGATGTTCTGAAACATAATAATGCACTAGTGTACTAATGGGAGTCTATACTTAGTCTCGTGTCAGGCGGTGCCATACTATAAGCTTACATGTAGACTTGTAGACAGTAGAGTTGTAGACTACACCCGAGATAGGAACAGATGAAACGCCTGTGATGATCTGCATACACACAGGCTAATGACGTGTGTGAAGTGGATCAAGTCACCTTCGTTGTTGTATACTGTCTGTCTGTATGTCTCTGTCTGTTTGTCTGTCTGTGTCTGTCTGTTTGTATCTATCTGTATCTTTCTCTGTCTTTGTATCTGCCTTTGTATATCTTTCTGTCTTTGTCTATCTGTATGTCTGTCGCTGTCTCTCTATCTGTCGGTCTCTGCCCTCTGTCTGTGCTTCTGTCTGTTTGTCTGTCTGTGTCTCTCTTTGTATCTCTCTCTCTCTCTCTGTCTGACTCTCCCTCACTCCGTCCGTCCGTCTATCTCTCTGTATTTACCATATTAAGAGAGATAACCTCACAACTCAATTGCATCTGCGCTTGCCACAAGACACCAACCGATCGTTTGAAGCGCCGACCAGAGATCCCTTCTCCTCCTCCTCCTCCTCCTCCTCCTTCTCCTCCTCCTTCTCCTCCTCCTCTTCCTCCTCCTCCTCTGTTCTTTTTAAAACTCGGATAGGTTGAAATCTCGTGAAAATTTTCCAATTTCATCCGCCAAAATTTCTGGCGACCTTTTTTAAGTCATCAGGTTGAAATCTCATGGATATGTCACGTTTTTAGGGGGGGGGGCTAAACGTCGAAATATTTTATTTTTACATGTTAAAACATCCCGATGGCTTTGTTGTGGGGGGGGGGGGGTTAGCCCCTCTTGGTTCGCCTTAGCGCCGCTAACGGACTTGACCTCCATCGTTAGTCTACAGTTTCGACAACCCATCCAGCTCGACTGAGCGTTCGTGAATAGGTTAGAATAAACCCTACGTTTGGCTTTGAAATGGTATTTTAGAAGCTTAGACATTACGATATGCCGGTGTAAGCAAGAGGTCAAAGTACTATTGTGTCATTAATTCAATGTCCTTTGCAATGCATGACTGTATAGTTGCATAGTCCCTACGCCTGTATGTAAGCTTATAGTCCAAACACTTACGCCGTTCATTTGATCTGGACTGGGCAAAACTAGCATTCAAAGTCTGTAGCGTATGTAACCATGTAGTTCAAATTCCATGTGTCTAACTCTGAAGTAGGCATACATGTTCATGATCGACCCAGTTGTCAAGTGGCCCAGAATCCTTACATGTATGCAGCTATATTGGGCTCTTGGCTGCAGCTGGCCTTCATTGCCATGGTTCACTAAAACTAAGGCCAATGGACCAGGCTCCTCCTATTTGGAACACGTCTCATAAACAATAATGTATAGGCCTATAGGTCTAGTAACTCTAGCTATTCATTACAGAGATTTGCATGGCGACACTTCAAGGTTACCACTCATGAGCGCTCAAAACCCAACCCAGGCTGAAAAAATTCACTTTTAAGGCTGTGCTAAAACACAGCTGAGCAAACCCTATGCGTAAAGACAGCGGGAGCCCATTATATGTATGTAGGCCTAAGTATGCTACAGCATATCTTATATTTAAAGGTTCTCCCTGTGTCTATGCAAAAATCCTTGAGACATAAATATTATGTCCTTCCCACAAAACATTATGTCGAAAATATGTTGGTCCTGCAATTTGGAATACAGATAGATTCGCACTATGCAAACCGATTTTTTCGTTTAAAACTCAACTGGTTAGTTAAATTTTTGTCTCGTGTGAACATTAGTTAACTAGTTAAGTTTTTGTTCTGTAGAAACTTTACTCTTATCTGTGTACTATTCAAACCCAAACTTTCAGTTAAATCCCAATTACTTTTTATTATTACTGTTTAATTCAATGTTTATTCTTGTGTGACCCTTAATTATAAGCAGGGTTTAGGATCCTTTTAAAACTCTCCCTTTCAGCCAGACATGCATTTGTAATCTTATTACATCTGTTAAACTCCTACTTTTGGTTTCAATAATAATTAGTGTGGTTATGGTTATAGGCTTTTACTGAGTGACAAACATATTATGGACCTACAGGCAGGGATGAGAATAGCAAAGAAATGCTACCCAATTTCACCAAAACATTTCTGCCTCGTCTCAAACCTACCAGGGTCGGAAATCCTGGGGAGGAACGGGTGGAATTCCCTTCGTACTGTCAAACTTGGAGAGGGAACACAAAGGAATTCCCTACCCCACTAGTGGAATTTCGGAGTATTATTTTACTGAATGAATGAATTAAATAATTTACTATTCCCATGCAATTTTGTAACATGGGTTTCAAATGGAAGAACACTTCCAGAGAGACAGTTCCTTCCCCCCACCCCAATATAAAACAGATTTACAGCCTGAAACCTATGGACCTTGGGCAAGTCCTTCACTCACAATTACTCAGCGCTTCGGCGTGAAACTCCAAAGCAGTGTCCGCTCTGCATTCGGGAGCGCCTCTGAGTAGCGAGAGCTTGAAGGGGCACCATAACAAGTGCACATACAAACAAACTCATTAAACAAAACAACGTCGTCAGCAACAGCCAATCACAGCGTGAACTGTTTTCGTATGTTTATTTTGTTATAATAAGGAGAGCTAAACACAAGCTTTCAATTCTCAAACAATTGCACAACAATGTTAACAGCGAATAACAATGGGTCAGTTGCGTCAAATTCATTCAAATAGTAAATCCAATGCACAAAAATTGCAAAAAAACAAAGCTTGGCCAGCATCGAAAATCAACACCGATCCGCGTGTAATAATCTACCAGCCAAAAATAGAGAGACAAATAATAATCCTTTCAAACTTAACGACGACAAAACAATTATATAGCAAGCTCTATTCAAACGTACGTACATGTTCCTAGCATGCAGATAATAACACATGAAACTCAAATGCCCTGCTGATTTAGTAACGTTAGACTCAGACAGGTAACGAAGGCAATGTGCATGGTAAGAAAATTTCTATCGAGAGGTGGGTAGCTTTTAACAGTTCCAATTTTCTGCTTTCTAAGAAGCCCACAGCAGACTCTGATCGGCTAAGTAAGAAGCACTGGTGGCGTGTCAAGCATGCGGTACAGAAAAGCATTTTCGCCGGACAAATTTTACGCCGCCAACACCAGCCACAATGCAGTTTGATTAAGTTTCGCAGTAGCGAGGAGACCTCTACGAGGGCCGGGCCGCCACGGATACAGGCTTCTACTCAAAGTCTCTAACAGTTCATGTATTGCTGCCTTTGGAGATCAATCCACTTGAAAAAACCGTTACACAGTCGAACAACAACAGTCAGCTAGAAATAAACCAACGCCAAACGAACTAAAGAAATACGCAATATAAATTTCATTAACTTATCGATATATATAATAGAACTACGAAAAATTACCTCAACCGTTAATAGCTGCACTCTTCGCTCTACCTCTCTCTCACTTCCTTTCTCTAGTCACAAAGTCAACAAAGCAATAACCGCTACTTGAAAGTCGCAAACCAAAACTTCCCGAAAAACAACAATGCATGCGCGAGAGACAAGGACAATTTCGCGAATTATTCTGCTAGAAAAATAAATAGACTGCACTTAAAGTAAACTAAACACACGCAAAGGAAAAACACCAGTTAAGACAATCCTGCCAAAAGAATCAACGCCGTCGCCGCCGCAGCGGACCGTAAGAACATACGTCCGCGCGACGAGAGAGAAAAAGAAAAACTGAAACACCCAACACAATAAGCGGGAACACGGAGAGGCTGTTATGGTTACATATTTTTTTTGATGTCTCTTAGCATTCCAGTTTATGCCAAACCGAACAATGGAAAAATTGCAAAGTTAATGCTTTACTGCTATAGATAGAATGTTCTAAATCAAATATAGCAAATGCTTGCTTAACACTA
Organism: Lumbricus rubellus; assembly: GCA_945859605.1. Lineage (NCBI taxonomy): Eukaryota > Metazoa > Annelida > Clitellata > Crassiclitellata > Lumbricidae > Lumbricus > Lumbricus rubellus. Next base: position 31,022,277 of record OX243820.1, on the reverse strand, counting down.
ACTTAAGAACAGGGCGCGCGTCGTGTCGTCTCCTGCCCGCGGTGCATCCGTCGTGGTGCGCGGTCGAGGTGAGCCGAGGGATCGCTGCCAGGGGGGGTGGACCGCCGGTCTCAGTCCGCCCTCTCCTCCTCCTCGCCCTGACTGTCACGCTGGTCGCTCTGCCTCCTCGGCCCTCTCGGTCTCCGTGACGTCGTCGTCTTCTCCGACCCGGTCCGGGCCATCTCCAGCCTCAGCGCCTTGTCGCTGATCTCGAGGCCCTCGAGCGCGACCAAGGCCTCCTCGGCGTCCTGCTGGGTCTTGAAGTTGAGGAACGCGAAGCCGGACGACCCGCGCCACAACACCCTCAGCGGCGTCACCTTGCGCTCCCTCACCTTCACCTTGAACTGGCTGACGCGCAGCGACCTCGGAAGGCTTCCGACGTAGACGGAGCCCTCGTTGTTGTCGTAGAATGGTCGCCTCCTGTTCCACGGACCGGGCCTTCTGTAGCCTCCGCGCTCGCTGTTGCCCCGGTTGCCGCCGCCGCCGCCTCGTCCCTCCCTCCTATTATCGCTGTTGTGCCTCTCCCCCTGCCTGCCTCCGCCTCGTTCCTCTCCCTCATCACGGTTCTCCTTTCCGCTTCGGTCATCGCTGTCCTGCTTGTTGTCGCTGTCGTTCTCGCTCGTCCTTCGGTTGTACCTCCGGTTCCTGTAGCTGCGCGGTCCGCGGCCCTTCTTGTTGACGCGCCGGTTGTCCCTATCCCTATTCCTCTGCGAGTCGTCGTCTCCCACCTTCTCCCTTTCTCTCTCCTTTCCGTCGTCCTCTCCGGTCGTATCCGCCTCGTCCTGGTCCTTCCTTCGCCTATCCCCCCTCCTTCGGAAGTTCCCTCGGAAGCCTCTTCCCTTCTCGTCCTTCTCCTCGTCCTCCAGGACGACGTCCTCCAGGTCCACCGGATTATCCGTCTCCCCTTCGAGCGCGACGCTCTTCCCCGCCTTCAATTCCCGATAGCGCAGACGTCGCAGCACCGGGATGTGGTTCAGCTTTTCCGGGGTCAGCACCGACCAGATGACGCCCGTTGGCTTCGGCAGGTTGCCGTCGCACTTGATGATGCGGGTTGGCGTGACGATGTAGTCAACGGGCAGGTCGTGGGGTCCGAAGAGGTCGTCTGAAAGGTCAAGCACCTGGCAATCATGAACCATCGTGACGACTGTCACCTGGCTGTCGACGACACCCATTGAAACCATCATTGCATACTCAAGGTCCGACAGGCCGCCTCCTTTCCCAATTCTCCATCCTATAAACAACAACAAATCCTCCATATAGAAACCAAACATACATTCGTAATATTCCCTTACAAACACAAATACATGATGATACATAAAAGACATGTCTATATTAAGTATTTTTAATCAAACACTATCTGGTCATATATATTTACTTCGGTCAGTTTAGGCACAAGAAGTCAAGAACCTCCACATACTTACTTAACCCTTTAGCAACCAGCTACATGTGTTTTCAATGCATTTTCGTGTATGCTGGTCGGTAAAGCGTTAAGATGCCAGGTCTGCTACGATTCAAGCCACCGCAATATCTAACGCAATTAACTAAACATTGTTACTGTGTAAATCCCACTGCTATCCTAAGGGATGTCTAGAGTTCATCAAGCACTGTACAAGCTCAAAAGCCAATGCCTCGGTACTGGACAAGTCACCACACACACAGGCTGCAACACGTACATGGATAAAAATCACAGTTTCATCCAATCCATAGATGAGTAACTGAGAGTCCAACATTAACATTCCCAAATGCTTGTGGACATATAGTTAAGGAAAATCATTTATAGCCAAGTTCACTACATGGAGCACTAGTGGAAGTTCTGAAATCTTGAAACATTTTTCTCTCCATCACAATAACCATGTTAGACTAGCACACACAATTAAGAATGCAATATTTAATTACAAACAGATTACCTTTAGTTGACACGGCAACACAACCAACGACAACCAAATCAACGTGGATCTTGGCATCAATCTCCACGGGTTCGCTGTACTCTTCAACACCCTAGAGACATTCAATCAATCAATCGATCAATCAATCAATTAAAACAATCAATCATTCAATCAATCAATCAACCGTCCTTTTTATTGATTCAAAAGTTCAGTAAATAGCAGCACAAGAAAAGTCAGTTATTTACTACTTAAGATAAATGCATTTGTTTGGAATAAATGTAAACTGGAGTATTGGTTTAAAGGGGATACCTCAAATGAACAAAGATAGTGCTAAGAAAAGGTCACCTCAGACAGAGAAAGCTAAACATTAGACAAAGCAACTACGGATCAAGTAGGATTGGAGAAAACTTAACTGCACAGTAAGGAATACAAAAACTGTCAATTTACCACAGCAATCAAACTGTATCTAAGCACTGAGTATTGATACTTTATCATTCATTCCCTAGATTTTATAGGATGAAGTGAGGATTCTTAGTCACTCTACCCAGTTATTCTATTCTTAGCATTGTTCTGTTTTGAGTGTTCTCCTTTCTTGAATGCAAAGTACTGGGTAAAATATCTCCCGATGATGACTGTAAATAATCTACAAAGCATAACAAATGAAACTTGCCTGACGTGCAGCACAGCCACGAAGCAGCTTTGTTCCACAGTCAGCCGGCGGAACAATCTTGCTGAAGACATGATTCTTCAGCCTTGGTGTTGGAACCAGCAAAGTCTTCCCAGCCTGCACAGATAAATGCCAAACAATCAAAAACAATGCAATATTTAAACATTAAAAATCAAGACCATTGATCCGCAGATTGCAAGACCGCTAATTGCATTGTTAAGAGTAGCAGTAAATTGCATTGCATTGTTAAGAGTAGTCGTTAATTGCACTCCATTGTTCAGAATAGCAGTAAATTTTACTGGGCATGATGATGTGCAGACCCACAGCAATGGCCATAAAACAGTCACTTGTGAAACTTGCAAGTTGGAAACCTGCTTCGGGATAGTCACCATGCACGTACCTCAAGCAAGTCCAACACAAAAGCCGAAACAGCTGTACATACAGAAAGCCAGTATATTTACAAGCATATGTTTAACTTTGCTGCTTGACGATGCAAAATTTCAACGCAAAAACAGCCATAAAACAGTCGCAGAAAAGACGGATTATTTACAAGCAGATCAGCAGCTCACCTCAAGTGTTTTGAAGCGAATCTGCTGGAGAGGCTTGTCTGGGTCAACTCGCAGGATCTGTGCGTTGGTGAAAATGTCCATGGTGGCTATCTGGTCACCCGCTGCATCCGCCCCCTAACATCACACGCATGAAAAATCACATCAAAATATATGCCCCAGCAGAAACTGTGGGTTAAGTAAAACCTAACAAACTGTGGGTAAGCCATACCTCACAAACTGTGGGCTAAGCACCTTGCTTTAACCAATCACCAAGTGATGGTTTGGAGACAAGATTATATCCCTAGGGTCAAACAAATTTTCACCAGGCTGGGGTTGAAGCTAGCAACCTTGCAACCGAGGTTGTTGCTCTGGTAATGTAGTGCATTATTTGCCCTTTCAGTCCGTGCCATCAGATAAGCAGTTTGCAAGAATACCAGCTGTATACAAATTCACAAACAGTTTTCGATATCTGAGGAAAATAGCTAAAAACACTGCCTCCACATTGAAAAAGTGATATCCCACAAGACAAATTATAATATTTGTTTGAACTCACACATGGTATTGGAATACAAACGTACCCTGAAATTAGATATTCTCCGGTGTGGGGGTCTTGGAAATGAAGCCAGGTTGTTATCAGCCAGATAGTTCCATACTTTCGTACGGATATCACCCTTCTTATCCTCTATAGAACCGGAAAAAACACAGCATAAAAACTAAAATGATAACCAATTTATTATAAAGTCAGTATAAGAATTAACTCTGCTTAGGGACCTTAGTTAATTCTGACACATCGTTTAATATGAAGTTGACAAAATGAAGACACTAGTGATTATATATTCATCCTTACAGCCCACACTGCTGTCCATCACCAACATATTATGTCTAGTCCAATAAACAACAAACAGGTCTTCAGTGGCATTTCGGAATGCATTACAGAACGCATTACATGACAAACCATGTCTTTTATAAACATGATCAACTGGTCGTCAAGAGAATACAAAATGCCAAGAAACCCAAATGCATCATCACCATCGTTATTAGATATTCAGCCGACTTATAAATCTCTGCTTGACTGCCCATACAGAACCACCATGCAGACAAGCTTCCCTTGTCCTACATATCACACTGCTCCCTCCTCTTGGGGTGGTAGCCAACACTAGTCATGTCTCTCAGACATAATTATGCTAAACTGCAAGGACAGACAAACCAGCAAAAGCACTCACAAAACACGGTCACATCCACTGAGACCTTATATCACTAGCAAGTAGGCAGAGTAAACGGATCAACGCTAGGCAAGCTGCGATAAATAATACATTGGCAACTCGCAAGAGCGATGCCTTTGGGAGCCATGTCAAAACCTGCCTCATAACATTGTTTTATACCAAGGTCATTTTCCAAAAGTGGATCTGACACATGTATGCATATATTCTGAAAGTATGTATCCAGACTTTCATCAAGTGCATAACTTGATATATTCCCGAATTCCCTAGACAACTGTCGGAATTCATGTTACAATAAGTCTATCTCAGAAATTTATATAGCGCTTCTTCAAGATAACTATTCAGAGGCATTCCAAACCCAGGCACAGCTAGTCTTGATTTTTATCAAACCAGCTAGACAAGTCCCACGGAAGGGAACGCACTTCAGCACAGACCAAAGAGAAGGCATTTTCCAAACCTAGGGACCGACAGTTCCACAATTTAGAAAGCCCTATTCTGTCTCATGTGAAACCACAAAGTTACACAAAACAAATATTTAATAAGTAGCCTCAAGTGCATAAAAATTTGAATAAGTTATGTTTATAAAACTTTCATTTTAAGAGAGGTATACAAATGAGAGATGGCATGATGCAACAAACCTGGCTCAATCTTCAGTAGTGGTAAACGTTCTTCCTCAGACATCATGGAAGTAATGCTCGTAATGCTCTGCCTAACAATCATTTACAAAACACATCAGTATTCACGGCAGTCATAGTTTAACCAAGATCCAAAAAAAAGATGTAAATCCTGGCACAAGCATAAACTTTCTTCAAAAGAAACACTTCAACCAGATAGTTTAATGTATTTACTCCCCACTAATGTAGAATTGTGGCAACAAACTTGTGCAAATAAGACTAAACAATTACAATCCATCAGTATTATGTGGCCTGTTGCCAGAAAATTACAGAGGAATATTTGTCAATCAGATAAGAACAAGTGAAAATGTCAGTACACTGGTACTAAGGTACTGAATGTGATCAACGTAGGACCGTACCGGCATGCTCAAAATCAACCAATGGACCCACCAGATATAGATGATGCTTAGTAAGCTTGAAAAATCATCATGCCCTAATAATAATTCAGGCAAAATATCGCTCATTATTCATAGTATGTGACCAATTTTATACTGGCGGGGGAGCTAGTTTGAAAAAATTATTCCAAGGCGTTTTGATAGCCACTAACTCAATAAATATTTTAGATACAGCTGTCAGACTATTCACCAATGAGTAGGTTCTAAACATGATAAAACTTTTCGTTTTTGGCCCATTAGCTGAGAGGCCAACCCGGTTCGAAAACCGGGTCATGTTAATTCTGACAGTTCAAACAGGTGTATTTAAGTAAGCATTGGTTGGCTGATATCAAATATAAAGGCCCAGAGCTTTTTGTGAGTTTGCTGTGGGCATTTTAACAAATTATATGATGCATTCTGGTGTATTTTAACCAAGAACTGAAAGTTGCTTGAACATCCTGAAAACTTCTACAGAGTAAAATTCGATCCTGTGTCTCAAATATGGGCACAGTAATGTGGTGCAAGGACTTGAATCATATATTTTCCCAGTTACATTGGAAAGTTGTTACAACACTGCTTGGAAGTACGAGCTTAGGAACAGCTTTAAAAGTGCGATGGCATACTCATTAGCTGCTCAAGGAGAAAGGCATAAGAAAGGCATGAAGAAAGAGCCATAGGACATTGCCACCAAAATGTGTACAGTGTCAATGAAATTACTGCCCAGAAAATGTTCTAAACTAAACTGTGAACCACTGTGTTTGTATGTGCACTGTGTTAAATAATATGTATGGCTAAACTGCATTAAGACAAAAAATAAATTCATATCTTCAGTGTTCCTCACAGCTAGTGAACTAAGTCAAATCATACATTTTAAAAATATTGTATAAACATTATGCCAAGCTTATCCTATAGACAATATATATATGCCAAATATTAAATGTCATAACAAAGTTTGTAACAAATGTCATCAAAGTTTCAACAGGAAATTTCAGTTATTCAATTGTCACAATAGAATATTGTACACTTCACAACATTTGTGCATGTAATAAATGACTGAATAAAAAAATATAAAACATAACTAAAATAAAATTTAAACTAAAATAAATCACTATCGTCAGTCACATTTGAAAAAAATTCAGACGTTGCACATTGCCGTTCAAATTTTCCCAAATGGCACACAAATTAAATTAAACTGAACGCTCTGAATATCATATGACATTACACAAATTAAATAGCCGTCTGTAGGTTCGTTTCGGCACGCTCAACCACGCTTGCCTACGTCATGGGACGCGTCGACGGTCCGACGGTTAAGACCAATGGCATGTGCCACGCACCGGACAAATCTCAATGGAAAAGACGCCAGGCGAATATAAAATCTTCAATAAGCAGTTTGTGTATCTCTAAGGCGCATAAACAATTCGCAAGCAATAAATTCGTGCAAGAATGCAGTCAAAACACACCCTTTTGACAACTTTAAAATAGAAACTGCCAAAATTCACTCGACACCCGAGATCAACCGTCGGTAAAAGCAAAAAACATATAACCGCGGGTAGCATTTCTCCTTCATCGATTTATTGGCGGCGTTACCTCTAAATTAGCTGCTGTTAATAAAAATGAGTCACAAAGCTTTTATTTCAAAATCAAATAATTGTTTAGCACACTCTTGGCTAATGATAGCTGATTCAGCTAGTAGCTCACTTGATTACGGGGGGCAAGGGGTCCTGCAGCAGAATATAGGCCTAGTCCAAGGCTCCAAACTTCTCACATCACTCTCTTATTTAGGCCAGAAGTTATTGTCTGAAGTCATGTAGACCTAATTCAAAAGAAATCGGTTTCAATGAATTTATGGAAACACAATTGCTTCAAAATCTTTGATTTCCTGAATTCCTGGACACTTAAAATGATCGGCGTGTAGGCCTAACGTCGTCTACATGGTGATGTAGCCTACGTTTGAGTGCTGGCCTAATTAAACGTCCTGGGTGCACACGCTTTTAACCCCATCTGATTAGGCTAAATCGACACACTAGTGTTGATTTCGATAATATTAAAAAACTGAGGACTCGTGTCCCAAGGTCAAAGCAAAGACCTGGTCAAAGATATTAGAATCTTTAGGCTAGGCCTATAGACTTTGGTAAGGTGTTGAAGGTCTATCGGCAAAATGTTAAGGGCAATTAGGCCTAGGCCTAGGCCTATATCAGTTCCTAAAAATGGAAGCTGCGGGAAAATGAAGATCTGACCATGATGGAAAGAACTAGCCGTCGCGTCCATAACCAGTCAAGCAATTTAAATAATTCGATAGCAAGTAGGCTACTCGAAGACCATGACTGTCGCTCCAGGTTGCTTTAACCCTGTACCCGCTAATTTTTAAATTTTAAGCCCGTTTCAGCGGATATTCTCGGGGCAAATAGGTAGGCCTAAAAGATTAATCAACTGCTCCTAGCTTTATCTAAATGTGTCAAAATAATTTTGTTGCACACCCGAGATCGATATGTTTATTTCAATTTTTATATTTTCAACAATTTTCTCGTACGAAAAAGTTGACAGCACCGAAAGCAAAGATCGTTGACCGAAGTCTTTCTGTCCTCTTTGTACGATAAACAAGCGCAATAAAACGCCGAAATCTCCGGAAGCATCTGAGCACGTCACGTGACCAGCAGTACCATACTTGAAAAATATTTCGAATGTTGTTGTGTTATATTTTTTTAAAGTGTAATAAAGTGAATTTCAAAGCACTCAAGTCTTCATCTAGAATTCTTTGAGTAGGCAGATATATTCGTTGATAATTATTTTACCAGAAGAATTCTTTACTCCAGTTTTTAGTTAAGTTGTTTTGCAACTCTCAACAATACCCCCAGCACATGTGAAATGGCTAACTCTTCAGCCTCCCGCCACTCCGCTCTATATCAGCATATCTATGTCACTATTTCCCGTCCCACGGTCACTGCACGTCTAGGATCTCCATGTACTGCACTACGGTTAACGTGTTGTTTAGCATCGTAAATTATTTGCTGACTTTCAATGAAACAGCGTCGTAAATTATTGTAAAATGTATGCTTTGGCCATGTTTTCATCGCTCATCTACCTTCTACAATCAAATATTTTAATCGCTGGTCCAATTTATACTTTTTTATGAACTTTTCATCGCTCATCGGTCTTATGGCATACATGGAGTATTGAGGGCATGCATATGGAGTAGTGTGCGCATGTGTGTATGGCGCTGTCATTGTTTAGCCTAAAATAGGCACAGGCTATATAGTATACACACTAAGAGAGTAGTGGGTGATCCCAAAGAATGTGTGCCTGGTTACAAAACAGTATGGCTGCCTCGAATTTGCTCAAGCTGCCACCTATTCTGTAAGAATGCCTGTTATGTTTCTTTTCCAGCCAAGAAAATCTATATTCGAGGATGGGTGAAATATCAACAGGCAGCTCTTCGGAAATCGAGAGGCTCAAGCAGATACTGATGGATGAGTTAGTTCTGTTTTAACCCTTTGATGCCGAAGGGTATATAGGATTTTCCATACCATTTTCTACCATCTCGGCATTAAAGGGTTAAGCGTGGAATAATGACGATCCGTTGAAAAGAACTTTGGGCAGATTTTATGAACGGAATGTGTTTGAAATAGTTCCTATCAAAAACATATTTGTTGCGTTCACTAGCAAGTGCGCTGGTTTCTAACCGACTCTACTGGTACTGTCTTCTCTTCTTTTCTCTCTTCCATCAGGTGTATGCCAGCGTTGAGGTTTTTATAAGGTGGCGCCATTTCATTCGATTCCTGTTTCTGATTGTTTTCAGCGTTGTTCTCTTGTCAAAGTTTTTTGGGAAAGATCGTGTTAACTCAAGTAGAACTACCACTGGAATCTGCTTCTGTAATCAGATTTTATGAGCATTGGGATGTTACTGTTAGCGCATTTTATGAGTTTGATGTTTTTTGGAATAGTTACTATCGCAAAAAATATTTGCTTTCATTAGCAAATGCTTTTGTTTCTAGCTAACTCTACTGTACACTGTCTTATTTTCTCTCTCTTCCATTTCTAGTAGATGGCTTGAACAAAAACTGTGATTAATTGGTTTAAAAGATTCTGGTTACCACCAATGCTATGACCTGAAAACTTGGTTGTGTGAGAATAATAATTGTGGACATGTTGGCTTGCTTATGTTCTGAACTATGATCACGTCTTTCCAGGGCTTTTTTAACGTGCAGTTGTACACAAAATGTGCAGTTTTAAATGGATTTCTGCAGTTTTAAAAGCACTTCTGTACAGTTAAAACTAGCAAAAGCATTTGGTCATTGTCCTCCGATTGGAAGTAATTTACCATGGAGGATGGAAAGGAAAAGAAGGGGTTGTGCAGTTCTAAAAATTCCTTAAAAGCAGGGCTGTGTCTTTCTTAGATTCAAGGTTCACCAACGGATGATCCGGTCGTCGGCCGTTGAATACCAGACACTTCTGAAGAAGACTGCAGTTCGACTCACAAGTCGTCTCGATTCCATTTATAAAGAGAAGTTTCAATACCTTGATGAAGTCGCCGCTAAGCTAGCCGCTGGTGACGATGTAAGCTTTCATCTGTTTTGTTGTTGAAGGTTTTCTGTAAACTATATTAACCCTTTAATGCCAAGATGGTAGTAAATGGTATGGGAAACCCTATACCATCCGGCATTAAAGGGTTAGCATTAAACTTATTGTGAAGGCGGCTGTTCTGCATGCAGGCAGTTTGAAATCTGTTTCCCGACCTTTCTTCTGCTTTGCCGAATCTTTCAAGGTTTTTAATAATTAATTATGTGATAATAATTTATTGACGACAATTTACATGGCGTTGTAAAACAAACATGCTATTGCAAGGTTGTCTTATAAAGCAGCTAACATTTGGGGTAAGCCGTAGAGAACAAGCATTTGCAAACAAGCAGCATCTGTAAAAGCTGTTCTAGTCTGCGTTCCAGCAGCTGTGTTAGGTACTGACTAACGAGGGCAATCAGTGCACTTTTGCTCTGCCTTTTAAGCAGATGCAGCTTAAATGATTTTTTAGACGGATTTCTTTTCAAAAGAATTCTGTGGCACCGTCTTCGCAGCGTTTGACTTAGACACTGTACAGCTTCAGAATGCTATCGAAAGTTGGACCATATCTTCATCGAACGGTACGTGATCCTTGATTTATTATTGTTTGAGAAAAATTGACGTGCTGTTGTTGGTAGATTTTTAGTCATTTCAAGTTTCATGTGTTGCCACATAGGAAGACAAAGTAACTGAATCCAATTCCTGCTGCAACTAATCAAATTTAAAGTATATATGATCACATGATTTAAATGTGACAGTTGGGAATGCCATCTGCAGATTATTTCGATATCATATTGACAATTAGAAATTGTTTTGCTAGATTTTGCTGCCCACGCTTTGGCGAGTAACTTGCATATTTCGATATCAGAAAATGTCACAACTGTGGGGAATTTATTGCACACTTGTGAACTGTGGATGTGTGATAAGCAGGGCTGAAAGTGAGCCGGGTCGGTCCGGGTCTGAGACCCGGCATCGATTTTCGGGACCTGCTGTTGCCAGGTCTCAGCCGGGTCGCAAAACAGGCCGTCAGGTGCCAAAAGTAGGTAAAAATGGTAGGATTTCGGTAATATTGGGCAAATTACTATAGGAAAAACCTCGTCATAAAAATGTATGGGCCAAAGGCGTGCTCGTTCGCCAAAGTGAGACCTGGCAACTTTTCCAAACCACTTTCAGCCCTGGTGATAAGTATTCACACTTGTGAGCTTTGGAAGTGTGTTAAGTATGCACACTTGTGAACTTTGAAAGTGTGTCAAGTATGCACACTTGTGAGCTTTGAAAGTGTGTCAAGTATGCACACTTGTGAGCTTTGGAAATGTGTTCTGTATGCACACTTGTGAACTTTCGCAGCGTAATAAGTATGCACTTGTGATCTTTGAAAGGGGTACAGTATGGTACAAAATAGCTTTGTTCTGTACAGTTCGCCAGACAAAACTCCGCAGCATTTGTTGTTTCTCAGATCATTGTGTTTTGACAACTGAAGTGTATGATGCGTTGTTTGAATGTTCTAGGTCATACTGACCTGCACTTTTCGATGTCTACGCCATCATTTGAAGCTGGTATGTTTTTGCGATGTTGATCAATTCCAAGACATTAACTAGATTAGACTTTTACAGATTTTTTTCCATATGTGTGAGCATCTAAGAGAGTAAGTAAGTAGGGTACATATGGCCATTCAGTAGCTCTTCAAGTGCGAGTATCACGCGAAATAATCGGTCTAGTGAGGCGAGAGAGATGTAGATAGCAATCCAGAAATAAAGAGTCGAGAAAGAGGATTATTTAGTAATTGTCTTCTCAATAAACTTAGAGGTACACAAGTTTCAGAAATGTTCTCTGTTTTGCTGTAACATCATGTAAATGTGCCCTAATTGAGCAGGATTATCTGTACATCGTCATTACCGTGCTGATGCAAACTCTGTGAGTCCATTGTTCTATGTTTGGTAACAATAAATGATTGTTCGATTGATTGATTGATATGTGGTGCACTAATAAAAAAACTGGACGCTGTGTGATTTTTATCGTAGATGCAGAAGTGAAAGTGGACGTATCGAGTGGCATTACGAAGCAGGGAATATTCTGGCTGCATTTGCAGGAATTGCCGGAGAGCAACCTACTTGCCTTGGCCGACCTTCATAAGCAGATCAGGTTTGGCAATTTTGCAATTTGTCTATACATGTTTTCTGTCTATGATTTTGTCATTGCCATTATTGTTAATTAAATATTATTGCAGATGTAGTCTGAGAGTTACATTGTGGTGTAATCTTATTCAATGGTGTCGGCTACAGTTCCTGTGTGATGTAGTTTGAATTAATAAACAAAATGTTATTGTTAATATTGCGGTTGACGAAATCTGTTGGTTGGCTCCACCTGTGTGTGTGTGTGTGTGCCTGCCAATGGTGACTCTTCCAGCTTACTGTGTATTGTTTACTAGCTGATCAGTGTAATATATTTGTTCGTAATGACGCTTGACATCAAGTAGGCCAGCGCAAAGAGCGCCTCTGAGTAGGTTTCATGAAGAAGCGCTATGTAAATTTTCGGAATCAGTCAGTCAATCAAATTATTATTGTTTGTAAGGAAATTTTTAGTTACTATATAGTTCTATGAACATTTGGCCAATGTTTGGTGATTGTTGTTTTGAGATATTCAGAAATGATTCCATGGCTCTTGAGTTGCAAATTGATTGTCAGGAAAGGGTTAAAGTAACACGATAATTACATGTGTTTCATTGAATTAATGGTCTCAGGCGTAAAATATTTATTTTTAACTGAATTCTTATTGTAGTATAAAGCTGCTACGAGAGAAAGATTGGAAGTCTTTCAAGGATTCTGGGACTTCTCCAGACGTCGGAGACTACGTCCTTGTGGACACGTGGAACGGTTGGATGCGAGGAAAGATCGAGAAAGTGAAAGACGATGTAAGTTTGATTGATCCTTGTACCGTCATTTCTGATTTCAACTTACATCAGAAGTCTTTCATGTTTTGTTTGTATGTTAGACTTGTTATAGCACCCCTTCAACCTCTCTCTACTCAGAGGCGCTTCCGAATGCAGAGTGGACACTGCATCGGAGTTTCAACGCCAAAGCGCTGAGCATTTGTGAGTGAAGGACTTGCCTAAGGTCCTTACGCGGCGAGGTGGATTCGAACCTCGAACCTTCCGGCTCCAAGGCAACGACGCCACCACTCCACCACCGTGCCCCACAACCATGCTCATATGGTTGCCCCCTGGGGAGTGTGAGGAAAAAATTCCATCCCACACATCGACAATTGCGTGTTTGGTGTTGTTGAAAACATATGCAGAGTGTAACTTATATTTTTTCGTGCGTTCCTACAGAACACGTACGCGGTGCGTCTCGTTGACTACGGAGATCTGACGTCATTTGGACCGGAAGTGTTGCTTCCGATGAAAAGTGAAATCTATCCAGATAGTGATTATCAGGTGAGAACAGTCTTTACCTGTCTGAAGCTATAAATTGAGCGCCTCTGAGTAGTTTCCTTGAAGAGGCACTATATAAATACTTGAATGAATGAATAAATGAATGAATAAATCAATTTATCAGAATTTATTTTTAGCGCCCCTTCAAGATCCCTACTCAGAAGTGCTCCCAGTAGAGCGGGAAACTGAGAACCGTCGACGAGGTGTGGTATAGTCAAGGGAAGCCCATTAACCCTTTAATGTCGGAGGGTATAGGATTTCCCATACCATTTACTACCATCTCGGCATTAAAGGGTTAACCCGGAAGTTAGGTCGAATGATTCTTCTCTAATTCATCCGTGTCGGATGTACCCTTAAATTGCTTTATTTATCCGGGTGTTGTACTTAGTCTCAATGGTGATTCAATGTTGTGTCAAATACAAGGTGCCCGGCCAACGAATGAGCGAATGAATGACTAAACAATGTGAGTGAATGACAGGGGCGGATCCAGGGGGGGGCCAATCCGGCCATGGCCCCCCCCCATTCCAAATCTCCGTGGGACGTGGCCCCCCCCCCCATTCATGGTCACCCAAAAGATTTTTTGCAGGGGATCAGTCCTGGCCAGGAGAATTAATATATAAATGTATTTAAAATCTAAGCCTCTCAGACAATTGCATCAATTGTCTTAATATAAAGCAACGAAAAGAAATAATCTTTCAACAGTATCCGACTATAATTTATGGCATACAATGTATGTTATTCGTGTATATATTCATAGTAAAATGTAAAAATTGTAACACCAATAAACACAATTAAAACCAATAGCAACTAACTATTAATTACAAAGCAAGTTAACACTAACAATAGTATTAGGAATTAATTTAGTTTTTTCCAAATGCAACTTGTTAAGTTTTGAATTTAGTCTATATGTGCAAGAAACTGCGGTGAATGATCACACATGTTTACTTCTTGTTCTTATTTATTTCTTACTAGGCTATGTTTCCTTGTGGTGGTGGGACGTATTTTATTTACTGTAGACTTAAAAATAATATAATACAGTGAGGTCTATTCATACTTTAACTTGGAAATGTTTTGAGCATTCTGTGCTTCATATTATAAATACATAAATACTTTAAAAAATACTTTTGTTTGCCATTAATAACAGCTAATAGGAGCAATGTTGCATGCTGTATGCAGTAGACCTACAATAGCTATTATTCACTATTATTATTTATCGGGAAAGTCTCTGGTTATGGCCCTAAGCCAGATATAACATACATCCATGATCCATAACATAGCCATAATGTCATGGATAATATATATTATATATAATAATGCAGTCTACCAGGCAACATTTGCAATGCAACTTGTCAACCAACTGTCCACTGCCAGTGTGTGCCTTCACTTCAATCTGAGACTCAAATGTAAGCCTCTTGCACAATTGCATTGTGAAATAAAAACTTTGGAAACCACTTTCACGAACAAGAGTTTGATCTATGCTTCTAAAAAACCTTAATTTACCTATTTGCTCAAGAAAGGAGCACTCCTGGCCCCCTTTTCTACAAATTTTCTTGTGTCAGTTTCAAAATCGATTGTTCTAGCAATATTATACTCAAAGGCTTCAAAGGTCAACCTGGCCAAATCCACAAGATGTTAATTAGATATTGTAGATCTTCAAACATTTAAATCTATCATTTTGTGTTTGATAAATGATCTCTTTGCAGAAGCTACCGCTGATGGAATTGTCAACAGTAAGCCCATGCGTTACCTGACACACATTTGGAAATAACTTTGAAGGATTTTTTTATATTATGTTAAAAGTTCAACAGGTTCAATGGGCACATCAAAAAGTTGCCTGTTATAGGCCTACCGATGGTAGGCTAAATGCTCAATTTATTTTCCAAATCCTGACCATTATGGAATGCAGGATAAAGCTAGAGCTTTTCCTGCTAAATTACATGTAGGCCTAGGCTTATACATGATTATTTAACTCTGGGTAAAGGGTTCAATTCTTGTGCAAATATCTAAATAAAATATGCAAAAAAATAGAAAAAATTTGATTGCAAGCTCCTCCTAACCCCTGAAAATGTACGGCCAATTTTTAAATCTGTGGGTTCTTGGGGGGGGCCTTAGCCCCTAGCCCTGATAAACTCCGTGCATGCCTATAAGAGTGCATTCCTTGTATTATAGGCTACATGTATACTGCATATACTGAATTGTTTTTAGCAATCTGATACAATCCTCTGTTAAAATGAGTGTTACTTACTCTTAATATTTGCACAAATACTATTTTTGTTCAACCGAATAGCTTCTCTCCAGCGCTATCTTTCAAATTTTAAACTCAAATTTCAAAATGTTTTGATTCTGTTATTTGAACACCTGGTAAAACAACATCGTTACTACATGACTTTCAGATTTTGACCTTCCAAATTTATTAGTTCTTGGCTGGTTTGTGTACCATTTGTTATTATTTAACTGCAAAGTGTGTTCTGGTAATTCAGGACCATCTTAGAAAACAGGGATAAGCTGATACTTGTGCTGAAAAGTCAGCTTATGTAATATAATTATACTCATGTCTGACGTTATTCACTATAATAACCCAGCAACAGCAAAACTGAGCCGCTGAACTCGATACATAATATAGATATTATTAATATTGTAATTATATATATTTTTTATTAGTACTGAACAAATTGAGTAATTCTGTTCAAATGACATCTCACAAGAGCACTGTTGCAGTGTGGAAATTTAAAAAAAACTATTTTTAAAGTATAGTCAATATTTATTGAGATTTTGTGGCACTCTTATAAGCACTGAAAATACAGCTATTTTGCTAAGAAAACAGCTTAAAATGCTACAATTGCATGTGAAAATTCAAAAAGTTTCTGGTGGGGAGGGGATATCCCCCTCCCCATATCCCTCCCTCACCACTCTCACCCCAGAGGGGGGGGGACCTAAATTAAACTCTGGTTTCGGCCAAACGACAAAAAAATTCCGACCCAGGCCCAAAATTTTTTGCCCCCCCCCTTCGAAAATTCCTGTATCCGCCCCTGGTGAATGAGATGAACATGCTTGGTATCACATGGTCTTGCATCATCGCGCCTCGCCATATGAGATTACGTTGTGTAAAAGAACCGATATTTATAGCTTTGTGGTAACTGTTTTGACATTATCAGGCTCTCCGCTGCTGTTTGGCGCTGGACGGAGACCCGTTCGAGATTCCAATTGAAGCGGTTTGGGCTTTCAACGATCTGCTGCAGGAGAATCTGGCCGTCAGAAATCCAGTCACCTGTATCTTCAAGGATAGAATACTTAGCAGGGTATGACGTTTGGTTTTCGGATATCTGTTGTCTTTCAATCAGAATGTGATTAGCAGGAGAGGTGTAGTCGAGGTTTGATACGTTGAGAGGACCAAAGAGTCAGTTTTAATTCAGCAGCTTGCATGATAATTCAGGTCATTATCTGTTTACCTACATGATCGAAAAAATCTTTTTGATCGTCTTTTTTTATGTGTAGCAACTTTTCTGTTGACTTCTTGTCACAACGTACCTTAAGATCGGTCTAACTTCAACGAAAAAGTAAGTTATAATAATAATAATGATATTAATTGTTTTTTTTATTCAATCTGAAAACTACTCGGTAGGATTACATGATGTTAGTAACAGGTGATTTATGAGTTCGACAGGAGTCGAATTTAACTGTATGGCAGCCTGCAAGGTGTCCATAAATCCTACTAATTTGACAGTAACTCCCTAAGGAGGAGTAGAAAGCTGTATCAACCTTAGGGGCTAGACCCTCGTCTGATTTTTTGTGGTGGTATGTTGCCATTCAAACATTTCTGTGTGATGATTTTGTTTTGAAGGAGAACGAGGAGGTTTGTCGAGTCGATTTGATGGTGAAAGACAAGAAACAGAATTTCGTTAGTGTCAGCGACGCACTCAACAGGAAAAGTTAGTTCATCAATCGAATTCTTTCTTTGTCCGTTTAGCAGCGTCTTGTGTGTACGATAAGCGACTGGGTGACTATTAAGGTGGCTCGTCACTAATGTGTTGACGCTCTGTATTGAATTGTAATTATCGTTGGCAGCAGGGGTGGATCCAGTATCGCGTGCTAAGTGGATAGCTTTAGGGACATAACACCTCTTGATGTCAAATGAATTGCGTGCGTGCTAGGAGTGCGTTTGTAGGTCCGCAACTCCGCATTGGAAAAGTCTCTTGATAGAAATTTCTTTAAGATGTTCACGTGTAAAAGTAGATGTGGAACTATATCTGTAATTTTTATATGGGTGTTTCTTTGTTTTAACGTTGCAGTTGAAGATAAAGCCAAAGGAAGAGATTCCATCGCTTGTCGTGACATTCGGTACACAGGCAAGGACTGCGCTGTCGCTCGATACGTCGAGCGCCCTGCCGACGCCAGCAGTCTCAAGTCGACTCCAGGTGTGACGGAGAATGCTGCAGCGGTGATCGAGAACACTCCTGTTCTCAATGAGAACGCTGCCGTTGTCACTGATAGCGCTGCCATTGTCACTGATAGCGCTGCCATTGTCACTGATAACGCTGCCGTTGTCACTGAGATCACTGCCATTGGCACTGAGGATGCTGCGCCGGTTACTGAGGACGCTGCAGCGACGATTGAGGACACTGCATCCATGTTCGAGGACGCTGCAGAGACCGCGAGTCCCAGCCCCGTAGACGAGCTGCGAGACGCACGGTCGTGCGGAGAGGGCCTACGCACACTGATGCGGGGGGAGCAGTTCGCGACGGAAAAGCAGGAAGTGGTTCTCCCCGAATATCGACCGGTGGATCGATCCATCTGGGCCGCCGGAGAGAACAACCTGGCCACCGAGTCACTCTACCGAGTCTCCCCTCTGGACCTCCAGTCGGAGAGAACGTCCGAGCGGTTTGGAGCGCTCTTCGAGCAGCAGCAACAACAACAACAACAACAACAGTCTTTCTCACGTGTATCTGGGTTTCCCCCTGCATTCCCACCGGATTTCCCGAATCTCCTGCATTCGGCCCCGGCGTCGTCGATCCCGCCACCGTATGCGTCGTCGGAAAACCTTACCGCCACTCTCGAGAGGCCGTCGGTTCTGAAGGCGGACGCGGCGCCATTTGTGTCGCGCAGCCAAACCAAACTCGATCTGCCGGCCAAGCCCGTTTCGGCGTCAACCGACAGGTCCGCCGCGCGCTACCAAAACGACGGATACTGCGAATTCGTTGCGCAGGAGGAGTCCGTGATGGACATGCAGTACTACGGACCCCCGATGGCCCTGCCGGTGCACTACCCGGCCTACGCCACCGTAGCGAAACCGCTGGAGTTCGAAAGGAACGCCTCGCCCGTGATGCCGCCGGGAATGATGTACTCGCAGGGACCGGCGTACTCGTATATGCCGCAGATGTTGAACACCAGCTGCGTTCCCACCTACCCGCTTCAGAGGGAACCGGGGTGTTACGGTCGTCAGGAAACGATGCATTCGGACATCCGAGAGAACATCGCGGAAAGAAACGCGGAGGGCCCGAAACAAGTCGAGCATCTCATGTCAGCCGTCTGTTCAACTATAGGTAAGCGCCGTTTAACCCTTTAATGCCGGAGGGTATAGGATTTCCCATACCATTTACTACCATCTCGGCGTTAAAGGGTTAAGATGTTTCTGTGTAGGGCTGTTTATTTGCTGGTCCAAAGTGTAACTTTGTTGGCTTCAGACTCTGCTGAGGGAAGGAAGGTATCCCGACACAGTTATTTGTTATTTGCAGGGTTCCCAAGCGATTGCCACCGTAGTTTGTTTATTTCTTACTGCTTAACATCAATTGGTCAGTTTATTCTATGTAGTTGTGACCCCATCTTGTGGGATTACTCCCTTTGGGTGAGGCTTTTGCTCCCTTTAATGTATACTAGCAATGTTAGTATGTACCACAAAGGTTATACTCGTGCATTGTCTTTCCTTATTGTGAATTCAAGTAGCTTCAAATGTTATTTTGGATCAATTGACTAATTAAATTATATTATGTCTTGAGCGCTGATTTCTGTGTGTGGGGCACCGTTGACGGCTGCCAGTCTTTGTGTGCGTATCGGACATCTCTGCTGCGAAGAGCAATTTGCAATTGGTTAATAAAGAAAATACCTTGTGTGTTTTGAAAGCAATTACCTCTTGACTATGATGCACATTTGGATGTGCTTTTCTATTTAATATTGTGTTGTATTTAATTATTCATAAAGCGCATCTAGTAGAGTGAGCCGTTCAGAAGTGTGCAAGGTCCTGCGAGACGAAGCAAGTTTTGAGGAGGGAGAATGAAGAGAGACTGCCAGACAGATTTGTGAATTGTCTCTCTTCTTCCTTCTCTCTTCTCCTGCTATGGCTCAGTCTCAATTGTTGTAGAGCGAAAAGAAGGAGAAAGCGCATTCCAAAGAGAAGGACCAATTGAGACAAATGATCGAGACTGAGCCATAGCATTTCTAGAGCAAGGAACCAGAAGGTCAAATCTGTTGGATGGACAAAGTGGACGGTGGGAGGAAGCTGAGTGAGGCCGAAGTAAAACATCAGCCCAGATATTAATATTAATAGTCTTGATATTCATAATTTCCAGTTCGAAGGATTTATCATTGTTACAATTTTACTTTTATTGCGTTTTTCAGCTATGACGTTGCGTACTAATTTCGTTTCAGGTTCGCAGTTTACGGGCGAGGTTACTAGTCAGTTGAACGTCGATGGCAGTGTTTGGATGCAGCCGACACGAAATGACCAACAGATGGCTGATTGGAATCGTACACAGGAAGCCCTGCAGTATGCATCTATCTGTCATGGCTTAATTTCTTGAGATGGATAATAATAATAATAGCCTAATTATAATACGATAATAATAACGACAATTATATGGCGCCATAAAGCGGGCATACCACTAAAAGGGTGCCTCAGAAACGTTGTTTTCCTGGGTTTCTTCAAGAGGGTGGGTATTCAAATCTTTGTCTGCGTACATCTGTTGGCCAACTCAGTTCTAATGATTACATGGATGGTTGGTGAGAAGATCTGATGGCGAGGGAGAAGGGTGGTCATTTGAAATATTATTTGCTTTTAATCTGTGTATTGTTTGATCCTCTTAAAGACTTCTGTGGTAAGGGTAAAAATCTTCAGATGACATTGAGCATAAAGCCAATCTTTGTTTTAGTGCATATGAAATGAAATTTTACAAGGTGAATGAATCGTCATACTCCTTTAAAAGTTTTCATGTACAAAGAAGCATTTTGAACATGACATAATAGCATTTGTAGAAGACTATTGATTTTTTATCTCTTTCTCATTCTACCCTATTTAAATATAATATGCATGCTTTACAAGTTGCGTAAATCCAATTCGTGTTTCCATGGTTGGTCTGAGTGCGTCTCTTATTGGGGAGTGAGACTGTAAATTCTTGAAATGAATTAATATGTAATTAATGTCATAAATTGATGAACGGTTGTGCTGTGCCTGTTTCAGTACCTGCAACAAGTTGACGCTGCCAATCGAAAGTGACGATGTTGTAACTGGTTTATTTGTTACCGTTCCAAGCTCCAAATCTGCGGAAGTGTACAGAGCCGAAGTTTTATCTGTGAAGGATCGCAAGGTAATCGTAGTTTGGTTGTTGATATTCGTTATAAGTACATTTGTGGGGATCATTGGGAAATAATTCCGTAAGTTGTTTTATTCTGTTATAATTAAATAGTTAAGGTTATCATGGTAGCCGACCTTGAATGTTTTTAAAAGTTTTTATTGGCGGTGAGCACCGAGCACTTTATGAGGAATTCAACTTGTAGCTTGTGCTACAGGGGCTTTTAACCTTAGATTGCAGTTTTGATTTTTAATTATAACAAATTTTGGGTGAAGTATTTGGGTTGGCATTAGTAGACCCAACTAAAAAGAGGAGACTTTGTAAGCAAATTATTTAACGTCAATTTGATATATATTTAGACTTTTGTTCTACATCTCAAGTTGTATAGATCTGTAGAACAATATTTCTTTTAGTGTATAAATATATTTCTTTTAATGTGTAGTATCCTAAATTTCTCACTATTTGGACTGAAATGAAACATTTATTGTGAAAAATTTTGTATTATAAACCTTAAAGACCAACTTAAGTTTTTGTTTTTAACAAAAACAAAATTAATTTAGGCTATGTTGCCTTTGACATGCGTTGAAAGGACATATGCATACAAATGGGAAATATGGCAATTATGCTACTGATGTGTTTTTTTTACTTTTCCCAAAACATGACAGTTGAGTTATTTTATGGTTTATAAGTGCACATTCATTATTTTATTCGATACTATGCACAATACTAGTTGGAAAAGACGCTTCTAGTTAAGAAGCAATGTTCTGTTTGTGTTCTTTGCAGTTTTAGGAGGAAACATTAGCGCTTTTAGTTGTTACTGTTTTTACTAACAAATTCTAAGTTCTTGTTGCGCAGGCCGTTTTGCGGTGTATAGATTATGGGAAGACCATAGTCGCACCGAAAGACTCGTTAAAGCCGTTAGTAGACAAAGTTAGAAGTCTACCTAGACAAGTAAGTTATAAAGAACTGGCGTGGCTAATTGTACATATTATTATGACTAATATATTGTACATATTATTATGGCTAATTGTGCATATTATTATGGCTAATATATTGTACATATTATTATGGCTTATTGTACACATTATTATGGCTAATTGTATATGATATTATGGCTAATTGTACATGTGATTAATTATACGAGGGTTGATCAATAAGTAATGAGAAAAACATATTATACAGCTGTTTTTTGCAGAATTTTTATTTTTATTTACTAGCTTACTCATTTAGCAGAGTTTTGATTGTTAAATGGTCACGTGGGTCATTACTGTGGTTGCTAGGCAACCGCCGGAAGCCGTCTACCCAGCGGCTGTTGTAAATAATGGATAAAAACGAGAAACGTGCGGTTATTAAATATTCGCATTTAAAAGGATTGACTCAAAATAAGATTGCAAGGACATGAAGAAGGTTTTAAGGGACAATGCCCCTTCACAGGCTACAGTCTATAGGTGGGTAGCTGAATTTAATCGAGGTAGGCAATCAACTGAAGACGAGCACCGTTCTGGCCGCCCTATTGAGACCTGTACCAACGAAAACGTCCAATTCGTCCAGGATCTGATACAGAAAGATCGGCTGGTTAATATTAGAAATGTAGCAGATTGTTTGAAGTTGTCGTACGGCACAACTCATCATATTATTAAATACATTTTGGGGTACAACAAGGTCTGTGCGCGATGGGTTCCACGAATGTTAACGCATGAAAACAAGCAAGTCCGACTAACAACTTCTCGTGAAAATCTCGACCTTTTTAGAGAAGACCAGGCAAAGTTTCTACGCAGATATGTCACTATGGATGAGACTTGGGCTCACCACTTTGATCCCGAGACAAAACTGCAGAGTATGGAGTGGAAGCACGTCGATTCCCCGACACCGGTCAAATTCCGCAAAATTGCATCAGCGGGTAAAGTTATGGCATCCGTATTTTGGGACAGTGAAGGTATTTTGATGATTGACTACTTGGAGCGTGGAAAGACTATCACGGGTGTCTACTATGCCCAGTTAATCCGAAAACTTCGCGTGGCTATTAGGGAAAAATGTCGATGGAAGTTGCGTCAAGGTATCGTGTTTTATCAGGACAATGCTCCAGCTCACACCTCGTCTGTTGCAATGACTGCAATTCGCGATTGCGGCTTCGAACTGCTACAACACCCACCCTATTCTTCAGACCTGGCACCGTCTGACTTCCATATGTTTCGTTATCTGAAAGATTCGCTTCGCGGACAGAAATTTGACACTGATGAAAGTGTTATCCATGCCATAAATGACTGGTTTAAGGGGCTGGCTGAAACTTTCTTCCTGGAGGGTGTAAAAAAACTTGAACATCGCTGGGAAAAATGTATTGAACTTCAAAGAGATTATGCTGAAAAACTATGAAAAAAATTTGGTCCAGATTTGCTGTCTAATATATTTTTCTCATTACTTATTGATCAACCCTCGTACATACGAGTGACAGAGACAAGATTTGTTCATGGTCAGAACTGTACATGTTAGTTTGTACATCACATCACCATTTGTAAATTATATCACCATTTGTATAACTGCTTGTGTGTATTGTCAAAGCTGTAGACCTGTGTAAGTTTAAAAAATTATAGTTGAACTTTGCTGTGTTATAAATGTAGGTTTATTGCAGATACTTGATATAACCTACCTTTTAAGTACACTTAGCAAAAGTGCTGCATAAATGTACCTATATATCTAATTGAAAAAAGTTTAAATACAAGACAACAATAACTTCATAACCCGATAGTTGTTCAAAAACGTTTACCAGGCTTTATCCGCTGCTCTTTTGGCGCTCGGTAGCTGTCGCATTAGGACAACCGGTTATTTTCTCAATATAGAACGAATATAATAATTTAGTAAAGTTCATATTAGATTAGATCGTTTGCTTATGATGCCGATTTCTATCTATATTTTGTTTCTTTATATGCAGCACTCTGCTGTGCATTCATGATATTAGATTAAATTGGTTGTTTTTAATGTAGATTTCTATATCTATTTAATTTCTTTATATGCAGCACTCTACTTTAAATTCGTATTAAATTAAATTGGTTGTTTTTGATGTAGATTTCTATATATTTTTAGTTTCTTTATATACACAGAACTCTGCTTGTTTTTTGTTGCAGTATTTTTAATCCAAGTAGTAGAATTGACTTGTGTAATTGATTTTTTTTTAGGCGGTTCTCTGTCGTCTGCCACGTGATCAGGGTTCAGATGATGACCAATACTTTGACCAAAATCAGTGCAAGTTGTTCGATAGTCATGTAAAAGGCAGGACGATGACAGCAAATGTGGTAAATCCGAGCGAGAGTTCTAACGATTAATATTTTTCAGCGCTGCGTGAAGTGATGTTGATAAGAAATGAAATTGCTTTATTTTTCAGATATCCATCGAACCTGGCAACCCTGATATACTTGCGATAAAGATACGTGACAGCGTTGGGCGAGATGTCATGGATGAACGTAAGTGAACGCTGTTCCTGTCGCATTTAACAAATCTATAACCTTCATTCATTCAAGTATTTATATAGCGCCTCCTCAAGGAAACTACTCAGAGGCGCTCCCGACTCCACCTTGCATGGTTAAACACTCGAAGATTCGGAAAGCCACTTTTGAGAAGCATGCGCTGAATGGAATGCACGGAGTACGGTCAGGATGTGTTTCTTGCATGATAATAGGACTTCCTTTTCACGACCAGCTACATATATTTTTTGGCATTTTATTACACGCTGGCCGTTATAGGGTTAAACTGGTAAGTCCTTATAATGTAGAATTTTTGCTTAGTGTTGTTTTATTTTGAGATTTTTTTGATTGTACTCTCACGCTGAATTATTTTAAAACGTTCCCTTGGTGTCTTGATTTGAATTATATGTGAATTTACGAATGAAACTTTATGGTTGTAGATGCTGACTTTTTTTAGATTAACTTTAAGTTTTGTGAGATTACTATGCTGCTTTTTCCTTTTTTCAGAATTAGTCATTTCATAAGAATTAATTATTGATGACTAGATCCTGATGTGTATGCACATTTATATGATGCATATTAATATTCGGAATGCATAATGTCTTCTATTCAAATGAAAAAGGAATCTAAATGGAATGCACCCAGTTACATGTCGAAGGACGTTAAATAGAAACAAATGAAATTAATGTGAACAGAACAACATCATTGATGGCGGGCAAGGATAACCTTTGGAATAAAGTTTTTAACGTCCTTTACTCGTAGAACAAATGGATGCTGTTTTGGGCGTAGATGTAAGCTTAATTGCTTCAAATAAACAAATTGATCGACTGACTGATTGATTGATTGATTGGTAGAACGACTGATTGATTGATTGATTGATTGATTGATTGAACATGATATGTCACTTATCTGTCGGTTCTTTTCTTTTCCGCAGTGATGCCCGGTCATTTTAATCAGCGACTACAGCCGTCATATCACGATGACTCTGCGATCCGTGTGATGCAACGAAGCCCCGACGCGTTCACCGTAACGTCGTCCCACAGCAACACAAGAGTTCAGCAGCTGTCTCCACCTCCTCAAGTCACCTATCCACCGAGCCTCTCACAGCTCAGCAGCAGCGCTTGTTGTGTACCTGTGCAGCAGTTGATGGCCAGTGTGCAGGGAGCCCGTATGCAGGGAACCGGTCTGCAGGGAGTCGGTCTGCAGGGAACCAGTCTGCAGGGAGCCAGTCTGCAGGGAGCCAGTCTGCAGGGAGTCGGTCTGCAGGGAACCGGTCTGCAAGGAACCGGTCTCCAGGGACCCAATCTGCAGAGAGCCCCACCATCTTTGGCCGATGTGGCTTCGGCGTCTCTACCTGCTTTAAGTAATTATTACAAGGATTTGTCTTCTATTCTTTTTAGACCTTCTTTTTCGCAGGCTGACTTCTCTTGGGCTGTTTTGCTTCTTATATTCGAATGAAATGTTTCATGGAATTTTGTGGGGACCGGAGTTGAGAGTAACATTTCTGAGATAGAGTTAACCGTGCTGTATATACTGGTTGTAAGGAGGAAGCTGTGCTGTTATCTGTTGTAAGATTACATGTTCTTCACCTGACTTAGTATCTTCTTTTGCCTTGTAATAGCTTTATTGTGTTGTGTATTGTATTGTATTCAAGCATCTATGAAGCGCTTCTGGTAGGGTGAACTGCTGAGAGGCGCTTGCAGAGCCACGAGAAATATAACGTTTCAGGAAGAGTTGTGTGTGCGTGTGTGCTTGCACGCTTCTGTTTTTGTGTGTGTATGGACCTGTTTTCCGTGCTAGAATCAAGGGTGCCTCTGAGTAGTTCCCTTGAAGAGGTGCTATAGAAAAATGAATGAAACTAGAAAATTAAGTCTGTTTCTAAAGATAGCAATAAGTGGACGATTCCAAATGAAATTTTTTTCTGCAATTAGCTGTGGTGCAGTTTTTGGGTGGATACTGTTACTTCATGGTGGTACTAATGAAAAAAATAGATTTATTGAACTGTTACTACATTAATATTGTACAATTACATTTCAGTACGGTCCACTAAGTATGATCTGGTCTGGACATAATGGTGCGTCAGTCGTGTTTCTATGTTTCACGCATCCACGCTGTGTATTTGTAATTGTAATTCAACATTTATAAAGCGCCGCTCACAGATTCAGTAGCGCTCCCGACCCAAGACAGCGCTCTCTCTAGCAAATAGTATAGTCTTCAGGTGTTTGCCGAACAGGGGAAGAAAGAGACCAAGGAGCTCAAAACGTAGCTTGTGGGAGGCGGTTCCAGCAAGAAGGGCCAACATAAGCAAAGTTTCTAGATTGGGCCGTAGCTCCACGCATGCAAGGAACAACAAGAAGGCCATTTGAAGCCGAACGGAGGGCACAGCAACCAGGAAGAGTGGAAACCAGATTACACAATGCCCGAAGATATGAGGGGGCTACCACAAGAAGAGAATTGCGCATAAGTGTCAGAATCTTGAACTCAATGCGCTGATGTGTATTTCCAGGTGGTCTACCTTACAGCCTGAACATGCCTCCTCCATCCCTGCCGCCGCCGTCTGCCGCCGCGTTTTCCAAGATCGTTGAGGCAAGTAACGCAATGGGACATCCCCCAGCAATGGGACATCCCTCCGCAATGGGACATCCCTCCGCAATGGGACATCCCTCCGCAATGGGACATCCCTCCGCAATGGGACATCCTCCCCCACAGAACTTCCAATCTCCGCCGGAGAGGCAGCAGAACGAATGGAACAGCGGTGGCAACGAACGGATGGAGAAGAAGGCGGCAAACCATCGTCACATGGAATCGCCGGAGGAGATGGCGCCGAAGGATAGGAACGATCGACAGAAGCGTGGCAATCGGCAGCAGCGCTTCCGAGACAGCGAGCGGTCGACGCCTACTCCTCCTCTCGGCGCGCACAACGATGGGTACGGTCCGAGCAAACAGGCGGCCGACGACGACAGAACCAAGTACGGCAGAAAACCGAAGTAATGTCGAATGACTGTGTTTTTAACACTTTTCTAGATTCATTCTTTCGTTTGGACATTTATATAGCGCTCCTTCAAGTAAAAAACTACTCAGAGGCGCTCCTCCCGACTCCAGCGCGCCCAAAAAGAGCAGTTTTAAGTTTGGTCAGGAACGATCCTGGTAAAGTCCCAGGGTGTAGGCGCAGCTCAAAAAGGAAGGCTATTCCAGACCACCGGACCAACTACAGAAAAGGCTCGATGATTCTTCATAGATGTGTGAACCAGCTGCACGTGGGGTAGCGGTTGCACAGATGGCGAGTTGTTGCTCGTCATTCGAAGATTTCAGTCCAACTGAATTTTTATTATCAGCATTTACAAGTATTGTATTGTACTGTATTGTACTGTATTGTATTGTACTGTATTGTATTGTACTGTATTGTATTGTATTGTGCTGTATTTATAAATTTTTATAGTGCCTAGAGCTCACAGTGCACGCCAATCAGAGGTGCTTCCAGTGCGATAGACCCAGAAAATAGAAAGTTTTTTTTCGGATGGCGAAACAATGTGATTCGGGCACCAGTTGATAAAAAAGAACATGTCAACTGTATATATACACTGTGTCCCAATAAATCTGGCACCCTTTTTGTAATGTGAATAAAACAGGGAAATCTTAATCGATTTTCAAAATTAAAAAACTGTTTTTATCCTGAGATAATCATCTTACAATGATTCAAATATGAAGTTTCTGGCATGAATATTGACGTCACAATTACGTCATTTGCATCAGAGAATTCAAATGTTAAGTACCGAACACAACGATTTTTGTTGACATTTGGTTTCGATATGTAAATTAACGATGTCATTATGACATAATTTTTTAGTGAGGGCCGTTCATAATTTATCAATTTGTAGATAATTATCTCAGGATAAAAACAGTTTTAGAATTTTGAAAATCGATGAATATTTACCAGTTTTATTCACATTATAAAAAGGGTGCCCGATTTATTGGGACACAGTGTACATACACACAAAATAGACTGTTCTGATTGGTTGTACTATAATGTTCTATTTCTAATCTCCAATCAGGACACAATCTGCTCTATAATAGTTCAAGATAATTGACATAAATATCAAGTATATTATATCTATGCATAATGCGACAATTTGGTTCCACTTTCTCTAGATTATTTATTACAGTCTACTGTTAATCATGTTTTCCCACGCATAGGAGCAAGAGGTGTACCAACCCCTCGGATATTTGACACCTATTTTAAAGTAATTTTTTTGGGTAAACTCTGATCATTCTGTTTTGCCCCTTGCGAAAATACCTTTGGGGGCCCCGTGCTGTGTGAATAATGAGAGAGATTGAGTGATGGGACTAAATCACTGTAATCAGTTCTGATTTTTGTGTGTTTTAAGTTTCAAAGAGGGCTGCTTTAACTGTGGAGAAATGGGTCACCGGAGTCGAGAATGCCCACGTCAAGGACAAGCACATAACAAGGTATTTGGTGGAGTTTTAATTTGTTTGCTCTAATTAGTGTCAATCCTATCTTGAGTTTCTCTTCTCTTGGTTAACCCTTTAGTGCCGAGATGGTGGTAAATAGTATGGAAAATCAAATACCCTTCGGCATTAAAGGGTTAAACATTCTTCCATTTTCGTTCAGTTTCTTAACTACTGCTTTTAGACGGGTCATCCATAAAGGACGTCTAAAGTGGAGGGGGGTATCCAAATGGGCACGCGGGAAGGGAATATGACCAGTGTGGACATCCGTATCTAAGCTTGATTCATTGTTTCTTTTCTAAATCAACCTGTATCGTAGACTCCACTTCAGTCATGTGGCAGGCAGTCTGTACTAAATTGATTCAAGTCAGTCCTTGTAATGTTCTATATCAGCATGAACAGGGATGGGATTAATATCAGTGGATGGAATCAAGAATGATAATGACATTAAGATTTGGATTTGAGTTTGGCATGCAAAGTGAAAGAAAAGAGAAAGCGAATCCATGCTGTCACACTGTATTGGAATCTATGATCCTTTCGGCATCTGATGTGGCTGCCTGCAGAGGAGAGGGGACAAGACTAAAATGAGGAAAGGCAAGATAGGTATCCAAAGTGGTCATTTTGTACAAATATCCTTTCTGTACTGTGTTTGTGGACATGTAATGTGAAGCAAATAACCTCAAAAAGGTACAGTAATAGAATGTGTCATTTAGGAAATTGACATAAATTTGTGCTGCAAATGTGTGGTAGGGGTCATGCCAAACTTTCTTCAGTCAACATTGTTTGGATTACGGCGAGCCGGTTACAAATACTCTTGGCAATGGAATTACTTTAAAGCTTTAACGCAATGAGCTTGTACTAGTTGAAAAATCCATCTTTCTGTAAAGATTAAACTCATTGCTGGATATTTGTGTTTTACAGGGTCAGAACCGTGGTGGGTACGGACGAACTAATTCAAGAAAATGAGACTGCACAGTGGCGTTCCTCATCATAAGCGCTGTTGTCTTATGGGACAGTTTTGGTGTTTTTCACGTTCAATTGACCGTTACATGCTGGTTGCTGTGTTTCACGCATTTCGAAGTCTCGTTTGTTACTTCTTTTGCATCTACGAATATAAGTTCGGTTTAGCTAATTTTGGCGTGATCTTGGTTACATCTTCTGTTTGAACAGCTCAATCTTTCTGTGTTACGGCTAAGTTATGGCTGCATGTTCTGTTGTTCGTAAGTTCTATATATATGCTGCTGCGACTGGTATGGGAAGTAAACTGATGGACCTTAGAATTTTGCGATGAATTGGTGTCGAGGATTTGAAAAGGAAGCTTCACGCGTTAGTCATCGGTTGTTAAGTGGTCATCTTTCAAGCCAGACTCGTGAGATGTAATATTGGTCGTTCAGTTGTAGTTTTTAGGTTACGTGTTAGTATTGCATTGCATTGTATTTTCTTTTGATAAGTCATTAGGGGCAGACAGGATGCTGCTCCTTTAAATGTTTATTAGATTTAGTTATTTAAATTTAGTTTCAGTTTAGTTTTTTACGACGGTTTTGCACTTGCCTTGGTACATACAACGGAAGTGGCACGTTAATTTTTGTAAGTCCAGCCAACTTCATCCTTCCTCATATGCCGTGGCTACGAAAATGAACCTGCACTTCATATCTATCCCTTCCTCAGGACTATGCTTAAAGGACTATTTTTCTTCATGGCACTATAATTTTGGTTAATAAATGGCATTTAATTTTGAACGATTTTTGGTTGTATTGATATTGGTGGCCTTCTAAGTCCTTCGTAATGACAAATACGGTATGGAAATAATCAAAATTTGAATAAAGCATGCATTTGTCATTGAATTTTTATCAGAATTATTAGAGTTTTTGTTCAGATAGCCAGAGGTTACATGGCATATTCATTTATCTTTTCAATTTGCGATTTTGCTCGTTATTACGCTGGTGTCCTGACTGCGTGTAGTTAAGAGCAAGTTAGTTAAAGGGTTTTCTTCGAAGTTCTTACATGGTTAGGAGACTGTGAAATAAAGCATTGTGTAGAACAGACTTGGTTTGAATTCTGAAACTGAATTATGGGAGATTAGCAATTTCATGACAAGACAGTGGCATCATTTTTTAAAATCTTGATTGTGTTTATCTTTTGTAATGTAATTCATAATTTATATAGTGCCACTCGCTGCAGAGACCATTCAATAGCGCTTCCAATGCGAATACCCCGAGGGAAGAAAATAGGTTTTGAGGAGTGACAGAGATGTAGGAGTGACAGAGATGTAGGAGTGACACAGATTTAGGAGTGACAGAGATGTAGGAGTGACACAGATGTAGGAGTGACAGAGATGTAGGAGTGACAGAGATGTAGGAGTGACACAGATGTAGGAGTGACACAGATGTAGGAGTGACACAGATTTAGGAGTGACAGAGATGTAGGAGTGACAGAGATGTAGGAGTGACAGAGATGTAGGAACAGATCTGGAAAGAATAGAAACACGTAAAGGGGAGCGGTGCGCATTCTAGAGACTAGAGGGCATGTCCAATGGTGGCAAATAATCTTGGATGAGATTGTTTGGCATTGTATGAATACATCTGCAGACTATGTGGCCAACCGATGGTACAAGAACGACAATATAGTTTCTGTGAATACAAAAGGAACGGCCCAAAATTGGTACAGTAATGCCAAATTGAAGCAGACATGCGATGGCAGTCAGGAAATTAAGCATGAACTTAAACTGGTTAATCCAGCTATGAACAGTCAGGGGCGGATCCAGGGGGAGGCCAATTCGGCCATGGCCCTCCCCCCATTTAGAAATACCCATGTATCGTGGCCCCCATTTGGTTTCAACGAGCTTTCGAACAATGTGTAATGGTATATTTTGAGGACATTTGAACTGGACGACTAAAAAAAGGTCATCAGCTTTTTTGGCGGACAAGATGGTATCGTTTTCCCGAAATTTCGACCAGATGACTAAAAAAAATATCAACTTTTTGGGCAGAGAGGAAAGAAAAATTTTCATGGCCCAAGGCCAAACATTTTTGGCCCCCCCCCGTCCAAAGTTCCTGTATCCGCCCCTGTGAACAGTATTGTGTATGATGTTGTCTCTAGCCAACGGGGCAGTGGTTACTATGCTCAGCAGTCCCTGGGTACATGCAATCCACAATAAGTGCCAGACCTGCCTACGATGTTTGAATGCTTGTAGCATGTAAAGCCATAAAGAGTTATGAATCTTGAAGCACACAGATATAAAATTTCGCAAATCTCTAGTAGGATTAGTAGGTATACATGGAAATAAATTAGTGGTCGGAAGAAGTAATGGTGGGCTGAAAAATATTTTGCTCTGGGGTAAAGTTGTTTGTCCAACTCCCAAAAACTAAGAAAAACTCAGAAGTCTTGCAAGTCCTTGTTGACGGACAAACAGACAGACAAACTGACAAAGACAGACAGACAGGCTTGAGTCTGTTTATTGAATTGCCAAGTGACGGGTACGCGATCTGAATGGACTCATTTTCAACCAAATGACCAGAGTGGCTGTATGCAAGCCGGGCGTTTCAAAAACATTTGTAAGCTGGACATGATTTGCCAACCCAATTAGCCCGCGGTCATCCGGTTAGCCGAAAATCTATTTAGCTGCAATGGATCGTTGTTCAAAGAACCGATGTCAGCCACAGGGGGGATAGCCTAAACGTTGGATCAATGTAGGCAGGCTATTGACCAACAGTAAATAATTAAGCCCTTGCTGTTCTGCGCTTCACCAGCGTTGTCTATTTTGCTTGCTTCAAATGTTTTTGCTTACTCTTAACAAACCATAGGCTTATGCCTAGTTTCTGCTTTGCAGTGTGCAGGGTGAGGGGTTCACGGGTTCAACACCCTAGTCTTAACAGCCTTTCAAAGTTACAAACAACAACCCTAAACTGAAACCTGTAGCTTAATAAGAAACTTTCTCTGTATCAAGCAGCCACTTCAGTGTTGTATGTATTAAAATGAACGAAGACAGAAGACAAGTAGGCTATGGTAAATAACTATAGCATTTTTACACTAGTCTTGCATAATATGTTATGATAGTACAACATAAAGTAGAATTTAATTTTTATTGCTGCATCATTGAAATGCCAAATTTTACTACATGATACTGTATACCACGGATAATGTCATTCACAGATGTAGGTAAAGTCAGCAGTAAATAAATTTATCACTTCACATGATGTGTTGCATAGCACAACAATGCATTAAAATATTAAAATAAGATTGCATAATAATTACAGCATAGTCTGTGGGAAATTGATTTATGGACAAATGGGTTTTCATTTCACTTAGGAAGTCTTCTTTTGCAGACGATGCTAGCCTACATCTAAAGCTGCTTGTAAACATTGATTCTTTCTTTTTTCTCCGTAATCATCAACAGCAATAATATTATTAGGTCTACTCTCTACTTCTTTGGAGCAATGACTCCTTCAAGCTGTGCCTGTAACATAAATCAGTCAAGAGTAAAAATTAGAAAAGAAACAATGGTGGACAACCAAGACTTTGGTGCATGAAAATTTGACTCCGAAAAATATCATGAAAGTTTTACTTTTAAAAAATTAAACAGGAGGCGGTATGCTAAGTATGTTTGACATTAAAGTAAATAGGTAAGCATTTCCCTTATTAAAACCAAATGCTAAAAACACTTTGGTGTGCAATAGAAATGTCTAGTCAAGCATAAAGGCAGATGAATCCCTCTTTGCTCATCTATCATCAGTGACCCTACATGTCCTTCATGATCTTCTCCTGCCAGAACGAGCACCTTAATACTCCATTAGACTCCAATTCATTCAAGTATTTATATAGAACCTCTTCGAGGAAACTACTCAGAGGTGCGAATATTTTAGTCCTTTATTTATTGTGATTTGATTTGTACCTTTTGTTACCAATTATTACTTTGATGTATTATAATGATATTTTTGTCCCACTGTGTGTAGTGAAAATACTTACTTACTTACTTACTTTTAAGTCATGCTACTTAATAATTAAGTGTAAACACGAGATGTTACTTCTGTCACGTACCTTCAGTTGTTGATTGGTCTTCTTCAGGAAGTTGATTTCGTCCAAGTGTTTCTTTTCCTCGACCATGCGCTGTTCCTGGCCGCGCTTTTCAATCTGCTCACATCTCGCCTTCTGTTCGTTGACCTGCCGCTCCAGTTCAGCCTTCTCAGTCATCAGATCCTTTATCTGTCGCAGAAAAATCACATTTCGTATGCATTGGACATCATAACTCGATTACAATGGTAAATGCAGGAGTCTGAAAGAGTTATATATATATATAATATATATCTGTGTGTGTATATATATATGTGTGTATAATAAATATAATATATATGTGTATATTTTATATATATATATATATATATATATATATGCATACAATAATTATATATATATATAATATATATATCATGCTGTTGGAGTTTTTATTTGATGGTTGGGTTCCTGCAATGCAAGATTGACTTCCAAGAATTCGACCTCCAGAAAATTATAAAAGTCAGGTGAACAAGTAAACTGCTCTCACCCTCTTTTAATTCACCTTTACTCTAATTCACCTTTAATGTATTTTAATTCACCCTTGACGTTATTCGCCTAAACCTAAATTTACCTTAATTTACCTGTAATCTAATTACAATTTTACCATAATCCACCTTTGCCTTTTAACAGGGCTTTTTTTAACGTGTAGTTGTACACAAAATGTGCAGTTCTAAATGGATTTGTACAGTTGTAGAAGCACTTTTGTACAGTTAAAGCTAGAAAAATAAGGTCGTCCTACGATTGGAAGTAATTTACCATGGAGGATGGGAAGAAAAAAAGGGGTTGTGCAGTTCTAAAAATTCCTTTAAAACACCCCTCTACCTTAGTTCAGCACCTATACCCTTATTATAGATCTTAAACAATAGATCTTAATTATACAATGGGATGTTTTTGAACCTGTCGTTCCATGTCTGCTTTGCCTTTCTCTGATTCGAGGGCTTTGCGCATTCCAAATGCCACGCTGCTCTCGTACAGTGTCTGATACGCGGCAATCGTCATTCGGATTTCATCGCGAACGCGCAACAGCAGAAGACCACGTTCGGCACAGTTGATGGTCACCTGACGAATCAGTTCATCTGTGAGATGAAGAAATATAGATGAACAACAGATGAATAGATGAACAACAGATGAATAGATGAACAACAGATGAATGGATGAACAACAGATGAATAGATGAACAACAGATGAATAGATGAACAACAGATGAATGGATGAACAACAGATGAATAGATGAAGAAATAGATGAGCAACAGGAATGCAGTGACTATTCGTGTTCAGTGCTTCCATGATGAATGAAATCAATCAATCAATCAATTGGTTTATTTGAATGTAATATGGCTGATATTGACACATATTAAACAGACAATGTATACTAAATCTGTCTGTTGCTGTTCTGCCTATGGTTTGGGTGCGTCTGTGTGTCTGTGTGTGTGTCTGTCTGCTGTCCTACTGTCTATCTGTCTCTCTGTGTCGGTGTCTGTCTATGGTCTGTGTGCGTGTATCTGTTTGTCTGTCAGATGCATCTGGGTAAAATCTGCTCTGAACCTGAATCTGAATCTCATGCAGGCCCTGGCCCACATTAAGGTGGTCGCCAAGGTTGCTGCAGCAACTAATTCTGTTTATATTCTGTGTATTTTACGACCATGTAAATTCGAAGCCACCCTCCTGAAATGGAAACCCGCAAAAATTATTTCTGGCTATCGAGTGCTAACAGCACAGACGTCGTATGTGCAAAAACCAAAATTCTTCAGGAAATAGAAAAAACGTTTTTGCAAAATGCATGTTCCTTTTTCATAAAAAGTGAAATAGCCAAAACGTTTATTTTGATTCAGCAAGTGATATTGTCAGTGTCTTTTATGCAGCAGCATAACGAAAAGACTTTAAAATGTAATTAAAGGTCATATACGACATCTGTGCCCAAACGGCGGCGCCCAAACGTCCTGATCCGGTGACCGAATATACTGCACAGATGTCGTAAGTGACAAAAACTACTGCACAAATGTCGTATATGCGGCTGACGTTACTGCACAAATGTCGTATATGTGGCAGATACGACATTTGTGCCCTTATCATTGCAGATACGACATTCAGTTTCTGAACGATATCTTACTGCATATTCATCGTATGTACATACAACATTTGTGAGGCTGTGAAGAATAATTTTACACATCGAATACCGTCAAAAAGTGATTTTCTGAAAAAAGTGTAGATACGACGTCTGTGCTGTTGGCACTCGCTATGCTACTGTGGATCTGGAGAGTGTTAAGCTGTAGCCAAAAAAGGAAGCCCACTGGGCACTGACCAAAGCACTGCGAGTAGAGTTCCCTTCTCACTGGACATATTCCGGTTTCTTTGGCCTGTCTCTGCTGCAGTCGCCGGTCCAGCTCCTCCTGAAGACTGACAACGTCGAGACGAGTGGCTGGTGTACTAGACACTTGTTGAACCCACAGTTGTCCACCATCCATCCATTCTCTGGTGGCACAAAGTCAAAACAACCACAGCTTGATAAACTAATATCTGCCACATATACGACATTTGTGCAGTAACGTCAGCCGCATATACGACATTTGTGCAGTAGTTTTATTTACATGTATGTACAATGTGTGTTTTATGTGTGACCGCCTTCTTCAGTTTGTGTCCCTGTCTGAGTGATGACCTTTGCGTCCTACAGTGTGTCTTGTTTGTATGTAAAGTGGTATTATCTTTAACAGTGATAGAGACAAGAGGTACACAACTAAGCTCCTATCTATCTTATGGAACTTTGTGTGCCTGTGCTATCCATTCCAGGCCGTAGATTCCTTCGCTCTGCAACGCATGGTGACCTGGTTGTTCCTAGGGCTCGATCTTCCACAGTGCTGCATAGAAGTTTTGCTATGGTCGGTCCGTCTTTCTGGAATAAGTTACCTCAGTGGTGGCCAACCTTTTGTACTCAGTGTGCCACAAACTATCGCCCGTACCGTCCGCGTGCCACTATACATGTACGTATACCTGACGAAAGGAATTGTAACCTGTTACAATTTAAAACTTGCACTTGCATAAATTAACTATATATATATATATATATATATGACATTTATATATATAAATTCCATGGTCTTATGTGCCTATATATATATATATATATTAAATTTTTTCCCGGTCTCAACAAAGCATGTGTTCATAGCGGCAATGTTAGACATTATTATTGCTTAGATTTTGAACCTTTACAAAACTTGAAAAAGCTTCACTCGCCATCAGAAAGAGTTTTCTTTCATGCTGATGTCAGACTTAACTCCTATAAGTTTAACCATCATTATCAATTCATCACTAAGTCTTGTTCTGGCAAAAAATGACTGTTCTGCCTAAAAGGTTCTTTCTCTAAAATTAGTTCTGATAGCTTACCTAGGTCGGTAGTTTTCATCATCATCTGTAACTCACTGAAGTGAAGTTCAATGTTGATTATTTAAATACAAGCACCACAACTGTTGCAGTACACAGCAAATAGCAATGCTAAAGACATAGCCAACAGAAGTCTCTTCCTTTGTTTTATCCTGCACCCCTTCAGTGGGGTGAAGCTCAATTTCTTATCTCTGAATGGATGCTGGTGGAGTCGCGGAGACTGCGGATGTTTGGACACTTTGCACGGTGTGACTCCGGGCAGGACCACGCCAGGGCACTCAAAGCTCTGATTTCTGGCCCACCAAGGGGCTGGAAGAGGCCACCCGGACGACCAAGGCATACATGGACCAGAACGGTTGAGGCAGATCTCCGTCCTCTGAACTTCGGGCTGAGCACGGCATGGAGACGAGCACAGGACAGGGTCTTGTGGCAACGGACGGTGGAAACGGCCACGCTCCAGAGAGGGGCACGCCAATGATGATGATGATGAATGGATGCTGTGGAGAGTGTGGACTTTGACGGTCATCCGACTGATGAGCCTGCCTCATCCCACTTTGAGCGCCTGTGCTGTGTCCATCAGCAGTTAATTAACCTTGCCCTGGTCACTGCATGCAGCTATGGAGTTACAGAGGAACTCGTGTGTCGCCTAAGAGATAACATTCCAAACTAGGAGCCATAGCATAAATATTTTTCATAAATTCCATGGTCCTCCGTGCCACTCATCATAGGCCGGCGTGCCACAAGTGGCACGCGTGCCGCAGGTTGGCCACCACTGAGTTACCTATTAGTCTCCGTAATGAACTTCTTTGTCTTTCTTTGCCCCTTTTCCGCAAGCGTTTGAAAACCATTCTCTTTGATTATGGTTTGGTGTCAGGTCGGGAGCGCCTCTGAGGAGTTCTCTTGAAGTGGCGCTATATAAATGTTCAATTACAATTACAATTACAATTGTCTTTCGTTGTGTACAACTGTTCACCACACAAATGTTCATAAGACAACAGGTGCACACTTGTAAAGGTTCACAAGACAAGATGTACACAACGGTTCACAAGACAAAAAGCTGGTATACAGAAGAACACAAAACTGGTTTACCTTAAATTCTTCAAGTTCAAACAATTACATATTTACCTCCACAACTGTGCACAGTTATTAATAAAATAATTGATGCACTGTATGCACATGTTTAGTTAAATTAAAAAGTCTCTGTTGCCTTGCCTTGGCGGCAATATTGAGTTGAGGATTTCATCGGTCTGCTGAACTGATGAACCCGCTGCTTCACCATTCTGCTTTGGCTTTGATGGAGGTGCAGGAACAACGGCTCCCTCTGTCGTTAATGGAGAACTCACTTTCAGTGACTTTGCCTGCATTTGAAATATACAAAATAATACATTTTAAATAATACATTTTAATATTGCACTCTCTTAACCCTTCCTATCAAATATGCTCAGTAAAAACAGCATTGCTTAGCAGAGTAGACTTGTTATCAGTAGTAGGCCTAACTGGCAAGCAACATCAAAAACGGCTGATGATTATGAATAGCATTGCAATGTGTTCCGTTAATCGTGGCATCAAACTTTCATCACACACCAAACCAGTTTTTGCATTACACTAACAACTATTCTGCGTTATTTTAAAAATACTTACGCGTGGTGTCTTTTTGTCGGTGTTTTTGCTAACCAATACTGCATTGTCATATTTCACAAGTGAGGCGTTAGGAGGATTCAGGTTGGCCATTCTTAATTTTAAAAAGGTTAACTTTGCTAAACAATCACACTTCTCCCGGTCAAGTTTCTTCCAATCGAGCTGTGTTTCGCGCAAGTTGTTTCCAACGTTACCATAACAACATCGAGACTTCTCGCGCAAGTCTCGAGCACCTGCTCGGTAATCTGCATAATTGCCTCTGTACTGAATGTGTGCAAGTAAGTAAGTCTTCAGAGCCGCAAGGCTGATTGCATAAGTGTTCAGTGTCACGTCATTATCTGGAGAGCATCGGCGGAGTTTATAAGGGGCTAGGGGGGGGGGGTTAAGCCCCACCCAAGAAGGCCCAGATTCAGCCTTTTTTACCGAGAAAATGGTATGTTTTCGGGCTTAGCCTCCCAAGAAGACCCAGACTCATAATTTTTCGGGGAAATGGTTCTTTTCACGAACGAAACTTCAATCGAACGACTTTCTAAAAGGTCATCAACTTCTTTGTCCGGGAAAAATAGTAATTTTCATCTCCGATGACTAAAAAAGGTCGCTCTGTCTCCCTGTCTCTGTCTGAGACTGTCTCTTTCTCTCCGTATCTGTCTTTCTACTAGCTGTGTCTCTCTCTCTCCGTCTTCGTGTGCATCTCTATCCCTGTCTCTGCCTCTCTGTCTCTCCCTCTCTTTCTCTCTGTCTCCCTGTCTCTCTCCGTCTCAGTATATCTGTTTCTCTCTACATATGTATGTATAGGTTCTTGTATATCTATCTCTGTCCTTACATATGTATGTATAGGTTCTTGTATATCTATTTCTGTCCTTGTCTTTTTGCCACTATCTCTACATCTCCGTTTCTTTCTCTCTGTAGCCTATATCTTCTGTCTCAGTATCTCTGTTTCCTTCTCTTTCTTTGTCTCTGTCCTTGTCTTTCTGCCACTATCTTTACATCTCTGTTTCTTTCCCTCTGTATCTGTCTCAGTATCTCTGTTTCTCTCTATCTATCTCTGTCCTTGTCTTTCTGTCACTATCTTTGCATCTCTGTTTCTTTCCCTCTGTATCTTCTGTCTCAGTATCTCCGTTTTCTTCTCTTTCTTCGTCTCAGAGACTGTGTGTGTGTGTGTGTGTGTGTGTGTGTGTGTGTGTGTGTGTGTGTGTGTGTGTGTGTGTGTGTGTGTGTGTGTGTGTGTGTGTGTGTGTGTGTGTGTGTGTGTGTGTGTGTGTGTGTGTTCGTGTCCTTCGTTTGGTTCGGTCAAGCGTCAAATGACTCATCGGTCATTCTTGACCGGCCTATTATTGTCTCCATCACTTGTCACACAGATATCGATCGTCGTCGTTGCTTCCTGCCTCCAGCAGCAGCAGCAGCAGCAGCAGCAGCAGCAGCAGCAGCAGCCTTTGATTAACGCATTGATCCATTCCTCGCTTCTCTCACATCTTCTTCCCATCTATACCGTCTTTAATTGAGACTTAGAAATTCCTTTGCATACCTTCCAGCCTTATGTATGTATAACCCGCAGTACTGTTCTCGGTTACATGATCTATAGCTATAGGTTCCACTTACATAAACTATTAGGTTTCACTTTAGTCACTTACATAATCTAAAGGCTGTGCTAAAAGTGTAAACAAAAGTGCCTGGACGCCCTTACCTTGCCAAAAGAAGTGCCAGGACGCCCTATACATTTTCAGGTGTGCTGGCCAAATAAGAGGCAGGACGGCATAGAGATTTGAAAATAAGTGCCAGGACGACGCGTCCATGACCGTTCTGCCACACTTTAAGCCCTGCAGTGTTGTACAGTAACGAAGTAAAAGTAACGCGTTACTTTACTTAAGTAAAAGTTTGAGTACTTTCACATGTAACGAAGTATCCAAAAATTTTAATACTTTTACTTTCAACGAAGTAAACTTTTACCCATATTTCAGTACTTTTACTTCGTTACAATTTTTGCGCCACTCGTTACAATGTTCGTTACTTCAAAGCGCTAATTAACATTTCTTTTCGCTAAGCTAAGACAGCTTATTCAAACTTGCATGCCTAAAAATAGATTTTCGATGGGTGGAGCACACTAGATGCACTGCCATTTCTGCAGCAGAACGACTCTTCAGCTGTGCATTGTGCTAACAATGAATAAGAAGCGTGCATAGCCTACTAGACTCAACGATAAGTGCCATTTCGAGAATTTAGTAGCCTATTTTTGAAGGTTAATAATCGATTGAGTTAAGCTTATAGAAAGACTCGTTACTTTTACTTTTTACTTAAAAAGTATTATTTGAAGGGGCTACTTTTTACTTTTACTTAAGTAAAATTTGTGATGAGTACTTTTACTTTTACTTAAGTAATTAAAATCCATTTTACTTTTACTTTTACTCAGGGGCGCCGTTAGGCGTACGCACTTACGCAAGTGCGTACAGCGCGGAAAGGCTAAAAAAAATTTTTTTTAACAAACTGTAAATTAAAGAATTAAAGCGTGAAATATTATAAGCGATGAAATTCTATTGAATCTATTGAAATTTTATAATTCTATAGAATATACTTACTTACTTACATGTACTTACATACACTCTATATAGAGAGCCATCTTCGCAGTCAGCGTCTTCGGGTATATCTTCGTGTTCATGGGCGCCGACTCTGCGAGCCCCGTGAGTGCTCAGCACAACCAGAAATTGGCCATGCAAGGCCCTCCTATGCATGGGCACCACCTGAAATCAGCCGGCAAGATGTGCTTTTAAGATATTTTTTCTCTGTTGGGATTGCTTATCTATAAAAATCATTCCATCTTTAGTATACTTTTTAAAATCTCAGTTAGTTTACCTTACAATTTCTCCAGTCTTATATATCCGGTAGTCTGAACTCCATTGGTCCTAAGCCGATCAGCGAATGCGAGGAAACCCCGATATCCTGCTTATTCGATCCGCTTCCGTCATTTTTTTTTATTACGGACGAAGGCGACGATTTTAATGACATTGTTTCTTTAGGCCTATATTGTATGCATGCTCAATTATGTTCTTCAGTGCTCGAGAGTCACCTCCCAGCATCAGAAAAGCGGGATAATGTTTTGTCTTTAAACACTACTTGAAATACTATTTGAAAAACTATTCCACAGTGTTAATATTGGCTCACTAAACAGTGGCCAATTGTCTGATTTCTTGTGCAAAATTTGAGTAGGCTATATTGAGTCATTGACCTAATTGAGGGAGAGTGCTCCAAGACGCCCATGAAAACGAAGATTGTGCTTTTCTTCTGTGTGGATTCCAAGAGAAATAGGTTACATCAAACACAAAGAATGATAAAATAATTTAAATTAGGAAGAACATTATTTTATTGAAGTTTTAAATCATGTCTTTATGCAATGAGATAACAGGCAATTTAGACAAGGATGTCATGGCGTCAAATTGATAGCCTAAGGTTCTACCATCGCAGCGTGACAATAAAAAATCGAAAATGGGGAGGAGCACATCACGTTCCCAAGCCCCTTTCCTGCTCGGCGCTGTGCTTCTCGGCGATCATACTTTGGCCGCGAGTTCGCCCCTTAAAACCAGGACCAAGTGTCCGCCTATGTGAACAGTGGTGATTTCAATAAGTCTCCTATAAAAAAGGGTCAAAAAAATTTTCGCGCGCTCACGCGCGCATATTTTCACATTCTTTTCGGCACCCCCGCTCTTCGGATCAAGTCGGCGCCTATGCGTATACCCAAAATGGAGCAAAAACTTAGGCTGGTGATACATCATAATCGCCAGTAGGCATATACGGTATATATATATATACATATATATATAAGCTCGTATCGATCGCTGTTCGCTTCATATTATTTTGTGCAAGTTGTGCGTACAGAAAAAAAATCCTGGCGGCGCCGCTGCTTTTACTTAGGTACATTTGTCCGATACTTTCAACAACACTGAAGCCCTGCCTATAATAGGCCTAGGTTTCACTTACATAAAATAATAGGTTTCACTTGCATAGCCTAATGGTCTCGTAGCTTGGGTTGGAACAAGTACATGTACATGTAGGTTACGTTTCTGCTAGCTGGTTTAGGGGGAAAGTATGCTACCCTTAGACCGTGCAGTTAATTATTAACCTTCTAAAAAATGTGTCTTTTGCACAATTCTGTTGTGTAAACACTGTAGAAAATAGGCTATATACAGATAGGGTTTGCAAAACGGCTAGGCCTTTCAGAATAGTTATTCAGAAATCGTTTAAAATTTTACCTAAAAGAAAACTGGTTGTACTATAACAAATGATCTTGACAACTAGGACCACATTAATTCTATGGTCTCTACAACACACAACCCTGTATGAAGATCTTTCAACTCAATGCTGAAAGAATCCTAGACTCATAATTATAGGGCCTACTATAGAGA
Source organism: Lumbricus rubellus (assembly GCA_945859605.1). Lineage (NCBI taxonomy): Eukaryota > Metazoa > Annelida > Clitellata > Crassiclitellata > Lumbricidae > Lumbricus > Lumbricus rubellus. The sequence continues at coordinate 30,978,936 of OX243820.1, read as the reverse complement.
ATATACAAAACTGAATGTTAATGCTTTATTAATGGAGCTGACCTGTTACACCATGCGCTACGTACCGTATTGTTTCTAAATATACAAACGCCTACTTCTATTATATATAATTGTGTGTGTGTGTGCGTGTGTGCGTGTGTGTGTGTGTGTGTGTGTGTGTGTGTGTGTGCGTGTGCGTGCGTGCACCGAGCAACCGACACTAAAAACGATGATGAATAAGTAGCAGCAGGAGACGACGACGTAGCCTTCGAGCCGACGAGGGTCAGGTGGTGTTGAAGGGGATCCATTGTAGTCTGTACGTGTTTCGTCGACCGTTCTTTGACGAAAGCAATCGATCAGGACGAATGGATGAGAGGGAATGTCCCCTCGAGGGCGATTCCGGATTCATCCCACTTCTCCCGAAGGTCTCCACCTCCTCCTCCTCGTCCTCCTCCGCATCTCCCCCGGCCTCTCCTCGTCGCCATTCTTTTCCCTCTCTTCCTCTTCTTTCGTTTTCCATCATCATCGTCTGTATACAACCGACCCACTCGATTTGACAATTCGTGCGTGTCACGACGATTTTGATACAGTAGTCATAACTCATAAGCTCTTAGAAGTTGCCTAATCTGTTGATTCTCGCTCTTTTGATCGCGTCTCTTTGATGGTAAACCGTCACGTCCTGCGTGGTAGGTTTTGTCGGGCATAATATGAAACAACCATGCACGACCCAAAACCAGGGACTGTTTTAAAGGAATTTTTAGAACTGCATAACCCCTTTCTTTCCCTTCCCATCCTCCACGGTAAATTGCTTCCAATCCGAGGTCAATGAGCTTTTTTGCTAATTTTAACTGTACAGAAGTGCTTCTACAACTATAGGCTACACAAATAAATTTAGAACTGCACATTTGCTAGGCAACATGGATTTGGACACTTAATAACTAACCCAACTGTTTGCACTGATATGATGATATCTATTGTTATTATTAACCGATGGCTGGATCTTGACATTGATTCTCGTTGATTTTCAAATTGTTAACCAAACCAAGCGGGTAGCTCATTAAAATTTAACGCTGTTACCTAATGAGAGACAATAGGATCAATCGATACTGTGCAATGTCGTAACACCACAGATTCATCCTGACCCACGTTTTAATTGGAAACACCCTCAGGAGTCAAGAAGGAAGGAGGCAATCAATCAATTGAAGGTCTTTAAAAATTGATCACTGCTCTAGAATGCAAAAAAATCGCTTAATTTGAACCGCGGCAAAAAACCAAAATCGTTGATTGTAGCACTAACTTAATTTGTACAAATTGCTAATCTGATTGTGATTGAGTACCGCAAATGAACCTGAAGTTCTAAAACGAGCAGGGCCGGATTAAGGCATGTCAGTGGCGGGGCCAATCCGGCCATGGCCCCTTCCATCGAAAACTGCAATGGGACGTGGCCCTCCCCCATTTGGTCTGAAATTAGCAATAGGAATATGGGTGTAATGGATATTGCCCCCCCCTATTTGGAAAATTGTATGGGATGTGGCCCCCGTTCGGTTTCCAAGGTGAGGACTAAAAAAAGGTCATCAACTTTTTTAGCGGATGAAATGGTATGCTTTTTGATTTTCCCGAAAATTTTGGCCGACGACTAAAAAAAAAGTCATCAACTTTTTTAGCGGATGAAATGGTATGATTTTCCCGAAAATTTTGGTTGACGACTAAAAAAAAAGGTCATCAACTTTTTTGGCGGATGAAATACTAAACAAAAATTTTTGGGGACAATTTTTTTCTTTTCCCATCCGAGATCTAAGATTTTGGTCCCCCCTTGAAACAGTTCTGGATCCGCCACTGGGGCATGTTCAACATGTTCGGCCGAACAGGGGCCCCACACTTTAGGGGCCCCCAGACCCCACACATGCGGCCAAAAATCTTTGGGGAAAAATAATTGGTATGTTTTTTTAAAATTGCGACTGAATGACTTTAAAAAAGGTCATCAGCTATTTTGGCAGGAAAAATCGGTAGGCCTATATTCTAAAAAATATTCTAGAAAAGTTTCGACCAAACGACTAAAAAAAGGTCATCAGATTTTTTGGCCGAAGATCAAAAAAAATTCCAAACAGGGCCCCACATTTCTTAATCCGGATCTGAAAAAGAGAGTCGATTACTCGGACTAAGGTAGTTTATAAAATGCATTTTGTTTTGAATGTGTACATCACGATGACTGCAGGGCATAAAAATACCTAACTTGACCACATAATTATTATGCTCGTAATTATTCACCGCGTATGTAGCCACCATCTGCATATGACTTGTGGTAATGCGTTGACTATGAGCATTGAGCATTGATCATGGATATATATATATATATATATATATATATATATAGTTATATACATTATATATATATTGATGAATTTAAATGCACTGTATAGTTATATATACATATATACATATATTGATGAGCCTATAATAAATATATAGGCCTATATATAAATTATGTTTTATTCTCTATTGAGTTCTGGTCGGTCTAGTCGTCCAGTGGCTTTTATTCGTGTTGGCCTGTATACAAGAGAATCTCCAAGCATTATAAAATACCTCTGCCTCTCATTGTGTGTCTTTGTCTTTCGCTCTGTCTTTGCCTCGGTCTCTGTGTCTCTCTCTCCTGCACACGCTCTCTCTGTCATCTGTCTGTCGATCTGACTGTCTGTCTGTCTGTCTGTTTGCCTACCTTTCTGTCTGCCTGTTTATTTATGCCTGTCTGTCTGTCTTTCTGCCTGCCTGTCTGCTTGTGTGTCTGTCCGTCTGCCTGTCTCCTTGTCTCGACTATGATGGTCATGATGCAGCAGAGAGATTTATGGGACCGTTGGAGTTTGTGACAAAGTCCATAGGCACAGACACGTTGCCATGATAGATGACCTTTGCTGCTGCTGCTGCTGCTGCTGCTGCTGCTGCTGCTGCTGCTGCTGCTGCTGCTGCTGCTGCTGCTGCTGCTGTTGCTCGAAACACGGCAATAGATATGAAGCCGACACACGAACACAGGCAGGCAGACAAGCAAACACACACGCATATGTATAACTCTCTCTCTCTCTCTCTCTCTCTCTCTCTCTCTCTCTCTCTCTCTCTCTCTCTCTATATATATATATATATATATATATATATATATATATATTTATATATATATATATATATGCAGACAGACAGTCAGACCGACAGACAGATGACCATGTCAGAGGCAGATGAGAAAGCGTGCGCAGGAGAGAGACACAGAGACCGAGGCAAAGACAAGGACAGATTTTCACAGATCAATGATTAAATACAGACAGGCAGGCAAGCAGACAGACAGACATACATTAATTTCAAATGCGCATACATACATACATACATACATACATACATACATACATACATACATACATACATACATACATACATACATACATACATGCATGCATGCATGCATGCATGCATGCATGCATGCATGCAGGCAGGCATGCATGCAGGCAGGCAGGCAGGCATGCATGCATGCATGCATGCATGCATGCATGCATACATACATACATACATACATACATACATACATACATACATACATACATACACACACACACACACAGACATACATACATACATACATACATACATACATACATACATACATACATACATACATGCATGCATGCATGCATGCATGCATGCATGCATGCAGGCAGGCATGCATGCAGGCAGGCAGGCAGGCAGGCATGCATGCATGCATGCATGCATACATACATACATACATACATACATACATACATACATACATACATACATACATACATACACACACACACACACACACACAGACATACATACATACATACATACATACATACATACATACATACATACATACATACATACATACATACATACATACATACATACATACATACATACATACATACATACATACATGCATACATACATAAATACATACATACATACACACATACATACATACATACATACATACATACATACATACATACATACATACATACAGACAGACAGACAGACAGACAGACAACCGGGTGACACGTTGAAGCAGCTTAATGACTTATTTGCAATTGAACTTGTTGATTAGTTTTTTTATTTTTTGTGGATTTAATTCTCTAAATGCGCAGATCAAGGATATGTCACATGGGCCAACACACTTGACAGTTCAACACGTTAACCATTATATAGGCTAGTAGATCTATACACCATGGAATTTATTTGGGGGGGAGGGCTTCGGGTTCAAACCCCCATTAATAATTTCAGATAATTTGCTAAATGTAATTCAGAGTAATTCTGTGTATTTTGCGACCATTTTTATCGGAGACCCGAGAAATGGAAATCCACCCTTCCTCCGCCCAAATGTTTTCTTGATACGCTACTGCACTACACTGTGGCCTATGACAATAATATGATGGTTGTCTATGTCTCAATCTCTGTCTCTTTATGCGTCTGCATCTATCTTTCTGTCCGTCCGTAGTTCGATAATGGATCAAGCTTTGCAATGGTACAAATTAATCGAACTGTGTTTTGCGATGCTTTATAGGCCAGTAACATGCTCTCCATGACGTGTGATCTCAATTCCTAGGCAAGTTTCACACTCAAGTCACCCACAATAGAACAAAGATAGGCAGACGGACAGACAGACTGAGACAGACAGACAGAAAAACATACAGACATGAACAGTGACAAAGATTGATACATATAGAGACAGAGACATGCAGAGCCAGAGAGCGTTACAAGTGCGTTTAAACAATGTCTAATTTGGAGCAGAGCCAACCATTGACTAACTCCCCCCCCCAAAGTTTTCTTGATACGCTACTGCACTACACTGTCGCCTATGATAATAATATGATGGTTGTCTATGTCTCAATCTCTGTCTCTTTATGCGTCTGCATCTATCTTTCTGTCCGTCCGTAGTTCGATAATGGATCAAGCTTTCGAATGGTACAAATTAATCGAACTGTGGCGTTGAGTTACATAGTCGGAGAAAGATGAAGAATGGCGTAGAATGATGTCAGCTCTACTGAGTGCAGATGCTGTAGTCCTCTAAATTAACAACGGTGCACATGCGCAGTGTCAGGCCAGAAGCAACTTAGTTGGTAGAGAGGTCAAGTGGTATAAATTATGCAATGCAGCTCTGCATGGACAACCGATAAAAATCGTGTTTTGCGATACTTTATAGGCCAGTGGCATGCTCTTCATTATTTATTATTATTATTATTATTATTATTATTATTATTATTATAGAATCATTTATTTCCGTTTCAAACAGTGCAACATCAATTGGCTGTGCGTGATGAACAGAGAATGCCTGACAAACACAGGCATAATGTGCTAATTGTTTCATACAACTATTATTATTATTGTTATTATTATTATTATTATTATTATTATTATTATTATTATTATTATTATAACTTCATTTATTGAGAAAACATACAACTTCTGTCCGAAGAGTGAATATTGCTACTATTGTACTTATTATTATTATAATTATTATTATTATTATTATTATTATTATTATTATTATTATTATTAAATAAACTTGTAGCGCGCGCAAGGTCACACCGAGATGTGAATCTGAGGCGCGGATAGTCAGCCGCCAGAGGAAGATGCTGTCAGAGATCCGTATGCTTGAAAGCCAAAGAGATAATTATAGTTTTGACGTGTGAGCTCAATTCCTATAGGACAAGTTTCACATCCAAGTCACCCACCATAGAACAAAGATAGGCAGACGGACAGACAGACAGAGACAAACAGACAGAAAAACAGACAGACATGAACAGTGACAGAGATTGATACAGAGACAGAGAGATACATGCAGAGCCAGAGAGCGCTACACGTGCGTCTAAACAATGTCTAGTTTGGATCACAGCCGACTTTTACGAAACCGATCGATTATGTCTTCGAAAACAGAATACACAAAAACAATTTTGTAAACTGCTAAATGCTTTACCCTAAATTGTCCATGGTATCGGCTGTTGTCAAAAATTGATAATGCAATTGCAAAACGATTCATATTCTCCGCGGCGGTACGCTTTATATATATATATATATATATATATATATATATATATATATATATATATATATATATATTGTGCGCAAGGGCATAAGTATATAATGTATGCATTGCATATACATGTATAATTGTATCGCTGCCTGACAACCAAAATCGAATGCTTTCTCGTCCACTGCGAAATTATAGACAATAGAATTACCAACATAAGCTGTGTACATTATCCTACATACAATGTCATACATAAACATATACAATTATACATACATACATGCATGCATACATACATACATACATACATACATACATACATACATACATACATACATACATACATACATACATACATACATACATACATACATACATACATACATACATACATACATACATACATACATACATACATACATAGTTACATACATATAAATACATACATAGAAACATATTGTATTTTCATGCATAAATACATACATAAATACATGTATACAACTATACATCCATGCATCCATACATACATACATACATAAATACATACATACATACATACATACATACATACATACATACATACATACATACATACATACATACATACATACATACATACATACATACATACATACATACATACACACATACATACATACATACATACATACATATATACAATGTATTATACATACATACATATAGTGTATACACACATACATAGAGACAAACACAAGACATGTATACATGCAAAAATGCATGCATTCAACTGCTACTACTGTTGCTACTACTACTACTACTACTACCACTACTATTAGTCCCACTTTCGAAACTACTACTACCACCACCACCACCACCACTTCTACTGCTACTACTGCAATAACAGCAACAACAACAACAGCATCTACTACTACTACTGCTATTACTACTGCTACTACTACTACTGCAGTAGTATAGTCTACTACTTCCGCTACTGCTAATGTTCGTAATAATGATTAAAAATGACAATTGGAACCATGTATCTTCGAAGAACAAACATTTCAGACTGCATTACTCTTTGCATAGCAAAATGTAGCTGTAATCAATATTAGCAGCATTCGTTACAATGTCAAAAACACACATAATAATGATAAAATTGTCTTATATTGAGCAGACGTGCATTTAATTTCTATCAAACTTCCTGTGCTTTCTTTTCTTAACCATCATTTGCATCCTATAGAGTATAGAGTATAGACAGTGTGAGAGTTGTGGGAAAATAATGGTGGGTTGGGGTTGGACTATGCATGATCCACTTGGAATTGGGGTGTGAAAAACAGACTTTGATATGAGGCTTTAAGAAAGACTGGGAGTTTGAAACCCCAACCCTCTGTCAATATTCTCACCCTGCCTATAGTTCACCTTCCCCACCACCACCATCATCAGCATTATCATCATCAGCAGCATCACCCCATCACCACCACCACCATCATCACCATCATCAACATCAGCATCATCATCATCAGCTGTAGCAGCATCACCACCACCATCACCATCATCAGCATCATCATCAGCAGTAGTTCAGTTTATTCGGTAGCCGTGGAATGAGCGAGTGAAGCCGGAAGCGGATGCGAGAGTCGACATGGTTCCTGCACGTGTTCTGGTTGTTCTAACTGTTGTTGTTCTAACTGTTGTTCTAACTGTTGTTGTTCTAACTGTTGTTCTAACTGTTGTTCTAACTGCTGTTGTTCTAACTGTTGTTCTAACTGTTGTTGTTCTAACTGCTGTTGTTGTTGATTGAACCTCAGAGGCAGCGTAGAGAACGCCGGTCTCGGTTCCTGGTGAACGTGTGCTTTGTGAATGATGTGTACGTTTCGTTGGTCGGCGGATGACGTCTGCGGCCGGAACTGCACGATCGCACCGGATACGGACTGCAGGGAACCGGAAGTGAGGGGTCGAAACGAAGCGACACCTGGTGGCGGAGATCGTCTCCCTGTTACACCGGAGGGAGGTTCCGTGGAGTCGGCTGTGAATGTGGGAACAGCGTCGTATCTGTTGTGATTGTCTTTGGCGGTGCCATCGCAGTTGCTACTCCGTGGTCCAGTTGCCTGTGTCTCGACTGGTCCTCCGTGTTGAAGACCATCGGGACCTTTCGTGAAACTTTGAGCAATGGTCCGGTGGTTCTCGTCTTCGTTGGTCTTCTGTCTTACACCGCAGTTGTTCGGGGGTTGTGCCGTGGCATCCCTCTGGTCCCAAACCGACGCGTAATGAACCGCCTCCCCAGGACACATGACCTCAGGGGAGGCGCTTCTTCTCCTTCTTCCGTTGGCGCCTGTACCCCACGAAGCGAATGGAGGTCCACCCAATTGACGAGGGTCCATGCTGTTACAGCCTCCCAATGCAGCGGGCGTCATGACGAGGCTTCCTCTGTGTCCCGTTGACTGCGGCAGACATCGCAGCGACCGATCGATGGGGGCCGTGATCACCGACAGGAAGCTGTCGGGTCCCTGCCACTGCCCCACCGCCGGAGACCGATACCCAAGAGTGGTCCCCGCCGCAGCTGTCGACGGTCTGTGGTTCTGAACAGCGGCAGAGAATCTGTCCAACTCAGACCCGTAATCCGCGTCGAAATAGTCCGCAATGCGTCCGACGCCGTCCATCTCATCGGGTCTATGATAATTGGTGGAGAACCGGTCCAACTCGTGTCGGTGGTTTACTAAAACGGGGTGATCGAGGGCAGAAAACGGAACGGGGTGTTCATGCCCTTGAACTGTTACAGTACTCGCAGTACACTCATGAGCGTCGTATCCTAGATTGCTGGAAACACGATCGTCTGCGTCGCAACCCGGCAGCAGACGACGAGTCTGGCTCGTCTCGAATTCGGTCACAGACAGCGACGCTGGCCGAACCGGTTTCGGTCGTTCACCCGAGGGATCAGCAACACCTGATACGGCTGCGTTGGCGTTTGTGTTGTTCGGCTGTCGGTCGCCAGATGTCTTCGAACGGGGTGCGACGATCGATCGAAAGAAATCGAACTTCAGATTGGCTTTTTTGTCCGGCGGCAGGTTCGATTTCTCTCGCTCGTCCATGAATTCCAGGAGCTTGTCTCTCGTTTCGCAGACGACGACGCAAGAGAAAACGATCGCGAAACTGCCGCAGCTCATCAGCGCAGGACCGATGTATATCATGCATTTGAGGTAGTTGAATCCCGTTCCCGAGGCACTCTCCCCTCCTCGCCCTCCGCGGCTCCCCTCTTCACCCTTTCCCTCCGTTCCGTGCTTCTCTCTGGCGGCCAGCGATAGGGCGGACGTGATGTTGTCGAGTCGCCTCGGGGTCGTCAGCGATTGGATGTGATCCGCGTAGTAACCAACGACGCAGAGAGTGATGCCGATGAGTATGACGAGGAAGCCAATGCAGGTGGCCATCAGTGCCTCCCAGACGAAGGGAACGTAGCAACGGAACTTCTTTTTATCCTTCGACTTCTTCGGCTGAGGTATGAGAACCGAGTTGACAGGACCCGCATTGGGATCCCCTCGATTCAGGTTCCTCAGGATACGTCCTGCGGTGAACATCTTGTCACAGTAGCAGTTTCACCAGCAGCAGCAGTAGTAGCCTATAGGATGGGGCTAACGACCTTATTTGTATTACTAGACAGAACTTCCTATGTTGGGCTGCCCAGTGACGTTGAAACAGCGGAGACAAGAGTATAGTATTTAATGTTATGGGGTAAGGTTAACGGTATGGACTGCGGAGCAATGAAACAAACCACGTCATCAAGCTATTTTCTACGATTCGTAAACCCTACTCCAAGACGTTTCAGCAGACACTATACGTGATCCCACCGGCTACGATTGATGACGTCTCACGTATATAGCCGAATACGTCACGTGATACTGTATAAAGTGAGTTCCGCACAAAAAAGAGGAGGAGCCAGTACACGACCTACTATACTACTCATCGTGCCGAACCAGACATCACGACTCCAGTCACTCCACCTACAAGTTCTGTTTTACGATGCTCTTCCTTTGAACGTAAACATTTCCGCCTACGATGTTTCGAACCAAACCGTCCGAAGCTTCATCGCAAATGCACCCAAGTCCCTGATCTTCAGGGTCCTATTAGCCTATTCGCCGAACGAATAAGTTCGTTTTCCCAATATTATTCCCCGGTAAGAGTGGGCATCTGCATTCCTCCATTTGGTTTCTGCATTTCGTCCGTCAGCAAGAGCCGTAAATGCCAAGCGGTGACAGAGAGGCAACTTTGTTTTTACAACCTGCCCAAGGTAGCCGCGGATGATTAGTCAGCTCCGCTCCAGTAGAACCATGCAGTAGGACTATCCAGTAGGTTTGCGATCGACAATACCACGTCGAGCACATTTAGCTGGAAACATCAAACAGAACCATTTAAGTTTCATGCGCTCACTATAGATTCGTCCTAAACTGCAGTGTATATATATAATGCACGACACAGTGGCGCACTATTATACAAACCAGTATTTACAGCCGAAGGTTGAAGCGCCCGTCGGCAATCTTGTGGTGTATAGGCTAAACAAGAGGAGGAATAAGGAGGAGGAATACTGGCAACAGATCCTTAAAAACGTCCCTATAGGAAGTGTTGTAAGTGCAGCGTAAGCAGAACAGTCGCAAGAAACACGGAAGAGAAGGATTGGAAAAGTGAAAAAAGAGGAAGAGTGGATGAAAGATGTCAGAAAGAATTTGATGGCCCTAAGTGTCAGACAAATTAAGAACGACTTTTTGTGTATGACAACATTTCACTTTCGTAACTGTCAGTCAGTCATTCGGTCGGTTTGTCTGTCTGTATGCCTGCTTGTCTGTGTGTCTGTCTGTCTGTATGTCTATTTTATGTATAATATATTTGTATGTTTGTCTATTTCCCGTCTTAACCATCAAGTTAACGAGTCCGACAGTCTGTCTGCTTGTCTGACTGTCTCCCAAAATACCTCTTCTCCTCGTATACTCTTTTGAATTTAATACCTGTCTGTATGTCTGTCTATCTGTGTCTGTCTAGGCCTATCTGTGTGTCTGTCAGTCTATCTGTGTGTCTGTCTGTCTGCACGTCTGTCTGTTTCTCTGCTCGTCTGGTCGTATCCGCCCGATGCTTCCTTCTTACAA
>OX243820.1:30935315-30965315 GCA_945859605.1 Lumbricus rubellus | reverse complement strand
AAGAAGATGGATGGAACAGGTGGAACAGAAAGATAAAGGATAGATATGGAGAGAAGATGGAACGATGAGGCGAAAGTGATAGTACATGTAGATGACAAAGATGTAAATGGAAGAGAAATATGGAAGGGTGATGAAGAAACAGTAATTGATAGATGACAGAGATACCGTATAGATGGAAGAGAAAGATGGAAGAGAAAGATTATACAGAGCTGGAAATTCTCTGATGGAACGTAATGTATGTCACGTTCAAAAACAAAAATAAAATGACCCCCAAAACACAGGAAATAAGCAGAATAGGCATTTATATGAATATCACTGCATTTGTAGCCTATTATAAAAGAAAAATGAAACACCAAGGACATCAAGGTGCTTCATTAGCTGAAGCCATGTAAGAGATTTCGGGAAGAGAATTAAGGAATTAAGAGAAGAGACAGTATTATGACACCTCTTCAAGAGAGACATACTCGGAGGCGCTCCCAGGCAATCGTTGAAAATGGCGAGCTAAAGTTTTATACTACACTTATTAATGCAGACTAAAATGGTTGTGAATGTTTTACAAGTCAATGAGAGGCCAACATTGTGTTCAGTTTTGAGCGCGTAGAGTTGTATATACATGTAGCATGCATACGCCAATGAGGTTGCAGTCAAAGGAATATCATTCAAAGATGAACCACATGACTTGAATCTTCAATTATTATTTATATTGCACAAGGGGAACATGTTAAATTAATCCTTTTTTGCTATATTATGCATTATTGAGAAAATCTAACCATAGGTTGTGAAATTCTACTTGGGCTTACAGTTTCATAGCTAGTAACACGACAGAGAACTTAACGCTTATCCGAAGAACTCATTTGAACCAATTTTATGCCTACTTGACTTCTCCATTCGTTTTCGGCAAATCGTCTACTTATCTGACTTGTGGGTACAGGTCACGTAAAATAACCATTCTGTATGTTATAGCTTATTTCCTTCGCGGTCAATATGTGCCCATTCACAATTATACATCATATTTATATTTTATGTTTATAATAATGGTGCACTATATCCAGGCCGTCATACTATATGGATGTATACGTAAGTAGATAGTGTTTTATGAGCAACGCATGCCTGCGTATACAACTATGCAAGTAAATATTTACACTTGAAGGAGTGCATATTATCATGCTGGTATGTTACAGGGTAATGTCGTAGAACATTAGTGGTTTTTCCACTACAACACAGCTGGTGAACATCGTGTTCGCTCGTCGAAGTCTTAAAACTATAGTATACTCGAAACAGGCGAAGTCTCGTTCCATCATCATCATCTCAGTCCATAGGCACAATGCCCGTTGGTGTCGATCGCATGTTTCACCATCATCCTCCATTTGTCGCGTTCTTGTGCCAGCGTCTCGTTCCATAGTTGCTTATATATGTATGTCTATGTACAGGGTGGGCCAAAAAAAAAGACCCCCCCTAGGTTTTTTGCCAATATTTTGGCCAGAAATTAGAATTTTGAAATGAAATTTTGCAGTCTTAAAGGCAATTCATATTTACACGTGATGGCCAGATTTCATCTAAATATATCAAACAGAACAAAAGTTATATCAGTTTTAGTGAGGCAACCCCCCGTTTTTTGACGATTCAAAAACGAAACGCGAAAAAATTAGGTTTTTTGCCAATATCTTCACTAAAAGTAAGAATTTCAAAATGAAATTTTATAGGCCTAAAGGCAATTCATATTTACACCAGATGGCCAAATTTCATCAAAATATTTCAAACACAACACAAGTTATACCACTTTTAGCGGGACCACCCACCGTTTTTGACGATTCAAAAACGAAACACAACAAAAAGTCGCAGAAACACGATTTCATTAAGTCTCCTCTCAAATAACTGTTGTCAAATGAACTTGGTAGTGCTTCACAACTTGTGTTCAATGTGCCCAATACCAGTGTCAAAACTTCTTTTGAGTCTCTTTGCAAAGTTCTTGATGGACCCCTGATTAATGTGACAGATTCCTTATTTACCAATTTGAGCGTCCTCTTGCTAAGTGACTTCTCAGTGACGTGCAGCTACGCTGGTACTCTATTTCTTTTTTAAATAGTAATAATAATGATCATCTGGCAATATCAAGGCAATTTGATAACAATTATTTGAGATGAGACTTAATAAAATCGAGTTTTTGATGCGTTACGTCTTTGAATTGTCAAAAAATGGGGGTGACCTCACTAAAAGTGCCATAACTTTTGTTGTGTTTGAAATATTTTGATGAAATCCGGCCATCGTGTGTAGATATGAATTGTCTTTAAGCGTGTAAAACTTCAGTTCGATATTCCTACTTCTGGCCAAGATATTGGCCGGAATAATTGAATTAATTTTTTTAACTCTTTGTTGCGTCGCGTTTTTGAATCGTCAAAAAACGGTGGGTGGCTTCACTAAAAGTGGTATAACTTTTGTTCTGTTTGAAATATTATAATGAAATCTGGCCATCTGGTGTAAATATGAATTGTCTTTAAGACTGTAAAATTTCATTTCAAAATTCTTACTTTTGGTCAAGATATTGGCAAAAATCTTAGGGGGGTCTTTTTTTATGGCCCACCCTGTATATAAACACGCATTCATATAATATGTATGTATGTATGTATGTATGTATGTATGTATGTATGTATGTATGTATGTATGTATGTATGTATGTATGTATGTATGTATGTATGTATGTATGTATATTATGTATGCATGTATGTATATATGTACGTAAATATGTATGCATGTATTTGTTTATGCGTGCGTGCTATCCATGTACACGTATGTATTTCTTCGCGTTTCGCATTCAGAGTTGTCGCGTGTTTCTTTATCTTTGATGTCCTTCAAAGTATTATGTCACGAATAGTCGTGCTTATAATTTATTATAGTGGAGCTATAATATTCGATCCTTATACAGATAAACACAATGTCCATGGCAATACATCCTATGATGAACAGCATCTAGACAATGCTAAGACGTTCTTCGAAAGAGACATTATTTTATTGTGCAGTGTAAATCATTCGTAGAATGTAGATCAGATTTCCTGTAATTGTTGATCCTTTATCTGAAAACTCTCTCTCATGTAATTTGGTTGCATTCGTCTTCTCTCTTATCTTGAGTCTAAAAAATTATTCATTATCGTTAATTTCCCTGACAGAAAGCAATTTGGTGTAAGAGATAGTGAAGTAATTACAGTGAAATTTATTACAAGTATTATAGGCAAGAAAGGAAGTGTCGTAAATCAATTCACATTTCGTAAAGTTCTGCATTTTAGCTATTCGAATTTGTCAAGACTTTTTTTACATAGGATAATGATACATCTATAGGCATGGACAATTGAGCATAAAGGCCCACTAATGCACATCTACTGTATGAGTACGGTACCATGATGCATCTACACGTGATATGCGTATATGTTCAGTATGTAAGTATGTAAGTATGTATGTATGTATGTATGTATGTATGTATGTATGTATGTATGTATGTATGTATGTATGTATGTATGTATGTATGTATGTATGTATGTATGTATGTATGTATGTATATATGTATGTATGTATGTATGCATGTATGTATGTATGTATGTATGTATGTATGTATGTATGTATGTATGATATGTATACGATGTATGTTTGTATGTAGGGATAGACTATAATGGCCATAATGCTGTGTTGTGCTGGAATACTGATGACATCCAGTGCCATCTTGTTTATATACTTAGTCCGATGAATCTTATCAGAGCCTATCATTTCGCGCCTCCATGCAGTCTTTTCCTATAACACCGAACTCGTTTGATTGTAAAACGATTATAAATATAAGCATTCTCAGCCAAATTGCCAATGTATTTGTTCTACTCTGCTTTCGTTTATTCAGGCGCGGTTTTATAGGGATGCTTTAGTATTTCTGCATGCCTTCGCGCTAGAGCACACATTTTAGGATGAAACGCTGTGGTATTCGCCGTTCAAAATGAAGCCAAAAAGACTCTGATACTGCCGCGGTTGTTTTCAAAGGAAATGCCAATGGCTTCGAAAAACCCAAAGACTTTCAAACTGAGAAACCGAAGCTTTTGTGGCCTTTTATGAATTCCGTGGCTTTCAAATGAATTCCGCAACTTTCAGAGTGAATAACACCGCCTACAAAATGAATTTAATGCCTTTCAGAATGAGTGATAGCCTACGGTATCTATAGATGGAATGGATCGAAACGCTTCACAATCAAATGTCTCATGAATATGACGACAGAATAATCACGGTTTCTCATAATCAAAAATAGGTATATAAGACAAGCAAAAAACTGATGCATTTAAATCTCAAAATGAAGAGAAAGGTCCTAAAAATGACAAAATGCATTTTGTCCCAACTGCTCTTCAGATTACACACCAGCATGCAAAGTTATGCCAAAATTTGTGTGCAGGGGACGAATGGCAATGAGAGAGTTGCAAGTTGCAATAACCCAATTAGCACAATCTACTTTCGTATACGGTTGTTAATAGAAAATCTATGAAGTTTTACATGTCTGTTTCTGCACCTGTTATAGTACCCCTAAAAATATCTACTCAGAAGCGCTCCCGACTACAGCGCGGACACTAAATTATAGTTTCACGCCAAAGCGCTGAGCAATTGCAAGTGAAGAGGTCCCTGTACGAGGCGTCATGCGGTTGATTCGAATCTGCAACCCTTCGGCTGCAAGGCAACGAACATGCCCACTGTATATTGTATAGTCTACACCACCGCGCCCCACAAAGTTTCAGTGATGTAGCTATAATTAGGCTATAGTTACACTTGAGTATGCATTCATTGCATACATGCATTCACAAATGTATGCATACATGTATGTGTATTGTGTAGACTTATATACATGTATGTATTTTATAAAAATTTTATATCAACTTTTAACTCATTATAAGCATATCATTTATACATATAGACCTACAGTATAGGCTAAATAAGCGGTTCGCTGAATAATGAATATAGCCCATAAGCTCTTATATATTTTATGAGCTCGCGATGATTAAACGTCGAATCACAAAACTCTATAGCCTGTCGTTAATATCCATGAAATGTAATTATCGTGGCCATTCACAAGAGCAGCAAATAATTCTTGTCCTAATTCTAAGCAAGACCTTGACCTATATAGCCTACAGATTGCGACATTAATCTTGAGCTTGAACAGTGGACAGTATACATGTATATAAAAGTCATTTGCTATAGTGTATAGTTTATTTCTGGTGAGACGCGCTTGACAAATATCTTCTTTGAGAATGCTTTTTGTAGATATTTCCTAATACTCTATAGGCATAGCCCTATATATACACAGTCGAGTATTCAGTGGCAAGGCACTATACCATGAACTGACATCTACGGCCTATAGGCCCCCTATGTCTATTTAGGTGACTCTTAATAGTTTTAGATAAATTTCAAGCGTTGCTCTAAAGTTTCACAATTCTGAACGTGGCGATGTCTTGTCTATTAAATCGAAAGGGTGTCCAGCAAGAACTGAACAGCAATGATCAACTCTGCTTGAAACTGATGAAGGCCTTGTCACGGACCACGACAGCAATAAAAGCAGCGATAGCAACGTCTCTATAAGAGGAGCTTTCGACCTGTTGCTAGTAATAAACATCAGAGTGTGTCAGTATGCTCAGTTGGTACGATCAGATTGAAGTTATTGATGACATCACCCAGTGGCACATCGACGAGCTGCAGTGGGTGGACCTCTACAGGGGCAGATTTTAATCAACGAAACAATGAACATTATTATCAAGGACATCAAAGATATCTTCTCATGCCGCAATGTCAGCACATTCAAAGCTGCTGCTGGCAATTGATGTGCTCAGTGCTCACCATAGACGATTGGGGCGATCACATCAAACGTAAATTCAGACCTATACTGCTTCCGCCGCTCAGTTATTTATATATCTACACGAGTAGTAACCCCGATGAAACTTTGGTGCATTCAACGTCTCGAAACCCGACTCCGTTTCTTCCAGCTTAAAGCCATCATGGCTAATGCGCAACCACGGTCATTAATTTTAATAAATGCACTGCGTGATCTTGAGAGACGCGAGTTCAACGTTTGCCTGCATGCGCAACTCAGGAACTTCATTCCAGTCGAAAGTATTTTGCTGTTTGTCATTTTCCACAGGTAATCAACTTCATGCAGCTTCATCGCAACACAGATTTATGCGTTCGTCAGCGTTTAAGCTTCGATGGCAACGACTGCAACCTGCTGATGTTTAACGTAGGTCTAAGTGTATACCAATTTGTATGTATGTATGTATGTATGTATGTGTGTAAGTATGTATGTATGTATGTATGTATGTATGTATGTGTGTAAGTATGTATGTATGTATGTATGTATGTATGTATGTATGTATGTATGTATGTATGTATGTATGTATGTATGTATGTATGTATGTATGTATGTATGTATGTATGTATGTATGTATGTATGTATGTATGTATGTATGTATGTATCTATGTATGTATGTATGTTTGTATGTATGTATGTATGTATGTATGTATGTATGTATGTATGTATGTATGTATGTATGTATGTATGTATGTATGTATGTATTTATGTATAAATGTATGTATGCATTTGTTTGTTTATGCAACCTGATGTTTAACGTAAGCGGTGCATAAAAATCTAAGCAGTTGAGGAATGAGGCTTTTACGTCAATGCAATGTCATGATGTAGCGCTAGTGTATAAACAACTTCTATCTGCCATAGCAACTTAAGTGGCACTGATTCGTTTCAGCGATTTAGCCGCATTAGAATGTCATTAGGTTATTCTAGAATCACAAACGTAGAACAGTTATGAAGTGAGTATCTTACGTGTGTTCATTATTCACCAATTTGTAACCTTAAGATAAACTGCAATAAGACATATGAAATGATTGTCAGAAGACCTAGGGGGTGTGCAGGGGGAGGGACCGATCCAACAGAAACACCAGGTTCAACTAGGGTTCGAAACTTAAAGGTTCTTGGTGTGATGTTGTCTGATGATCTTAGTTTTGACATGCACATTGATAAGATATGTTGCAGGGCCAGGCAGTCTCTTTATGCCTTACGTGTGCTCGCTGCTCATGGTCTAGCTGGCCTTAAGCTCCATGATGTGGTACGGGCTACTACGCTGTCTCGTCTGCTTTATGCAGCTCCTGCATGGTGGGGGTATACTAAGCAGCATGAAAGGGGCAGGCTCCAAGCCATAATGAATAGACTTATTCGCCAGCATTATATTTCGGGTGATACTCCAACATTTGAAGAACTCTGTCGCCATGCTGATAACAGTTTGTTTTCGGCGGTTCTGACAAGACCAGGCCATGTCCTCCACGAGTGGCTTCCACCAGCGAAACAAACGGGTTATAACCTGCGCCCCAGACACCATGATCGGGTACTTCCACGAGCAGACAATCAAATGAGGAAGACATTTATAACTAGAATGTTATTTACATATTAATTATTTAGTTTGTTTAGTTTTAATAATTTTTTTGTTTTTATGTTAAATTTGTATGTGATACTTGTTCACCAGAGTGCTGTTTGGCAGCTGGTTAAGAAATAAAGAATATACTTACTTTACTTACTTACTTTAATTGCCATGCAATCGCTGACTTCGCTGTAGACTTCAGTAATGGATGGTTTTGATCAGAGGCATACATTATGTGGTGCAGAGACATGACCCTGGACTGTCATTCAGACGAGTTTCCCCCCTATTGCTGTCATTCAGGAGGTCCAACCTCCCCCTATTGAAGCGAATGTCGTTGTCAGCAAGAGTTTCTCAATTACCGCAAATGGACGCACACGTATATGCCTACCTGTGGTGTAGGTGAAACCATAGCCTAATGGGTGTTACTTGTAACAACTGAATTTTCCAGTTTTTATTTCATGCTTGTTGCTCTCTGGTTTCAAAGAAAGTCCTATTATAGTACGAAGTCGCCTGCATGTAGGCCTATCTGCAATTTGGTCCTATCTGCAATTTGGTCATATATCTGCAATTTGGTCCTATCTGCAATTTGGTCCTATCTGCAATTTGGTCCTATCTGCAATTTGATTCTATCTGCGACTTTCAATCAACAAATCTGCTTGTGCTGTTAATTCAGTGAAGCACGATTTTTAGTTTCGGTTTTTTTAGTCAACGACTTTCTTGCTTTTCTTCCAAGCACTTGGGTCGGCGTTGTTACTTTTTAATCCATACCCAAAGACTGATAGCAACTGAAGCTTTGCTTTTCTTAATTAAAGCCGATTACGGTACACAGGACTACAGATTCCTACGTTTAGCTGCATCTCTTTGTTGTTAGTTCGTATTGCCTATAGGTCATGTTTCACTTCCGATAGACAACACTCGCTACAGACACCATTTCCTGTTTACGTCGAAGAAAGGGTTCTGTGTTACAGTTGATACACAGACAAAACGATGTATGCCTGTATGCCAATACATGAAGAAAAAGCAACTCTGTTATTCAAGTCATCTCGACTTCTTTTACAGAAAGAGCATCATAGATTACACTGTAGTAGGAACTCAATCACATAATTATTGTGGTGAGGTGGTGTCACAGAACAAGTTACAGCACTATAGGCTTATAGATTACCCAAGACTGTAGTGGAAAAATTAGAGGTGAATAAGCCTACACGCCACCGTTGCCTATATGCCCGTCTGCAGGTCATTTCCCGTATTTTACGCAAAAATATTTATATTTGTAAGGGAGTATACGCTATCACCTTGTCACCCTGTGCTGTCAGTTCGTTGAACTCTAGCGATCGACAAGGCCAGCCTTCTCCATTGCTTTCTTTCTGATGTCGCTTCTCTTAGTTGTTCCAGATTCATTCCTGTTGTTTCTTGAACATCGTCCAACCACCTTTTCCTTGGTCGCCCTTGTTTTCTCCTTCCCTCACCACATGCCAGCATCATATCTTTCTCCAAACCATTTGAACGCATAACATGACCAAAGAAAAAAGTTTTTAAAAATACGCTATAGCCTAACTAATTATAGCCTATACCCGCGTCTACTCTCAACTAACAGCACTGTAGTTTAACAGACCTAAAAGTTGGCATATGCATATATACGACAGAGCGACGCAGCCTACTCTCGTAATAAATAATTACTATGCAGTAAAATGAACAGGGTTAGGCTAGTCGAGATCGCAAGAATTCAACAGGCGCCACAAAAATTTGATGCGTAGTCGATGGGAACCAGTTTATTCACGTGAAGGCGGGCGGGCAGACGGGCGGAGAGGAACGCCCATGTTCCTCCCATGGACCAAGTCATTTCGTTATTTCAATTTCTTTTTTTTCTTCTTTCAAACAGAACAAAGATCATACCGTAGAAGTCCGTGACTGCTCTGCCCAGGGCTCGGAATCTATGTCGCCGACCTTGTCTATCAATGAAGCGCACCAATCTGCATCAATCGTGATGTTCATCAAATCAATGCTGTGAGGAAGAATGAATTAACTTACTTCAGCACAGCAGCTGAAAACTGAGTATATATATATATCTTGCAATAATTGCGCGCACAATAACCAACCACCCTGCATGGTCGAAGCAGCCGTCCATCTTCCAAGAGCTGCTGCTGCTGCTGTTGCTGCTGCTGCTGTTGCTGCTGCTGCTGCTGCTGATGCTGTTGCTGCTGCTGCTGCTGTTGCTGCTGCTGATGATGATGGTGATGGTGATGGTGATGATGATGTCGCTGATGAAGCCATTTATCTCCGCACGGAGCTACTTACGCCTCAGCAAGTCGCGTCGCGTTTGCATTCTGGTCGCGTCAGAATTTACGAATCTAATTACCCCCAACGAATTGCGGTGTCGCTCTGGACAGCAGAGCCAGACAGTCTATTATATGTGTCTCGCTCAGGGTGAGAATTGCCTGGGGGATTGTGGGGTTCAACCCCCTAAGTCTTTCTCGGAACCCCATAGTAAAATTCCTAATTGCACACCCACCCAAGTCCATATAAGTCAACGTCTGACACCCCCTCCCCCAGTTTTTTCTACCATTCTCATAATAGACTCATTCAGTCGTTTGGTCGTTTCTCTTTGCTGAAGCGAATAGACCCGTTATAAGAGTGCTAAACGTGTAAAAAAAGAAGTGCCTGGACGCCCCTTACCTTTCCAAAAGAAGTGCCAGGACGCCCCTTACATGCTCAGGTGTGCTGACCAAATAAGTGGCAGGACGATATGGATATTTGAAATTAAGTGCCAGGACGCCGTCCATGACCGTCTTGCCACACTTTAAGCCCTGCCCGTTAACAGCTGGCGCATCTGTATGGGGAAAATACTCCAGCAACCTGAGCAATGCCCCACCATCCATCTGAACTGCGGAAAAGCCATTAGGTTGGTCCCTCCAGACCGATTTGGGCTTTGGATGCCCGCAGAAAATTGTTCAATTAAAAACGACGACGATATTAATAATAATGATAGTAAAGATAAAATGAAAAATACATGTATGTATAATAATATAATTATGTACTTTATATGTTAATCCTTTTGCCTGAAACGCCAATTTTTCCGACCCAAAAAGCAACAGATATTGATTGCCCTTATTATGATTGGTTTACAAGATAAAAAAACTTGTTTCTCGCTTGTTATTGATTAACTACTCGTTTTTCAATAAGCCTCAACGACGTGCGTGTGTGCATGTGTGTATGTGTGTGTTTGTGTGTGGGTGTGTGTCTGTGTGTGTGTGTGTGTGTGTGTGTGTGTGTGTGTGTGTGTGTGTGTGTGTGTGTGTGTGCGTGTGTGTGTGTGTGTGTGTGTGTGCGCCCTTACGCGTAATAAACAACATCTCTGACTGCAGAAGACCTTGCAGCGTTTTGCTAATTTCTTTTTGCATTTACATTTCAACACGCACCATGACTCACATATGCGCTACATAGGCTAAAATTTAATATTCCAGAGTTCCACTACGTTCACTGCTCTACTTTCCTTTTTATCTTTACACTACAACAAAACAAGCTGACTTATTTTGACTTCGGGGTTTGATCTTCTAGGAAATGTTCCGTAAAATGACTCTAAATCGCCACCCGAATAATCTTTTTGTCGTGTGCTGCGTTATGGCCTCATATAAATGCTATCCACCCTCATCCCTGGAGCGTCATCGCTTCTTGGGCTCTGCTTGGCAGCCTATAATATGCTATATAGGCAGTGACGTAACTAGCGTTGGGCTTGGGGGGGCTTAAGCCCCCCCAAACGAAGCTGAAGCCCCCCCAAATGAAATCAAGCCGTTGTATGCTTACGGCTAATTGAAATAGACTACCGCATGGACGGCGTACATGCAGTTACGGACCGTAACGGACGACCGGCCATGACTGCCTAAAAATGGCTCCATTTGAGATCGACACAGCCAAAAATGCGCTGGTCGCTGGGGCTCCGCCCCAGACCCCGCTGGGGAGCTTACGGTAAAGACAAAACCTTTCTCTTTTACACTAGCAGTTTCATTTTTTATTGTTATCCTGGTAGCTTGAGCCTTGCGACACTGAAAAACGACTTATTCTTAAAGTTTTCGCGACTTTTCCGTTCACAAATAGCTGGCAAACAAGAGCCTAAAATGGCTCCATTTGAGGTCGACACAGCGGGGTCTGGGGCTCCGCCCCAGACCCCGCTGGGGAGCTTACGGTAAAGACAAAACCTTTCTCTTTTACACTAGCAGTTTCATTTTTTATTGTTATCCTGGTAGCTTGAGCCTTGCGACACTGAAAAACGACTTATTCTTAAAGTTTTCGCGACTTTTCCGTTCACAAATAGCTGGCAAACAAGAGCCTAAAATGGCTCCATTTGAGGTCGACACAGCGGGGTCTGGGGCTCCGCCCCAGACCCCGCTGGGGAGCTTACAGTAAAGACAAAACCTTTCTCTTTTACAGTAGCAGTTTTATTTTTTATTGTTATCCTGGTAGCTTGATCCTTGCGACACTGAAAAACGACTTATTCTTAAAGTTTTCGCGACTTTTCCGTTCACAAATAGCTGGCAAACAAGAGCCTAAAATGGCTCCATTTGAGGTCGACACAGCCAAAAATGCGCTGGTCGCTGGGGCTCCGCCCCAGACCCCGCTGGGGAGCTTACAGTAAAGACAAAACCTTTCTCTTTTACAGTAGCAGTTTTATTTTTTATTGTTATCCTGGTAGCTTGATCCTTGCGACACTGAAAAACGACTTATTCTTAAAGTTTTCGCGACTTTTTCGTTCACAAATAGCTGGCAAACAAGAGCCTAAAAATGGCTCCATTTGAGGTCAACACAGCCAAAAATGCACTGGTCGCTGGGGCTCCGCCCCAGACCCCGCTGGGGCAGCTTACGACGCTCCCCCAGACCCTCTAGTCGGAACGGGCTTCGTGCCTTCGGCACTCGCAACTTCGCGCCTTCGGCGCCGCCACTCACGACCAATTACAATACAGCGCGCGTCCTGGCACTTCCTTTTTACACTTTAAGCGCTGGTCATATACTTCAGGCTTAAGCCCCCCCAAACGAAAAATCCTAGTTACGTCCCTGTATATAGGCCCATAATATATATATATATAAAAATTATATACAGTGGCGGCGCCAGGGGGGGGCTAGGGGGGGCTAAGCCCCCCCTAAACGTGGCTCAGCCCCCCCAAACCAAAAAGCTG
Organism: Lumbricus rubellus; assembly: GCA_945859605.1. NCBI lineage: Eukaryota > Metazoa > Annelida > Clitellata > Crassiclitellata > Lumbricidae > Lumbricus > Lumbricus rubellus. The sequence continues at coordinate 30,952,711 of OX243820.1, read as the reverse complement.
AAAATGTCTAAAACGGCTTACTTCGTAATAAGGAAACTAGACAATGACCAACGGCAACGGAATCAACTATATTATCATAGTGTATATGCTTATGCCATTGGCGGCACCAGGGGAGGGGTTAGGGGGCTAAGCCCCTAAATGTGACTCAGCCTCATCCCAAAGTAAAAAACAATGAATGTCCAAGTAACGGCTTAAAATTTATTATTATTATCTTATTTGTCGGACCTCAACTGCGGCCGACGGTCATACATCGACTTTCATATGAGACATCAATTGCGACTGGGCTCGACTCCGGGACATCGACTCTCTCTGCGACTCAACAGTCAACACTAGCATGCATACAGTCCTCTTATTTATACCCCTAATGGAACTGCAAGGAACAAAGGGCTGAGGTACCGACCGGTCTGATGTCCGGACGGGTCTGGAAGAGGGAAGAGGACTGGAGGGTTTGAACTGGCGGAAGAAGGGGCTGAGATCCGGACCAGTCTGAGTCCGGGCTAGCGGGGAAAGGGGGCCGAGATCTGCGCGGAGGCAAGGGGCTGAGGTTCGGCCCGGTGTGAGTCCGGGCTGGCGGAGAAAGGGGCTGAGGTTTGGCCCGGTGTGAGTCCGGGCTGGCGGAGGAAGGGGCTGAGGTTTGGCCCAGTGTGAGTCCGGGCTGACGGGAGAAGGGTGTTGAGTCCGGGTTGGCGGAGGAAGGGGGGCTGAGGTTTGGCCCGGTGTTAGTCCGGGTTGGCGGAGGAAGGGTGGCTGAGGTTTGGCCCGGTGTGAGTCCGAGCTGGCGGGAGAAGGGTGTTGAGTCCGGGTTGGCGGAGGAAGAGGCTGAGATTCCCAAGGACAGCATTTTTGAATTTCGCTACAATAGCGCGTCGATGCTTATGCTAATAGAATGCGCGGGATTATGCGCCGCAGACCGTGATGAGGTTATGTGCACCATGTCCGGCCCGCCGGCCTCTTGAGGGGCTACGCCGGTAGTCCTACACAACTATACATTGGGAAATGGGGTGTTCGTTTAGCACTAGCAATCATGGGAGGAGACTTAGGGGTCAGGGGACTGTCCACGAGACCCCGATGTTTGTGATTGTGGACGGAGATGCTGCTCCCCCATTATTTCAAAAATATCTCAAAAATGTCATTGTAAATTTCTAGAGTGTTATCTACTGTTTATCCATCATGAACAATTTTGCTAGGACGACAGCAAAGATGGTATACCCTTGCAGTGTGGAATTCGATAATTTATACAACATGTAGAACATTACTGAACTCATAAACCGTTTCTTTCAGCAATGAAATAATTATGAGAAATTTGTTGAGATGACAGCTTAAAATGTTACCATTAAAGTGCTGATATCCAAAAATTTAAACAATGGCCTACAAGGGGACACTTTAAAAGTCATAATCCACAACTTTCAGCATTGAAATGATGAGCTATTTAGTAAAAATGACAGCCCCAAATGCTATTATTGCATTGTGGAAATTCAAAAAAAATTCATGACTTTAGAGCCTGAAACGTGCTCCTGTCGATGTCAACAGCGAAAAAAGTCGCTGGTTTCTGGGGCTCTGCCCCAGACCCCGCTGGGGGAGCTTACGACGCTCCCCCCCAGACCCCCTAGTCGGTATGAGCTTCGTGCATTCGGCACTCGCAGCTTCGGGTCTCCAGCGCATGCAAAATTACCGCCCGGCGGGAAATATTCTACTTGCGTTTCTAGGAGAAAGGGCTTGGGGTTTCAGCCCCCAAACCTGAAATCCTGGCGCCGCCACTGGTTGTACCCGTAAAATCCCATACATATGACATGCTTCTAGGGTTTTCTATATAGTAGGCTTACACATATGATAGTATACTTATAAACTTGTTAGTCTATATGCCTAAACTTTTAACTTCTGTGATTATAGTAGACTAAGCCCATTTCTTTTACAATAAAATTTAGACATTCTTATACTGGTAGCTAGTCTGCGACTCTGCAAAACGACTTCTTATTTAAGTTTTCATGATTTTTTCGTTCATAAATAGCTGGCAAAAAAGAGTCTAAAAAGGGCTCAAGTTGAGGTCAACAGAGCTAAAAATGCGTTGGCGGCTGGGGCTCCGCCCCAGACCCCGCTGGGGGAGCTCACGACGCTCCCCCAGACCCCCTAGTCGGTATGGGCTTCGTGCCTTCGGCACTCGCAGCTTCGCGCCTTCGGCGCTTCAAAAAAATTCTAATTGGGCTTAGGGCTTCAGCCCCCCCAAACCTCAAATCCTGGCGCCGCCACTGATTATATATAGTGGATCGATGACCTCAAGACCTAGATGCTTAATCTAACTGCTTCTGGCGAAAGATACCGTACAGCACACACACACGCACGCACACACACACACACGCGCACACAGATATGTATATTGAAAAAATAAAATGTTTTGCAACTGTTACTGTAGGCCTAGGCGACATATATTAATTCTATATATAATTTTATATAGGGCCTATAATAATTTATGAGCACGTGCACATGTAAGCTTATACATTTTAACCTGCATCATATACATGCAAATGTCTAGACCTACATACATACATACATGTACATGCGTTATATATGTATGGGCGTATAATTATAATAATAATACATAAAAATTTAAAAAAATAATAATAATACATAAAAATAATATACATGTAGTCTACATATAGGAATATTATCTTAGCGTGGCCGTGTTTGCGCAAATCACCGACGTAGTCAACTATCCGGGGAGGTTTCCCACTTCCCTAAGAACATGATATCATACGGGCAGCGTATAGTCTACACTGCTCTACAGTACACTGATAGGTCGTCCAACGGATAGATATGGTATCGACACACGACTGAATTAGAGACCACTTTCTTCCTTCTATCTGACTACTGCCACCGTGTGGCCTGCAACCTAGTCAGAAGTTGGTGCTATATAAATGTCTGTTTACTAATTATTGCCGTGTTGCCACGTCCACTGGTCGTGCGTCAAGAAAACTTGTTAGAGTCTATGGCAACTGCGTTCGGTCGAACTTGCCTCTAGGCAACATGAAAATAATATGGCAATATAAGAAGCAAAAAGGCAAGAAAAGATAAGGCATGACAGAAGTGATAAGAGTCTCAATTATAGTAGCCATGGTTCATATATAAAGGTTTACCGCAAAGTTAAGGCAATGGATTCCAGTTTAAAAGATGCGATTAAATGTTTAACGACACTGCCATATCAAAGATGCTTAGCGTCGCCCTCCTCCTTTATCCAAGCTTGGGACTGGCACTGGCAGAGTGCAACCAGTCGCGGAGTTTAAGGCAACAATGCTGCTCAGTGAAATATGACTCAAGGCATATGAATTGAAGGTAGGTAAGATTATCAAAATACGGAAATTTCGAATGGTTCTGTTCAAAATATGGGTTTCGACTTTGAAAGCGATTCTCCATAATATATATCAATAACCGAACAATGTTTAATTGTTTATCCACTATAATCATAGGCCTAATTCTAATGGCGCCATACAAATAATGTACACAGCAGGCAGGCAAGCTATGCTCTACACAATATAGCAAGTGAACGCAACAGTTTAACCCTTTAATGCCGAGATTTAATGGTATGGGAAATCCTATACCCTCCGGCATTAAAGGGTTAAAAGATGCAATTACATTGAAGATTAAGAGAGTAAGAATTAAGGTAAATACATAAGGAGGTAATAACCTCTTTCTATATTGCTTAAATGGTCATATCCGATATTCATGAATCAAGTTGCTTCTCTATACTTGTTTCTTCTAATACCTGCAGACCTACCAAAACTTGAAGTTTCGAATAGAAATAGCCTATATGCAGTAGACTGGTCCAAAAAACTGAACATTGAAATTTTTGAAAGGCATGTTGTTTTTTTTGTACATCTGGTACAAGAAACCCACAGTGCAAAATATTAAAACACTGAGGCTCTATCTTCAGGTCCCTCAATGCTGTCAAAGTTTTAGCATGCTTACTACATTGTAAACGGTGCAATATAACTGGCAGGCATCCAATCAAGGAGCACTGAACCTTCCATTTTAGCTGTTAGCAATATTATTGAATTGCCAGCATGAAAAGCAGATGCAATTAATGTTTAATAGACTATCTAGTGTGGAATAAAAAAATATATAAGAATGCTGTCAGCAATGTCACATTGTCGGTTCCGAAAGTCGAATTTGACCATGAAGATTACGATGAAGCTCCGCCACCTGGGGTAATGCTTAATGTCTTCGCTCTTCGTCAGCGAGTCATTGAAGGTGCTGAATGTTGCAACTAATCTCAGAAATCTCTCTGCCCCACCATTCACAACTTGGTCTGTAGGCCAACTTAAGAGGAAGATCCAACAACGTCTCCTTAATACAAAGAGATTTCATAAACCTCCGGCTCTCTGTTATTTCCTCTCCTTGTTTTCCTTAGGAGACTACCTCTTCCAGTCTAGGTTAGTCTTCTTTATTTTGTGTCTTGAGTATCTCTTTTCTCGTTCATTAACTACTTCTTGGAGAAAAATAAGAACCCAGCAAGGTCAATTCCTAAATACCAGAAATGAAGCATGTATGAAAGTGTAGTAAATGCCGCCTTAGTGATCTTCTCATTTACAGCGTTGTGTAAGTCATCCAGGAGAGCAAAGTCATTCATAGCAGCATCACAAGCTCTTGGAGCCACTACGCTGCAGGTACTGGATTAGATCAGGACAATGAAAACAGCCACTTCTCAGATTATAGCTTCCCCGATCCTGGCTGGTTTCATTGGCTCAAAAAAGTGAAAACATCACGAGTTTGAGTATACGTAAATGAACTTTGTTATCTGTCGTGCATTGTGGAGTGTGAAGATCCCCGGTTAGAAAATACAGAAGCAGCTTACACAGTTCTGGAGGTCTTCATGACCACGATAGCTGCATCTTGGCACTTCCTGCAGTCATCTATTTTAGAGCCTGAAATGCACGGACTAGCGGACTGTTACATGTTTGATGAAAGACCACTGTTGGTGATAAACATTTGAATAGCTGGATATCGGGTCCAGAAGATGAGTCCATCACAACTGTGAAGACTGTATCCAACATAGACTCTGTTGTGAGATGTCTGTACAACTTAAACGCAAGAGAGGTCAACAAAATACAACACTGAACAGTTACTAACATCCGTACTGGATCCCATGCCAGTGTTGTAAGCAGTAGAGTCAAATAAAATAGCTTCAATAGGTTTTTCCAATGTCCATTCTTCATTGATCTTGACAGCGACGTTGGTCATGGCAGTTCCAGTAGGCTACCCGATGGAAGTTTGGGCACAGCAATGAACTCATCGAATTTGATATTTGGGCTTGAAATCAACAGTTATTGACAAAAGGTCAATTCAGTGTGAGAATTGTGGAAAAATAACTGGGGTTGAACCATGATTCACTTGGAATTGGGTGTGTGAAGAACATACTTTACTATGGGGCTTTAAGAAAGACTGGGAGCTGAAACGCCCAGGAATTCACACCCTGGGCCAACCTATGTGCCCTCTTCTTTCTCCTGTAAGGACTGCTACAGTTACCTTGCCATTCCAGAATGGAACTAAGAGGGCATCTACTTTCTTGACTTCGTGGATGAAGGAATCTCTCAGATTGACGCTACAATGGTTCGTCTGTCAACCCTGGCATGCCTAAGTGAGCTTTAAGAAATAGACATTTGGCCATACAGTATTGGACTGCAAATAGGATGTGACTAGAAAGCATGTTAAAAATAATGCTGCGGTCCAGCGTTGAAACCAGCTCAATTTATTGAACATCGTGGGGGCACGTGCCCTAATGCTCCCTTCGAGTCTCCTAAGGGTAGGTCTGTTTAAGTATAGGCCTACTTATCAATGTTCTGAGAGGGACAACCAACAAATTTATGAAAATTGTTCTTGAAAACATCAGTTTCCAGCCACATTAAGATTGTCAGCAGCCCGATATTCAATGTAAAAATGAACGAAAAACCATTATATTTTGAACCCCATTTTGGGGGAGACCCCATGGTCAGATCTTATCGGATTTTGGATATTTTATTCAGCAGCAAATCCTGAGAAGAAAACCGTTCAGAAAGCTTGAGTTGCAATTTTTCCCAGGTCAAACTGCAAATTGCATGGACTATCAATATATAGCCCCAAAACCCCATCTTTGATGCTCGTGAGTGACCCCTAAATATTACATTGGTGGCATAAAATTTCACACAGGTACTTTTTAGATCAAAATGAACAAATGTATCAACATGCCTCAAAAATCCAAAAGAAAAAATTTTTCCCATGCGAATTTGGACCAGTCTAATATGCAGTGTGCGTCAAGTCAAGTAAGTTTTATTGTGACTGATTTTACACACACACACGCACACACACACGCACACATACACACACGCACACACGCACACACGCACACGCACACAGTACCGGTAACAGACTGATGAGCTGCAGTACGTTGAGTACAGTATGCAATTAGCGCTAAAGGAGAGGCCCCCTAATTTTCCCTAGACCCAAAATGGAACTCCGAATTGATTTCCTGGCTACACCTCTGGCCACAAGATGTCGTTAACACGACAGGAAGTAGATATATTATTAGCGTTTGTGGATAACTTCCGGAAGTGAAATTGCAGTCCGACACTGAAGATAAAACTTGAATGAATGTCATTCCTAATTTTCCATCCCCATTTAATGGCCACCACAAACACCACGACGTAGGACTATACCACAAAAATCACTAGATAGAATCATCGAAAAGTTTATTAAAGACTACCAAAAAGACCCTCAATAGCACCATCGAAGACCAAGAAAAAAGACCACAATTACACCACTTCAAACCACCTAAAAGGACCACAATTGAACCACCAAAAACAACCTAAATGGACCATGATAACACCACTACGGACCACCTAAAAGAACTACAATTACATCCTTATAAGGACCACCTAAAAGGACAACAATTGCATCGCTGAAGACCACCTAAAAGCACCACAATTACACCACTAAAGACGACCTGAAAGGACCACAATTACACCACCAAGGACTACCGCTAAAGACCACCAAAAAGGACCACAGACACCTCTAAAGACCGCTAAAGGGACCACACTAGAAACCACCATTCGGCTTAACCTCCGCTACCGCACATGACATACGACGCCGATATAATAGAAGAACTATTAAGATGACAGTTATTACCGTAATTCAGGAGGTCGTCTTCACTCTGCTACATGCAGCGTCGTCGTCCACGGACTTCGGATTCCAACGGACTCCAACTCCAACACCAGCTTCCGGATCGGTCATCGACCTCCTTCTCCACACCTCCATCCATATCTCACTCCATCCATCCTTCTCCATCGGTTCATGGCTTCAGAGGCAGAAGCATGGATCGATCCATGCAGCCGCTGTAACAACGACGCCAGCAGCATCCAACGCGTCTGCTGCTGTTGCTGATGTTGCTGCTGCTGCTGTTGCTACTGTTGCAGAAGAAAGAAGAAACAGTGGAACCATTGCAGAACAGAATCCATCGATGAAGAGGACGATGACGACGACGACGATGATGATGATGATGATGACGACGACGATGATGATGATGATGATGAAGGTGGCTGCATGAGGCAATCCTTTAGACGACGACGACATAACATCGACGAACAGCTGGCGCTTTCAACCGCTACAGCACTATACAGTATATATACAGGGTGCGCCCCCAAAAAAGACCCCCTAGGTTTTTTGCCAATATATTGGCCAAAAGTAAGAATTTCAAAACGAAATTTTACAGGCTTATAGATATTTCATATTTACATAATTATGATGGCCAGATTTTATCAAAATATTTCAAACAGAACAAAAGTTATGCCACTTTTAGGGAAGCCACCCACCGTTTTTTGACGTAGTGTTGTTTACATGTATATAGAGCTCGGTGCAGCATATAGTGTAGCATGATAGGGGGCAATGTAGCATAGTGTAGCACAGCGTGGTCTATAGTAGAGCACAGTGTAACATAGTGTAGCATAATGAGGCATAGTGCAGCATATAAGTAGAGCATATAGTGCAGCATAGTAGAGCATATAGGCCTATAGAGTAACATAATATTGCAGGAGAGTAGAGTATAGTGCAGCCTAGTATGCCATAGCATCTGCTAGACTCGCTAGAGAACATAGTGTAGCATAGTAGAGCATATAGTGTAGCATGGTCGTCGATTTAGTCGAGCAAAGTGTAGTGTAGTATAGGGTGTACAGTGCAGCATAGTAAAGCATGTACAGGGTGGCTCAAAAAAAACGTACCACCGGAAAAAATGCGATAACTTCGCTACCGATTGACCTTTTTCTCCGAAAATTTTCCAATTTGCAGGGGAATGAATTTGCCACAATACCTGAAAGTTTCAGTTGAAACTTTTCATGTTTGCAAAAGTTACAGCTGTTCAAACTTAAAATTTCGTTTTTTTGAATATCCGGAGAATCTTGTTCCATTACATGTGATTTCATTACGATTTTTTTGGCAAATTGCAACACATAAAATGATGACAATGTCATACAACCTCACTAAGAGCTGTAGATAAGCTGTTTATTATGTAAGCTGTTAGTATATGGTCATATTTTGTATATTAAGGCCTCAGTTTGTGAATCCGTTACTGAACGTCATGGGCAAAGTTTCTGCAGAGGATAAAATGGGAACTCGGACGTTACGTGAACAGAGACTGGGACATCGCGCGGTCATAGCAAAAGACCCAGTGAAAATTGAAGCCTGAAGCACTTTGAAGGCTATCTGCAAACGTGTTTATGTAACGGAGGTCAGATGCTGGAAGAGAGGCAGGAAGTTGTCATTTGGTCTGACGGGGGAAAATGTCATGTTCAGGAAATTCGCTTGGTATTCGAAAGGGTTACGTTTGCAAAGCACATCATGATTTCAGTATCAGCTATGCTGGCGTGTGTTACAGCTGCAAGAAAAGACTGCATTTAATACCATTCAGTAGGCTAAATGTCAAACTTACCGCTGAACTCTCTTACCCAGACTCATTGAGGACTGCAGGTACATGTATGCTCTAACATCTGGTTTTAATTTCCAGCAGGACGGTGCGCCTGCTTGCTCGCACGGCAAGGCTGATTATGATGACGCTACCTTATTTTTGCCATCAAATGCAGTTAATTTATTGGCAAAGGTGACTAACAAACTCGCCAGACCTTAGTCCTCTTGCTTATCACGTCTGGTGAACTATTCTGGAATGTTGCAAGACATTTCATCCCAAGTTGGAGAACATTGGCCAGCTGAAGCAAGTCTTGCTGCTAATGTGGGGTCGGTTGCCGCAGGACCCGACCAACAAGGCCATACTGAGCTTCACAAAAAGAAGTTGAGCTTGTGCTAAGGCAGGGAGTGGACACTCTCATTATACCTTACAATAAACTGTAAAACGAAATTCTGAGGTCGTAGTGAAAAGTGATATCATTTGACATGGAAATCTACAAGTGACGTTCATTTTCCGCGAAAATTTGAAAAAACGAAATTTTAAGTTTGAACAGCTGTAACTTTTGCAAACATGAAAAGTTTCAACTGAAACTTTCAGGGATTGTTGAAAATTCATTCCCCTACAAATTGGAAAATTTTCGGAGAAAAATGTCAATCGGTTGAGAAGTTATCGCATTTTATCCTGTGGTACGTTTTTTTTAGCCACCCTGTATATAAGCCCTACATGTAGCATATTTTAGCGTAATTTAGCACAGTGTACTGTAGTTATAAAATCAAATATGATTTTTAATTCTGATTGCATGTATAGCGTATACCCATATATCTGGAAGTATCCTTAATAACACGGCCACGCAATTGCTCATTCATGATATGATTTTTAATTCTGATTGCACTATAGCCTCCTAAATAAATCTGGAAGTATCCTTATAACACGGCCATGCAATTGCTCATGCATGATTCATCCATCCATGCATCAACATGCAGGTGTGACTGTATACTGTATAACATATACCTCAGTGACTGCACAGGAAAACTCAAGTTTTATCTCTTTTCACATAATTCTAAAACTTCCATGCCATCATTGCCATGGAATCATTTTCCCGCCTGCAGCGTCACTGCAGCAATAGAAATGCATCATACAACATTAATGATATACCGGTACCTTTTAAACAATACGTTCACCGAGCATGCGACACAACACCCGCAGGGCCAAAATTAATGTTCTCGCAATCTATAGTTATTTCACACCATGTTCTATACTCAGTTCTACTGAATGCTCAAACAAATCAATTCATTGTATAAATTATGCACTCCATAGGCCTAGAGCTGCCTTAATATAGGCCTGTCTAGATTTGCAAATAATATCGAATTAAATATATATATATAACATTATAATCATATATATATATATATATAGTTATAATATTTCAGGATGACACTTAAAACCAGTAGCTGATGTTGTTTCCTATATATATACTCGGGTCATAGTATCTCCTCCTCCTCTCACCTTTCTTTGTCTCCTCCTCCTCCTCCTCCTCCTCCTCCTTCTCCTCCTCTTCATCCTCCTCCTCATCCTCTTCCTCTTCCTCTTCCTCCTCTTCCTCCTCCTCCTCTCTGTTTGGGTTACTTCTCCTGTGCTGTGTCCTTGCTCTGTTTCTATCTGTCGCTCTCGCTCGATATATATATATATATATATATATCGAACTAGAGCGACAGATATATATATATACGCATTGTGTGCGTGTGTGTGCGTGTGCGGGCTCGCGTGTGTGAAGCTTGGGTCGATTGCCATACATATAATTGGCTGGTCATTGTTGAGGCGATGACAATGGAATCTTTTTCTGCAGCGCTGTTACTATGCCTACAATGCAATATTAGATCGAAGAGATGCGTGTGCGTGCATGTGCGTGCGTGTGCGTGCGCGCATAACAATGGCCCCTGCTGTTATTGTTGTATGGACCGTTGCTACTTGTAGCAATTTCGATTGAGGCATGCTTCACGGCGTGTGTCGTCTGCTTGTACGTACGTGTGTAAACGCCTCTTCCTCTTCTTCCATCCGCCCGCTTTTTCCAGGTGCTTGTATAATAGTATACGTCTAATGAGAAATTTGCATAGAATCTCTCAAGAATATATAATTAGCACTAATTATCCCTCACTTCCATTTCCTTCTCTCTGTCTCTGTCTGTCTCTTTCTGTCTCTCTCTGTCTCTCTCTGTCTCTCTCTGTTTCTCTCTCACGCTAAGATTTTCCAAATATTTAGAAAATTGGACCAAGAATACGATTCCAAAATTTCATGATAAAAAAGTGAACGGATAAAAATATATGAGTCTTTCAATTTCATATGCCGAAATTTCAGTTTACAAACAATTTGGCTTGCTTTTTTTAAATCACGGTGTATTATTGTCAAATACATGCATATTATACATAATTAGTTATACATATTTTATATAGATATATTTTACATAGACTATATAATTATTTAAGTGCATTCATCGACGCACGTCCAATAACATATCCGCTATTATTATTATCATCGTGTTGGAGTCTGAGCACCGCGTTGCTACATTGCACATGTAGTAGCACTCGATCGCCACCTTCTTCTCAGCAAAGATTTATTATTGAGATTTCTTCATCGATTGGACAAACTGTGTATTAGTCGCGTGCTCACCTTCTACTGCAGTCGTCAAGTGTCGCTAGGTTCGACTCTTCTTTGAAACGAACGCTGTGACCTCGAGAAAGTACTCATGTTTGCTTGCATGCATGTTTGCTCCGGACACCTATTGCCACCGTCTCACCGGTATAAACTGGGGGGGGGAAAGGAAAGATATACTGGAAGGAAATTGCTTGGGAGGAAAAAAATTGGGGAGGCAAGAGACTGGGGAGGATAAAGACAGGGGAGAAAAGCGACGGGGAAGCAATAGATTGGGGAGGCAATAGACTGGGGGGAAAGAGACTGGGGAGGCATCATAGACTGCCATGGGGAGGAAAGAGACTGGGGGAGGAGAGAGTCTGGAAAGGCAATTGACTGGGAAAGAAAGAAACTGGTGTGGTATAAGAATTCAAGAGACCCTGTCTACCCGTCAGTCTGTCTGTCTGTCCGTTTATCTGTCTGCTTGTTTGTTTATCTGTCTGTCTATCTGTTCGTTTATCTGTCTGTCTGTTTGTTTGTCTGTCTGTCTGTCTGTTCGTTTATCTGTCTGGCTGCCTGTCTGTTTGTTTGTCTATCTGTCTGTTTATTTGTCCGTCTGTCTGTCTGTCTGTCTGTTTATTTGTCCGTCCGTCTGTCTGTCTGTCTGTCTGTCTGTCTGTCTGTCTGTCTGTCTGTCTGCCTATTTCGTCCGTCTGTCTGATTTCATCTATCTGTCCCTCTTTATCGTCTCTCCTACGTTTCCACTTTCGATTCATTCACTTTGGTCTGGTTCGCAGACATATTTTGTCTCTCTCTCTCTTCCATCTCTTTCCCTCTGTACGTGACTGTGGCTGTCCGTCCTTCTGTCTGTGTCCATGACCGTTTCTGTGCCTCTGTCACCGCGTAATCCATTAGTCTAGTTGGCCATCGTCATCATCGTCGTCAACATCTTTGTCATCATCTTCGCCATTGTTCTGCGGCTGCTGCTGCTGCTGCTGCTGCTGCTGCTGCTGCTGCTCATGTGCGTTGTACGCCGATAGTTTATTGATCAACATCAACGCCATTCGACTCATGTTCACCACAATCATGAACGCTTTCATTATTTATTAAAATACAAATATTATAGTTAAGCTTATACTACTATTATAATGGATACATGTAATACACGTGTAGGCTATACGTAACATGTGTAAATTCCACCTTCCTCCTCTTTGTCTATCTATCTATCTATCTATCTATCTATCTATCTATCTATCTATCTATCTATCTATCTATCTATCTATCTATCTATCTATCTATCTATCTATCTATCTATCTATCTATCTATCTATCTATCTATCTATCTATCTATCTATCTATCTATCTATCTATCTATCTATCTATCTATCTATCTATCTATCTATCTATCTATCTATCTATCTATCTATCTATCTATCTATCTATCTATCTATCTATCTATCTATCTATCTATCTATCTATCTCTCTCTCTCTCTCTCTCTCTCTCTCTCTCTCTCTCTCTCTCTCTCTCTCTCTCTCTCTCAACGCTCTTAGACTATCTCCATTTGTGTATGTTTCTCTAGGCCTATATGTCGCTCTATCTCTGTCTCTGTCTTTGTCAACGTTTGTTTGTCTCTCACTCTATATCATTCTCTCTTCTTTCTTCTCTTCTCCTCTAGTCTCTTTTCTCTGCTGTCTGTCTCTGTCTGTCTGTCCGTCCGTCCGTCCGTCCGTCTGTCTGTCCGTCTGTATGTCCGTCCGTCTGTCTGTCCGTCTGTATGTCCGTCCGTCCGTCCGTCTGTCTGTCTGTCTGTCTGTCTCTCCCCCGTCGCTGTCTCTTCCCTGTCCATGTCTCTCTGCTTAATTGCTTCAAAGTGATAGGTTTTTTCACGACACCCATTGACGTATATACGGTGACAGCATTGACACCAACAACACAAGCTGCATGCTGCAGTAGTCATCTGCGAACGGCGTTCAATGTACGACGTCAGCAAACAATTGAAAGTCGCCACGTTTGTCGTAATTGTTCTTGACACTTTGATGTTGATAATGACAATGAACGAAAGTGATGATGATGATGATGATGATGATGATGATGATGATGATTATGGCGGCGGCGGCGGTGGTGGTGGTGGTGGCGGTGGTGGTGGCGGTGGTGGTGGTGGCGGTGGTGGTGTGGTGGTGGTGGTGGTGGTGTGGTTGTGGTGGTGGTGGTGGTCTTATATGCAGTGGCGGCTCTAGGTTTTTCCAACAGGGGGGGCAATGGGGGGGCAAAGGGACGTTATGGGGGGTCAGCTTAAAGCCTGGCCTATAAAAACCTATTGCACAACATACATGAATCCACACAGAAGGGCACTGAAAAGTTATCTTTCGTAGCGACGGTAGCGACAACCTTAAGCTATACACATAAATATCAATTTTGAAAACAGAATAACTTAATTTACAATTCAAACATCAATTAGACACAATACATGTACATACAGTTAATGAAGAGCAAGTTTACGATTGTTGTGCCTCGAATCAAACGCGTCCACAAAAGCATCCATATTAATTGATTCTGCACGAACAGATTCAATTGACAGCATTGCTAAACTACTTAACCGAACATTTAACTGTTCTTTTACAGGGTACAGTTTGAGGATGGGTTGAGATGGTGCATCAGTAGGTGTTGATGACAAGTCAGAGGGACCTGGACTTATTTCATGCCTCCCTTGCCCTGATATAAATGGAGGATCGTCTCCAGTCTGGCTTTCAGAAAATGTCTGTAATAAACAAATAAGACAACATTTACAATTTGCCACATGTTGATATTCAAACTCAGCAAACTGTACAATGTAATATGGGTTATCAGTAAAGGCTGTCACTAGCGGCCCACCAGGCAGCCCTGAAATCTCAAATACTAACGAACCACAACTCACGTGATTGCCGGTCCTCAAGTATACATTATTACATTCTGACTACTCCATATATGGGGAACCTCAAATGGCAGAACTCCTACAAACTGTCAGTGATTATATTATAAGCTTACCTAATTACTATAATTTTATTTAGGCGTGGTGTAGGTCAGCGTCGAGGCCATACAATAGTAAGGCAAATGTTAGTTATAGTAAGGGGTACAGTTAAGTATTTCGATTGACATTAGCTTTTGCTATAAAAAGCGTGTACATTTATATTTAACATAAAGGTAAAGCGATTTTCTGTAGCGGCCGTTTAATGGCCTCAACCATCTTCATTTTGCAATGAAATGATCGAGTGAGAACCTGCACCACCGCTCGTCCGTTTAAATGAAAAAACGATTACCACATTATACATATAGTTACCCACCTGAGATTCATCCAGATTTTCTACATTCGATTCAAAATCTATGATATCGTCGGGCAGTTCATCGTCCAACAGCGCGATCGAGCAACTCGTGCTCTCTGAAGTGACCACCACAGAGTCCAAAGTTAATGAAATGTCGGCAGAAGGTTCCTTTGTAACGCTAAACCTAGGCACAGATTCGTCTTCATTTCTAGCCCTCTTTTTCGGTTTACTGAACATTTGTCTAATATCACTCATTTTAAGTTATTCTTAATGAACACGTGAAAGTTCTGTAACCGACCGCGTGCGAATCAATCGCATGAAAGAAAGATTGACCGCAATGACCGGAACTTCCGGAAGAGCTTTAACGCAAATAAACCAACGATCCTAAATACATAGTTCATACCAAAGACTTACGAGCATGCCATTATTGACTAGATATATCATATATGAGCAAGTAAGTAAGTGTTGTGTGAGTAATAATTACTAACGCGAAAATATAATATTAATAAGTGAATCTTTAATTATGTCTAAGCAAATAACTTGAAATAAGTAAGCAGTATGTAACACATTTTGCAATAAATTGGACGCAAAAATCTGGGGGGGCAACTGGGGAGGCACGAGCTCAGCAAGGGGGCAGCTGCCCCCCTGGCCACCCCTGTAGAGCCGCCACTGCTTATATGTATATATAATTAATTATGGGCTATAACCGCAATGATAGACTTATGCCCATTGCTAAAACCCTAGTGCGATTACTCCATTGCTCTGACCCCATGCTTATAACATCTTCTAAAAAAACAGTCCCAACGATTGGTGTCATGCCACTTCTCTAACCCCATCGGAAAAAACATACCACTGGGCCTTGGAAGAGTAGCCAGGACCATAAACGGACCACCTAAGGAAAATCGGGTGTGTTCCAATTAAGGCACTGGTCCATTCTAGGCAACTCTCCCCTTCGTGGGATTAATGAACAGATTCTTTCTTGCATTTAAGTTGGATTGCATAAAAAATATTATTGCCAATTAAGTAGACGTTGGATTGTTGATGACATCATGACAACGTAAATGTTGCCAACAATAGAAGACCTCTGGATTGATGATGAGACGAATTCCTGCCATAATGGAAACTACTGTATTAATGAAGAGAATTCCGAGAAATAGTAACACTACGGTAGCTACCGTAGTCTATCAAACAAACGCCATGATGCCGTACTTCGTTTGAATATTTTTCATGTAACATGAACCGCCAGAAGAATGTTTCACGATGGGTTCAGACTTGGATGCACTGCCGCTCACGGCGGACATAGCTATTATTTCTAGTTCTTAGAAATTAGATGTATGTTGTATTTGTATGCCCAAGTGAGGGAGAGGTACATACCTTGACAGAGGGTGGTATATGTTCTAGGTAAAGAAGGGGTCGACTGAAGAGTCTGTTATTGTTTTTGATGGTGTTAACAGGTCCTGCCGTATGATCTCAACAGATGGGGGCGGAGAAGGAAAGGGAAGGGGAGAGGAATGGAGAGAGGGGAAACAGAGGAAGGAAGGAAGGAAGGAAGGAAGGAAGGAAGGAAGGAGGAAAGGAAGGAAGGAAGGAAGGAAGGAAGGAAGGAAGGAAGGAAGGAAGGAAGGAAGGAAGGAAGGAAGGAAGGAAGGAAGGAAGGAAGGAAGGAAGGAAGGAAGGAAGGAAGGAAGGAAGGAAGGAAGGAAGGAAGGAAGGAAGGAAGGAAGGAAGGAAGGAAGGAAGGAAGGAAGGAAGGAAGGAAGGAAGGAAGGAAGGAAGGAAGGAAGGAAGGAAGGAAGGAAGGAAGGAAGGAAGGAAGGAAGGAAGGAAGGAAGGAAGGAAGGAAGGAAGGAAGGAAGGAAGGAAGGAAGGAAGGAAGGAAGGAAGGAAGGAAGGAAGGAGAGAGATTATGTTTTCCAGCGGAAACGAAAGCGTCAGAGTCAATAAGGACTTGTCGGTTGTAGTGCTGGGGGGGAGGAGAGGGGGTGTAGAGGCCCTGGAAACCGCTGCTGGTAATACTACTGCTGTTGGATGTCTGAAAGGAAAAGTCTTTTCGTCACCATCATCCTCACTTCAGCTTATCAAACAATACAATGTCAGATCATCACACAATTGACACGCACGCACAAGAAACTCGCAATACACACACACACACACACACACACACACACACACACACACACACACACACACACACACACACGCACGCACACACACACGCACGATTACACAGACAAACAAATAATCTGCTCGCATAAAACAGCGCATGCTGCAGTCCTTAATGCAACACCGCCACTGTTCGTTCCCTGTCAGTGCCTGACCCTCGACCTATAGCATCCTCCTTGACGCTCTGCTCCCTTTCTAGAACCCATTCACAGCCTCACAGGCATTAATTACTCTCTCTCTCCCTCGTCTTGGCACGAATAATTCGCAATATTTTCAATCGAAAGAAATTCATTCAATTAATAGGATACATGCGGCACGACAGAACAATAGCGAAATATACAAAAGAATTTGGTAAAATTTACTATATCTTTTTAATATAATTATA
>OX243820.1:30675882-30935115 GCA_945859605.1 Lumbricus rubellus | reverse complement strand
CCCCTCCCCCCTCCCCCCCTCCCCCCTCCCCCTCCCCCTCCCCCTTCCCCTCCCCCTCCTGAACTATTGGAAAGTTTCATTTTTATTTATATAGATTCTGTTCTGATCTAAATAGTAGACCATGCAGTTTTTGAGTACGTAATATGGATGAGCCGTAGTTAGAACTAAAAACGAAATTTGTGTAAATTATGTTCAATTGCCTGCAGGTCTTTTGCTCCGTTCTGGCAAGTGATGAAAACGTTGGCGGAGAAACTGTCAAGTGTTCACCAGCAGTTGTCGTTGTCGTGGCAAGAACTGATGAAAGAAGTTCACAAGTACAATCTAGAGCAGCAGAAGAGACACAGAGAGGTCAGCATAAATAAAATTGTGTAGAGGACAAACGTGATATGTCCAATGCGATTTAGAGAGTTCATATCACATATACAGTCGAGGATTATATGCTTGTGTGAATACCGTTCTTTTAAGGAACCAAAAGGAACAACATCGTTCTGTTTCGCAATTCTTCTAAGAACTAAAAGAACTGTTGTGCCGTTTCTCCAGTCTTCTAAGAACTAAAAGAACTCTTGTGCTGTTTCTCTATTCTTCTAAGAACTAAAAGAACTCTTGTACTGTTTCTCCAGTCTTCTAAGAACTAAAAGAACTCTTGTACTCTTTCTCCATTCTTCTAAGAGCCAAAAGGACTCTTGTTCTGTTTCTTAATTATTCAAGAACCAAAATGGCACTCTTGTTCTGTTTCTTAATTATTCAAGAACCAAAATGGCACTCTTGTTCTGTTTCTTAATTATTCAAGAACCAAAATGGCACTCTTGAATAATTAAGAAACAGAACAAGAGTGCCATTTTGGATTCTTGCATAGAACTACAGAAATATTTTGGTGCTACTGACTCAGTTGGTTCGTACATTGTAGGTGAAGGATCAGGAGGGAAGCACACTTGAAGCTGTCCAGGCATTACAACAGACCATATCGTCACTGCACAAGGTACATAGAGGATACAATGTACATAGAGTTTAGAAGATACAACGTACATAGAGTTTAGAAGATACAACGTACATAGAGTTTAGAAGATACAACGTACATAGAGTTTAGAAGATACAACGTACATAGAATTATGGCACTGTAGTGACTGCGGTAAACGACTACATATAATTATGTAGTGTTGAATGATAATGTTAAACTGGCCTACAAGAGCGTATGTATGGGTATGCATGCATGTTTGTATGCATGTATGTATGTATGAACCAACCAGACTTACTTCTTTTTTATCTTGTATGAAAAATGGTGCTCTGGCTAGACTTTCAGAAAGGTTACTGTAAATTATGATTGCTAATTCTGTTTTATGTCATGTGACTTAGGCGAAGGAGAACTATCATGCACGATGCTTTGAATGCGAGAAGCTCAAGCGCGAGAATGCTGCTGCTAGGGACGTCGAGAGAGCTGAAGCTAAGCTAAAGAAAGCAAGTAAGTCCGACGAACTGTGTTAATTTGAATAGATTCATTCATTCAAGAATTTGTATAGCACCTCTTCAAGAAAGACTACTGGAGGCACTCCCGACTCTAGCACGGCAAAAAGTACAGTTTTGAGTAGAAAAAAAATTGCTTCAGTAAGAGACCCAGGAAGCAGACGTACCTCTGAGGCATAGGTGGAGAAATTATGAATTTTTGCTCAGAGTTGTCTAGATGTTTGAGGTTTCTGTTTTCGTGAGTTGTATGAAGTTGACAGGTAACTGTGTTGCTAGGCTACCACTAATAAAAAGCGTTTGTTTTGCTTTCCTTGAATAGATTATACATTTCGGCCGAATGCCTTTTACATCCTCAGGTGGATAAATTACCAATTGATAAGATAAGAATATTCTTTAATTGACCAATTCCCATATAGCATTTTGGTGTACAGACGTGGTATAATAAATGTACATCATCTGTGTAGCCAGTCAAGGAGGATTGCAATGAGGGATGATAAGCTGTGCTTTATATGGAGCCCTGTGTAAGGTTTCGATGATTATGTATTGTTTGTCTGAGTTGATAAAAGCAGAAGGGTTGATCCTTTTCAGTCTGGAAGGTGATCTGCTATGTATGGGGATGTGAAAAGATATTCTGCACATGTATGCGATCTAATGTTTTTATTTCTATGGTGCCGTTATCTTAATGCCCACTGCGTTAATTGTTGGTAGTAGCTTTATGTGGAATTTCAATTAAGAAATCATAGTCATTTGGAAAACGCAGGTTATAGTTCTTGTCTCTTAGAATTGTATGAAGTCAACCCAAACCCATTAGGTCTTTGCATTGAGACTCAACAACATTTTATTTATTTTATTTTATTTATTTACTGAGAATTTGAAGTTTACTGCTCAACGAAGGTTGTTGAGTTTGTTTATCGATGAATGATGCTTGCTTTGAAAAGATTTCAGTTTGTTTGTGAGCAAACGATTTTTTGAGATGGTGACTGACTCAGTTCTACTAATTGCAGATGACGATTATCGAAGTTTGATCGAGAAATATGCCACTGTGAGGGTTGATTTTGAATCAAGCATGACAGCAGCGTGCAAGGTGAGGCTTTAAATATTCTTAGTTGATATATCTCAATGGGTTGTTGTTTTGAACTGTGGGTGTCCTACCAGTTTGTTCTAGTTAATGCTATACAGCAGCTAAAAGTTTGTACCAGTTTGTTCTAGTTAATGCTATACAGCAGTTAACGTTCTGTATTAATTATAAAGTTTTTTAGTACTGAATGAGAGACTTTTGCCTGTTATGTGGTGAACATTGGTACAGAATGTATCATTTTTTAGTACTGAATTTGAGACTTTTGCCTTTTACATGGTGAACATTGGTACAGAATGTATCATTTTTATGTGTTTGTTAGATTTTAGATTAGTCGTAAATTGGTCAGTAGTAAAATTTTGGAAATTGACTTGGTTCTGACACTTTTCAGTTCAGCGCTTCTAAGTAAACACAGTAATTTTTTTCCAGAATTCGACTTCACATTGCAAGTTGCTATAACAATATCGCACCAAAATTTACTATGTTTATCAAACCTAGTTAGGATTAGTTGTGGCATATGATTTGAACACACATACAAAGCGTTAAAGTAACTAGATAGATGTAAGAATCTGCGTCCTGTCAGCCTGATGTTTTTGATAAGCAATAATTTGAAGATGGATTGTTTGATCAGGATTTTAAAATTATGTCACATGTTTCCACTGTCAGCTCTGTAGTCCTTTAACCCTTTACCAGCTGAGGGTACAGGATGCCTCCATGCCATTTACTGCAAGTTGGTCGGTAAATGGTTAAGAGTTGCGGTGTAAATTTCACTTGTGTTGCGTTATGAGGTCTGTGTTTAAGGATGTCATTGTGTAGGTATTAATTTCTCTCTATTTCTGGTGTAAGTTTCAGTTGTGTTGCGTTATGAGGTCTGTGTTTTTAAAGGATGTCATTATGTAGGTGTTAATATCTCTCTATTTCTGGTGTAAGTTTCAGTTGTGTTGCGTTATGAGGTCTGTGTTTTTAAAGGATGTCATTGTGTAGGTGTTAATTTCTCTCTATTTCTGGATCCTGTTGGCCTGAATTAATTTTTTCATTAATAGAGATTTCAAGAGGTTGAAGAGAAGCACTTGACTCAGCTGAAGGAGTTCGTCGAGTCGTATTGTCGCTCGTGGAAGAATCAGTACGCAGTGCTCGGACAGGTTGAGTAATATTTGTCTGATTAATTATATGACCATGCAGTGCGGTGTAATTTAACGTTTTCAAGCGCTGTTAGATTGCCTTTTCAAGCTGTGTCAGATTGCCTTTTCAAGTCATGTCAGATTGTCTTTTCAAGCGGTGTCAGATTGCCTTTTCAAGCTGTGTCAGATTGCCTTTTTCATGCCATGTCAGAGTGCCTTTTTCAAGCCATTTCAGATTGCCTTTTTCAAGCCATTTCAGATTGCCTTTTCAATTCATGTCAGATTCCTTTTCAAGTCATGTCAGATTGCCTTTTCAAGCTATGTCAGATTGCCTTTTCAAGCCATGTCAAGGTGCTTTTTCAAGCCATGTCAAGGTGCTTTTTCAAGCCATGTCAGGCCCAGTCAGGGTGCCTATTCAAGCTCTTTTAGATTGCCTTTTCAAATAGTAGTTTCAGTTTAGCAATGCTGTGTGATGACAAGATCACTAGTGACTCCCTCCTGCTTTATCCAGACATTTGACTGGCGCTTTCAGAGTACAAACAATAGTAGTAGAATTTCTCTTTCAAGTCATTTCGTCTTTAAGCGACCTTGATAATGTTCTCTAAAGGGCTTTGCAAATAGCCAGATACATATACAGATCTTAGTTAATTATAATTAGTCGATTGCTGTAATTGAGCATTGTGTGCGTGTTCTGCTGCAGTACAAGTATTCTGAAAGATAGCATAATTGTTCAGGCACTCTGCTTAGGGGTCGCTTGTATTTTGTCACTCCTAATTAGTATGCGTAACATGAATAATGAACTTTGTCCTCAAAGCTCTATTTGATGAGTTGACCTATTCAACTAAACCTTGCTTCAACCTATGCTACTGAGTGAATGATTTAAAACCCTTTACTGACCAATGTGTAGTAAATGCTATGGGATATCCTATACCCTCGGTCGTAAAGGGTTAGGTTCTCTGATGATTTTTCCATCTGTGGAATGGTTTTTGTTCTGTCCAGGTTCAACTAATACTTTCTGCCACTGGTTGCATTCTGCTAGTGCCAGTCCCAAGCCTGGATAAAGGAGGAGGGCGACACTAATCATCTTTGATGTGGCAGTGTCGTTGAGCATGTAACACGCTTCTGTGGTATCACTTGTCTGACTGATATGCAGATCCTTCATATTATGTTTCACTTTAATAACTCATTCTGCATTTTCTTAACGTCTGCTTTTTCTGATGCTGTTGTTGTCTTAGGTTCACGAGGACTTTGCAGCATCCAGCGGCGGTCTCACGGTCGACAAGTTGATTGAAACTTTCGTTCAATCAAAGACAACAGGAACAGAAAAACCAGGTTGGCATGGCAACGCCAAAGCTGCATGCAGATGCTTGAAATCCATTTAAAATATAACGCATCTTAATTGTAATCTGAATTTCAAGCTCGTCAGATTGGAAAATTGGATCCCAGATTGAGATCGCAGTGCTGATCGCAACTTTGGTTTATCTCAGTTTTGTTATTGAGGTTTTAGTTTTCGTGGACTTTACTGATCACCTTATAAAGAAATAAATTACACGTTGTGATACTTAACCCTTTACCTGTTCATTTTTCCCATTAAGCCCTTGCTTTCAGCGGATATTCGCGGGACAAACAGGTAAAGGGTTAAAGGTGCTGGAGCACTGTGAATTCTAGGGGTTGGAATGTTGTAGAGTTTCAGTGTAGGACTGTAGGCTGACCGCCGACCGGTGCCTATTAAGACTGTTGCATAATAATGGCTACTTTTTGATGTGAATGGTGTAGTTGTCTAATCTTGTTTTTAGTAGCTTAAAAGTTTTAAGTTTTTATTATGTTCAAGTCTTCAGATTTTAATTGGTAATTGATTTTATCTTGATATTTATAAGTCATTTAGATAAATCTTAATGATAGATATGATTTGATACCTCACTCAGAGTTTTTACTTTTTCTGTGAAACTCTTACTTTTTAATTTATTTATGAAATATGCAAAAGACACGAAAGTTTTAGATGTGACCTTGGCCAAGAAATGGGCAACTTGTCGCTTTCTAAACCAGTAGGAAAATGGATTTCTACGTAAAGCCATGATTACGAATTTTTGCTTTTGTTTGATGCAACTGGGCCTATGGATCACTGTTTTACTAAATATATTACGCCACCTGATGTAATAAGGCGAAAAAATATGATTTTTACATAAATGGTAAAAAAAGGATTTAAAATCTGATTTGCAATTTCCCGCCAAATGATTTTTCATTTTTTCGTTTACAAAGGTCGTAAACTTCACGAATTAGTAATCATATCGCAAAGCGCTTTCATTAAGCGTCTAGTAAATCTTAAACTCAAAAATTTTACGAGGTTGTTTAAACTCTTTAAGAATCTATAAATATTATATTTGAGTTTCTCTATTTTGCTAAGTTCACTGCTGGGGGCTGCATGTTTTAGGTTCAATTGAGTTCATTGAAGCTGACCTCTCCTCCCTCCCATCTGGGTCAGTGATTGACATGGACAGAAGGGAAACGACGGTTGTTGAGCGGCCGAGAAAAGAAATCGCAGGTAAGTGCTCGAAACAATGCAATTGTTCACTTGGGCGCTGAGATTACGCTGGTATCTTTCACTGTGATTTCATGTTTTTTGCAAAATTTACGTAGATTTGTCATGAAATAGATACTACGAACAACTGACAATTTTTTCTGCTTAGAATAGCATTTTTTTTTGTTGTTGTCAATCGTGCTTTTTGCGATTTCTAATTGTTAACCGTAGAACTTTTGTGGTTTTGTGTTGGCAGTTGCTTTTGTAAGTTTTTGCAATTACGGTACTGTACATTTTCTCTCCTCTCTACTGAAAAGGGTGTGCTCATCGTCGCTTTTGTCCGCAGAACTAAGCAGAATCGTGCATTCCCCTCGCTTTGTAATGAGCTTCTTTTGTTGCTGCACTTATTCCCCTCCCCCCCAGAATCCAGTCTCTTTCTGTGCACTTCTCAAAACTGTCCTTTTTACCCATACTTAGGTTGAGAGTGCTTCTGAGTAGTAGCAGCAAAGAGGTTCTATAAAAATCCTTGTAATGAATGAATGAATTATTCCTTGTAATGAATGGATGAATTATTTGCTTGCATCATGTAACTGACTACTTTGAGTTAACATGACGTCAGTTAGGATCTGATGTGTGTCCAAACAGTG
The DNA here is from genome assembly GCA_945859605.1 of Lumbricus rubellus. Classification (NCBI taxonomy): domain Eukaryota; kingdom Metazoa; phylum Annelida; class Clitellata; order Crassiclitellata; family Lumbricidae; genus Lumbricus; species Lumbricus rubellus. The sequence continues at coordinate 30,928,293 of OX243820.1, read as the reverse complement.
AATTTATTATATATTATTTAATTTTTTTGTTCCTATCAGTTTATGCTATGCTGTGCTAATTTTTCGGGGACCTAATGTACATTTCTTTGATGTTGCTTTGTCTTTTCTCTCACTTCTGAATAGCTCTGTTGTGAGAAGCATTTAAAATATGTTCATATTAGATCAGATTAGGTTAGAGTTTGTGTGGTGTGCTATTCTCTTTCTGGTTCCTGATAGAAGTATACACTACACAGTTAGGATGTTGTACCCATATGTAACCAATCTTGTCAATAATGAAACAAGTTTGACGTTGTGTGTGTGGATGTGTGTGTGTGCGTGCACGTGTGTGTGTGTGTGTGTGTGTGTGTGTGTGTGTGTCTATCTTGGGCAGTTTTATTTTATTTTATTTTATTGAATTTAGCTGTTTTTCTTTTCCAGTAGTTGTAGTACTTTCGTTTATTAACTAATCTGGATGTCACAGTACTACAGTACCGGTTATATCGAAAATAATTCATCGAAAAAACAAATACAAAGCTGGCAACCAACAATGGCAACCATTCCATAACAACTAAGATAATTCTTACTTCTTAATTCTGGCAGTTATTGTTTCGATTATTTCCGTGCGTTAATTTGTGCACTTTTTGCTTGTCTTGATGGTATTCTATAGCATCCTGTTTTTTTTTGTTTACATTCTGACAACAGTGATGCAATCGTTTGTGCAAGTTATAATTATCTTGTCAGGATTATGCTACGCCGACTACCGTACTGTAGCAGGCGATTTGAACAATCAGCTGAGCAATCAGTCGTAGCCTGACTTTCACGTTTCATATCCTGATTAGTCATCTGCTGTTTTTGCAGTGTGTTCTGTCAGCAGCTCTGTTGGATAAAACGTAATTAATGCTTAATGCTTAATGCTTACAAAAATACAGCATCTGTCAACTGAGGAGTGCCGCAATTATGTTGATAGTGATATATATATATATTGATATATATATATTGATATATATATATATTGATATATATATATATATATCAATATATATCAATATATATATATATATATATATATATATATATATCAATATATATCAGTTCATATAATATCCTTGTTGTAACTTGCTTGATTATTACGCAAATCCTTTTCAACATGGTGAAATATATATGGAAGGCAGCCTCGGCTTTAGTAAGCTTGTCGTATTATTATTTTTATTTCTTTATTGCACCAAAATGAAAATAAGCATACAGTACAATGGAAACGGAAAATCACTGGGCAACAGGAAGCCCGGAAAATGAAAAGGCTTATTTTGACCTGGCCACTAGTAAATCAGTGTTCTAATGTTCTGAATATAACAGTATTACTTCCAGTATGTGGATATGGCTGCCAAAGATACTATGTAACCCTGACATCCACACCCATTTGAGCCCACAGTATGCCCCCATTGAGCCACCAGGGCCCAGCAGAAAACAACCATGAAAGGAGGCTTGAGTGTTTTTGCATATAGTTTAGTTGCTTTAGTTGCTATCTGGTTTTGTTCAGTTATATATTTTCTTTTGGTTGTTTATGGCTTATGTTTCGTCGATTTTCAGATAATGTGTCCCAGGGAAGTGCGGACGCTGGTCCGCCGAAGCCAGTTGCGGCTCCTGGCTCTGGCTCCAGCTCTGACAAAGCTTTTCCTATTCGTGGCTCACACTGTAATCTCGAGCTTTTTTTGCTTTCGATTTTCTGTTAGAAAAATTGCTTTTGTAGCATTTATGTTTCAAAGTAATTTATTATTTATTATGCAGTTCTGTCTGTTGCTAGTTCACCTCTTTTGGGTTTATCTTGAGGGGTGATTTGCTAGCGTGCAGTTAGAATTGTAACTAGTGGCAATCAGCGTAGATCTTTCAAATCTGAAGCTTGTAAATATCAGTGACTACCACAGCTTCAGTGGCAGTGAAATTGTGTTGTAAATATGCTTTAATGCGTGCATGCATAACGTTAACATGATTTGACATTATGATTTGTTATTTATAGCTAGCGTAATTTCTGGAAAAGATGTTGTTTTGCTCTAGCTGCTGTCTTTCTGTTTTTGTTTTTCTGTTTGTTTTTACGCCGCACTCCAGAATCCTCTGTTGCTTTGCTTTTCTGTCTTCAATAACCCAGCTCTGCCCCTTGTCTGCTGTTGCTCTAAAGACATTGCCCTAACGGTCTGTAAAGGGACTGGTTGCACTCTGCCAGTGCCAGTCCCAAGCCTGGATAAGGGAGGAAGGTGACACTGATCATCTTTGATATGGCAGTGTCATTAAACAGTAACATGGGTTTGTAAAGTACCAACCCTTTGTGGCCAATAATACAGTCCACGTGAAGCTTGTGTGCTGTTACTGTAGCATTTTGGGAAGTTATTTAGGATCAGACTTAATTTAATTTCGGATTTCTTCTCTTCAATAATTATTATCCATTTTGGATAGATCTGGGTAAATCTTTCCATGAACTTCTACAATTACTTTGAAGCTTTTCGAATTATACTCACACTTTAAATATGGATGAGCTGGTGTCTACTGTCTCCCACTTGCTTAAATTGGGGATCAACTTCTGAATCTATTCTCAGTTTGGACTTTGCTTTCATACTGGTCAGTTGTAAATTAGTAGTTTTTAGTTTTATTTTATTTCTAATTTTATTTTTTTATTGGTATTTTGATAAGTTCGAGTGTTGCCACAAAACAATTACGTTGCAATAATTATGACTACCACACTTCAAACTAAACACTGACTGCGTCTTGGTTTCTGTAGTGTTCTTTACTAATTGTCGCGTGTGTGATGATATTTATTTGTCTGTCTGTTTGATTTTTGCAGGGATATTAAGTATTCCGAAGCGCAAGCGAAACAACAAAAAGAAGAAAGAACAGCAAGACAGCAAAAAAGTGTAAAGCGTCTGTTTTCACTCGTCTAGAGTTGGCAGCTTTCGATGTAACTCACTTAAAATTCTCTCCCTGTTGTAAAGGTCAAGGAAAAGTTCACATGACATTCTAAATTTTGTTGGGAGATTACTAGCTTATTGTTCATTCATTCATTCCTTTTGAGAATTTATATAGCGCCTCTCGAAGAAACTTGCTCAGACGCGCCCCCCAGCCACAGCTAATCATTATTGTGTGCAGCCTGTGTATGCATGCTTACATGCTTGTGTATTGAGTTGTAAATGCTTTCCTCGCTCTACTTGCAATGGCAGATGTCTTATTGCTTCAACTTTAATCATTTATCGACGAGAGTGTACTAAAAGTGAATGGGAAGCCAATAAAATTCATTGTTGAATTGTTAAGGGCTGGCTTTTTCGGATTACCGTACTAACCTATTAAATTATGCTCTTGAAATCGCAATTTTGATTATATGTATAGATGTTGAGTTAGTTTAACTTAGAAATTTATTATGGGGAAAAAGTAAAATTTGTGGGGTGTGGTTGTGTAGTTCGTATGTTCATTGCCTTGCAGTAGGAGGGTTGCAGGTTCGAATCCATCTCAAGCCACTTTGTAGGGACCTTGAGCGAGTCCTTCACTCGTAATTGCTTGGGCGCTTCAGCGTGAAACTCAGATGCAGTGTCCGCGCTGTTGTCGCGAGCGCCTCTGAGGAGAGAGCTTGAAGGGGCGATATAGAAATGGAGAAATAAATAAATAAATATTTATTTTTTACCTTTTAGAGAAGCTGAAAATGTCAAAAAGGTGCGTAAAACTTTTCTAGCCATCACGTTATAATCTCAATATTTCAGAGCTAAATGCAATTAGCCATTCCTTCGCTAGATGGCATAGAAATCACAATGTCTGTTGTGTTTGTTGTTTATTGAAAGTTTGTGCTCATTGATGCAATATGATATCAGTGCTGTTTAATAACGTCTTACTTCCAAGTGGAGAAGTGTACACTTACTTAACCCTACAACTGATTATGTATCAATGGTGCATTGGTGCTGAGTAGTTTTGTACTGAGACCTTCTGCCTTAAGACAGTATCAATCCCATACTCCCTGTGCTGCTGGCTGAACATGTTAACCAACCAGCTGCCAAGCAATGCGCACTTGATTACAGAATAATCTTATCTTTGTTAACTAGTAAGGTGCACCTATGTCCTTGTGGGCAGTTTTAATGGAGGTCTGTAAGGAAGTTTTATGTTTACCTATGCTTTGACAAATGTTGGCAAAACGTATGCTGGTAATATTTACTAAGATCATCATCTAATATCGATAAAGATAGCAGCACTGGTTAATCTAATACCTATAAAGTTAATGGGTCATCTATAAGCGATAAAGATGATTGTTCATCCTATACCGATAAAGATAATGTTCTATTGATGTAGGCGATGAACGATGACAAATGGTGGTGGCGAATTTCTTGTTGATGAGCACTTCTGAAGGGGCCCTATAGATATCAATTTTGATGATGTATTTTAGACTGTCAGTCAGGTGGATGACGAAGGCTTTTCCGTCCGCCCAGAAAGCACACCGCAAAGTATCCTTTCCGTTCACTTCGTTTTTTCTGTTGTTTCTTGTGTTGCTCAAGGTTACGGCTTCCAATTTTGTAGCACATGTACTAAAATTTTCTTACAATATAATATTATTTAATTACATCTTTGTCTGATTTTTTCACTGCCTGTGTTTTTTGCTAGACATTGGCGCTAGATACATAATGACTCGGTAATATTTTTCTTGCTGTTTTTCCACTTGAAACAGCCTTCTATTTATGCTTTTTCATTAATGGTGATGTAGAATTGGTCGGATGAGAGCAGTAATTTCTGTCTTCCAGATGCTTTGAGTTTTATAGTAAATATGTTTGTAGTATAAATATGTTATTATGTTTTGTAAATATGTTGTACTATTATGTTAAATATGTTACGTGATCTGGTTAACATTTCATGTAGTGGCAATCCTTGACCACTTGCCAGACAATGGTGACAGTTTCTATTCCAGTTCGGACTCGGACTCTGGTGAGAATTTCAATCAATCAATCCATCTGGCTTAATTTAACTAAAAATAGCATTTTTTTCATCTGCAATCGTATCGTTTGTGATTGTAATGGTATTGTATAAATTTATAAAGCGCCTTTCACAATGGAGAGACAGTCAATTCCAAAGTGCAGGATTTTATAAGACAAATGCTCGAGTTTGGTATTAATGTTTTACATGTTTGGTAAGTTTCACATGTTTGGTAATGTTTCACTCAATGTTTGGTAATGTTTCAATGTTTGGTAATGTTTCACTCAATGTTTGGTAATGTTTCACTCAATGTTTGGTAATGTTTCATTCAATTTTTGGTAATGTTTCACATTTTTGGTAATGTTTCAATGTTTGGTAATGTTTCACTCAATGTTTGGTAATGTTTCACATGTTTGGTGATGTTTCACTTGTTTGGCAATGTTTCACATGTTTGGTAATGTTTCACATGTTTGGTAATGTTTCACATGTTTGGTAATGTTTCACTCTATGTTTGGTGATATTTCACATGTTTGTTAATGTTTCACATGTTTGGTAATGCTGTTCTTGTGTAGATCCCGAAGACAAGTCGAGCAAAATCAAAGTGGAGATTAAACCGATTACGTCGCCAATCGACCAGACGCCAAACAACGTGGATGATATTCGCAATCTTGTTAAGGGTCTTCGCCTCTCGCCAACCGCAAATGTACGTCGATATGGCGATCATTTTTGAAGATTTAATTTTTAATTTTTCAGGCGTTATAAGACTTATAATATTATTGCTTGTGTGAGTGATTACGTCTCTGCAGTGCATGTATCTCGTGAAACGTTCTCAAAACGCACTTACATGTAAGTTGCACTTGTTTAGAACTGATGAGTAGCTAATTAAAACACCTTTATGAGGTTAAATTGTAAGTTGTTTATAATATTATGTCCGTATACAATACATGAATTTCACTTGATTTCACTATTATTATTATTTACTTAAAATATAGTCAGTTAACAGAGTAATAGAAAGGTGTTCATCATTATTATTAATTACTCTGTTGATTAGCCGTAATTTAGGATAGATGCGTTTTAAAAGTTTATGCCTAAAACAAGTGGTTCAACTTGAAGTTAGTGAACGGTTGATTTTATTGATCTACATTCTATGTTTGTGTGCAGTTTGATGCGGTGACTGAATATATTCCTTTTTGCTTTTTTTCAGCAGAGAAAAACGCCCTCCAGCTTCAGCCTTAAACTTTCTTCGTCGATGTCTGACTGCGTGAGGTTAGTTGACTCTTTGTGTGGCTTGATACGGGAAGTGATTTGGTTTTGCATAGGTGCAGACATCATTCAGATAGATTAACAACTGAACGGATCTGAGTAGGGATCTTGAAGGGGCGCTATATAAATTCTGATTGATTGATTGATTGATTGATTGATTGATTGATTGATTGATTGATTGAAATCAACATTAAAATTTTGTCTCAGGTTAGCGATTTGAGCACAAACTATCAATCAATCAGTTAAAATGATTTATTTTATATCCAAATTAAGATTACTCTGATTTGATGCATGAAATATATTAGTCAAGTGTGAATCCAAGCTAGCTGTATTTAATGTCTTCTAAGAGCTTTAGAAAGTCTCTTTTTCCAAGGTCACTACATGTAATGTAGGGCTGTTCTAAGCACACAGTTTCTTCAGTATGACTTTCCTCTAAGTTTTCTTCTGATGTCTCAGATGATGTCATCTTGCATATCAGTACTTTATGTCAGTACCGTTTTTCATTTCAATACTCTGTCTTTCGTTTCAGTACTTCGTCTAGCAAACCGAGTGAAGATCTGATTGGTCTGGATCTGTTCAGTCCTCCGACCGCAGTCACGTCTCCAACGAACGGCAACGAACAGAGAGTTACTACGTCCGAGTCAATGCCTTCTGTGATCAGCGCCAGTTAGTATTCAAATCTTGCTGTTCAATGTTCATATCTGCTCTTCGCTTTTGTCCGTGCATAGGGAAATGGTCAGGAAAGTTTAGAATGAAGTCTCAAAGTTATGGACATTATGGACGAAAATGTAATATAGAAGAGATCCCTTACACGTATATAAATAAAACGACTGCTATTGTTGGAGTCGTATTTCTGTTAAATGTAACCAGTAATATTAGTAATTAATTATTGCATCTTAATAATAATAATAATAATAGTTGTATTAAGCATCATAACCTTGACAAAATATTTTGGTTGGTCATTCATGGATTTATCAGTTAGCGGATGAGTCGAGCACCACGCTCAGTTGGAAGGGGAGTGCTGTCAGTCCCATTTGCTCATCGTACCTCCATCATGCACGGCCATGCATTTTCTGTGGTCGACCTTGCAGTATGGATGAGCCTCCCTTTTGAACTGTGCCTGTTTCACTCGGACACATCCGATAAGTACCTGAAGACTGTTCTTTTTGGCTGTGCTGTGATTAGGGACCACCTCTGAGTAGTTTCCTTGAAGACGTGCTATACAAATTGTAACTTGAATGAGTGAATGAACATCATTGAAAATCATGTTCTGTATTGTTGAAAGAGTCATCAGATCAATGACCAGTTTGAATTCATTTCTTTTTCAGATTCGTTGCTGCTTGCCAGCCCCGATGAAATGAGTTCCATGTTTTCAAACAGCAGGTCCAGGGTACAGACGCCGACTGGCAATCCGTCCCCCTTTCTGCCAGGACCAGTACCATTGCCACGCGTGTCCAGGTCAAGCCACGGCAACTTGCCATTGCTTGTGAGTTCAGATGTGCTCAGTTAAATATCTGTTTGAGTTACAATTGCCAGCATGATTATTATTATTACCGATTTAGCATGAGGTGCCGTTGTAAAATGGGTAAGTAGCATTTAGTTGCATGGGGTTAGTACAGCATGGTTACCAGTGGCGGCCCCAGGATTTCAGTTTTGAGAGGCTCCAAACCTCGGTCTGAATCTTTAAAAAATTTCCTTTTTTACCGCAAAAAATCTGACGACCTTTCTTTTTTTAGTCATTTGGTCTGAATCTCGAAAAAAATATTCCATTTTCTCTGTCAAAAAATCTGACGTTTTTTTTTGTCGTCCAACAGTTTTCGTCTTTGTTTTTTCGGATTTTGCTCTTTGTCAGGTCATTGTATACGCTATGTACCCATGGTTGTAGACATTTTTGGCATTTTTCTCTGTGGGGGCTGAGCGCCATTTAGGGCGGGGGGCTTAGACCCTTGCCTCTGATGGTTACAATGTTTGAAGAAATTTACATCTTTCGATAACCGAACTGCTTTTGTTGTTTGACTTAGGCGACCGCAAGACCGGCTGGAAGGCAGACGCCGGATCTGTTCAAAACCGATCGATCGGCAGAAAGCACGATTTCCAGCAACTCGTTCGCGTCTTCCGCGTCCTTCGGAGTATCGCGCGGTCCAAGTCCGCTGACGATCGGAATGTCCGACACCATTCCACTGGCCGTCGCCTTCTCTGAAACGATTCATGCGTACTTTAAGGGCAGCGACCAGTCCAGGTATGATGACGATTGGCTCACCTGTATTATGCATTGTTGTGAAAAGTTTTGCTTTCTTATTTACCTGAAACTCCCGTTATTTCGTGTTTTTTTATTTTTCACTATCTTTTTGCCCGTTTTATTAATTTTTTTATGTGACCTTATTTATTAATTATTTTTTAAATTCTACTTTGTCTGGTGTTGCTGATGCTGCTGTCTTCATGCTTTCAACGATTTTGCTCATTTATGTCGCTCTTTGGCTGTTTTGACGTTGTTGTGTGAGAAGTAAATAGCATAGTGCAAGAAATTATAATTTACCGTACTAAAATTATTTATTGTTAATCAATGCTGCTTAGTGTTTACTAACAAAGTTGTGTTATTTGCTGGTTAAAATTGAGTTGCATAAGCTAGTTTTTTAATTTTTAAACGTTGTACAAGATGTAACAAAGTCAGATTATTTTCTTTTTCGGTTTTTTAGGGTTTTAATTTTTTTTAAAGCAACGTTTTTCAATTTTATTTTTTTTACCATTATCAACATCTATGCCTGTGTGCATTTTTTCTACTACTGGGTCGGAGTTTAAATGTCCGGTTCAGTTTGTGATTGTTTGTTATTTTGTTGTGCAGGTGTCGAGTTAAGCTGACGGGTGACATGGTCGTTTCCTTTCCAGCCGGGATTATCCGAGTGCTTGTGGATAATCACTGCCCCACGACGCTTCGATTCTGCATCAAAAACATTTCCAGTTTAGAACAAATTCTAGTCAACAAGCAACTGATCGTCGAGTTAGTGTTACTTGTTGCTTTTATCGATCGACGAATTGGAATAGTTTAACCTTCTGTTGCAGAATTCTTGGGAAGTTGCCATTTGTGGGGCGCGGTGGTGTAGTGGTGGCGTCATTGCCTTGGAGCCGGAAGGTTCGAGGTTCGAATCCACCTCACCGCGTAAGGACCTTGGGCAAGTCCTTCACTCACAATTGCTCAGCGCTTCAGCGTGAAACTCCGATGCAGTGTCCGTTCTGCATTTGGGAGCGCCTCTGAGTAGAGATAGCTTGAAGGGACGCTATAACAAGTGCACATACAAACATTTAAATGATGACTCATCTGACAATTTTAGTGAAATATACCAATGTAAAGGGTAAAGTCTTTTCTTTAAAATGACACAAACTTTATTGTTCTACTTTGTTTCTGTCCAAAGTAAGGAATTAAAATTGGTTTTTGTGTTGCTCAAATTATTATTATTCCAAGATGCTTTGAAAGTGCTGCGTTATTTTGAAATGCAATGGTGTGTTAATCTGTAACTAGTGTTTTGATTGTTTTGCATTACAGGCATATTTGGAAAAGATTTAAAGATTTCTATATAACCATTTCAAAACTTTACACAGTCCTTTCGAATACCGATTTTATTAAATACATAAAAATTCAGTAAAACCAGAGAGTCTGGTTTTTTTCGGTTACTTTTTCAAACTTTTTCCTAAACCATAAATTCTGCATAGAATGGATCATGAGGAATCTTAAACACAATGACTACTTTACTTTGTAATATTACTTTACAATATTACTTTACCTGGGATGTTTTGCTGCAGGGATACAGTGCATTACTTTACATGGAATGTTTTGTTGCAGGGATACAGTGCAGTCAACGTCAGACAATAAAGTCTACAGCTTCGAAATGTCTGCTCTCACCGAACACCTTCGAAGGCAGATGGACCAGAACAGAACTGCAGCTTACTTCAACATTGACATTCTTAAGTACCAGGTACTTCAACATTGACATTCTTAAGTACCAGGTACTTCAACATTGACATTCTTAAGTACCAGGTACTTCAACATTGACATTCTTAAGTACCAGGTACTTCAAAATTGACATTCTTAAGTACCAGGCACTTCAACATTGACATTCTTAAGTACCAGGTACTTCAACATTGACATTCTTAAGTACCAGGTACTTCACATTTGTATTCTTAACTACCAGATACATTTGATATTCTTAACTACCAGATATTTCAGACTTGACATTCTTAAGTACCAGGTACTTCACATTCTATATTCTTGACTACCAGGTATTTCAGACTTGACGTTCTTAAGTGCCAGGTATTTCACATTTGACACTCTTAACTACCAGGTACTTCACATTTGATATTTTTAACTACCAGGTATATGAGACCTGACATTCTTAAGTACCAGTATTTCACATTTTACATTCTTTCACACCAGGTATTTCACACTGACATTCTTGAATACCAGGTATTTCACATTTGACATTCTTTCACACCAGGTACTTCACGCTGACATTCTTGAGTACCAGTTGCGTTGGTCTTTTGCGCACTGCAGAAATTACGAGCTTATGATCTTAGACTGATATACTTAACCCATTTCAATCTTTCTCCGCAGGTAAAGCCTCGTCCTGGAGCGGAGAGCACTCCACTCCGTCTGACGTCGCACTGGAAATGCGAGCAGCTGGAGACGGAAGTTGGAGTCGATTATTCGTACAACGGTTCAGCGATGTCGGCGCCACTCCCGCTGACCGGCATCGTTCTCATGGCAACGATCGATGGTCAAGTGAAGCAGATGATGCAGTCGAATCCAGCCGCCACCTGGTCTGTCGTCTGTCTGTCTGTCTGTTTGTCAGTCTGTTGTCTTTCTGTCTGTCGTCTGTCTGTCTTCCGTTTCTTCTCTGTAGACGAAACTTAAAATAAGAAATTGGATTTCTTGGATGCTGATTTCTTATTCGACTTCTTTGCCTATGATACTTCATTTTTAGGCATTGATTTAGCTTGGTTGATGGAGAGTGGTGGTGTAGTGGGTATGTTCGGTGCTGTGGAGCCGGAACGTTGTAGGTTCGAATCCACCTCAAATCACTGCGTAGGGACCTGTCAAAAATTCTTTGAAATTTTCTATATCTTGTGTACATTTAATGTCTCCGACCTGTTGAATAGCTTCCATGAAATTGTACGGCTGGATTAATTATTATTATGATGTATTTTTATTTTGAACCGTAAATGTGTTCTTGTTGGTCCAGGTCGCCCGAATCAAAGCGCCTTACGTGGAAGCTCGGTGACATCTCGGACATGTCGGAGAACGGAAGCCACGGAAAGGTTCTTGCCAAGTTCGATCTGACGTCCGGTCCGTCGAGCCCAAGTCTGACGGCCGCCCAGTTCCTGTGTGAGGGAACAACGCTGTCGGGCATCGACTTTGAACTCGTTGGTCCCGGGTACAGACTGTCTCTCATCAAAAAACGATTCTTTACTGGTAAGAATTTAATCTCAGTTGGTTGTTTTTGGTTGTACTGCATGGGACGGTTTTGTAATGATTATTAAGTTAAGATATAATTTTGTGTAAGATGATATGGTTTATTATTGCCATTTGTGTGTTTATTGTTCGGTTATAAGTGGAAGTAGAGACTGTCTTTCATCAAAAAACGATTCTTTACTGGTAAGAATTAGTTGATTTGGTTTGATATGTTTGTTTATTGCACACACACAAGTCAAACAGAATTAACATGACTCACTAAACAGAGTGCAAAAGGAATCAGAAAAGCTAGCAGCTTATACAGTTCTGACCCCTAGCTCCATGACTATTTATATAGTGCAAGTTAGTATATCTAAGTTGGTCATATTTAGTTATACTGCACAGGGCAGTTTTGTAATGATTATTAAGTTAAGATATAATTTTCTGTAAGATGATATGGTTTGTAATTGCCATTGGTGTATTTTGTATTGTTTGGTTATAAGTGGAAGTAGAGACTGTCTCTCATAAAAAAAACATTATGCAGGGCTTTTTTTAACGTGCAGTTGTACACAAAATGTGCAGTTCTAAGCGGATTTGTGCAGTTGTAGAAGCACTTATGTACGGTTAAAACTAGCAAAAAATGGTCATTGGCCTTCGATTGGAAGTAATTTACAATGAGAAGGAGAAGGACGAGTTGTACAGTTCTAAAAATTCCTTTAAAACAGCCCTGGAATTATATCTCAGATGGTTGTATTTGGTTATATTGCACAGGACAGTTTTTTAATGATTATTAAATATAATTTTCTGTACGATGATATGGTTTGTTATTGCCATTGTTGTGTTTATTGTTCGGTTATAAGTGGAAGTAGATTTTTACGAGTGCGTTGGAGGTTTGAATCGCTCTGCTTGCGTAAACTTTGTCGTCTTTTTTGGCTGATTAGGACAGTTTTGAGATTCTTCAGGAACAGAGTTGGTGCGGCTCCTCTGGATTAATATGCAACTTACTTGTGTAAGGGACAATAAGATTATATTAAGTCTGCTCTCTGTTCCTTTTGCTCGTACCTCCATTATGCAGAGCCATGCTTTTTCGGTGGTAGGACCCTCTACCTGGAATGGTCTGACCCTCCGCTCTCTTTGTAAAAATCCTTCTCAGGCTTTCCTCTCTCATCTTAAGACAGTTTTATTTGGCCACGCTGAGGTTGGGAGCGCCTCTGAGTAGCCCCCTTGAAGAGGCGCTATATAAATGCATATAATGCATGAATGAATTATAACTTAATTAGTTGCGTACATATGACGTCGTTTGTGCTTTGCAGGAAAATACATATCAGAAGTTGAACCTGCTTGCTGAAGTGAGACTGAATCTGCCTCTGTGCTAAAGAAGTGCATTTGACGAAGACGTTTGGACATGTTTGGACCGGCTAACATTCAAAATACGATATACATACATGTAGTCACCATGTGCTCTTGTCCACTTACTTTACGGCAGTGTGGCCTGTGAGATTTACACATCTCAGGGGACCTCTGCGAAGTAACGAACGAGGAAATCTATGATAATTAATTAACGGTAAATTAGTTAATCGGCCTTATCTGTACAACAATGTACATACGTGTAACCGATGCAGAAGTTCGTATCGCATATATTGTAAATAGTTCCGCTGCCTAGGTTGTATCCATATTATGCAGATTATGTAAATGATGGAGAAATTATTTCCCGTATGCGGATCAATAAGTAACCATGGAGATTGTCTCGTAGGTTTGTGCGCGGGTTTAGGTATATTTGATTGTACGCTTTTGGGTTAATAAGCGCCTTCATGAGACGCTATATGAATGTCTATGTACATACAATCATACATGCATTCACACATACATACAAACAATCAAATCATACATGCATACATACATATATACATACATGAATGCATACATATATATACATACATGCATGCATATGTACATACATACATACATATATACTTACATTCATACATACATGCATACATACATATATACATACATGCATGCATACATACATAAATACATATATACATACATACATCCATGCATGCATACATACATATATACATGCATGCATACATACATACATACATACATACATACATATACATACATATATACTTACATTCATACATACATACATGCATGCATACATACATACAGGCATGCATACATACATGTATACATACATGCATACATATATACATACATACATACACACACATAAATACATATATTCATAGTTTTACATACATGCATGCATACATACACACACATATTTCGAATGGAACGTTGTGGTTAATGGTGTTGACGTGTGTGAATTTTGCATTTCCACATGCATGGAAGTTGGTGTAAGGAGAGGCAGCAGTGAGTTGTGCCGTATTATTAATGCATTAATTTTTAATTTTTCGGTTACCTCTGGAACCTTCCTATAATGTTTCTAAAAAGCCACATTCTGTCGCACGTTGAAAGATGGCATGTTTTCTATGTTAGAAGGCAAGTGCTGCCTTGTAAGAAGGCGCATACTGCATTGTAAGAAGTTGCATACTACATTATAATGATGTATATAGACATGTATTACATTATGATAAGTCATTTACTATGGTACATTGTACGAAGATACGTATTACATTGTGGCAAGACAAGTATTTCTTTATGAAGAAGCAAACGCTCATGAATAAGCTGGTGCCCCTTCGCTTGGCTATAGTGGCACTTGAAAAATTGTACGATTATGTCTTCGCGAAGGCGAGTACTATAGTGTAAGGGTACTGCACTGCGGACACTTGAGTACTGAATTGTACTAAGGTTGTGTTCTGGTTAGTATGTTCCTGCCTCAATCTTCAATTAATTTGGGACCGAGCTCTCCTATCTGCATTATATCAAAATTTGAGTTATAGGACGGTGCTGATGTTTATTTTTGAAGAATTAATGCTTCTGGGTACATCATCAGATATGGAACTTCTATTTCTGTGAAAGGTTGGAACAATGAAAAATTATCTACTCTGACTAAAAGGCATTCTGAAGCTGATTAATAGATTTAATATGTTTTTAGTTATCGTGCATTTTTATTGTACGTGCATACACGTACAGAAAAGCGAGTCTATTAGTAAATCATAAACCACCACGACTAATAAACTATATATCGATAAGGCTCGTATTCGTATGCACCTTTAAGGAAAACCGTTTGTTCATTGTATAGAGAAATGGTTTATCAGCCGCGTTTTGTTGTCGTCATTTTTTGATTGCTTCTGGGCTTGTCCTCTTTTTGTTACTACTCATGCTTTCAGCAGAGTTTCTTTGTCGTCTGCTGAAATAAAAGTGAAAGTTTTGGTGACTTGCTAGACTAATTGAGACGGAGGTTGTATCTTTTATCTTTTGTAACGTACTCGTGAAAGTTGTACTCGTGAGAAGAGAAACTGTTGATGCTACGCAGAACTTCGCAGAAGATATATTATAGTGGATAAATAGAGTTGATATACTTGCAGCGGTTCATATATGCTCCTAGTGATTTATTAGTGAAGCTTTACTTGATACTCTCCACGTATACTTAGGGGTTGCTGTCCATATATAACGTGTGCGGGGGAGGGGTTGCCGGATTTAGGCGATTTGCGTATGGGTAAATACAGCAGGAGGGAATGTGCAACAAAATGTGCATACGCAAAATAACTTTCTAATTATGACATCCACATTAGCCTATTTATAAGTCTGTTTTATCCTATAGTCATCCGATGGCATTTCATTGCATAATTATAATTAAATTCTGCTCATCTCTAAACAGTAAAACCATAACAGTTAAAAATTTTATCTTGCAAATGTGATGTTTAAAAAAATAAATAGTAACCTATGGCAAAACAAATGTTTTCAGGTGACTTTAGTTTATAAACTTTTGTAAGGGGTATGTGGGGGCTAGAGAAGCTTATTCATACGTACGCATGGGGGAGTTCCACAAAAGGTACGACTTGCAACAAGGGGAGGGAGGGAGAGATTGAAAATGCAATTGTTGCCTACGTAATATATGGATGGCCCATATTGAAAGGAATTTATTGACCGTATTATTACTTTAATTTGTGAACGCATTGGTCTGAGCTTGGTTGTTGAAAATTACACGATTTGGTTCAACAAAGGAATCAACATGGAACTTAAAACATGTCCCAGATACTATATGCTGTGCCTTTCCTTATGGTAAATACTCGTTGTGTGCATCATCTTATTTTGAATTTGATGTGTTGGTAGCAGTGGCCAGCGGCATAGGTCGCTGCACCTACTCTCGACTGGTTTTATGAACTGGCAAAATTTCTGTGTAAATTTCAATATCTTAGGTACATTTAACGTTTTCAACCTGCTGATATTTAATAGTAACTCACATGGCCCTGTCGCCGCGACCTGTTGAAATTATATGGTACCGTCGCTGGTTGGGAGCAAATGGTTTTCGTTTTCGCCCTGTTGAGATTGTTTTACTAATGGCAAGAGTGAGTAGTGTATGGTGCAGGATTCCTGTAGCGCGTTGAGTTGTGTAAGTCAGTTGTGAAAATACTTCAGTGGGTGTTGTTTGGAATTGATGACCTTTCGGGCTAAATTTTACATTGGAAGTTTAGATTCAGGTTTCAGCAGTGATGAGAAAATGTGATTTAATGGGACATTGGTTACAGTAATGTTAACTGTGATGATGGAAGAAAAACATTTGTTCGCATGTTGGTCTTCTTCCATTGTACTTTTAAAGTGATTTTCTTACCGTTATTCTTTTTTTTAGGATGACTTGTGAGGCTGATGACGTGATTTTGTAAGCTAACTGTTTGAGTAGAGATTTTAAAGGGGGTGCTATATAAATTCCGATTGATGGTCGGGTGAATGATTGATTGATTGATTGACTGGTTGATTGATTGACTGGTTGATTGATTGATTGATTGATTGATTGATTGATTGATTGCAACTGTGCCTTGGCAGAAGCGACTTGCTTGCTCTAGCATCAGGAGTGTGCTCACTTTACTTACTCACTACACCACCAGAATGCCTTTAACTTTCATAAGTCATCTTGGCCTTAACAGAACTTAACCAGTTGGCCTTTGCTCAAGCCTGGCCTTAATTCTGGCCTCGGTTGGGACTTTGCGGGCCGGATGTTTTCAGCTTGAAGCTCTGTTGGCATGGGCGCCTTCACGTAGGGGTAAGAGGGGTGCTCCCCACCTCCGTAAAAATTACATCTTTTACCACATCTTTAGTTTTTTTTGTAAATTTCTTCGCGCTGAAGTGGTACGCCTACTAATTGACACCTATTTTTAAACTACCTCCTGGATTTTAACTAATTTCTTATATTCCATAAAATGCCAATGATACTAATGATAAAATAATACACAAAGTCCAAATGACAAAAATTTGCATAAATTATAAACGCCTACGTAAAAACACTCATGTTCGTTGTTTCCTGCTTTGTATTTTTCAAGCCCTTGCTAACAAAAAAAAATTCAACTGCGACCAAAGTGTTTTGCCCCGCTGCAAAAAATGTTTGCAGGCGCCCATGTGGGTGGTGTTGGTTTTGCGGACTCGTGGAAACGCACTTGTTAACGCAACGTTGATTGAAGAAGAGGTGGTCTAGACTCTAGGCCTATAGAAGAAACTCTTCTTTCCTATGCACTGCTTCTCCTCAGCTCAGTCGGTAGTAATCCTATACATGCAGATAAGTCCACCTGACAGTGACAAACGGATTGATTAATGTTTCCTGATTGATGACGGCTCCCCCCCTCCAACCCCCGCTTCAGGTCTGGCCATTACCGCTAATCCGCTGTGTACTGCAGAAATTGGAAGCGTCAGTGAGACTTCTGCGCTAATGAGGTTCGTTTAATGTTGTTGGTTGGCAAAGCGTCTGTAGTTCTGATGGTTAATGAGTCTTGGTGTATTGGTCTACAAAATACGTTGTAGCCTTGTAGGGCTTGAAGCCAATCTGCGAGATGTAAGTGCTTGTAATGAGGCTGATTTAGGACTACGGTACTGTGAAAGATAGTATAATGTCTCGAGCAGTGAACAGTTAATTGCCTCTGTGTGGCTTTGCACGCTTTAAAGATGTACATGTGTAATAATAATAATAATAATAATAATAATAATAATAATTACAATGATAATATAGACCAGCGCTATAGAAGTGGTAATTAATGTAGCAGGACATAGTAGGCCTAGTGGAGTTTGCGACACAGTAATGAACGGGGGGGGGTGCTTTCTTTCAGAGACAGTTGCTGTATACTGTATATTAACCTTAAATACTGATATACTTGTATATTGTATATACAATATATATTAAATATATTCATATATATAATCTTGAAGCTTGAATATACATATATGGACCTTGAATATTATATATAATTTATGTGCTTAAAGTTTTGAATATATAATATATTATGTATAATTATATGAACCTTCAATATAATCTATATATATTAGCCTATATATACATATATATAAGCTTGAATGAATATATGTATATATAATTTTTATATTTGGACCTTGAGTAAGACTTCACTTCTTCACTTAGCCTACAGTTGCTCATCACCATAATTATGTATAATTGATGCTCGATATTAATTAGCGCTTAGATATATCGGCTCTTTAAATAAATGTTTAATAATTATTAAATAATTTTATTAATAGTAATAACTATTATTTTAATAACGTTACCGTACGTAAGGAGTGTGGGTCTACAGTGGTTGATGCTGAACTGTGTTGTGAAAAGTCTACAGTCATAATTATATGATGTGGGATAACACTGCTTATAACGTTCAGGGTATGTACTATGTAAGCTTATGTGGTAATGTAAGGTAAGTGTGTGAATTTCGTGATTACACTAGCCTACAGCTATGTATTTTCTCAAGCTCTTTATGCAGTATGCCGAGTTGCTAAAAACTTGATTTTGAGTGTGGGTGGAGACTTTGGGGGGGAGGACCCTCCCCCCAATGTTTGTGGTTAGGTGGGGACGGGGATGCTTAGGCCTATATCACTCCCAACTTCTGGACCATGTCTCCGCCTATGATTTTGAGGGATATGTGTGTGAACGTTTTTCAGATCACTGCCAACAATTTTGTGGATGAGAGATTAATTAAGACCTATAATTGTTTGAGGAAAAGAAAGGAATTAATTTGCATGTGCTAATGATTATTTCGAGTATTAATAGCATAATAATAATAATCTGTAATTAAAACTGGTCATTAGTAGACTTTGAGTTCGTGTTTTGTGATAGTTATGCAGAATTAGTTTGGTTCTGTGTTATTGAGGCATTGCGTGTAGGACTGGTGTGTGGGGGAATTGGGGGTTGTGGTAAGGGTTAATACTCTGGCACGAAGAGCACAGGGACGCGAGATCTGTTCCCGCTACCCCCCCTCCATCCCCCACCCCAAAGGTCAACTCAACCTTCCATTCGGCAGATGGCGTTGGTAAAGGGATTGATGAGCCCCCTGTCGACTGCCGCAGTTAAATTCAACTCCTGTAATAACAGTTACTTGTAGTCATAGTTTATGAACTGTTAAATATCATTCTGAGTTGCGTCAGTTTGAAATTAAACGAAAATTATAAATGACAATGCGCTCAAGTTCGCCAACGCGCTGAAAAAACATTGCTTTCGATGCCGTGACTTCTATCCATCATCTGACAAGTTTATCTTTATCAGAGGCAGTCCTTGTATTGTAATATGTGACCTCGGAAAATCCTACAGAGGCAACAGAACATCCAAGACTGAAGCTGCGTAGTGGCAATGGATATAATTATTATATGCCAGAGTGGCGCCATGTTCTCAGGCTCACCAAGCATGCGACTAGTCTTACAGGCACCGGGACGTAATTAACCGAGGGGGCGGAACCGAGGGCCGGTCGTGTCGTCCTTCCCGTCACAGGGTCAGAGTGAGAATTATTGCCAGGGAGTCGAAAATGCCAGTCTTTTTTTAGGACCTCATAATAAAGTCCTCATTCCATATGAATCCCATGTCCACATAAATCAACGTCTGAACCTCGCCAGTTATTTCCCTACAATTCTCATAATGCGCATGCAGTAGCGTTGCGTTCAGTACTTTAGTTACTAGTACGATAATGAAATCATTGTCAACATAGACTGACCCTGACATGCAGGGACCAAGCGTTAGACCCTACTGGATAATCACTATACTGTGAGCGGCACTATATAAATGTCAAATTACATTACACAATTTACACAATTTAAACACATGTCTTGTAGGCCCTATCTTATAATAGCTGGAAAACAAAACAAAACTTCCCAATCATCAATCAGCTACACACGTAGGCTACCAATGGTAGACCTGCCTATAGTTTCTGTGTGGTCTTGTCAATTCAATGTCTGCCCAATAAATGTAAATGTAATCGGATTTTATATAGCGGCCGTCTATGGCCTCAAATCTCAATGACCTTGTTCATTTTTAAATGAATTTGATCGGGTGAGATCGTTCACCATGCACCGCTCGCCCGTTTCAATGGCCATTTAGGTCCCCGTGCACGGACCCTGCTAGCCCGAGATTTTGAATCTCTTAAATAGGCCTGGCCACCTTCGGGAAGCTCACTTTGAAGGAAATTCCCATTACGGACGCCCCCTAATTATTATAGGAAGGCCTGGAAGGGACGGTGTTCTGGAATATGGATGCAGACAGGAAGAGTCCGGTTGTATATAAGCCTACAGACCTTAGATAATAAATACTGATCAATATGTCCACGTCATCACTTTGGTGCATGGTACATATTTTGTTGCTCTTAAACGACAACGTGTCACAGCAAAGATCATTAGCGACATGGGCGGAGTTTATCAGGGGCTAGGGGGTTAAGCCCCCCAAGAAGGCCCAGATTAACCTTTTTTACCATGAAAATGGTATCCTTTTTCGTGGTTAGCACCCCTAAGAAGGCCCAGACTCGGGGTTAGCCCTCCCAAGAACGGAAACCAAACTTCGCCCATGATTAGCGATATCCTCCGACCTGCTCCAGGCTTGGGATTGGCACTACCACAGTCTCACAGCTAGGGTAGGCGCCAGGGTTACCAGGTTGTCTGGTAATCTGGCAACCCTGGTGGGGGCGTTGTACCTCCTGTGTAACATACACAGACTGAGATGGCAAACGGACTTCAACCGGACTACTTCGTCGGAGTGCGGACGTCCGCAAAGTGTGAGGTTATTGCGGACAATGAGAGGGCTGACATTTCTCTGTTGACGCCATCTTTAAACGACCTCGTGGACATGCGGTGCTCTCTGGGGGGAGTGGGGGGTGAACCAGCAACAAAGCTGTTGTGATTGAACAGTGAAGGTGACAAACCATGATAACAATTATGAATAGTGACTAACCAACTCTGTTGACGCCATCTGTAATTGACCACAGGAACATACAATATATATTATACATATATGTGTGTGTGTGTATATATATATATATATATCAAGATGGAGTATAATGTATGTGTGTGTGTATATATATGTATAAAAAAATATATATAATACCCTCATGGTAACGATTGCCCTGTCATTATAAGCAGACATTATGTTCAATGAACGCATGGTCAGCCAACTATGATGAGAGAATGAATCTGCGCTCTAATTATTTCTAAGTCTCTGCTGTCCATCGACTACTATACTACAAGCAGTAGACCTACAAAGTACAACGCGCTTACTGTACATAATGATCTGTACCTGGTTGTATCATGAATTGCATATAGCCAACATATAACACCACCAGTTCAAGAGAAACTAAACCAGGCAGAACAGCATCTCTGCTGCTGGTCAAAATGGTTCTATGGAAAAAAAACGCAGTGCTTATAAAGTGTAGGAAAAGAAATACCAGGACACACTTTACAGGAACTCAGATTCGGCTACAGAACTTAACAGAAGACATAAATCTTAACTACCAACAAATCAGACGGCATGCAATACAACGGCGCTAATAACAGCCTACAAAGCACGTTGTCTATCCAACTGTGGCTTCGGGATTTTTTATTCAATACGCCACCGTGCCCCATGCACCCTCGTATGGTGTACGTCTGTCTGTTTCTGTCCGTCCTTCTTTATGTGGCATTGCCTTACACGTTCGGCGGAAGAGGGGGAGGAGGAGGAGGAGTAGGAGGAGGAGGAGGACTAGAGGAGGAGGAGGACTAGAGGAGGAGGAGAACTGGAGGAGGAGGAGAAGGAGGAGGAGAAGGAGGAGGAGAAGGAGGAGGAGCAGGAGGAGGAGCAGGAAGAGGAGCAGGAAGAGGAGCAGGAGCAGAAGGAGCAGAGCAGAAGGAGAAGGAGGACAAGGAGGAGAAATAGGACGATGAGAAGGAGAAGGAGGAGGAGGAGGCAGAGGATGAGGAGGAGGAGGCTTGGTTTCATTTAGGTTTCATCAGCATCGGAGTGCATCAAGCAGACACGTCGGACATCCGAACGTCGCATCCGACCATTCTGCCGTCAAATTCGTCCCATCATCAATCTGAATATACTCATCACGTCCTCCTACGTCTCTGCATCCTCCTTTCCTTCTCCTCCTCCTCCTCTCCTCGTCTTCCTCGTCCTCGTCCTCCCTCTTCTCCTCCTCCACTGCCTCCACATGTTTTTCCTTCTCCTTCTCCTCCTACTTCTCCTCCTCTTCCACTGCCTCCTCCACTGCCTGCTCCTCCTCCTCCTCCTCCTCCTCCTCCTCCTCTTGCTCTTCCTACTCCTCCTGCTCCTTCTCCTCCTCCTGCTCCTCCTCCTTCTCCTTCTCAATTGCCTCCTCCACTGCCTGCTACTCCTCCTCCTGCTCCTCTTACTCCTCCTGCTCCTCCTGATCCTTCTCCTCCTCCTGCTCCTCCTCCTGCTCCTCCTCCTTCTTCTCCTTCTCAATTGCCTCCTCCACTGCCTGCTACTCCTCCTGCTCCTCTTACTCCTCCTGCTCCTCCTGATCCTTCTCCTCTTCAATTGCATCCTACACTGCCTACTCCTCCTCCTCTTCCACTGCCTCCTCCATTTCCTTCTCCTGCTCCTCCTGCTCCTCTTCCTACTCTGTCGATCGTCTGCAGATCTGCGAACACCTGTCGTGACAAATACTTAGATCAAGTTAGATGTACATAACGGCTGCATTTACAGTAGTTGACGCCAGAAAACCATTACATCGAATTGGACTAAGGTTCCAACGCAGTTCCACCTCTTCCACTGCCTCCTCGCCGTATTGAACTCGAGCGCGTTTACATGTGATGTGCGAATGCGTACGTGCAATGTCGTGCATGCGTGCGTGCTTGCTTGTGTATGTGTGCGTACATGCACGTGCGTGCATGTGTGTACGTACATGCGTTTGTGTTTGTGTTTATGTATGTGTGTGTGTCTGTGTGTAGGCTTATGTGTTTGTGTGTGTGTGTGTTTATGTGTGTTTGTGTGTGTTTGTGTGTGTGTGTGAGTGTGTGTGTGTGTGTGTGTGTGTTTATGTGTGTTTGTGTGTGTGTGTGTGTGTGTGTGTGTGTGTGTGTGTGCGTGCGTGCGTGTGTGTGTGTGTGTGTGTGTGTGTGTGTGTGTGTGTGTGTGTGTGTGTGTGTGTGTGTGTGTGTGTGTGTGTGTGTGTGTGTGTGTGTGTGTGTGTGTGTGTGTGTGTGTGTGTGTGTGTGTGTGTGTGTGTGTGTGTGTGTGTGTGTGTGTGTGTGTGTGTGTGTGTGTGTGTGTGTGTGTGTTGGCGGGGGTGCTTTAGAACGATCGACTCGGCTCAGGCTCAGAGATCGACTTGGTCTATAATGGATGGCATTGGATCGCATTCAAAGCTTTCCATGCTGTGGCACCTGCGCCTTTGTGAGGCACTATACTGGTCGAATATAAAGCTTCCATTCAAGTACGAAAACACATAGATCTACATACCTGTATTATGCGTACATTAATGTTCATACTGAATCAAACATTCACGTCAATGACCGATGGCTTCCGATTTGCCTACATGTATAACTGCAATGCAGACTTGGCCTTGATTTGGTTCGTACAACTCTTCTATTTCGTACGGTCTGTGCTCAATGTTGGTGATAGATTGATAGCCCGTCGTCCTCGATTCTCCAACATGTATACATGTATGATTGTATACATATCTACAGTCACGATTGAAAAGTCACTGGTTCACTACACTCTCTCTCTCTCTCTCTCTCTCTCTCTCTCTCTCTCTCTCTCTCTCTGCTCGTATACAATCATGCAATTCGAAGTTCTTGTTTTGGTCCTTAATTATTCTCTATTGGATCTTTCTCAGAAGTATAGACTACCTTTGTGATCTCACGTTTCGTCCATCCTCACCCACCGTTTGTTTGTGTGTGCACTTGTTATAGCGCCCCCTTCAAGCTCTCTCTACTCAGAGGCGCTCCCGAATGTTTGTACTTTTTATTAATGATATAGATGATGGGATTCTATCAAAGATTTCTAAGTTTGCGGATGACACAAAATTATGTAGAGCAGTGGGTAATAAAGAAGAAGCAGATATACTACAGGAAGATCTAGGAAAAATGTTTAGATGGTCACATGACTGGCAAATGCTTTTTAATTTGGAAAAGTGCTCAGTGATGCATATGGGAAAGAGGAACCAGGAGTTTGCATATGAAATGGGGGGGAAGGCACTGAGGGTGAGTGATGAAGAAAGGGACTTAGGAGTGATCATGCACAAGAGTGCAAAACCTTCAAGGCAATGCGCTGAAGCATCAAAAAAGGCAAATTCAACATTAGGCATGATAAAAAGGACAATAGTTACTAGAGATAAGGATACAATACTGAGGCTATATAAATCACTGGTTAGGCCACAGCTGGAATACTGCATTCAGGCATGGAATCCATACTTGAAGCAGGATATTGAAAAACTGGAGAAAGTGCAGAGAAGAGCTACGAAGATGATTTGGGGTTACAAAGATATGAGCTATGAGGAGAGGTTGGAAAGGTGTGGGCTAACAACACTGGAGAGAAGGAGGAGCAGAGGAGACCTAATTGAAGCATACAAGATCATTACTGGAAAGGAAGCACTATGTTGGGAGAAGTTCTTTGTATTAGCACCAAACAAAGCAACTCGGGGACATAGGTACAAATTATTTAAGAAGCCGAAAGGATCATTAGGGCAGAAATTTTTCAGTGCTAGAGCTGTGGACATGTGGAACGGATTGGGGGACAGCACTGTGTCGGTGGACACGGTCACAGCATTTAAAAGGAACCTAGGAAAATTGGGGTATTAAAAGTTCCAGGTCAATATTGCAGTGGTTCTAACACAGGCCTAGTGTCTTCTGAACCACTTAAAACCCATGTTATGTTATGTTATGTTAATGCAGAGCGGACACCGCATCGGAGTTTCACGCCGAGGCGCTGAGCAATAATGTGAGTGAAGGACTTGCCCAAGGCCCTTACCGTTAAGCTACAGTTACAGTTAAAACTCGCTGAACTGGTTGTGTGACCTTTGTGACCTCTCTCGTGCATGCGTATCCTTGTCCTCGCTGACCTCAGCTAATGCAAGTCTCCTCGGTGGCCTGAGTCGCGTGACATTGGACCATCGTTCATAGTTCCTCTCAGCCATTTACGGCTATACAAAGAGATCTGTCTTTACTTCCAGCAAGGTATACGTAGCCTCCCTGCAGCCCTGTTTCTCTCCGCTATATGCTACGTGTCTGTATCTGTCCGTCCGTTGGTGCGTTCATCTCCCTCCCTCCTTCCCTCTATGTATTATATATATATATATATATATATATATATATTTCGCGGTGGTGTAGTGGTAGGTTCGGTGCCTTTGAGCTGGAGAGTTTCAGGTTCCAATCCACCTCAAGCCGCCACCGCGTATGGACCGTGAGTAAGTCCTTCACTTGCAATAATCAACCTCTGACCTTGGCGTGAAACTCCGATGCAGTGTCCGCGCTGTAGTCGGGATTGCCTCTGAGGAGAGAGCTTGAAGGGGCGCTATAGCAAATGCGAGAAATAAATTTAAAATATTATATTACCGGGTATATATATAATTTATTGTATAATTATATATAGTCTATCTGTCTCCGTCACTGCATAATATTATTTTTCTGTCTTTGGCTTAAACTTTATTGCTACATAGATCTATATTATTTTGTCAGTTTCTCCCTTTCGTTCTTTCTCATTCCGTAGGCTACCTTCACCATCCATTCCTCCCTCCCTACTCCTTCCCCTCTCTCCATCCACCCACCCATCCATGCATCCCTCCATCAATACCTCCCTTCCTCCCTCTCTATCAACCCCTCGCTCCTACCTTCCTACTTCTTCCCCTCTCTCCATCCACCCACCCATCCATGCATCCCTCCATCAATACCTCCCTTCCTCCCTCTCCATCAACCCCTCGCTCCTACCTTCCTACTCCTTCCCTCTCTTCATCCATCCATCCTTCCATGCATCCCTCCATCAATACCTCCCTTCCTCCCTCTCCATCAACCCCTCGCTCCTACCGTCCTACTCCTTCCCTCTCTCCATCCATCCATCCTTCCATGCATCCCTCCATCAATACCTCCCTTCCTCCCTCTCCATCAACCCCTCGCTCCTACCTTCCTACTCCTTCCCTCTCTCCATCCGTCCATCCTTCCATGCATCCCTCCATCAATACCTCCCTTCCTCCCTCTCCATCAACCCCTCGCTCCTACCTTCCTACTCCTTCCCTCTCTCCATCCATCCATCCTTCCATGCATCCCTCCATCAATACCTCCCTTCCTCCCTCTCCATCAACCCCTCGCTCCTACCTTCCTACTCCTTCCCTCTCTCCATCCATCCATCCTTCCATGCATCTCTCCATCAATACCTCCCTTCCTCCCTCTCCATCAACCCCTCGCTTCTACCTTCCTACTCCTTTCCTCTCTCCATCCATCCATCCTTCCATGCATCCCTCCATCAATACCTCCCTTCCTCCCTCTCCATCAACCCCTCGCTCCTACCTTCCTACTCCTTCCCTCTCTCCATCCATCCATCCTTCCATGCATCCCTCCATCAATACCTCCCTTCCTCCCTCTCCATCAACCCCTCGCTCCTACCTTCCTACTCCTTCCCTCTCTCCATCCATCCATCCTTCCATGCATCCCTCCATCAATACCTCCCTTCCTCCCTCTCCATCAACCCCTCGCTCCTACCTTCCTACTCCTTCCCTCTCTCCATCCATCCATCCTTCCATGCATCTCTCCATCAATACCTCCCTTCCTCCCTCTCCATCAACCCCTCGCTCCTACCTTCCTACTCCTTCCCTCTCTCCATCCATCCATCCTTCCATCCATCCATCCTTCCTTCCCTCTCTCCCTTCCTCGCTCCTTCCCTAATTCCTCCGATGATCCTCTGGCCAGTGAGCTTATAATCTCCATTTCTCGCGTGACATCCAACGCTGACATGCAACGATAAAGATCGTACGGTGCTATTATAATTGCGTGAATTACCACCATGCACCATCACCATGCATACACCATGCATATTGCATACACCACCACCATCGTCGTCGTCACCATCGTCAAATTGACGAATCTAAGTATCGCGTCTGCTGCAGTGTGTAGGTGTGTAGTTGTGTAGGTGGTGAGTGGTGACCCTGAAGGGCAAGAAAGGACACGACGACGTCGTGGCATAGACCTCATCTGGCATTAAGCACAGACCGCAACCTATAGAATAGATGATAATATATTATGAAGCAACAGGAAGTAGTGGTGGTGGTGGTGGTGGTGGTGGTGGTGGTGGTGGTGGTGGTGGTGGTGGTGGTGGTGGTGGTGGTGGTGGTGGTGGTGGCGGCGGTGGTGGTGGCGGCGGCGGCGCTGGCGGTGGTGGTGGTGGTGGTGGCGGCGGCTGCTGCGGCAGCGAAGGTGGTAGCAGCATGCAGCAGCAGTAGCAGTAGCAGTAGGCCTATAGAACGAATTGTATAATAGTATTATTAGCGACAAGAATTGAAATCCGGAGACAGCTAAAGAAAGACAAACAGACAAACGCAGGGGGACATAATATAGAGCCGACGCAATGTGGCTACGTGTCGCTGTCGGTTCTACGGGGTTTTTTTTATCCGAGCCTGCAGCTGCTCAGCTTCGGTATTTCTGCAGTGTATTGCGATTTCGGTAGGGGAAACCGGGGTAATTTCCGCCAATTTTCTCATTACGACTTCTTACCCAGATTTTCCTATATCTGGTGTTCAGTTTGTCTGAAATCTGCGATAGACCTATATAATAGGCCTAATTGGGCAAATCGAAAACCAGATAGCCTACCGAAATCTAAAGATTTAGCCTATACAGGTCGAGCTTCCTATAGGCTTGACCTATATATATATATATATATATATATATATATATATATATATATATATGTGTACATATATATATATATAGGCTATCAGTGAGATGGACATATGTGCCGATGCATGCACCGCAAACACGTTATAATAAGGTTATTATAGATATGCCGTAATAAAGCAAATAGCCTAGCCTATATTTTAATACATATGGCCTACATTTATAGGCTATTCCAATTGCTGTTTTTACATGATAGGCCTATTATATAGGGTCAGCCCTTCAGGATCGGTTATCATCAAATTCTTTGATAGATGTTTAGTGATCGAAAACTAATTGGATTTTCTCTGTAGTTTTTATACATGTATAGGCCAAGGTCATAATTATATGCTGTGCACAGCGACGTCATGGTTTCGCGGTTTAATTAATTCGGTAACCCTGTAGCCTACGCCGAATATCGACTTCATTGCTGGCTTTTTAAAAATAGGCTTTAGCGATGTCGGTTCGGTTTCACTTAAACGGTCTTAAACCAACCCACCGCCATAGGCCTATAGCATGATATATATAAAGGGTAGTGCACACCCGAAAAAAGCACAATAAAGTCGTAGGACTATAATGGCCTAGGCCTATGGGCTAGGTTATAGACCTCGCGAGGAGCAAAAACACAGTTGCACGTGGACCTACCCGAAGAAACATGAAAGGAACGTAGAGGAACACGCAGACTGCCTTCTGCATGTATACGCTGAACACAAAGACGGTCGTGGAAACGAGAGGAACACGACAATCCACCGGCTGGGAGCAATAAACATGAGCCGGAGAATTAAATGCGCTATATGAACTGGCAAGACGGGCGAGACGAGAGCTCTGCGGTTAATAAATCGTCTATGCATAATGGCGGCAAGCAAAACACGCGGATGGCCTCACGCTGTTCCGCGTTCAGACCCATGAAAGACATCGCCGATCATCCGAACTGTTCAGTACCTTATCCGGTCCGTCTAACGGTCTAAGGCTCTGGGTCGGGCTGAATAAGGGGCGGCGTCCGGCCGATTAACGTTTGGCAATTTCAGCAGACGGAGCGAAAAAGCCGCGGTCAGTTTTATGGCGGGCCAGCAGTTATTGGGAGCGTTTTATTAACGCTGCGCACATGCCGTGGGTTAGATGTTGGGACGCCAATCTGAAAGACGATCAGATACGAAGAAAAACAGGGCAGTATACCTTCCGCGAAATCAGTCGTCTATATACACCGCAATGAGCTGATCTATCTCTTCAAATCGCGGCGCGCGGTGTCAATAAAGCTGTTTTCTATGGTCGAGGAAAAAGGTCATAAAAACGCGTCTGGGATGAGGAAAACATGACGAACGAATGGGCGGAGAAAATGTTGACGTCTCAATAGTTTTTCAGTGACTTATAGGACCGAGGTTCTTTTGTGCTTCGGGGACACGGCTCAAAATAAACGTCCCAATGATTGACGTTGGAGTTTAATTTCCAGCAATAGAACGGTTTATTTTTCTCCTTCAACCAGTTTTTACCCATCATTCTTCCCTGCGTCTAGAAACTGTTCCCCACGTGCATGTTGGTGTCTATCCTGTCGTTAAGAGATTACTTTTTAGGCCCACCCTGTATAAAACATTCATTGTAGCCTACTCGGCTAGGCTACTATTTATTTTTGTCAAAATCATAATTATTTGCTAGCTAAAATTTAGTAACTTATGGTTTACCGGTACTGTTTATAACTGAGCATAACTTATTATGATATGGACGAATCATGCTAGGCAATCGGACGACTATCATAGGATAATAGGCCTACAGTAGAAATTAGGCTAATGTGGGCAGGGCGTGTAAGGCCAGGCCTAATTGTAAAATTTCTTTGCGTACGTGCATTTCGTGGAGGTAACCACTCCCTCTCTCCGTACGGAATATAACTTATAGCTAGACTTGATCCTCCTCCCTGCGCACAGCCCATTAATGTTCATGGCTTGTTGCTGTTTAACGACCCGTCATGCATAACAGAGATATTAGTGTCGCCCTCCTCCTTTACTCCACTTGGGACTGGCACTGGCAGAGGGCAACCGGCGGCTGAGTCTAGGAACTGTTTTTGTATGGTTCAACTATAGACTGTAGTCTATGTATAGGCCTAGGCCATAAACCTCTGTCGCTTAATTATTCACAAGTCGATAGAAACAGATGAGGTGCATGTCATGCAGGCTAATCATGAAAAGTTTCCAGCAAGATGAGAAAGAAATTGGGAATGAACGACGACGACACGATAGAAAACAGTCTTTCCCCATCTTCCCCTCTTCCCCTTCCCCATCTCCCCTCTCTGGTCTCTGGGGGTCTCGTGGATTTCGAGTTTTCGACTCGTATGCATCTTGGTAATTGACTGATTTTGCGTCTGTCTGTATATTAAGTCTGATGCCTTATGCATAACGATGACGTCGCTATACATGAAGTCTGATAGGTTATTCAGACTGTCAGAGGAAGGAAGGTAGGGAGGAAAATTGAGACAATGTTGGGATGCTAAAAGTGATTGCATGAATACCTTATCACACATGATGGCGAACGAAATAGGCTGTCATTTATAATGTAGGCCTAACTGTATAATAATTATAAGTCTGACGTAACACTGCGGGAAAACACTGTCAGATGCGTGTAGGCGTGTAGCCTACGAAGCTCGCTGCGGAAACGTTTGCAGATGTTAGGCCTACTAAATAAATAGCAGAATGAACGAACGAACGAAGAAAGCAAGGAAGGACGGGCGGAAGGAAGGAGGGAGGGAGGGAGGGAGGGAGGGAGGGAGGGAGGGAGGGAGGGAGGGAGGGAGGGAGGGAGGGAGGGAGGGAGGGAGGGAGGGAGGGAGGGAGGGAGGGAGGGAGGGAGGGAGGGAGGGAGGGAGGGTGGGTGCTGTGGCAGAAGGAAAGGAAATACGAGACTGACATGACAAGATGATTAACGCAGATGTCTCGGGGTCGGAAACCTAAACACAAAAATTGAGAAAAATTGGACCACAGACAGTCTGAGACAGAGAGACAGAGAGATACGAGGAGAAAGAGAGACAGACAGACAGGCAGGCAGAGACAGAGAGACAGAGAGAGAGAGAGAAACTAGATGGAGTGCCAAAAATTGAAGGCTGAAAGACAGAGGGATGATTTTGACAAGCAATATCCGGCATATATGCAGAACCGCCGGGTGAATGAATTATCACGCTGCTTAGCTTCTGCTAATCATCCTTGCGTCGACTTCACGTAAAATAATTTCCGAGTCAGTTCCAGATGGCGATGACAGCGACTCACCCACCGTCAGCGCACGATGCCTTGACCGACGGACCGACGGACCGACGGACCGATGTACCGTCGAGGGAGGAGGCCCCGACAGGACGACGCTGCTGCGGGGAAGGACATCGCCTTCTCCTCCTCCTCCGTCTCTTCATTTAAGCACGGCTCAATAGACGTCATCTAGCGGCGAGGAAGGAAGGCATCGGTCACGGACAGTGCGCTAAACAGTTGAACCATGCTGCCCCGTCGTCGTGTCCTCTCCAATTAGCCTCATTCTGCGGGAGATGATAATAACAATTATTAATTCACGCGTGAAAAGAAGGCCTTGAAACCATAATTAGGCTATAGTTTGTTCATGTTATAGGCTAATAATGATTGGTCATTGTCTAGAATATTAGCAATTTGGCATAGGCCTACAATGTGCAACTGTAGAATGTAGGTTACATCTTCAAGAAACTAAATTATAATTAGGCTATAGGCAGTTTATTCATGTTATAGGCTAATAATGATTGGCCATTGTCTAGAATATTAGCAATTTGGCATGTAACTACATGTGCAACTGTAGAATGTAGATCTTCAAGAAAACAAATTATAGTTAGGCAATTAATGAATGGAATGGTCTAGAGGCTGGGCCACGTCCACCTGACTTCTTGACTTCGTCCCTGATTGGTAGGGTAGTCCCAAAATCACGAATTCACGGAAATCACGGAAACCGTGAATTTCGCCGTTTGCCGTGATTTCCGTAATTTTGCTTTTTTCCGTGATTTTCCGTGATTTTTCACATTTTCAGCACTTTTTTTATAAAAACACGTCAAAAATGGCGCCCACGACCAAAAACAGCGCGGAACCATTAAATTCATTTAAGATTTTATGTGCGGAACCATTAAATTAATGTATGAATTTCTGTTTTGGGGAGTGAATTACGTCGCTGACAAGTGAATATTCATTCATAACTACTCGTTTATGCTAAATTTCAAAATAAAAATCAACTTAATACAGAAATTGTGAGTGAAAAAAATTTCGCGGCACCGTGAATCACGGTGCCGTGAATTTTTGGATTTTTGCAAAAGTAGGCCATGATTTTTTCACTTTTTGACCGTGATTTTGGGACTACCCTACTGATTGGTGCTACAGTAGGCCTACACTGTGAGAGGCAGTTTCCAAATTAGGCCGACTGTATCGGAACGCATTCCTCCGTTTCCGGGTTGCTATTCGGATCGCTCGAGAAAAATGATCTTGGCGTACGACCGATGAGAACCAGCTTCGGTGATCGCCCTTTCGCAGTGGCTGGTGTGACGATATAAAATCTACTCCGGTACTCCCCGTTACAAAGCCTACTCCCGAAACAGGGCATCCTGGGGCTGAAACTCTGTGTTGTAAGAGGTTTTTCTTATATAAAAGTCAATAATAATATTATTATAACTAGCAACGTAACTAACGGTTCAACGTGCTTATCGATAAATTTTATATGAAATTCCAAGGTGAACGGGGAGATTTTATTTCAGAATGATAAAATTATAGTTTGTGGAGGGCGAATTTATTCTGAAACAGATCCGCCGGGGAAATCTATTTCGAAATAAAGTCTCCCGGGGTAACTCTGTCACGCGACACCTGCCCCAGATGCTGGAACAGACTTCCTTCCTCCCTGCGAACGGCTGACTCGTTGACTCCTTCAAAACAGTACTCAAGACTTCATTATCTTGTATCCTGCTGTTAGTTGTATATGTGAGGCGCTCTTGTAACGGCATGGCTGTGTTACGGCGCCATAGAAATTGTCATTGTTATTAAGCTTAATGGAGGATTGAGAAGAACAGATTCTTCAGAAACACCTTGAGTGAGGGATTAGGTATACGTCAGCCAGTTGCGGCATTAACAGCGAATGAACGTGACCAGAAATAGCTCATACAAAATCCAGCAGTCTTGTATAATACAGGAATATACTTTCAATAACACGCCTAATAATAATTATTTCGCAAGACGAGCCACGCGAAGGCCATGCAGGGACCACCACATCGGCTGGACATAATATTGCACCGGTACATCGCCTATGATCGTCGAGAGGCGAGTAAAACCGTCTACTGGACAAATCCGAGCCGAAAATAATTCTAGAAGCGTCTACAGCTCGGTGTTATATAGCTCCCGTATGGCTGGCTACGTCATTCATTCCTTATTTACTTCTTTTGTGCCATAGTTTTTCTGCTCTGGCTCTCAGTCTACCGTCCTTCACTTCGTCCATCACTTAATTATATCCAGCCTACAGCGTATACTCGAGTCTTCCCCATGATCATCCATCATTCACAATTTCCTTCGCGATTATACTTTAAAACTCTCCTTAATTTCCTCTCTCTCCCTCCCCCGGCCCTCTCCCCCTCTCTGCCATAGGGTTTCTGTACATTTCCTCCTTTCCCATCCTGTTCCATTCCTCTTTTCCTTCTCTTTCCCCCTCCTTTCTCTGATTTCTTCTCCTTCCTTTCTCTGATTCTGTCTTTCTATCCATCCCATGTGATGTGCAGCAAACTTCGGCGCAGTGGCCGCAAGAGGACAGTGGACTACGACGACCACCTGTTTGCACCGTCTTCTCATACCCACACACACCCACACAGCACGCGCACGCGCGCGCACACACGCACACACACACACACACGAACGCACACGCTCGCGCACACACACACACGCACTCACAACACGCACACACGCACAGCACGTGCGCACGCACACACACACACAGTTACACACGCACAGTTACACACACACCACACATGCGCCTGTGAATAAGCTGGTTCCCGCGACTTCGCTTTTGTGGGCGCTGTAGAAGTCTCGAGATTACGATTACGCTGCACACGCACGCACAGCACGCGCGCTCACACACACACAGCACGCACGCACACACACACACACGCACAACACACACACACCCAAAGCATCTGCTACTTTGCATATCGCGTCAGAAGCTACTATCGA
Organism: Lumbricus rubellus; assembly: GCA_945859605.1. Taxonomy (NCBI): domain Eukaryota; kingdom Metazoa; phylum Annelida; class Clitellata; order Crassiclitellata; family Lumbricidae; genus Lumbricus; species Lumbricus rubellus. Next base: position 30,894,240 of record OX243820.1, on the reverse strand, counting down.
CTCTGCATTGAACGCAGTGCGTTAAGTCTGTGTGAAAGGTCTGCAGCAAGTCTTATTTGGCATCGGATGCAGCAGAATATGGGATAACGCCAACCGCTGAACTCATCATGTTCATTTCTTCTGCATGTCTTCTGCGGCGGATTAATACGGGACAACTGAAAGCGCGGAGGATTATCTTCCTATCGTAGACAGGTGATTCGGCTGCGTTGGGGAAACTCGTCAGAACTTCGTTTCATCTCATTTCTGCCTTTAGAGTTTAGAGTTTAGACTGCACAATTGTCGCATCATCGGGCGGTGATGTGTGTCGACTTTTTCTGATTCGGTTCATCATCTTCGAAACGAAGTCATAAGACGCTGTAAGGTTTAACACCACAAATTATTTTCCCTTTTATTAATCATCATCGTCGTTGTCGTTGTCGTCGTCGTCAACATCATTTTCGTCGTCGTCGTCTTCGTTATCATCGTCGTCGTCGTTATCAATATCAACATCATCATCATCTTCATCATCATCGTAGTAGTAGTAGTAGTAGTAGTCGTCGTCGTCGTTGTCGTTGTCGTGATCGTCATCAACGTGATCGTCATCGTCGTTATCATCCTCATTATCATCACCATAGTAGTCGTCGTCATTGTCACTGCCATAGTCAACATCATCATCATCATCAGCATCATCATCGTCATCATCATCGTCATCATCAGACCCTGGCATCAGCCATTTGGCAGCGATAGGCTACGTATACACGAAAAAAAGATTTCTGTTGTCCTCCTCAGTCATTTGTCAACTCCACTGATTCTCCACCCCACCTCTCACCCACCCCAACCCTCACCCAACCCACCCCTTCTCAACCCAAAGGCTATAGGGGTTAATCAGTCCAAGAGATGTTATGTCCTCATTTGTATTGTCTATCGAGCGAAGTGTATGGGTCTTTCTTTGTTCTTTTCCCTTCGATCATGCCACTCTTGCGTGCTACAGTGCATTTGCACGGTAGGCCTATTATATAGGGCCTACATGTTATATTTACGGTGAAATGGCATTCCCTTAATGCCCATAATATTTATAAACATGCATCGGAACATTCGTTCTGTAGTTATGTGCGTTGGAGTTGCACTCAACTATGTTGGTTGAAATAATAGAAATAATTTTCGTTTATTCAATAAACCGGTTGACGGACGATGATGATGATTATGATGATGGATGGATGGTGGTGGTGGTGGTGGTGGTGGTGGTGGTGGTGGTGGTGGTGGTGGTGGTGGTGGTGGTGGTGGTGGTGGCGGTGGTGGCGGTGGTGATGGTGGTGATGATGATGATTATGATGATGATGGTAGTGGTGGTGGTGGTGGCGGCGGCGGTGGTGGTGGTGGTGGCGGTGGCGGTGGTGGTGTTGGTGGTGTTGGCGGCGGATGCGGTGGCAGTGGCGGCGGTGGTGGTGGAAGTAATAACGATAATGATAATGATAATGATAATGATCATGATAATGATAATAATAACGACAATGATAATGATAATGATAATAACAACAACGACAATAATATTAAATGATTCTCTTTCATATAATTATATAGATGGCCAACTGCGTGAACGTAACGAACAGCACCCTCCAGCAGAAGTTCAGCATCTCCAACTCCTGTGCCTTATTCGACTTCGTCGTCTACACGGTCCTCATGGGTTCCCTCTGCCTGCTCGGCATCGTCGGCAACCTCCTCTCCTTCGCCGTGCTCCTGCGGGACAAGGCCGGGTCCGCCACGTCCTTCCTCCTCCGCGCCCTTGCCTTCGCCGACACCCTCGTTCTCATCGCGGCAGTGCCCCTCTACGTCCTCCCCGCCGTCTTCCCCTTCAGCGGGGCCCTATCCAGCTACTACAGCGTGTACCTCATGGTCCTGCCCGTACTCTGGCCGGTGTACCTCATACCGTACACGACGACCGTGTTCGTAACCGTGCTCGTGTCGATGCACCGGTACTGCGCCGTGTGCCGCCCGTTCCGTTCGGCTAAAGTCTACACGTGCCGCGAGGCCCAGTACCGCGTAGCCTGCATCGTACTGTTCTCCGTACTCTACAACGTACCGCGCTTCTTCGAGTACCACAGCGTGCGCGTGTGCGTCGACCTCAACCGAACGAAGGACGTGTTCGAGATGAGCGAGCTCGGCAACAACAAGATCTACCGGATCTTCTACGCCAACGTTCTCTACTTCGTCGTCATCCACGGCGGTCCACTCCTCCTCATCGGCTTCTTCAACGTGCAGCTGATCCTCGCGCTGAAGCGACGCCAGCAGCGCTGGGCAGAGATGGGGAAGGGCTGGTACCAGCAGGACGTGTCCCTGGTCCTCGTCGTCGTCATGTGTGTCTTCATCGTCTGCCAGACCCCGACCTTCATCGACCACATCCTCTGGACGTACGTCGATGCGGTCGAGAGGACTTGCGGTCGATGGCACTACTACTACACGGCAGTTGGCGACCTGCTCGCCATACTCAACTCGTCGGTTAATTTCGTCATCTACATACTGACCAGTCGGAACTTCAGGCACGGACTGATGATGTGCTCGTTCAATCCGAGGCTTGAGTACATTGGTCTGCATCCGAGATCAATTGTTCCGATTGATCAGAACACTCAGCAGCATCAGCAGCAGCAGCAACAACAACAGCAGCAACAACAACAATCACGTCACCAACTGCAACTGCCTAACATTCCCAACATCTAGGACTGCGCGATCGTCTGAAGTAGTGAGAGACATGGATACAGAATATTTGTCTCCAGCCCCGCCCCATTCCTTTAAGTGTACCGGAGTTTACAGTGGGTGGGAACGGGGTTCCACCCATGGACGGAGTTTGGGTTTCGTTCTTGGGGGAGGGGACTAAAAAGAACTTGGGCTTTGTAAGGTTGGTCCAAAACGAACGGCACCGACAATATTATTTTCTCGGCGAAAAAGTTAATGACTTTTTGTCATCGGGTTGAAATCTCATGAAAAATACTATTTTTCACGGAAAAAGGTGATGACCTTTTATAGGCATAAGATTGAAGTTTTGTTCATGAAAAGAGTCAATTTTTCCGAATAAATTTATGATTCTGGGTCTTCTCAGGGGTAGGGGGGCTAAGCTGGGAAAAGATACCATTTTCACGGTAAAAAACTGAATCTGGGCCTTCTTGGGGTCTTAGCCACCTAGTCAGGGCCGTAAATCTGTTACTAAATGTGGGGAGGGAAAATTTTCCCTTCTGAATTGTGTGCATAAGCCTTTAGGCCTACCTCCCTCAGAAACCCACCCCAAAGTTAGTGTTAAAAATGGTTGGTTCTAACCTCGCACTATATAGGCTAAGCCTACTGCACATAACCTACATTTGTATAATATGTTCCAAGTAGCCTAGGGCCTACAGGGAACAACACGACTAGTCACTATAGGTTCTCTTGCCAAACAGAAAAAGTTGAAAGTATTAGGCATATTGACTGGCTTATATTGGTCTCCATTTTAACTTCTCCATCTGTAGGGTTTATTGGGCGTATACATTCAGCTTTATAGCTTCTGTGGGTGCTGAAGTACTCTGGAGATTGTCATTGCGATTACAAATACAAACTGCAACCAAAACAGATTTCTAACTTAGAAGATATAAAATGACAGAAATCTGATCATGATGATATAACGCTGTTATACAATGCTGTTAGTCACTTTTCTGGTGCACAGATTTCTAAGCAATGGCTAATTGTTTATGCATGTGAAAAGCTGTTCTTGATAGAGAAGTCAGTGCGCATTTGCACTATTTTCGTAGCACTTATCAGTTACCAGCACACCATCCTGCTTGAAGTCATTTGGTAAAACGAAAGAGATGAGACTTCTTAAATCTATTCACGAATTTTATTTGCTCAAATTTATTTGTAATCCTCTGTAGGTCTTCAGTCGAATATGCGGAATAACGTGGTCTCGAGATGAACTGATAGACCTATCACTATTCTTCCTTTAAGAACTCAAAGCCCTCGCTTCCAATAATTATGATTAGCCTTTGTACTTATGTAGGCTACACATGTTATGTATATATATATATATATATATATATATATATATATGAACCATGAGTGCAGGTATGTATTGTAAACTTATATGACAATTTACGAAACGGCTCTTACAAGACTTACAGTAGGCCTACTATCTATTTAGATTCACTCTCAGTGTGAAAGTCGCGAGGAAAGAAGAAAGACTTGAAGCAGTGAAGGGCTGAAGGTGTCGCCCTCTGATTAGATCATAACAGGGATAGAGAATGGGGGGGGGGTAGGTTATTCCACAAAGAAGGGTCTACCAGAGCAAAAGCTTGGGTTGGGCCATGGAAGTCCTTGCCCCGAGGGACTATAGGAGATCAAATCGATAAGCAGACCGATCAGCAGACCGGGGCGGGGGGGAAGGTACTGCGGAGAGGGATTGTGCACCAAGTTACAAAGGTGTTTAGGAGCTTGTCCATTTTGGGTGCACATGTATGTATGTTATATATATATATATATATATATACTAAAGGAGGAGGCCCAGCTGAGGGAGGAGTGGCGACGTTGGACAGCCGAACCTGCCTAGGGGCAGAGAACCAGAAGAGAAGACACACGTGTGTGTATGCTTAGCTGTCTTCCTCCCTGCAGTCTTTCAGGATGATAGCCTATATTGGGCGCGTCAAGTCATAAATTCCTCTCTCTTTGTATTAATAAAGAAGAGATTCTGATCTGTCAATGGATACATTTAGTCTACAGTACTCTACACCTCTTTTAACTGTGCGGCTTTTGATTCCACATACCAAATCTTATATCCACGTTTCAAGCAATGTGCAGTCGCTCACAGCTTAGGCTACTGACTCTAACATTTGTGACGCAGCTGTGAAAAATTGTGGGGAGGGAATTCCTTCACGTTCCCTCCCCGGGGCGAAAGGTGGGGAGGGAATTCCCTCCTTTCCCTCCCCGGGATTTACGGCCCTGCACCTAGTCCATGATAAACTCCGCCCATGGTTCCCACTGCTCTAGGAGTTTCTTGCTTGCGTTCCCACAGCTCATCTTGCCTGGAACACAGTACAGAATGCGTTCCAATAACACTCTTAATTCTTCAGAGTTCCCACTGCTTGCTCAAACCAGTTTTCCCGACCCCATCCCATTTCGGAAAGTGTATGTACCTACCCATGCCCATCCCATCGCCATTTTGTCTGTCGCCGTCGCCAAACCATTCCCCCTTAGGCCTTAGGTGTTTTACCACCCCATTCCAATCGCAAAGATGCAAAATGACATTGAGATTTAAATTTTGCTCTTGCACATCTAACAGTTCTTTTAAATACTTTTTTCAGTACAGGATTCGTAACTGAAGTTGAAAGATGTTGGATATTCAAGGATTTCAATTATATACGGCCTGTGACTCCGTATTGCGTGCAGATTTAATTAGATTAATTAAGAGTTAATTAAATGCAGTGGAACAAATTATACAACCGTCGCCGCAGTCAATTCTGCGCATATACATGTAGGCCTACTTCTATTTTCCATCCTAAAGGTAAATAATACCGCAGGCTCTGGTATATAATTAATAATTATACTATACACCTGGTACCATAAACACGGTATTAGGCCTACAGACTTTTCAGACACCACTGCGCCGCGGATAGTAATAGGCTACTTCGGCAACCGCGGCATCATCGCTTTCCCGTTTCGTGTTTATTTTTGGGCATAGCTTGCTGGACTGTAAGGAAAGAAATATCGTAGTTAAAAACCCACGAAGGTAGAAATTGATTTATTGAGCCTCACCCATGCACTTGCGATTCGGAAGCACAGTAAGAATCAGCAGGCACAGAATACTTCTAGACTACAGGTCAGCCCCGCATAATATAGGTGGGTCACGCCAAGGGTGTTAAAGCACACGTGTTTTGCAGTTAATATATTTTCGCGGGGAAGCAACGCGTTGTCAGAGGGGGGCTATTGAAGAGTTGTCATAGCATACCCGGGCCCGCACCAGCCTTGATGCGATCCTGGGCTATAACCCTAGCTGTATGCTCAAGGTTCTTTGAATGTGTGGATTGATCTTGCCGCGAACTGGACAATTAGCCAAAGTTTGATCAAATTATATACATACAGAAATAGTCTATTTGCATAGTGAAGGGGGGTTATTGGCTAAAGCGGGGGCTTATCCGGTGGTTTTGTTCTGGGATTCTGTCCGGGGGGTTTGTCCAAGGGGTTAATGTCCTACACTCGTTGTTTGAACATGGTTTCCCACAAACGGAAATAAGCCTCAACTGAAAAGCAGAAAGGCACGATACATGGTGTCTTATTACTTATTGGATGTTGATATGTAGGATATATTATTTGGTAAATATGTTGATGCTCGATCGTATTCACGAACCTCATTTGGAGAAAAAAAACTCAAAAACATGTTCAGACTGACCCTCTTCCTCAACATCTGGCCTATTGTACAACGACCGTATATGACCTCGACCCTGCTCATTTTCCCGAGCAACGCTGGGTACTAACTGGCCCAGTTATCCACATTGGTAAAAGAGCGTTGGCCGAGTCTTGCGAAAGAGAGCGTGCGAAGGAGCGGATCTAAGGGGTCCAATCCAGCCATGCCCCCGCCCCCAGATCCAGAGATTTGCACAGGACGTGGCTCCCCATCAGGTTTTAAAGAAAGATCATCAGATTTTTCGTCAGAAGACCACCGAACATTTTTTTGCTCCACCCTTCCAAAATTTCTGTATCCGCCCCTCAGCATGCGGACCGTGGTTCGCTTCACGAAGGTAGCTTAGTCTATATAAAAGATTTAGAAATCTCTGGCTAGCACGGTCCTTACAAGGAGAGCTTTAAATGGCGTGGAGTCCATTCAAACGGACTGGCGGCGGTGAAGGATTTCACCAGCGTCCAGCGCTGTTCAATTCATTGCAAAATAAGCGCAGGGTCGAGGCCATAATAATGCGGCTGTTATAATAGAATCCGAGTACATTGACAGTTACCCCAACTGGGATACATAATATGCAAGTACTAGCTGGGGTAAATGTACATAATATTTATGTAGACCTACTATAGCTGAGGTAAATGTAGGCCTATATAATATGTATGTACTAGCTGGGGTAAATGTACATAATATTTATGTACTAGCTGGAGTAAATAAAAATAAAAGTCTAAGCTTATATAAAAGATTTAAAGCTGGGGTAAATGTACATAATAAAATTATGCACATGTATGTAGCCTACTATAGCTGTGGTAAATTTACACGATATGTGTGTACTAGCTGGAGTGGCCTACATGTACATAATAAATACGTATACTATCTATAGCTGGGGTATTATAGCGACCATAATTATAATATGGCCTCGACCATGTGTTCATTTTGCAATGAATTTATCGGGGGCAGTTCCTCCACCACCGCGCATATTATAGGCCTACGCAAATAGGCCTACATATGACACTGTATTTTGATGTGAGCACGCCTTAGCAACTGAGCTCAATGTACACAGCGTGCTTTGCATCTAGTAATACAAAGCTAATGGGGATCATGTATAAATCGGTTGTCCTGACACTCAGATTAGACGACGTCCAGTCACCTATGATGAAGAACTAATAATGGATGTCCGACTATAATCCCCCACTGACCACGAGTGACCACGCCTGACCATCATCGACACCCGATCATCTCAAGTGCACATTTAATTGTTGTCCATACTACAGTCAACTCTGTCGGTGTTCAATTCACACGACTAATATTCACGAATCATGATATGCGCCACCACCGAAGTCCGTCGGTCTATCTGTCTTTCTGTCACTCTGTTTATATCTGTCTCTTTAGGCCTATATATTTACCCTCTCTCTTTCTGGTATGATGGTATCTCTCTGTGCCTCTCTGTATGTATGTATCTCTGTCTGTCTGGCTCTGTCTCTCTGTCAGTCTCTCTTTCCGTGTCTGTCCGTGTTCTTTTCTGTGTCTCTCTGTGTCTCTCTCTGCCTCTGTCTGTTTGTCTGTCTGTCTATGTCTGTCTGTCTGTCCCTCCCTCCGTCCCTTCCTCCCTCTCTGGTATCTCTGGCAACAAGATTCGGATTTCCTCTCCACATCTTTGATAATCCGCTTTTGACAAGACTCAGCGTTCGTGAACAACCTGTCATGATCCTACACTTTACTTTGAAACTTGAGCTCTAGGATTACGATTACATGTAGACCGTAGGCCTACGTGTTGCACGTCTTAATTGGTTTCCTTAACCCTACAACTTCCGCATGCACTCGGCTCGTTATGCATAGAGCGTGGGAGGAAAGTCACGCGGCGCAGAATTCAGAAGACAAATCGATGCTGATCAACAAGTTATTCAAGCAGGGCTGGATTAAGCAATGCGGGGGTCCTTTTTGGGAAATTTTTGCGGATGAAAATTTTTCGGGAAAATCATACCATTTCATCCGCAAAAAAAGTTGATGACCTTTTTTTAGTCATCTGGCCAAAATTTTCGGGGAAATCATACCATTTCATCCGCCAAAAAAGTTGATGACCTTTTTTTAGTCATCTGGCCAAATTTTCGGGAAATTAGTCGTTTCGTCGAAATTTCCTCCAAATTTTTTCCTCGCATTTGTGGAGCCCCCCCCTAAAGTGTGGAAAGTGTGGGGGCCCCTGTTCGGCCGAACATGTTGAACATGCCTTAATCCGGCCCTGTATTCAAGTGAATATACAATACATGTAATCGATCTTTTGTGATGGAGAAGAAACTGTTTGATATAAATTGTCGTCTAAAAAGTCGTCACGATCTCGAGTTTCCTTTTTTTAATGGCGCTATGGAATCGTCTGACGGTGAAGAAATGACAAAAATAATAACATTGCCAACAAAATCAACAAGAAACAGGTACATGGAACAATAGCAGCAGCAACTATAATGATGTATTTGTATGTATGTATGTATGTATGTATGTATGTATGTATGTATGTATGTATGTATGTATGTATGTATGTATGTATGTATGTATGTATGTATGTATGTATGTATGTATGTATGTATGTATGTATGTATGTATGTATGTATGTATGTATGTATCAGAGAGTTAAGCTCCTAGAATTGTAATGTAAAGTAACTTAGCGTTACAGAGCCTAGTATCAGTCTTAAGATTCTCACAGCTGAATCCAGGCCTGCATCAGCCAGTGACTCACTGACCGAGTGGCAGACATACAGAGAGACAGACAGATAGAGAAACCAGTAATAGAAGCAGTAGGACATGGAACCTAGATAAGTAAGTAGGATCTGAAAGAGGAGAACATGTGGTGATTAATGCCATAATGAAGAATTATTACTGTAGACCTCCATCGACTTCTATAGAGCATCGTCTTCAAAGATAAGCCGATATCAAACCAATCTAGGATGATAATGGATGGAACGCACATGTTGCATTCCAGAACCTTCTGGGAAGGTCCCGCCTACCATTACAAGGAAGTAATTCATAGGTTAGCATAAGTAGGTAAGGTAGGACTTAAGCCACACCTTTGGTATAATTCTTATGATGTCAATCTTGGGATTCAAGTTTGGACGGACCAATAGAGAATCACCTTTACCAGGTAGCTTACAGTGACTTAGGATAAGTAAGTTAGTATAGAGAGAATCGGGGAGCAGAATCTGAGAGCAGTCGACGAGAGCAGACGTTGAGTAGTCGAGGCGCAGTTGTGATAGCAGTCAGGTTATCATGAAGCGTAGACTGTACATTCTGCATTAGACTTCATGTCTTGTGTTCAGCAGACACTAGGAGTTCATCTAACGTGAGAAGTCTAGAATGGTCGTTCTTGTATTGCTGTAACGTTCGTAGCTGTCGCATCGTCATCACTGAACATTCGAGTGCAATGTAACTGTATACGTGTCAAGTGACGTTCGCAATGAATGCAGTAAAGACGTGTCTAAAGAAGATTACAGACTTCATTATAGATAGGCAGATAGCCGATTCGAACTATATACGATAGTCGGATCATAACGATGGTACAGTTGGTGAGAACCGGTTCGTTCCGCCGTTTACTTCTCAAGCCAAGCGAGTTCCTCAAGCACTTCAACGACGATCAGCCATGATGAGATGCGTGCTACAGATTCGAATTCAGCTCAACGAACTTCCATTCTCCACTTCTTAAGGTGCTGCTGCTACACCAGCACCGAGACCGAAGCTCGAGGGTACGCGTAACCCTCAAGTATACGGCACAGAAGATGATCAATCAACGCATCAAATCTTCTGCGCAGCTGTCGTTGCACTTCAACTTTCGTTAGACATCAAGATGCCCGATGCCGGTCATCACCATCATCGCCATCTTCGCATGTCTTCTACCGGACCATCCAACCGCTCTCCAATGTCTGTACAACAACCAGACACTTCTGCTCCGTACAACCATCAGCCACTTCTGCTCCACTCATCCGTTCATCTTTCCATCCAACGACCGCCGCTGTGATAGCGTCAGGATCCAACGCTATGACAGTGACGTGGTCGGTTCTTCCATGCAGTCGCCAGCGAGAGTACATCTACTGAATCAAGGGTAATACATGGCTCTTGACAATCAACATATTCATTCATTCAATTCATTTTGCTGGCATGCATTTCTCATTTGTAGTCATACTTTCTATTCATTCATCTCTCTTTACTTTCGTCGTAACAAACTTTCGATGTAACCAAGCAAGTTTCGTCGCGCAACTTTGTAACGTCAACTTTGACATAAGCACCTGCGTCCAGTCGCTGAATCAATCCAGCAACCCGTCAGTCAATCATTCAACCGATCGATCAATCAATCGTTATTTCGGTATCGAGTTATAGGTAGACGTGCCTATTAACCTGTTGTTTTCTGCGTTGTGCTTTTTGCTTTGCTTAGTAGAATTTTTAGAAGCGACCACATTGTTTCAGACACTAGCTTCTCTGCAGCATTGAAATGCACGCGGATTATCAGATAACGCTCTTTCCATGCATGTAGGGTCTACTGCGGTTGTCTGCAGTTGCAACGCGCATCATGCCTGCTTTAATCTATCTGCATCTAGCCTGGGATATTGCTCGTTGGAAAGATTATATCTTCTCTGACCTATTTACCGCTGAAGATTTAACGCTGCATGACTTTTAATACACAGCTGTACAATCTCTATCTGCATGGGTATTCTAACTAGCCCTAGCTATCGACTGAGTTTCCTTTACTGCACAGGTCAAGTTATTCGTATCTGCTTGTTACTGCTTACTGAGTAACTGAGTTTCTGAAAACGTAGAGTTTACGAGAATCGGTTGTCTTATTTGACGTTGTGGTGTCAAGCTTTCAAGTGTGAAGCGAGGTTTATTTAGCGCTATCGTGGGACGTTTTATTTCCCCAGATCAGCCGCATTTGTCGAGAGTCGTTCGAGTTTGAAGCCGTGCCGGAGCGCGCACGCAGAGCATTGAGTTTGCAGTGCATGTCGCACGAGTTTATTCCGATTTTTTATATTTATTTATGAGTCACATGAGTGAGGTTGCAGCAAGATGTTGTCAGACAAGTTTGATTCTGTGAACGCGCGTACGAGGAGCGCAATGCACGTAACAAATTAGCAGGCTACGAGGTCGTTACCATAGATCTAAAGTCACCTAATTGAAGTAAGAAAGCAAAGTAAATCATCGCAGTGTGTCTAAGATCCGACTGTATCAGCAAGTTATGTATACATGATCCAACAATCATGCAGTCGGCAGTAATTTGACACTAACTCCAGCAGGCCACCCAAGCAGTTAATTCCAGCATGCAATCTGATACGAGCATCGCATAGGCATACGCACATGAGGTCGCTATAACAGTTCAGTAGTGAATAGTATGCTTGATTTATACATTAGCTTTGTTGATTTTTGCATGATATTCTATACGTGTGTGTGTTTTGCAATGTTTTATGTATCGCTATGATGGAATGACCGAACGAGCTGATGAGACAAAGACTCTTTGCAAGTCACGCTGTGCACATTACACAAGTGCAGCGTCTCAGCCGAGGTCATCGAATCAGAACATTACGAAAGACGTGAGGAGAAAGAACTCTGTTGTCAGAAATATCTTCACGTCGTTTCACATCTGATTCCACTATGTTACCGTCATAGCTATAGCTTAGCTGATTTTAATGTGTATTTTTGCCATTGTTCTAGCACTCAATGAGACTATTATTGTGCATTTAGATTTTATAACCATTTCATCAGCAGTCAATAGGACAGTCGAACAGTCTAGCTATATATCATTCTCATTGCATTGGTGACACTAATCATTAATTCTCACTAACTTATCCTAGACACATAGATGTTACATTGTGACAAATTTCTATAGCTCCTAACTTTACTGAGCTACATGTATGTCTGTTGAACGAGGACGTTCAATTTTTGAAAGCCGGAAGGACTATCAGAGAGTTAAGCTCCTAGAATTGTAATGTAAAGTAACTTAGCGTTACAGAGCCTAGTATCAGTCTTAAGATTCTCACAGCTGAATCCAGGCCTGCATCAGCCAGTGACTCACTGACCGAGTGGCAGACATACAGAGAGACAGACAGATAGAGAAACCAGTAATAGAAGCAGTAGGACATGGAACCTAGATAAGTAAGTAGGATCTGAAAGAGGAGAACATGTGGTGATTAATGCCATAATGAAGAATTATTACTGTAGACCTCCATCGACTTCTATAGAGCATCGTCTTCAAAGATAAGCCGATATCAAACCAATCTAGGATGATAATGGATGGAACGCACATGTTGCATTCCAGAACCTTCTGGGAAGGTCCCGCCTACCATTACAAGGAAGTAATTCATAGGTTAGCATAAGTAGGTAAGGTAGGACTTAAGCCACACCTTTGGTATAATTCTTATGATGTCAATCTTGGGATTCAAGATTGGACGGACCAATAGAGAATCACCTTTACCAGGTAGCTTACAGTGACTTAGGATAAGTAAGTTAGTATAGAGAGAATCGGGGAGCAGAATCTGAGAGCAGTCGACGAGAGCAGACGTTGAGTAGTCGAGGCGCAGTTGTGATAGCAGTCAGGTTATCATGAAGCGTAGACTGTACATTCTGCATTAGACTTCATGTCTTGTGTTCAGCAGACACTAGGAGTTCATCTAACGTGAGAAGTCTAGAATGGTCGTTCTTGTATTGCTGTAACGTTCGTAGCTGTCGCATCGTCATCACTGAACATTCGAGTGCAATGTAACTGTATACGTGTCAAGTGACGTTCGCAATGAATGCAGTAAAGACGTGTCTAAAGAAGATTACAGACTTCATTATAGATAGGCAGATAGCCGATTCGAACTATATACGATAGTCGGATCATAACGATGGTACATATGTATGTATGTATGTATGTATGTATGTATGTATGTATGTATGTATGTATGTATGTATGTATGTATGTATGTATGTATGTATGTATGTATGTATGTATGTATGTATGTATGTATGTATGTATGTATGTATGTATGTATGTATGTATGTATGTATGTATGTATGTATGTATGTATGTATGTATGTATGTATGTATGTATGTATGTATGTATGTATGTATGTATGTATGTATGTATGTATGTATGTATGTATGTATGTATGTATGTATGTATGTATGTATGTATGTATGTATGTATGTATGTATGTTTGTATGTATGTATGTATGTAGGCTATGTAGGCTATGTATGTATGTATGTATGTATGTAGGCTATGTATGTATGTATGTATGTATGTATGAATGTATGTATGTATGTATGTATGTATGTATGTATGTATGTATGTATGTATGTATGTATGTATGTATGTATGTATGTATGTGTGTATGTATGTATGTATGTATGTATGTATGTATGTATGTATGTATGTATTTATATATTATATGTACGTACGTATATGGCCATTTATATAACGCTTTAACAAGAATCTCACGAAGGCGCTTATCGTATATCTACCAAACAGATCTAAACAGGTGCTATTTTAGAGATTTAGATTTTAGATAAGTTTCTTGAGTTGCATTCGGTTCAATGTTGCGAATTGCCAATGGAAGACTGTTCCAGTGTGAAGAGCCAATGCATGAGAACGCGCGCCGAGCCTCCATCGATGTCCGCGAGCGAAGGACCATCATGTACCCACGAGTGGAAGAGCACAAGGATCGACGACCTGGCTGGCTGGAGACGGGAACGCAAAGCTCCCTGATGTACTCTGCAGGGGTCGGTCGACCATAGATGCTCGTCACATGATAATTATCTTGAATGCGATCCCATTCTCAACCGGGAGCCAGTGCAAGTTGCAACGCGCAATGCAATTATAGTAATAATTATTATAGTAATAATTATTATAGTAATAATTATTATAGTAATAATTATTATAGCAATGATAGCACTAACAACGAGAGAAGGAAGGAACAAATGAGCTGCAGTGTATGAGAATGGTGGCTCATCATTTCATCGTCCATTGACACCGTCGTTCTTTGCTGCTGCTGCTGCTGCTGCTGCTCAGTCTGAGTGCAATGTCATATAATGTTTATGATGTCAAAGATGATGCCCAATTAAGCATACAAATTCCTCCTTCTTCTTCTTCTCCTCCTCCTTCTACTCCTCCTCCACCTTCTCTTCTCCTTCTCCTCCTCCTCTTCTTCTCCTTCTCCTTTTAATTCTTCGACTACTCCTCTTCTCCTCCTCCTCCTCCTCTTCTCCTCCTCTTCTTTTCCTCTTAATTCTTCTACTACTACTCCTCTTCTCCTCCTCTTCTTTTCCTCTTAATTCTTCTACTACTCCTCCTCTTCTTCTCCTCCCCCTCCTCTTCTTCTCCTTCTCCTCTTCTCCTCTTAATTCTTCTACTAGGCCTACTCCTCTTCTTCTCCTCCTCCTCCTCCTCTTCTCTCTGTGCTTAGTTCATATAGAGGCCAGTATACCATACAAAATTGTTTTCTTCTTTTTTCATAGCCACTCTGACAATGACCGCTTTATTCATTAGAAGTGTCAATGACGGTTCGCTTTTCAGAATGTAATATTTTAATTTTAATACCATTTAATATGTTCCGTTTTATTGACCACTGAATTATGCAATTTCCGAATGTTCACTCGCTTGCGCCCGATCACCATAGCAACAACGAATCAACATGGCCGACACAGAGCGGGAAATTAATGTCGTCGGTCGCTAGTGCAGGCAATTGGTGTCAATGGTGTGAGACTGTGAATGGGTCAGTATATATTCAGTGGGCTAAGTAGCAACTATAATCACTGGCATTGAAAAACCTTTCTGGGCAAGGCGCTAAATTAATAATTAAAAAATTGTACATAATTAGGAATTTGTTGGTTGTAACAGCTAGCAATTTGATTCACTATCTTCAACAATTTCAACAATTTCTGGATGTTCCACCTCAACCATTTTTGGAAGCTTCCAGTTGATATGATCGCAGAATAAAGAGAATTAGTAGAAAACTTTGGGAAATGTTTTAATTCGGAGTTCGTACCCGTTACCCCTCCACCCCTCTAGTGGCTTGTTGCTGCTTAACGACACTGTGTCATATCAAAGATGATTTGTGTCGCCATTCTCCAGGTTTGTGACGGGGCTGGTTAGTCCCCACTCCCCAGCCCTTGATGGAGGTCCCCACATTATATTATTCCCAAGACGTCGACGCCTATAGACGGTTCCGAACAACCTAACGTACCCCCATGATGTAAGAAATACTCTTACATCATGCGTACCCCAACGCTGTTACCCTTTCCCACCGCTTCAGCCGTATAAACGCGCTGTAGATAATAATTGGCAAACACTGTATACATAGACTATATAACCGGCTACAGTGTCTCCATCTGGACACCAGTGAGTTAATCACGCAACTAACCAGCGTTCGGCCAAATTGACCTGAAGCCAATCGATCGGGCGGTCGGTTGGGTCGTTCACCGCTAGATGGCATTGGTGGCACTGCGACCGCAGTGGCCACTGTCCATTCCCGATCGATCCAACTCCTGTATCGTCCACGTCCTCTCCCTCTTCCCCTTCCCTCTCCTCTACCCTTGAGGGATCATCGGTCGAATCCATTGTTCGCCAGACCTTTCTCGACCACGGTCCAGCAAACGTTTGGTGGAAATGCGACAACCGGAACGCCAGATAAGAGACCTTGTTGAGAGCGTCTATAATTCGCAGCTGTAGCGTATCGCTTCTGCGTGAATGGGCTTTGTTGAAGAAAAACGGACAAACGGACACACACGAACAAGCACACATGCTCGAAAAGTAAGAAAACATACGTCTACGCGTGCGCAGAATGAACGGTTGCATTTGCGTGTTTAGGGGTCTATGGGTTTAACTTTTAAGCCCCCCACCAATGACTAATTTTCGAATTTGTTTAATTAACTAAACAAAGTAGGAATTCTTCCACTGTATAGGCTAGGCCTACTCTGCGACTAGGCTATGTCCATTGAAAAATCCCCCTAAATGGAAAGTCCCCGAATTTGTTTCCTGGCTTCACATTGATCTGAACGGTTTCCTACTAATTAAGTCTCGTCAGCTATAATATTATGCTTTGACGCCTTCTCAGCTTACCCGCACACGATCAAACACCTATCATATAAGACAAATCCTGATGTATTTTCTCCAACCATTCCGGGAAAGAGTGAGAGACAAACAACCTTTGAGACAAACAACCTTTGAGACAAACAACTTTTGAGACAAACAACCTTTGAGACAAACAACCTTTGAGACAAACACCGAAGACAACTTTTGACCGGTCATTCTTCGGACGACCTTTCTTTTTATAATCTTCACCAAATAGCCTAGATAAAGTAAAGAGAGTAAATTTCGTACTTCAAAATCTGATGACATTAATTTTTGAGTCTTTCCCTTCGAATTTCCCCCAAACAGACAGATTTTATATTTCACTGCACTGATCGAATAGGCTACGGCGTGCCCGGTTTCCTGGGGGTGGAGTGGGAGGGGGGGAAAGAAGAATCCTGCGTATACTTTTTTCTGGGTGTGGGAGAGAGAAACATTTCCTATGTGCATGTTAACAACTGCTCAAGATTTCTCCTCGAGGGGGATGTCCTTCTTTGTCCCTCCAGAACCAGAGATGTCAAGATAAAACACTGATGGATGGATCCAAACAAATAATCGATTCCATAATTAATGGAAAACAGCTTCAACCGAAGTACACCCCACGCTCGTCGTGAGACCTACGGCGCGGTCAACAGGGCACGCCCACGGCGGAATTTATCCATGGGCGGAGGCTTGGGCGGAGACTGGGGGGGGGGGGGGGCGAACGAGGGGAGCCGAAGGAAGGACGCGAGATTTTTGGCTGACGAATGGTAGAGTCGCCGACGAAATTTTCCATTTTTGGCGAATAAAATTTCTGACGACCTTTTTTAGTCATCCGGCTGAAATCTCCAGGAAAATACCCTTTTTGCCATCAAAAAGTTGATTACCTTTTTTTATTCATAACACTTAACAATTGGGGGGGGGGGTGTACAAATACATGGACCGCCCCACCATGGCAACACATTCATTGAGGGGGACCATCCCCCCCTGTTCCCTCCCTAAGTCTCCGCCCTTGAATCTATCATGCGAAACCGTTCAGCAATGTTGCTTGTTATAAATGGCGGTAGGCTACGCCATCTTAATTAGGTCTCTCGATCTGTCGTCGAAAGAAGATTGCAAGCTCAATTCAGATTCAATGCCAGTCAGAAATACGATCCATTATTCGGTCCAAATCTCTCCGCCGGAAATAGCCGAAGAAACGGCTTCAACTTAAGTCACATCCCTATTATAGGCTGATCTATTTGCGGCACTTATCAGCGCCGCCATATTGGTTCTCTAAAGGCGTTAGATGAATAATGAAAGCGTTCACACTGCCTTTTGTCAAGCCATGTACATTTACACAATGGCATAGGCCTACGCACAACGGCAGGCCTGTACATTGAGTGGGTTATCTATGACTATGCAGAGTGAGAATTGCCGGCAGGCTTGAGGGGGGGGGGTTCATCAACCCCAATCTGTCTTAGAGCCAGACCAATAGTTAAAGTCTGTTTTTCATACGACAATTCCAAGTGGATCATAGTCCAACCACCCCAGTTATTTTCCCACAATTTTCACACTGCCTACGCACATAATTCCTATAGCTACGCACATGCTCAATCGTTCAGCATCGTTGTCAGTAAATTTTTGACACCACACGGACGACCAAAAGCACCGGGTCAGCGTCAGTCCACCTTGGCCAACAAACAAGACACGCTCAACGCACGAACTCATAAATTGCAGATTTTTCGTAAACTCGCACATTACAAATAATAATAAATTCATAAAAATCATGTTAACGGTAAATTTCAACAGGTAACAATAAATAAATTAAAAAATCAGTTTTTCAACGGTTTTCTACTTTTGTGCAATAACGATGACGACGACTGACTTGAACTTGAACGTAAAAACTAAGCGCTGGAGAGTTGTTGTTTCTGCCGAATATATGTAACTGTGCGTTCGGTCGATCGATCGATATAACATTTGATAACAGATGAGCAGCAGACGCCGTAACCATCCGTTCCCATTTCCGTAGCTACGTGACTAGCGGGCGGCACTTGGGTTCAGCTGGTCGTGGGGCTGCTGCTAACAGTCTACGTAACAGTCTACGGCTTAGTTCTTGTCGGAAATTCGGTTGGCACTCGGAGTGTTGAGTAGATTGACGAGTTTCGAAGGTGGTTCGAGCTTGTTCAGCTCAGATCGGAGATTCTGAATCGCTCGTTCCAGCTTCGAGCTTTTACTCATCCGGTTCCAGTCGTCCACTTCCTGGAAAAGTTTACAGAAAACAGAGTGATTTATATTACCGTATTGCTATCATAAGCAACAAGCATCTTGTGGGGCGCGGTGGTGTAGTGGTGGGGTCGTTGCCATGGAGCCGGAAGGTTCGAGGTTCAGATCCACCTCGCCGTGTAAGTACCTTGGGCAAGTCCTTCACTCACAATTGCTCAGCGCTTCGGCGTGAAACTCCGATGCAGTGTCCGCTCTGCATTCGGGAGCGCCTCTGAGTAGCAGAGCTGGAAGGGGCGCTATAACAAGCACACATACAAGCAAACTGAAAAGATGTGCAAGGCAATAAATAATTACTTGGAGAATTCGATCCTTCTTGAGATAGAAGTGAGACCTGATGACGTCTTCAAAGCCAAGACTCGGGTTCTGCAGCTGGCCGACCATTGCATGCTTAATTGTGTTGATACGGATGTCTGCACAAAAGAAAAGACAATTCCACGCATGTATACACAAGTCCGCACCCACATTTAACGAACTGGCTTTGATATACACAAGTTTGTAAGGAATTCAGGGCTGTTTTTAAGGAATTTTTAGAACTGCACAACCCCCTTCTTTCCTTTCCCAACCTCCATAGTAAATTACTTCCAATCGGAGGATAATGAGTGTTTTTTGCAGTTTCAACTGTACAGAAGTGCTTCTACTACTGCACACAGTGCACAGATCCATTTAGAACTGCACATTTTGTGTACAACTGCACGTTACAAAAAGTCCTGAAGGAATTATTTGGATAGGCATTGTAGATGAATGCTCTTAGTTCCCAGGGGCCACTCCACTCTGTTCTTTAAGAACTTCGAAACTACCTTATTCAGTCGTGGTTGGGATGGGTGCGCTTCTGAGTAGCCTACCTTGAAAAGGCGCTATATAAAATTTTCTAAATAGTATATGGTAAAACTATGGATAGGCACTCAACTGGTGATGATGTTCTCGCGCTGGAATTGGCTGTACTCTAGTTCAAGCTCAACTCGTGGTTTACTGTATGGCCAATAGAAATCACTTGGAGTTTAGAAATTGGAATGACAAAATTGCAAAGCATGCATAATATTGCATAGCTATGAACAGGGTAGGTCATTTCAGCAGCATTCTTAGGCAACTGGCTTCAGAAATGCAAAGGCGACATACAGGTCTGCTCAACAATAGAATATACGAACCGAGATTGTATTCCGCACTGTGCTTCTCTCCTGGTTCCGTGCCGATTTCCTGCTCGTAGCCAGGCTCATTAAAGTATGGTTCAGGCACCAGAATGAGAGACTGTATTGACACAAGAACCTGTCAACAAACAAACCATTGATGACAACAACACTTGGTAGGGTAAGTAAGCTAATAATAGTCATAGATCTAATGTGACAAATAGTTAAATTCACTTAACACATGAAATACATCAACAGCCAGTTACGTGAACGCAAATTCTAATTCTCAATTTCAACACCAATGTAAATAGCCGTTCTTCTCAAAATAAAATCTCACAAGCTATATACACCAACAATCAATCAATCAATGAGTCAAACAATCAATATACTTCATACAATGACAACTCATGCACTATCATCAGTAGTGACCTTTTGTTTGTTTGTTTGTTTGTATGTGCACTTGTTATAGCGCCCCTTCAAGCTCTCTCTACTCAGAGGCGCTTCCGATGCAGAGCGGACACTGCATCGGAGTTTCACGCCGAAGTGCTGAGCAATTGTAAGTGAAGGACTTGCCCAAGGTCCTTACGCGGCTTGAGGGTGGATTCGAACCTCGGACCTTCTGGCTCCAAGGCAACGACGCCACCACTAGACCACCGCGCCCCTACTTCACAAGGTCTCATTTGCTTTTACAGCTGCGGCTAAATCCCCCAAGCGCTTGAAAATCATTGTCTTTGATTGGGGTTTGGTGCTGTCAAGTAGGGAGCACCACTGAGGAGTTTCTCTTGAAGTGGTATTGTAAAAATTCACAATTACGATAACCTAACAATTCATAACAAAAGAATGGCGCCATTACCTGTAATATCGTAGATGTAGTTTCATTCCATTGTTCTCCCTGCTGGCCATCCCACGTCCCAAGTAACGACAGACAGACCTTTCCACAGCTGAAACCACACAATCCACAGTTAACAAAAACCAAATCATAATTTAGTAACAATAAGAACCTACAAATCTCAAACATAAAATTCCCAATTCAGTAGTAACAACTAACATGCATTAATACACAACCATTGTCATCAATAAATTTTAATGTTTAATTCATCGTGCATATTTTCAGATCTGTGACGTTTTCAGCAAATCAATGAATCGTTCCTGAAAATTGTGCCGCAGAAATGTGTCATTAGCGCCGTTATGCTGCAGGCCGTCTGTTCTGTTAGTACCGTAGTTAAGATCGATGTTAATTAAGATAAAGTCTGCATATCTGTACACTGTAACTGGTTGCGATCTGTCAACCGGATTGTTGAAAAAACAAAATCATTATAAAGTGGACGAGTTTCTTCGTCTTCTTGACAGTTGCTTTAAGTTAACCCTTTAATGCCGAGATGGTAGTAAATGGTATGGGAAACCTATACCCTCCGGCATTAAAGGGTTAACAATAACACGAAGACTCACTTGTACAGATTTGGATTGAACCGAACCGTTCCGCTGCCTGTAGTCTGAAAAGCGTACGAAAAAACACAAAACGATTTCACTGCAGAGTACATTTAAAGCCTGCGATCATCAATCAACAATCATATAATATTATATATGCAATGAATCACATGAAGAACAACGATCTGTAAAGTCGGACCGCTAGAATAACCACTACAAAAATCAGAATACTAACAAGACCGCATCTCAAAATGACATACAGTGGCAATGTCAGATTTACCATAACACCCATAACTCTGTATCATTGTCGTTCGCTATCAACATCATCATCATCATCGTCATCGTAGTCGTCGTCATATATCAACATCATCATCATATATCAACATCATCATTGTCGTCGTCATCATCATCATCATATATCAACATCGTCATCATCATCATCATATATCAACATCATCATCATATATCAACATCATCATTGTCGTCGTCATCATCATCATCAACATCATCGCCGTCGTCATCGTCATCATCATCACCAAGTTCATGGCAACATGTAAAGAGAACATTAATGTGAACAGCAAAGCTTTTTCCAGGCATCCACGATTTTTAGGCTCAATAGAGGAATGGTTGCCACCAACCTGTAGGTTGACGAGTGGAGGAATTTTGGGATATCCGGTTGGAAAGAAGATGTCAAACTGGAAACAGCCACACGAGTAAGGAGTGTCCTCAGGCCTATAGACGGAAAAACAACCACAAATTGTAATAGCAAAACAGTTGGTTAGGGGCATAAATGGAGCAGAAATCTTGGAGCATTTTGTCCTGACAGAGATTTGAACACCCAGCCTTTTGACTGACAGTTCAGCCTTCTAACCACTAGACTACTGCGAACCCCAAGGTATGGCACCATATAGATATTTACTAGTATTTTTTACATATGCTCATCAGCGATAATTACTTACAAATGAACAATCTCAGAAGTGAAAAAAATCATGTCAGCTGAATGTAGAGCCCGTCCATTTGACTGGGAGATCAAGCAGCAGCACATGACAGAAAATTATGATCGAGAATTGTTATCATAAAGACAAATTATATGTAAAAAACTGAGCGACTTACCCAGTTATTAAAGCCTTCATTAGCGTTAACTTGTCGTCATCCTGTAAACAACAGATGAGATATCTTATTCTTATTTAATCCGGTGTAATTGTCCATTTACCAGTACCATGGTTACATCAAAGCACCCAAACTTTTCTAACCAGGACCATAATTCTGAGGAATCAAAGCAAGTAACATCTTTTTACCATAAAAGCCTCTCACTGTAAACAAAAAACCCAACAGCAATGCGCACCACTTTTACAGATAGAAAATTAAGCAAAAAGTAGGCAAACCAGTAAGTAAGTACATTCTTGATAGATAGAGCTGCGTAACCACACTTTGTTTTACAGGATAAAGTATTCTGGTCAAAACCATTTTCCTTAATTGGCTTTGTTCTTAAAAGTTCCCAATCCTAAACTGTGTCTTCATTAATTAAATATCTCACTTACTTATTAGAAGTTTGAACCAAGGAAAACGGACACTAAATGACAGACACTAAATGACAGACACTAAACGGCAGACACTAAACGACAGACACTAAACGACAGACACTAAACGACAGACACTAAACGACAGACACTAAACGACAGACACTAAACGACAGACACTAAACGGCAGACACTAAACGACAGACACTAAACGACAGACACTAAACGACAGACACTAAACGACAGACACTAAAAGACAGGCACTAAATGACAGACACTAAACGACATACACTAAATGACAGACACTAAACGACAGAAACTAAATGACAGACACTAAATGACAGACACTAAACGACAGAAACTAAATGACAGACACTAAACGACAGACACTAAATGACAGACACTAAACGACAGAAACTAAATGACAGACACTAAATGACAGACACTAAATGACAGACACTAAACGACAGACACTTACGGTTCGGACAAAGATGGCCGAGCAGAGATTGAGAGGTAACGATATAGCCAGCGACGTCAATTCTTGAGCAATTCGAAAAATCTGCACAAGATTAAAACAAGAATCTGAACAGCATACCATCATAGTTTCTAAGTTCTAACCTTATGACTTTTACAACATCGCCATCGTCATCAGCATCATCATGATTCATCATCATGATTCATCATCATGATTCATCATCATGATTCATCATCATGATTCATCATCATCATCATCATCATCATCATCATCATCATCATCGTCATCATAATCATCATGATTCATAATCATCATCATCGCAATCAATGAATCAACCAACTGTTTCGCCAAGATAAAATGTATTTGGATGAAGTTATGAAATCCACGTTTGCAACAACTGTTGTGCAAACACACATACAAATTTTTAGACAACATTCTTTATGTTTGAACACAAGCCAGCACAAACGTAGAGGTCATAATACAAACATAAATATATAGGTATGTGTCGAAAATCTCATTTACCTGCGACTGACTGAGTGCCTCCTGCTTTTTAAAAACCTTTGCGAAGTGATGCGTGTTTGGGGATTCAACTGAAATGACAAAAGTAAAACCAAGATCAATAAAATTAGAGTTTTCATGTAAACACACAAAACTAATAAATAATAATAATAATAATAATAATAATGACAATTTTTATGGTACCAAAACAGCATTTGTCTTTACAAGGGCGCTTTCACAAGCATCAACACAAATCTTCCCAAAAAAACTAACGGAACTCACTTTCAAAAGAACACGACAGGAACTGTAGTTCACTCATCACCAGCTTGTACTTCGTCTCCAGAGAAAGCTGTCAACATTCAAAAACAAATATTTACAATCCATTTACCATTAAAAAGCATACAAACCAAACAAAGTACACTGACCATATCTACATACTACATAGCGATATATACGATTTAAAAACTACATTTAAATACTACAGCAGCAAAAAGAGTTGGTTAACACAAGTTCAAGAAGTTCAGTCGTGTCCTACCATTACTTCCATAGAGCAAAACAACCTCCCCCCCCAACAGCAGCATCACATGCAGGGCATATGAAGCACATAGGACATTATTCCGACACTGGCCTTACGTAAGGTCCCAAATGGTGGCGTATGAAACCAACATTGAAATATAAGCGAGCTTCAAATAGGAACGCTCTCAAGTTCTATGTACAAATTTACATTGCAGTTAGGATCAGAGTAAAGAATGCAACTATCGGTACTTGTCGGTTAATTCACCGCCACACACAGAAACCCTATATACGAAATTTTACATGCAGAAATTAATTCACCGCCACACGCAGATAGTTTGCAATTTCCAGTTCACACTCGCAAAAACGAATGCTCGTCATTTCTTTGGACCAGAAAATAGTCTATAAGAACAGGATGATTAATTTTGTCGGCAAGTTAGGCGTGATCCTTGTAGCCACGTGCCTTGTCGCAGTGGGATGTTTTGCCTACAGCTACGCTTAAGACATCTCCAATTCTCCATCTGTCTTGCCGATCCTTTAGACATAGCACCATTGGGGCTTAGTTATAGTAAGCGGGTCCCTATAATGTTGGTTAGGTTCAGGTTAGGCATCGTGAGGGTCGGTTATGGTCAGGTTTGGCATCGTGAGGGTCGGTTAGGGTTAGGTATAGGGTTAGTGCAGTCATTCAATAACATAGGGACCCGCTTAGGCTACTATCACTATGCCCACCATAGGGTGGTTGTTAGCAACTTAGCACACTGTCTCGCAGCATTGCTGCTGCAAGAAATTAACGCTGCTTTGTTTATCGTGAACTAAAGCCGAAATTCTTAAAAGAAATTCATAGCGTTCATGAGGGCGTCCAAGAAATAAACACGTGCTATAAGTTATCGGATGTCACCATTACATTGCGTCACACAAAAAACCAGTGCGTGAATATACGCAGTGCGTAGATATATTACGGCAAACTGTGGCGGTGAACTAACCGACAAGGTAGACAGACGAAACCTGTGGCGGTGAATTAACCGACAAGTACCCAACTATCAATCAGCTTGAAACTATTTACCAAACATCAACCGGATCATTTCCAACACACACCAATCTTCTTCAACTGTTAAAAAAATTGCCCGCTTCCCAAAAAATCTTTAGTAGTAGCAGAAAGAAAAATGCGAGAATAGTCGTTCGTACTTCGTCTGATGCCGATACGTCCATCACTTCTGGTTCTGTCGACACCTCAAAACCATTTCGTCGAGATTCTGGCGGCCTGTCGGGGTCAAGGTTCAGTCGGCGAAAAGCCTCTGAAAATAAACCATCAGTGTGAATGTTTATTTAATTATTCATTAGGAGCACTTAAATAGATAGCGTCTCAATACCATTAAAATCGAGTTCATCTCCACAGTTGTGTAGCCATCTTTAAGATCTAAAATTATATCTATGAGTCACTTAACATATCCAGAAAATGGCCGCAATTCAACGCATAAGTTAAATTTTAAGTAATGACTTGTTATTTAAAATTAATCATCTTTAAAATGCAGGTAATAAATTATGAAGCATCTCGGAAACTCGGCACAAAAAAGACTTGAACGATTTAAAGTTTGAGACAAGTGATGACTCTCACCTGAAACATCTTTGAACAAACCCTGAAATTCTCTAAGAGAAAAACAAAAAAAAACAAAGTTAAAAATCAGTCAATGTCCAATTTTCTTCTACTAATCATAGTAAATCATACAATACTCTGGTATTGAACTGCAACATTTCACTATACTGCCATTTGCTGCTGTTGCTGCCATCACAACAAAGAGTTCACACACAAAACTGTGGCACTTAGGCCTTCTCAACTCAACTGCACTTTCCAAAAGACAAAGGAAACTCCATGCTCAACAATACACCAATACCACTGGCAAAGGAAACTTGATCTAACAATGCACAACTTAACAAGTACTAACATTCACAAGGAGGTCTGTTCATTTTCACAGTTAAATGCAAATACTCCAAAGCAAAAGCACATGACCACTGAACAAGTATCATTAACCCTTTACCCATTTGCCCTGAGAATATCCGCTGAAAACACGGGCTTAACGGGAAAAATGAACGCGTAACTTAGGATTAAAGTCTTTAAACTCCAGCACGATCAAGAACGACCTTGAATAGAGCAGAGCACAGCTGAACTATCCCACTTGTATTTGCATCAACATCCAATAAATTTTCTAATTTCATTAGTTTCTGTACGACAAGACAACTGACACCTTCCAAATTAACATGGCAGCTGACTATAGCTTCAGATGTCAGACCTGGCGAGTTTTTCTTCAGCAGTTGCAGCACCATACGTATCGGTACTTGAAGAAACCGATGTCTCCGTTGGACTGGTGGCTCGTTCCTTGGTTCGCTTTGACACCACAACCCCTTCCTTCTTTGGCGGCTTCGGTATACACCCGTTACCAGCCTTACATATGTGATGAAGCAGCACATTCGCCTACGAAGAACAACATAAAAATACAATATGATAAAATCCGGTAACATTACGATTTTATCGGTACTTATAAAAAACAAAATCTACTTCAATAATACGATAAACTTTTTAATAAAATGAGATGACAGCTGGTACCTAACATCAGTTGTAAGAGTACAATTGTACTTCTACACCTCATCCATTGTACTTTTACACCTCAGCCATTGTACTTTAACACCTAAGTAGCCATTGTACTTTAACATTTTAGACCACAAAACCTAACAAAAAGTGACAATCCTCTTATAATCTCTCCTAAGAATATTGCGCATAATGGCAAAAGCCATGAGATCAATTATACAAAAACTTATTTCCATTAAAAAATAAATCAAATGTGATCCCACATAAATTTACATAAAATTATAAACTTATAGATACGATACATATATATAATGAATTAAAATAATTGAATCATATCATCATCATCATCAACCGAGGGACCAGTGCCCGTAGGTGCCCGATGCCATTCTCGTTATTCCGCGCCAGGTTTGTCTCTCCAAGGCAGCGTGTGTTAGGTCCTGCAGTGGTGCTCCACACCATTCTATTATGTTGTCCAGCCATTCTTTGTGTGGTCGTCCTTTCCTGTTTGATCCCTCCATTCTTCCAAGTATAACTGTCTTGATTTTTCTACTGTTATCCATTCTGCATATATGCCCAAAGAGTTCCAGCTTCCTGCATATTATTTGCTGCATAAGGTTCTCTGTTTGGCCTATTCGCACATACAATTCTGCGTTTGTTACTTTCTGCATCCATCCGATACGCAAGATCTTTCTGTAGCACTTTCTCTCGAAAGCGAGTATTCTTGTTTCTGCCTCCTTGGTTATTGTCCAGGCTTCACATATGGTGAGGATAAATCAACTAAAGAGTTCTGACACTATAAGTAGAAAAAATAATTTTAACCATTTAAAGCAAATTTTTCACGCAATAATTTTAACTAGACCGTACCTTCTGCTCAAGGCTGGACAGAAGTTGATAGAGAGATTCTGGTTGTTCCACGAGTTTGCCAAGAAGCGGAACAAGCTGCGGCTGAAAAGCTACAAGGCGTGAATACAACACAGCTATTACGTTTCACTCACTGCAGCTGTAAGTGACAGACAATAATAACAAGCGTTTGGTCGTAATGAAGTTCCAATCTGGCAAACGGTTCTCATTATCAGTCATCTATCAGTTAAATAAGAATACCTAAGAGTCTTCAAAGTATCAGGAGCCCACAATATATCTATAACACGCAATTTTAATAACAAACAAGACCATACATTTTCCTGAATAAATAAATGTATTTATAAGCCAATTTCCAATGTATAGTGATTCAAATAAAAAAATGCACTATAAAATTCTAAAAATGAAAATAAACAAAATAATAATAAATAATTAAAAGTCATTCTCATACAATTTGGTTCCTTAATCTATTCTGCCCATGTATAGAATAATTGCATAACACAAGTTCAGGTAATATACCAACACAGACAAAAAAGCTGCGCATTTAAAACTGAGCACTTGCACTTTCAAAGCAGATGATTAGATATAGGTGTGTGTTTAGTACACACGTTAGTTCCTTCCACCCAAATGTTCTACTTTCTATTACAATTTAATGTTCTACTTTCTATTACAAATGTTCTGCTTTCTATTCTATCACACAGTCACATATCGGTACCATTACATACCTATTTCTTTGATGATGTCGACTAGCACCCTGTATACCTGAAAAATAAACAATTCGTCACTTTGTTTACATAAACAGAGATGACAATCATACTTTTCTGATTGATTCTTAATAAAAAATATATATGCAAAACTGCAAAAAAGCTACTAACTGGCAAGACCAGTGTATGGCCTTGGAAATTTCACATGCATATGTACAAAGAATGATTTTTGCATATAAAGTATGCTGAAATTAGGTGCATCAGACTAATTTATCTGCATGACTGTGGTATTCTCCAACACCCTTACAGCCTTGATCGAATTTAATCAATTACATCAAATTGAAATTTAGTAAATTACTTTTTTTTTAAATCAGCCCTTGTATCAACTAATCCTGACAGTAAGCAAAGGATAACATTGTATGTATATGAACATTTATATAGCGCCTTACAATAACCTCACGAAGGCGCTTAATTTAATTAATTAATTAATGTGCAGGTAAAATAAAAAAAACTTACAACTGTATGGCGACAGATCTCGAGAAAAGAATCCGTCTTCAGATATTGCTGCAAAAGAAACAATTCTTGAATATATGTAACAATCAACAAGAATAAACAGGCCGCAAAAATTCACAATTCAGTCAAACAAGCTAGTCTCTAATCAAACTCATCATTTATGCATTTAAAACGATGCATTTAAACCCACTCTACAAGACAGTTCACTAGACAGTTAATAACTGGCTAACATAAAACTCAGTTACTATCTGGCTCAGTTGCTGACAACGAGAGCAAGGAACCGACATGTTTTGTAGAAGCAAGATAACTATAAGCGACAGGCTTAAACTTAACAAAAGTGAACTAGTGAAACGAATTGAGCATTTGTGAAACGACATGAACAGCTGAAACTGAACATGGAAACGAACTCAATTCGGAGCATCAGCGCTTGTGAATAAACTGGGGCCTTAGAGTACTAGCACTTTAGAAATCTGGAGACGTTAGTTAAGATCGTGATCGTACTTCAGCAAACGGAATTAGAGCGGATCCTTCAAGGATGTTATAGACGTCTGTGACAAGGTCGACGGTGCCAGCGCCACCCTCTGGTGAGTCGCAGACGAGTTGCTCGCTGCTGCTGGCGCTGCTGGAAGAGGCACTGCTGTAGGCGCCGGTCGAAGAGCTCGTACGGGGCTTCAACTGCGGCGCATGGTTGGCATAAAGTATCTTCAGCTCAAGCAGGATTTTGTGTAGAACTGATTCAATCTGAATGAAAGAAAGTTGGCAAACAAGATGGTTGATCGGTAACAATTCAATCAATCAATCAACCAATCAATCGATCAATCAATCAAATCATTCACAGTATGGTTGATAATTTTAACAAATCACTCAATCAATTAATCAATCACAAGATGGCTGATCAGTAAGAAATCAATCAATCAATCATGTATAGATCCAAAACTGCAGATCATATATCTGACATGATCTAGTCATGCACGTCATACAATTGTTTATTTGGTAATTGATATGCAATTTGTTAATTGTAATGACATTTGCCTGTGCAATCACCTACCTGCTTGTCTCTTTCTTTTTGTGCAGCGACAAACGCTCGAATGTCCCATTCTACAGATACAAACAATAACTGCTCTTGCGAATGGCTCTGCAAAAGAGTGCTTTAAGATAAGTAGATATTCAAAGATGTCAACAAATTCACGGGTAGCATTCAAACTACAATGATTATTTAAAGTTCCAAAGATGTGCAGACCACAGTCTTCAAACATTTATGTCATCCAAGCAGTTCACAGGATGGCTAAAGAGTCGCCACCAAAATATGAATGCATGATGCATATAATGTATATGCTTCATTCATTAGTTCATTCATTAATTCAATGGACTTACATAGCACACCTTCAAGAAATCTACGCAAGTATGTATGTATCAAGATACTCAATTATGCTATCATGTGTGTTTGTGCAAAGCTATATACAATGACAAGTCTTAGGTCTTACATACATGTGTGTAACATTAGCATAGCAGCTAATTACACAAATACAGAAATAATACCCAGAACCAGCTGCCATAATAATAATAATAATAATTGCCTGCATTTCTTCCTAAAAAGGCTTTCAAACCAAGAAAACCAAGTTAGAGGACAACATACATGAATTGGGTAAAGTAACAACCGTTTATATTATACATCAAACGTACCTGGACGATTATGATGACCATATCCAACGCCTGCTGCCCAGTATTCGTCTCGTCGTTTGCCGTCTCTCATCTAAACGCAAATCAATACAAACACATGTAACATCCAAATGTAAGCCAATTTCAGTTTTGTGATGGCATCAAACTTCATTCAATCATTTGTTCCAAGAATTTATCAGTACATATAGGATCTTCAAAAGATCTACTCAAATTGCTCAAACTTACCAATTGATGTTCACCTAACCTAGCAGGTAACCTAACCTAGCAGGTATTTCACTGAAAAACTAAAACCTGTTCTTTTACAAACTTAAAACAATGTTGTTCTTTTCAAACTTCGTTCATTTAGAGAATTTACATAGCGCCTCTTCAAGGATGTACTCAGAGGTGCTCAAACTTACCAAAAGCAAACCTTCTTAACTTTAACATCTATCTGTAGAAATCTCAAGATTTTAATAACAATATGGTATTCTGCAAGAATGATTTACTTTGTTTACAATGCAATGAAAATGACTAATGGAGATGGTTGCTAAAGAAAAAAAGAATTTAAGATTTGCACATGACAGTTTCAACTCACGTGGAAGTGATCATTACTCGCGTAACTAGCGCCACACGGATTATTCGTCGGAGACTAAAACCAGAAAAAACCCATTCAAGATGAAAAACGCTGTACTATTCTCACATTTGACAGATCTTAAAACAACGTAAATGTACATGTGCCTGATTTTATGTATGTGTTTTCACTTAACCCTTTACCGACCAACGTGCGCCAATGGTATACGGGAAATCCCATAACCTCGGTTAGTAAAGGGCGCGGTGGTCTAGTGGTGGCGTCGTTGCCTTGGAGCCGAAAGGTTCGAGGTTCGAATCCACCTCACCGCGTAAGGACCTTGGGCAAGTCCTTCACTCACAATTGCTCAGTGCTTCGGCGTGAAACTCCGATGCAGTGTCCGCTCTGCATTCGGGAGCGCCTCTGAGTAGAGAGAGCTTGAAGGGGCGCCATAACAAGTGCACATACAAACAAACAAACAAACAATAAAGCGACAAACATCAATAAATTAGATAACATGACAACATAACTCTTCCGAGACGTCTGCTCGTGGATGAAAGTTCAAATGAAACGTCTACCTCTCACTCAGGCAACAATTTCATGTATACACAAATTACACATGGAAATAAAATACCTTAACGTTCGAAGCCGACTTGATGTCGCCCGACTGTTCAACATCGATGCGATACTTGAAGTTTGCACGCGGGTTTACTTCACTAACCTAGAATTCAACAGACGGAAAACACCACCATCATCAGCGTCAACAGATTTATGCACCACCAGTTCACACGCTTAACATGAAGTGGTGCAGTGGTGTAGTCCTAAAAAATGAAGTGGGGGAACGCTCTTTAATGAAGTGGGGGAACGCTCTTTATAATAATATTATTAGTAGTAGTATTATTATTAATATTCCATTATCCCTGGAAAAAAGTGGGGGAACGGCGTTCCCCCGCGTTCCCCCTCCACTACACCACTGAAGTGGTGTTACCACGATGTTCCCCCAAAGCCATAAACGTAACACTTCAACAATGAGCCATATGTATTGGTTTCGCTTCCATTGCACTCTCGTTGCTATAGTGGTGACGCAATGTACTGGTAAACACACTATTCAAAAACTGCAATATAGTTCACTAAATATTAACTT
Source organism: Lumbricus rubellus (assembly GCA_945859605.1). Lineage (NCBI taxonomy): Eukaryota > Metazoa > Annelida > Clitellata > Crassiclitellata > Lumbricidae > Lumbricus > Lumbricus rubellus. The sequence goes on along the minus strand of OX243820.1, from coordinate 30,861,940 downwards.
CATCAGCATTTACATATGGCCTGATTAACGTACTACTTCACTAAGGATGTCCAATAAAGACTTCATGTCAAGAAGTCCACACTGTATTGGTTCTCTATTTATGAAGCATCGCAATATAATGACAAATCATCAATCTGTGGTTCATAGGAACTGTTCACAAAGGACTTACTCCTCAAGACCCCTTACCTGGAAACTCTCAAAGACTTGAACTTGTCAATTCTGCATTTACAAGATAGCTGTTCAACAAATTGCCCAAGATGTCACAGCAACTTCTAGACAATTTTCACATATAAAAAAACTCTATGCAGCTCAGACTTTACAACGGCTTTGGACTCGATTTAAAACTTGTGGAGTGCCACTAAAATTAACAATATAAAACCGGAGTCAGCGCTCAGTTCAATGGATGAAAAGGCATATCATCCTGTATTCATTAGGTCAGAACCTAGAATGTACCAAATCACATACAGTCTCAAGAACTCCGTGCATGCCACAAAAACTAACCAAAGCCAGCCTGAGAAGGTGGTGTTCGATATCGACGTATGACCCATGCTGGTAGCGTTTCGGGTCGTTGCGCTCGCTTTCCACCTCAATGCGAGCCCACTGCTGCAGGAATTGTTTGACTTCGGTGAGGACGCTCTTCATGTCCTTCGCCGGATTCCAGAAGGAAAGCTTCAGGATCTCCATGTTGGTCACCCGCTGCATCATAGAACCCTACGCACATAAATACATACATGTTCACCGAAATGTTACACAAGATGCCCAGACGCTTCCAAGTATTACAAGAGCACGACTTTGGATAGAGCTCTTCATGAAATGCTCAACCTAATTTGCATCACAATGTATTGTATTGTATCTATGAATTTAGTCTCACAGTGCGCACCAATCAGAGGCACTCCCAGTGCGAAAAACCCAAAGAAAAGAAAGTAGTTTTGAGACAACGAAAAGATGCGACTCAGGTCCCAGGCAATAACGAAGAGCATGTCCTAGAAGACAGCTGATAATTAAAAGTAAAAGACCAATGAAGGCAAAAGCTCGAGTTTTGGCCAAAGCAGTCCTTACATGTCATGCTAAACTGACAATACTAAATGGAGCATCTCCGAGTAGTTTGGAGTACCAACGGGTAGTTTGAAGCATCTCAAAGTGATTTCGAGCACCTCTTAGTTTTCTTGCATATCGCTGTATAAATGTTCAACATGAGTGACTGAATGATGAATAGATAACTTAGTCGTGAAACTCTATAGTTTCGCAAATGGGCGCTATATAAATATCCTATAATTATGGATAAATGAATAAATTACAGGAAAAATGGATAGCATGGTCAAACAGTGTGAAACTCCACTGCTTCAAGTATTTCAGCTCAACATGCATATCGGAACTCTGCTTACTTCAACTTGTATAGACGAGTTTAGATCAGTCAAAAAAATGTCTATGAGCAACTGAGCATAGCGTTTCTAAGATGTTCCTAAGGGTACCTTCGACACACACACGCGTGTACACACATACGCAGACATACCTGAAGTCTTGGACGAATAACTTTTACCAACGGTGGATAGAATGGATACAAGTCTATTGCAAAGTCCTACAAAAAAAACAGAAAATCAAAATCAACGCTGAAATAGACAACTATAGTTGAAATCATGTTTTGCATACATGTATGTTTGAATGCACAATTGCAAGTATGCAAATTTATTAACAATGTACGAAAGCATGTGTGTGTGTTTCTGAAAGTGTTCACAATCTGCCTTAACCCTTTAATGCTGAGATGGTAGTAAATGGTATGGGAAATCCTATACCCTCCGGCATTAAAGGGTTAAAGACACATAAGTTTTATTGATCAGCTAGTGACAAAGAGACACTTAAGGCCGACCAATGATGTTTTTCTGGCCTTGCGATCCTTGCCTAAAATCGCAACAATTTAAGAATAAAAGCTTAAATTTGTCATTTTAAGGCTCAACAACTTTTATGTTCTGTTCGTGACTGATAAGGAAGAACAAAATAAAGATTATAAAGCCAGACTTGACTATTTGCATGCTAAAAATGCACTTTTTAAGATTTTGCCCATCCCAAAATTTTCTGAAGATGACACACCAAATCCCCCCCTTGACAAGTATGCAAATCCCCCCCTTGCAAGTATGCAAATTTATTAACAATGTACGAAAGCATGTGTGTGTGTTTCTGAAAGCTTTGTAGATCTTAAGAAATGTGAGAATTGTGACAAATGAAAGTAACTGCAGCACTCACAAGTTGTAATTCGATCCAGTTGTAGCCAAACTTCTCGAGCAAAACTGCCAGATCATCTTCCAACTCACTATTAAGCAAATAAAAAATACAGCTTCAAGTTTAATATAACATTAATTCAATACTAAATAGCTTAATTGGTCCTGCAATTTGGAATCGGCTAACACCATTGACACGTTCTTTATTATTAAGTTCTGGTACAGGCACATTAATTAACAAGAAGATCTTTTCTCTGTCTCAAAACTACTTTCTTTTCTTTGGATCTTTCACACTTTTTTTAACGTGGAGAGGCTGTGTCGCCCGATGTGCTACCAGCGCACGGAAGGACTAAGGTCTTTCACACTGGAAGCAACTCTGATTCGTGTGCACTGTGATAGGCGCTTCATAAATTTATAGATACTTAATACAATACAATACAATACTTAATACAATACAATACTTAATACAATACAATACTTAATACAATACAATACAATAGCGTTATGCAATTCATCACTCTGACCCTGGGTCATTCGTTCCACATCATCACCAATTTCAAATAGAAGTTTAAAACTAATAACAGTTTTATTAAATTAATGTTTGCTTATAACAATGAATTAGTCAGATGATAGTCGTATGAACTGATCATGGTACCGACCTGCCTGACGAGAAGGAGAACAGTTTAACCGACCACTGATAGATGTTGTCATCTATTGCGTCCGCGGTAAATCCAGCCCCCTGACACAAATCACAGTTCAAATAATTAAGATATATATGCATTTACATACTTATTTATAAATACATGTATAAATATCTCATATATAATTTATATAAGCATATATTTATATACAGTGCATAATGAATATAAAAATATATCTTAATATACAGTACATATATATCATATATATCATATATGTCTATATATAATTATATATATTTTGGACTAACCCATACGCTCCCAGTTAATTTGCCATTCCACTTAACTCTGCAGTGGTCTTATGTCCTCTAAGCAATTAATTTAACCCATGGCATTGGTTAACATATCACACAGGAATGCAGCGCTATACATCGACTTTCCAGCAAAGCCAATTTACATGCTATATCATAAAGTGTTCTCCCAATGATTTCTTGTCAACAAGTCCATACTCTATAGATAAAAGATCAAGCAATGCTTTCACTGCTCTCATGCATTCCAACAATAACAAACCGCATTTAACCCTTTAATGCCGAGATGGTAGTAAATGGTATGAAAAATTCTATACCCTCCGGCATTCAAGCGTTAAGAACACAGGTCTACTATCTGCAGATTGACATCAGCTGTCTACGAACCTTAACGAATTGCATTCCGCAAGTTAAATAAAACAGGAAACACGTTGAGCACAGTTGTCAATGAAGTCTAAATACACTGCATAACCTTTACTGCACTGGTTACAATAAGTTCTCATACCTTGCCACTCTCCAGAATCCGCAGCAGGTCATTCGTTAAGATACCAGACGCGGCTGAACTCGTAAAGATCTGCTTCGCCTGATCCTTCTCTTGCCCTGTGACTACAGATTTAAACAGACACAAATCAGCTCTTAGTACTAGATGTAACCTGGTCAATTCAAGCACAGACAGACAGACAGACAAGCAGACAGACACACAGACAGACACAAACACAGGCAAACACAAACACAGGCAAGTAGGCAGATAGACAGAGAAAAAGACAAACATCCTGAAATTGGTAAGGGCACAGTATAAATAATAAACATCTAATATTTAGTCTTAGACTGTGTGTAAAATCCAATCTATGTGAAAGCAGCAAGTAGGATATTTGTAAAAACATTTGTAAGAACAGCAGTTAACGACGAACCATTAAATTACAATTTTTCCATACCTTGAAATGCTGCGACGTGCGAAGTCATCTGCCCAGCACAACGTCTCAGGATCTTGTCTCGCATCTCTTGCTCCTTCTCAGCCCAACGTTTCTATGGCAACAAACAGTTTCGAAATCTATGCATGCATGCACACGAACATATATGAAGCACATTTTTAACCCTTTAATGCCGGAGGGTATAGGATTTTCCATACCATTTACTACCATCTTGGCATTAAAGGGTTAAACCTCATACTGGTACTGGATATGAAGTAGAACTACTTGACACAGCATGACTTAAGGCATGCAGAAAATGTGCAAAAATGCAACGCCACACACACCAAAGAAACAACAAACTCTGTATTAATTATTATAAAATGACAAAATTATAAGTTAAACAGAGTAGAAGACATGCTAATTAAGGTGTCTAATGGGGTTAGTGGTTATTTCAATATATAATTAAAAACCCTAATCTGCTAGAAGTCCTTGTTAGAATATTATTAACTTGACATGACATGACAGGACATTGACTGAAAAATTAAATGCAATCGGTCAACAAAACTAGCTTTCACATGTCTTCAGAATCAAAACAGAACATTTACACATCATCTCCAGATTCAAAACATAATATTAACGTATCACCTCTTCAGAATCAAAACCGAATCAAAACAGAACATTTACACATCATCTCCAGAATCAAAACATAATATTAACGTACCACCTCTTCAGAATCAAAACCGAATCAAAACAGAACATTTACACATCATCTCCAGAATCAAAACATAATATTAACGTACCACCTCTTCAGAATCAAAACCGAATCAAAACAGAACATTTACACATCATCTCCAGAATCAAAACATAATATTAACGTATCACCTCTTCAGAATCAAAACAGATTCAAAACAGAACATCTACGTATCACCTCTTCAGATCATAAGAATAAAAAATCCGTCCTCATTTCTACCTTTTTGCGTGCAACGTCCAGCTCCGATTCTGTAGTGAAAAGGTCGTCCTGGAAGAGCGCAGGAATCTGTTGAACAGAAACGCTCCAGTGAGAACAATTTCTTTCATCGAGCAAATTGAACATGAGTCAGCAAGTTAGCTCAAGCGGCAATAAACAGCTAGGGCTAGTATTCCTTAGACATTCCTCTCATTTTAACCCTTTACCCGTTTGCCCCGAAAATATCCACTCAAAACACGGGCTTAACAGGAAAAATGAACGGGTAAAGGGTTAATATGGTGTTATTTGGCTGTGCTGCGGATGCGAACGCCTCTTAGTAGGACCCTTGAAAAGGTTCCATACAATTTCTTGTGATGACAAAATGAATGAATAATATGAATTGAACTTTCAAACTTAACCCCTTTACCGTGATCCCCGAGTTAACTCGTCCAATTTTTACTAAAAATATTTTTATTACACGGTAAACGGGTTAAGGTAAGGTGTCTGTTTGACTATCGAATATCTGACTCATTCCAACTGAAGATGAGTTGAAAATGTGTGCAAAACGATTTCTGTTTTCGCACCTCTGTATCTTCCATTTCTTCTTCTTCATCCATGTTATATTCATCCTCCTGCTTGACAAAAAAAGAACACAACAGCCATTACGCACACATAGACTTATCATAAAGACATACAAATGAATATATTAGCTGTCAATTCCTAATAAAAGAGCTCTGGCCTACCACAGTGAAGAGAAAAGAAAAAGTTCTTTAACATACAAGATCCTTAAAAACTGAAGAATCTCATGTAATAACTGCACAATAATAATATTAAATGCAATAGTGATCACAAATTTATATATTTACCAGAATTTCTGACATAGTAAAAACGGTTAAACATAACTGATCACTTGGAAAAAGGCAGAAAATGTCTAGAGAGAACAAACAGGCCAAGAATTAAATGCTACAGCAATCAGCTGGATATATTTTTTTAAACCCAGAACGAAGCAACCAAGTTCAGCTTACCTCTGAATTGCTATGACTGTGCCTTTGGTCTCTTCTGTGAAGGGCTGCAGCTCTGACCAAAACAAAGAATACAGACTTTACACTCTGTCTACCATTACAAGCATATAAGCATTAATTTTCAGACATGTATCAACTCCTCTCATAAAGATAAAAAACCTGACACATGAATTCTGTAAAAATGTAAACAGCACAGAATTTTACAGATGGTGCACATGTTCAAGTATTTCAGAAATTATGCTAAGTGTACATTGCTGTTCTAACTGGAAAGACACAAAACATCAGCTCAAATTGTTAATAAATTCTGCCAAAGTTTAGTTTTCATTAAAAGACATTATATAGATTTTATTGACAATGCAGCCAGCACTGCCAGCAGTTTACTTTAACCTTTTCACGATACTGAAGCGCTTCCTATGCTGGGAGCTGAAGCAAGTCCTTCATTCACTAAATATTGTTCGGTAACATCGGACTTGCGTTCATGCTTGCACTTTTTTGAAAGAAAGCCATATAAATTAATATTATATTGTAGAAATTTGTAATGTTGCACAAACTTCTCCTTTGCAGTCAGTAAACTAAATGAAGGAGCAAAGCATTAATAGATGCATTTCTTATCATATTTAATAATAATAATTATATCAAATGAATATTCCTGCACTTACTTGTTTAATATCTGTGTTAGAGTGAACTTCTGTTGCGAGTCTAACAGAAACTGTAGACAAAAAGAACATTTGCTTCAACCAGACCTCACGATATATCATGGATCTACACGAACACAAGCTTTGCAACAATAGACACATTTACATTCAACTCAATTACGTGCATCAGCATATACAATCAATCATAATATATAGATCACCCCTTAAGACCCATTCAGAGGTGCTGTACAGTGTGCAACTGTATATATTATAATTTTTATGAAATATAATCAACTTCATACGCTTTAAAAGTTTCTGGCCTTGACCGGCAACAACAGTTACGGTACTCTATTTTATAGTAAATCTAGAACTATTCACAATTACCGAATCTGAGTTCAGCAGTACACTGACTAAAACCTCTAACCAACAGCAATGAATTGAATGTGTTTCAAACCTCGTTTATGGCATTTGCCCAGAGTTTAATGGCGGCATCTGCTTCAGGTATGTAGAATTGCTCTGTATAGTTTGGATAACCTACAAAATAAGAGAACGATGATAAACATTGCGGATATCAACACTTGACGGACAATGCAATTTGAATTTAAAGAAGACAACACTTGATGGATAACGCAATTTGAAATGAAAGAAGACAATACCTGATGGACAATGCAATTTGAATTTAAAGTCTCCAGCCAACATCATGCTCAGAGATGCTCCGACTTGTTCAATCGTGCTCTAAATGAGAAAACAAACGTTGCACAGCAGAGCACAAGAGCACATAATCAAGAGGACATTCAGCATATATTAGGGCTATACACTGAATAGGCTATTATCACTATTCGGACGTAAACAAATAATTACACCAACTATTCTGCCGAATACAGTTACAAGGGTAAAATCCCAGACTGGCTGCCCGTACTCCAAACAATATGGCTGCCAACGAATGCAATAAAATTAGAGCGCGACCATCGACGACATTATTCATCAATTTAGCTTCAATTTCAGCAGAATGACTGCACTAACCCTAAAACTAACCCTAACCGACCCTCACGACGCCTAACCTGAGCCCTAACCGACCCTCACAACGCCTAACCTGAGCCCTAACCGAACCTCACGCGCTCTAATTTTATTGCATTCGTTAACGGCCATATTGTTTGGAGTACGGGCAGCCAGTCTGGGATTTTACCATTACAAGTAGTGCACAAAATAGGTCTACCGACAACATTTAGTCACTGTGCAGTGGACCTGAATTGTAACAATATATCTGATCTTCGGATGTTGGTGCATGATCATTGATCAAGGCCAATGCCATTACTGGTCTACACACAGGGATCTACCCGACACCCAGGAAGGGATGAACATTCAAAATAAGACAAAGTCCCGATATCAGTTTTTTTCCAATCATGCGGTCGAATAGTGAAAACTAAAAGGTAATTGTATATTTCGAATACATTAGGAAAAGTTAAAACACACGCATTGCTTTTCACGTAGTAGATTTCGGGGATCCGATGGAAATTCAAATTCGAGGATCATGATTTCGAGGAATCACTACGTATCATTATGCCATGATCTTGGCCAATAAAGGTCACTCGAAATATACCCCGCATTTAACAGCAACACAATGGTCGCAGTATTTTTAATCTGGTGTATTTTAAAACATGAAATTCGTTGAAATAGTGATTATTTTGACTGCTGCATGAGCTACCAAAGGAAATGGCGCTGCAAAGTTCATAGAGTTCTGGCGATGGTCTGGTTGGAATTTGACCAGTTCGAAAGTACCTGAAGGAGGAAGATCTCTTTGTCGTTTGCGGTGGTTTCCTGCCATGTCTCGAACTCTTTGAGAAGCAATCGCAGTGCTTCATCTTCTCCGCCACCGCCAGTCGCCATCTTGAATTAATGATCACACTAAACACAACTTCTCGGCAAACGGTCAAAATGCATCAGATATTATGTCACACAATTAATAATGCCATGGATATCATATCAAGGCATTGTATTGGATCTGTGATTGGATGCAGCATACGCTGCAACTTTTGGCAGAACAATCATTGGCATCCTTTACGGCTCAAATCTAACTATAATATTATTGTCAGCATTCGGTGCTGGGATCTTTGGTGCCACAAGAAATTTTGTCATAAGGCCGCTATAGGCTAGGCCTATAGGCGTAAGCCTAATTTAATCTTTAATGCTGATGATGCATCAGCAACTCTTTGCACATCACCCGACCCCACGTGCTCTGGCTTAGGCTATAATTGAAGAGATTTAAATCGCTATCTAGGCCTATAGCACTATCCGGACGCATGGACGTTAAAAGATGATGACCCATTAAAACGGGCAAGTTTTGGGAGGATCTCGTTCGATTTCATTTGAAAATGAACATAGTGCAGGCCACGTACACGACCACTAGGCCTAAATAAGCGTGTAACTAAATTTCCAAGGTATTTTGTGCCCGCAATGCCCCGAATTTATGCAGGATAATCTGGTTTGACCGCTCTTCTAATCAGGTATCCAAATTCTTGCCAGACAATCGCCTTTAGCCCGTTCGATCTCACTAGATTGCGTGCATAAAGACTGAGACACGTAGCAAGCAAAGTCGCCGGTTTGGCTTGATCTGAATGAGTCTATAATACGTTTATCCATTTAATGGTCAATATTGTTACTCAATTGGCAGTTATCTTACTTCATGCAACTACCTTAGGCCTAATTCAATGTAGGCCTACAACTGACCCATTTTTCTGCCACTGTCTGACAGTAGGCCTACATTACTGTTCAACGGCACCTTCCAGACAATGAACTATGCTTACAACAGTTTCGTTAGTGCATCGACTCCCGTCTGTTCTCACATCAAGAGAAATTGATGTTCTCAAAGCTGTTACCTCCCGGGCCATAAGGCTGAACATTTGTGCCATGTGACAGCAGGAGATAGGCCTACTTTAGCAAGGAAGATCTATTATAATAAGGATTTCACAGTTCCGTAAACTTTCTTATGCACCAAAGCAAACGGTTTGCAGTTGGTTGATCACATAATAATTATACTTACTCATTTATTTATAGCCACTCCTTAACTTATTCCACCCGGTGTCAGTTTCTTTTACTCAACTCGATGTTTATCCCAAAAATTTTGACGTCACGCCTTACAAACAGCAACGTGATTCTACTAGCGCAAGTCTACAGCTAGCTTTTATTATCTGTGATTTTGTCGCATGTTTATCATCATTATTATAAGATTATACGATTATTATCAAGCTGATAATTCGATATTAGTCCCAGGACCTACGAGATCGAATAGACGTTCAAGCCAGTTAGCTTACTTACCAATTGTGCAGATTTTGTACTTGTACTTTTCTCAGCCATAAGCACTAAGTAGCCATACTGTCAATGCTTTTCCCCGTTGGTTTTTGGAATTAAACGAAAATGCATACATACTTCGCATTGCATGACATGAAAATTAATTTGTATGGACTCCTTAACTCAACTGTGGCACTTGAATAAACACTGGTATCTAATGTAATACCAGTGTTTATTCAAGTGCCACAGTTGAGTTAAGGAGTCCATACAAATTAATTTTCATGTCATGCAATGCGAAGTATGTATGTATTTTCGTTTAATTCCAAAAACCAACGGGGAAAAGCATTGACATGTCATGTAGTACACTCTCGCCCAAGGGCAAGGAGACCTGAAAAAATTTTCAAACCACTTTCAGCCCTGTTTGACACACATCAACTACTGAAAAAATGAACATGAAGTTGTATTGTGGTGATCAATAAAGCTTATGAATTGAATGATTAAAAAATTGGTTGGATTATTTTGTTGCAAGAGGTGTAAACACATAATACCCATTTATAAAGCCCATCAGTTTATTTCACTATTCGATTTACACAAGCACAATTATAGGCCTCCTTGGTCTCAACACCTAACGCTTATCCATTGTCAGCATTTCCTATTTTCTGTAGTCCTGAAATCTCAGCGATCTTCCCTAACCAACTCATTTCTGCTTTTAGAATAATGTTCTCATCTTTTTCCCCACATTGTCCAGCATTCTGATTCATATAGAAAAATCGGTTGCAGCTATTAATATTAAATAGCAATTACATCTATTACATTTTCTTATTCCAATTCAATAACAAAAAAATTGCATACACTTATAAAGTTACAAAGCTGTGTACTCTGGTTTGTAGAAAACAAAAAACTTATATATATATGCTCAACAATAAAAAATACTATGGCTACCATTCATTCATTCATTAAATGCATTTATATAGCACCTCCTCAAGGGGGATACTAAGAGGTGAATAGCTGTGATTAAAGCTAACCATATACATTGTTGGAAAAAGATTTTGATATAAAAGATTAGTATAAAATATATGACTCTATAGTTACTAATATAAAAATGCTTGATGCTGCTAGCATTATGTTCTTTTACTTGTAACTAATACAAGTCTAATTCTTAAAAGTCTGTTACTCTTAACTAATACAAGTCTTCCCAGTTTTCCTAAAGAAATTGTAACTTGCTAAAATACTATTATACTACATCTCGTCATTGAGACGCGAAAGCTTTAATATTCGTCCAAGTTGGTATCGTCTTCCTTTAATATTCGTCCCAGTTGGTATCGTCTTCCTTTAATATTCGTCCCAGTTGGTATCGTCTTCCTTTAATATTCGTCCCAGTTGGTATCGTCTTCCTTTAATATTCGTCCCAGTTGGTATCGTCTTCCTTTAATATTCGTCCCAGTTGGTATCGTCTTCTTCCTCATCTGAATCTTCCTCCATCGCCTTTCGTCTCATCATATAAAAATGCTTGATGCTGCTAGCATTATGTTCTTTTACTTGTAACTAATACAAGTCTAATTCTTAAAAGTCTGTTACTCTTAACTAATACAAGTCTTCCCAGTTTTCCTAAAGAAATTGTAACTTGCTAAAATACTATTATACTACATCTCGTCATTGAGACGCGAAAGCTTTAATATTCGTCCAAGTTGGTATCGTCTTCCTTTAATATTCGTCCCAGTTGGTATCGTCTTCCTTTAATATTCGTCCCAGTTGGTATCGTCTTCCTTTAATATTCGTCCCAGTTGGTATCGTCTTCCTTTAATATTCGTCCCAGTTGGTATCGTCTTCCTTTAATATTCGTCCCAGTTGGTATCGTCTTCTTCCTCATCTGAATCTTCCTCCATCGCCTTTCGTCTCATCTCCAGAATCGTCTGCACGTCGAACAGTCCACCGCCAGCCGGCTGTTTGACTTCGTTCGTCTCCGTTTCTTCCACCTTGCGGAGAGTTATCCCTGGAAAAATGAAAAATGAAACAGGGTCTTAGCAGGGCTGTACTGGCAAAATTAAAGGTGACACGCTACAATTGCATAGGCCTGTCTGCAGGTCATTTTCCCTGTATACTACACACTACTTGTGAGGTGAGTATACTCGCATATACGCTCGATTACAGCCCTAGTCCTACGATTATTATTGACAACCAAGCACCGATTGAAGTCAGTAAGCAATAATCATTGTGAGTGAAGGACTTGTCAAGGACCCTACAGTCTACACAGTAGCCAAGGAATGCTTAAACACTTGGGCTTGTCTTTTTGGAACTACCTTTTCAGTCAATCCATGTAATAAGATTTTGGTTCGGGATCCATCCTCCTACCTTGACTGCTTGAAGACGTTCTTATTTCTGTGGAGCTGATGTCGTCTCTGAATAGCTCGTATTGTAAGAGGTCCTTTAAAAATTCTCACATACGGTGTGATGTGTTGCAATTGGCTATTAATCCCAATATTAGTGCACGTAAACAGAATAACGTATTCCACTATATATGACCATAATTATTAGACCAATATTAATGTGTAATTATAACCATACTATTAATCACATATAACAAGAACCATGTGTTTGTGAAGACGAGTATTGGCTGAATTAAATGAATTAATGATTACTACAGAACAGCTGAAAACAATGAATTCAGAGAATGACAATGGATAAAATATAATTATAGACACACATACCAGTTCGAATGGCATTTAACAGGTCGCCCCTCGATTCCCTCTTCTTCTGCACTGGAGCAACTGCCCGCAACTGGAAAGCACTTCCAGGAATCGGAAGAACTGATCCGGTGGTTGGTGGAGGAGCAACCTGCGTGACTGGTGGTGGAGGTCCAGGAGGTGGTGGAGGAGGTGGTGGAGCTGGTGCCAGACCATCTGTGGGTGGCGCTGGAGGTGGCGGTGGTATGGTTGCTGATGGTAGCTCTGGTGGTTGTGGAAAGAATGCTGTATTTCTGTCAAATTCTGTGACAGAATATAGAGTGCCTAAAACGTGCCAAAAAGAACTTGTATTTTGAATTGCAGAAATTACTGAACGATTTGCAACAGCAGAGATTATAACTGAAAATCTCAGATCTGTAACTAAAACTGAATGTGTAAATTCTATAACTATAACTGAACCTTAAGTATTACCACTGAGACATTTGAAAACAATTAATAAATAATTTACAGAATTTTATATCCAAAATAAGGAAAACGATTTTATTTTAAAATAAAATTGTACACTACAGAGCACTGTAATTTTGCATAAGGTACTATGAGCATAATGGGCTATGAGTTAAATGTAAATTTTATACAATTAAAATCAAATAATTAACAAGGGAAGCACTAGAGAGTGGAAGAGGTTACTTGAATTAGTATGAAACAAGGAAACTTGGGGGCAGAGGTACAAATTGCAAGAAACCGAAAGGACCATTCGGATCAAATTCTTTAGTGCTAAAGTTATAGACTTGTGGAACAGTTTGGATGACAGTACTGTCTTGGTGGACACAGTCGCAGCATTTAAGAGGAAACTAAAGAAATTGCGCTGTTAAGCATTACAGGTTAATTTGCAGTGGATTTAACTAACACAGATCTTCTGAACCGCTTAATTAAAACCCCATGTTATGCTATGTTATGTTAAAATGTTAACTAGTATTAACCATCATCTGCTGCTGGCTTTTATTCAGTTCTTTCTGTTTCATTCTGTTATAATTTCCACTTTCTCTTCATGCGCTCCAATTAACATTCGCCTATTTTTAATTATCCCATATTGATCAACTCTGTACCTAAACCTGTTTAAGTACTCTAACCCATCATCTTTGCTCTAATCAACCATCTATCTAAGGCCCCTACCTAGCGGGATTTCCCTTCAGGGGTACCTATTGTTTCTGTACTTCCTGCTTTCTGAACATTTAATCACGCATTCAACAATTATCTTAATCTTATTGTACAAATTTATTGATCCCAACAATAATTATTACACGTTAATAAGAATAATAATTACGACAATTTATATGGCTGTGTTATGGCACCATATAAATCGTTATTATTATTATTATTATTATTAATGTGTAATTGTTGGTAGCAACAAATTTGATTTGTTACATTTGCTATCTCAGATTCTCAATCAATAACTAAATATAAAAATACGATACAACGATCAGTACCTCTGTTTGCCAGTGGCCGTAGAACTGGTGGAGGTGGCATGGAATCCGCCTCTTCCATGTCATCTCTCGACTCAACTCTCCCATTCAATGCTGGTGGTGAAGGCGGAGGAGGTGGAAGCACGCTGTCCCGAATCGCTTCTCTTCCAGCTGTGGCACTGTTTCCCATTAGAAGCGAAGGAGGAGGTGGCGGAGCAATGTTGGGACGATGTGATGTTGATGTTGATGTTCTTGCGCCCCTCTGGCCTGGAGCAGTTGGCCGACCGGAAGTACTGCCTTGCCTGCGCATGTTCAGAGGTGGACCCGGTGGATCGCCGGATTGTGGTGCTGCGCTCCGACTGTCAAGAGGAGAAGGTGGTTTGACGGTAGTTGGAGTGGGTGGCTGTCCAGGTTTTGGTTTGATTGGAGGTGGCGCATTCTCCCGTTCGACCTTGTTTATCAGTTCAGCCAGCCGGGCATTCGTTGGCGCTCTCACTGTCACCGCTGCTTGAGCCTGAGCCTGTAACAATGTTGAGTTCATCTTAATGCAATACACTTTGTGGTCAACAGTGATCTGTATTGTATTTAAACATTTATAAAGCGCCTTTTGTAGGGTTAACCGTTCATAGGCGCTCCCAGTGTGCAAGGCCCCGCGAGAAGAACCAGGCTTTGAGAAAAGACAAGGCAGAAGAGAGAATGCCAGACAGAAGTATAGAGCGATTGGCGCATTCCAAAGAATAATGTAATAGTGTAATCAGCCCATGCCAGCGTTATGTTAGTTCCAGCCAGGGTTTAAAGTGGGTGGGAACGACGCTCCCACTGCTCTCGAATTTCTTGGCTTGCGTTCCCACTGCTCACCATGCATGGAACTCTTGAAGCATGGGCATTCCCAATAAAACTTCATCAGCATTCTCACTGCTCACAGTTGGCATTCCCACTGCTCACCCAAACCACTTTAACCACTGGTTAAAGCATTAATTTCTATTCTTATTCAATTTCACTGTCATCATTTTTATTCTTGTTCCAGTCCTTCTTATAAGTTTAAATAAAAACGAATGAATATATATATTTATTGTTATTAATTTTTTAGACTCAGCAGAAAAAATATGAACCTGTCGTTTTTTTCTCTTTGGTTTCTTTTCGTTCACTTCTTTCTTGATCTGGTTGCTCCACAGCTCAAAGAAGAAATCCGGATTGGTGTACAGCTTCACACAGTCCTTGCCATCATCTCTGCACAGACAGAAGACAAGGTTGAAATTAAGATGCTGTCCAATAGCTGTCATTAAACTCCAAAGTAATAATATATGTAAACATGGGCGCCCGCACATAAAGAAAAGAGGGGCACTTCCCCTGAAACATTTACACCATTTTAAAAACTACTTTTTGGTTCTTAACAAATCTTTTAGCATCAATGATAGCTAGTTAATGATACAAAAAGTGAAACTTAAACATTACACTTATAAACCTCTATGAAAGAAGCACACGTTCTAAATTTCCTGCTTTGCATTTTTCAAGCTCTTTTCCAAGAAATTTAGCCACAACCAATGTGTTTTTTGCTCCTCCTTCAAAAATATCTGCGAGCACCCAATTATGTAAATGTAGCATATGTTAAGTTTAGTTTGTAAATTATGTAATGTATGCAAATGCAAAACATATAGCTGTAACGTGTTTGATTGTAAATGTGTAGACTCTTGTAGAGTGTAACATAACTGATCATAACGGATGTAGATATAACAGCTCACTTTAATCCTGGTGATGTCAAGAGCTCTTCAAACATTACTGATCAAGATGATAATGAAATAGTGGCTGCTCTATTAGAACCCACTCAATGCTGCTGCTAACAATCATGACTGCTCAACCAATTTCAATACAATTTGTTTACAAATTTTTGCCATGTACAATGTACATGTAAATATACAAATTCATACATGTGCATGTGCGTTCCAATTTTCAATTATACTTCGTTGTGCCTATTTTTTTACACTGCCTTACAAAGGTTTCAATAAAATGATTGACTTATTGACTAAATGCAGTGGCTGTGCCAGCAACACAATTTTAGCAGACCTACGTCAGGGTCATGGCAGTTACGTATTCAGCGGGTCGAAGAAATTTAACGTAATGAAGATATTACAAATTTAAAAGAATTGTTGGAAGGTCGCAAGACAGGTCAATTGTAAAATAGACAGGTCATAACCTGTGGTAGTGTCAACACGATTCATTGATTGATTAATTAATTGATTGATTGATTGATTGATTAACCAACCTGAACTGGTTGAGTTTTGAGAACGCTGGCACAGGTTGACCACTGTTGTAAACGTCAACGACCGCTTTCGGCCGTTGATGGCTGAAGGACGGGTCTTTTGTTGGATTACTCTTAAACGGCTTATAAGCTCCAATATCATCCAGAGAAACTGAAACAAAAAATAAATAAATACTAATTATGGGTGCCATTGATTATTATTTTTTAAATCAATTAATTTCCAAAATTTAATAAATACTAATTATGGCTGCCATTGATTAATTTTTAAAAAAATTGATTGATCTCCAAAATTTAATAAATACTAATTATGGCTGCCATTGGTTAAATTTTTTTTATCAATTAATCTCCAAAATTTAACTTCGATTAATCAATTAAATTCAATTACTTTGGTATGTGCTATGTAAAGCATGAAAATTAGTTAGTTACTTCTTCCTACTGCATCATATGTGTGCACACCCCCCCTCCTCCCCCTGAAGGAGGAAAGGAAGGCACTGCATATCAAATGCATAAACACACCCCTACCAAAAAATTCAGATGTAAACAAACGACCAATTCCGTCTTACTGACCTTCTTCCACCGTTGGGTTGAGCTTGGAAGCCATTTCCTTCAGCGTATGAACACGTTTCGTGAGAGTATTCGTTCGCAGGACTGTCGCACTTGCCATCTGCTCCAGCTCGTCAAACATTTCTTTCGACTGACGGCACATGCACGACAGCTGTCGGATGACGTTCGTGAAAATGCAGTTGGTGATTTCCGTTAATTCGACCGGTGCGGCTTTCCTGTTCAACGTGTTTTCTCCGCCAACCCTCGTTATGGCTGTTGGTTCCACCCTCCATTTTACCATCGGCATTCTGCAATTTTCCGATGGTGCCCAGAGCTAGAAAAGCTTTCGACTCTGAAAATAATACGAACAACAATAATGGCAATACTGTTTTTATTTGTTTCTTGTGTTTGCCAAAGCGTGCCATTAAGCTCTCGACTCTGATGCGTTCCTGAATACAGCGTGGACACTGCATTGGAGTTTCACGCCGAAGCGCACCAGCAATTGCGAGTAAAGGACCTGCTTAAGGTCTCTATGCGATGGCTTGAGGTGGATTAGAACCTGTAACCCTCCGGCACCACTTCACCACCGTGCCAAACTGTAGCCTCACCATAGCACTGCGCATTATTCAATTTGTAGTTGCAGTCAACACAAAGCCACTGTCACCTATTGCTTATTATCCAGCAACACAGCGTAGTTACATATTCATGTGAATACATGCAATGCTTGTATATTTATATGGACACCTCTGTGGTTAGAAAATTTTCTAGTCTGCACCAGTTTTTAACTTTTAGATACTGAAGGACCCCTGTAAATTTGCATAAATAAAACAACATTGATGATAAGAACACAAATGATGATGATAATAATTGTAACTATATAATAATATTGCACACAATATCCTGAAGGGAGACCACTTGGAGCTTTAAATTTACGGTTATTGTAACCATAACCAAATTTACAGATGAAAATAACTACAAACCTGCAGATGCTGATGTAGGCTATACCCACCAAAGTTACTTCTAAAGTTCTCGATGCACACGAATCTCGCTTGGCTAAACTATAATACGCCAACTATAATTAATAACAAAGATCCTTGTTATTACTTCGGCCCGATCGGAATTCAGTTGGTAAAATATATACGATAAAAATCAGCCGATAACAATAAGGACCCCCAGATAAAACTCGAGCTGCAACAAACTAACGTTGCTTTGAACTTCCTGGTATATGAGGCAAAGTTCAATGCAGAAGCGGATCTCTCCCTCCCTGTCTGTCTGTCTGTCTGTCTCTCTCTCTATGTGTGTGTGGCGCTTACACAACTTAGTCTTGACCTCAGTGACCCTTTCAGCGCTGTGCTGATTTGCATAATAATTATTGTCCCAGGCCTACGACGGACTGCGCGTTTAAAATGTTATCACAGTATGTATTACTGACGGCTCGAATACATTATAAAATACTTGATGTGTGTGTGTGTGCATGCGTGTTTGGGTGTCTGTGTGCATGATTGTTTACATACTCGAAATCTCAAAATTTATAAAGCGCCATTAAAAGCCAACTGCGGGGCACCAGCTTATTCACGAGCGCTGCGAGGATCAGAGGGACGAATACTCAAGTTTCTGTTTGGCCATATCTATGGCGTGTGCTGAGGTTTTAACCGGAAATTAGGTTACTCGGTTACGCGTTACTATTTCTTAAAGTTATTTTGCCGTAAAAACACGTTTTAAACTAATTACAATTTGTACGTTGCTATACCAGTTGCTAGGTTCAGCGGTTTTTCAATCATCTCTCCAAGATGCCTTTTCCAAATTGTCACAAGACGATATTTATTTTGGACAGGAGTTGTTTTTCGGACGTTAGCGAGCATTCTATGGATTTTGATATGTTCATGAAAACTAAAGCTCCTGGTTTGATCCCTCTTGCGCCAATCTTTAAATCATTGTGGACATGCAATATCGAAGCAGTTCTCGAATATATCCGAATTGTTTACGATGTGTTTCCATCCGATAAACTGATTCAGCTGATTGTGAGCGATAATGAAGCGTATTCGTTGAACAGTTGGAATCCTCAGGAACAGAGTCTGCAGCACATGACAAATATGCTGGCTCGTTTGCATCCGCCAGACAATGTTCATGCAGTTTCCAGAGACTCCAGTATTATTAAAGGGATCAGTTTGGCGGTTGAAAAGCTGTGCCAGCCAAGCAAGATACAGCATGAAGTTCGTACATCTCTTACCGAACTGGCCACAACGTGTGTGAATAGGGGACGCATTATCTGCTTATCGTCGTTCAAAAGTGACGAGTTTATTCACAAAGTGGAAGGCTGCATTTTGAACGTCCTAAATCAACATAACCAGCTGGCGATGAATGCAGACGTACTGATGCCAATCGACCACTGTGAACTCGTCCTAGTTGACGTTGTGCCAGTCGGACACATGAGTGCCTGTTCTCCTCAGAAGCAGAAGCAGTTGTCTTCGCTTCTGTCGAGCGAAATCCACACCAGCCAGTCGGGAAAATTCGTCGCCTCAAAGCTGGTCGAGTTGGTCATGGTTCACTTCAAACTGGCGTCGACGACGGTGACCGGCATCCCGATGAAGGAAGAACAGAACGCGATGTCATCCGCCAACTACGACGTCGAGCTGCTGCATTCGTCGGACGCGCACATCGACATCGTCAAGTCGGGTCACGTCGAGGGTTTGGTGGCGCAGTCGAAAGAGAGTCTCTACACCGACACCGTTACCCTAAAATGGTGCACGCCGAAAACCACTGCCGTCGAGCTGCAGCAGTGTACCGGGACTTTCCGAATCACGCCGGTCGACGTCAACAGTCGGCCGTCGTCGTGCCTCACGAACTTTCTGCTCAGCGGTCGATCCGTCATGCTCGAGCAGCCGCGCAAGACTGGCAACAAGATCATATCGCACATGCTGTCGAGTCACGGCGGAGAGATCTACATTCACGTCCTCTCGACGTGGCGCTCGATGCTCGAGGATCCTCCGTCGATCAGCGAAGGCGCCGGCGGACGACTAACGGACTATCGCATCAACGACTTCGGCGAACTCATCAAAGACAATCGTTTGGCGCCGGTTGCAGACGCGCCGAGCTTAACCGTCGCGCCTTTACGACGATCGCAGGCGAGGCTGGAGCGGATGACGAGGCACTGGCCGCTTGTGATCAGCGAGACGATCGTATTCAACATGACTTCGATCATCGATCCGTTGCCGGCGATCATAATGAAGGAGAGTATAAGCGAGGCGGAGGTTTTAGAATGCAAGAAGGTTATCTATCACGTCGTCGCGATGGAGTCTCGTAACGAACCGCTGCCCGTTCCCGCTTCGGGCATGCGAGGAAAGAGCAACAAGAGAGACGAGCAGTACCGCCAGATGTGGAGCGAGTTCGAGCGCCTCGTGCGTGCGTTCAGCGACGCGTCCGATCTGCACGAGAAGGTTCTCGAATGTTTGCTCGAATGCAAGAAGAAGAGTACGGACGAAACGTCGAGTGCGCCGCTAACGAACGTCAAAGACGAGAAAACGTTTTCGACGGATCTATCGTCCGACAGAAGTCAAAAGGCAGGAAGCGACAAGGACAAGGTGGAACTTAAAAAATCCGGCATTAAGCGGGAACTTGAGTCTCCGACTAATGGAGCATCGGAAAAGAAGTTTAGGATAGGTTTTGAACCCGCGTCTTCGCAGTCCTTACTGTCGATGTGGACCAACAGAATGAAGACGGTGCACAAGACGTCTTGTCTGGAGTTTTCGGGACGGCAGAGTGCAGTGGGAAACAAAGCAGATTTGTATCAACGTCTTAAAGAAATTGCGATTGCAAATGTAGATGGTGAAAAGCCTGCCATTACCAGCTCTAGAAACAATAAGTTTTAAGCTAGTTGTGTTGTTATTGCCGAGACAGAACTTCAAAGTTTTTGGAAGGTAAAACTCAAATGCATCTTATGTATGCTAGCATTTCATGTTACATTTTTAAATTTTAATTTAACGATGCTAAAGGTTTAAATCATAGCATGAATTCAAGAGCAAAGCTCAATGTAATGTTCAATCGGAATTCTGTATTTGGTATTGAACAATGAGATTTGTGCAAATGACATGTTAACTTAAGTACATCTACTTCTGTTGTACTGCTATTGCTACCAGTACTCACTAATTATACTAGTTACCAGTACATGTTTCTGTTTCAAATGATTTTAATAATGAACTTATAAAATTTTCTAAGACTGAGTTCCTGTTTTGGAAACACTAGCCAGAAACTGAGATAAAACCAGCTGACGTCTCTTTCTGCCTGTTCTCTTTTAAGTATGTAGTTTTGCATGTCACTCTACTGTTTTGTTTCTGTACCATGTTCGAGCCCATTATGTAAAACCATTCACTCACAGATACAAGATATTAAAAGAGCAAGATCTCACATGTATGTTAACTTTAACATGTGCCCTCTTATTATAACAACATTGTCATACTGATGCGAAGTTTTTTAAGCCAAATTTAAGTTGACTTCCATATCCAATCCATTCTCCTGGCAGTTTATACACAACATACAGTATCAGAATTTTCCAGTCAAATCTCCATTCGAAATTTTTTTAAGACGTGGGTACAAATCAGCTTGTCTTACTTGAATAATTTCCTAGCAGTGACATGCAGAGGAAATCTTACAGTGAGGTCCAAAAATACTTAACGTAAAATAAGATCCCTGAGTGCCATTAACGTAATGTACAACACATTACTCGATCATCTTCAATTCGTTTCCTTACACAACTCTTAAATAATTATTTAAAACATTCCTAAGACGTGTGCATTCAGAGAACGCTACAACACAAGACAAAGCTCAGCTTCACCAAGTTTAATTTACAAATTGTAATGAAATGATTCAAAGAGTTCAACAGTTGTTTAAAATGCCATGTGGGGCCAATAGCTGTAGCTGAAAATGTACATTTCAACACAAGAGGACACACACACGCACAGACAGAAAGATCATAATTAGCAACACCTTTGCCTTATTTGAATAATTTTCCTAGCAGCTGTGACATGCATAGGAAACCAGTTCATACAGTAACCATTCATCACTAAAGACACATCACAAAATTACTATAAGACTGTACAAGTGTCAGAAGACAAACCAATGCTTAAATCTAATTTATTCTGTCATGAGTGGGAGTAAACTGTCAGTACAAAACAAAGCTAAATTGTTCAAACTAGCACACATATGTATTTTATTTACTCAAGGAATGTTAACAGGTTCTGCTGGAAAGCGTCAAGCACAATGTACAATAATAATAAAGAAAATTTATATGGCGCCGTAACACAGCCATGCCATTACATGGGCACCTTACAAAGCAGCTAGCATGCGGGAAATTAACTAGGCGAGCATCCACAAGCAGTGCTCTATACGATTCTCAATATACACACCTTCTGAGAGGCTCAGAAAAGGCACCAACCACTTTTGCTATGTAATAGCGCATAGTTACTCTGCAAAAAGCTCTGCATGAATGTTGACATTACATAATATCACCATTCACCAAACAATATCACTCCAATTGCAACAATCACTCTCTCCCCTTACGTGTCTATTGTTCTGCCTTGAGAGACCTACAAATTATAACAAGGTTGAGGTTTAAAACAATACTTGCTCTAAAGTGGAGTTATGTTTGGGATAAAAATCTGCACAAAGTGCTATATGGAGATTCTACTAAGTGCGTGCACACAAACACTCGCATTAAATATAGATATTAGATACACAATTACACATCATACGTAAATGATATATACACGGTATGGATGAGTAAGATCATGTATGTTGTTACATATATTTATTAAATATTTTGAACTCTGTTTACGTTATATTATGTGTATCAAATATTTATAACTCTATATATGTTATACAGATATGTATTAAATATCTTATATTACAATGTGCACATTTCAATGACTCTAAGTGCTGTTATAGACACTTAACAGCGTTACTGCAATACCATAATGTCTTGCTGTTCAATTATTCATTACATCAGCTGTGCAATATCTTGGCAGTGCTATCTATCTATCTATCTATCTATCTATCTATCTATCTATCTATCTATCTATCTATCTATCTATCTATCTATCACAGCCACATGCTAGCATGCGATTACTATACTAAAGAATTTAAATTACAGCAAATTTTAATTATAAACATCAAAAGAAGTACAAGCAGAAACTAAAGGGTTAAGGTTGAGACTGATCTGCTCAACTATTCCCTTGATAATTACATGAAAATGGCACAGCCAGTAACAGTCCAAGACGAAGCGATCCATTCAAATCCTGTGATCATATATTACATACACAGGAGGATTACAGGATTTGGGCGATTTGCGTATGGCAGGGCGAGAAGCCACGACAAAATGTATGCACACACAATAAATTGCTAATTATAACATCCACATTAGCCTATTTAGAATTTTACGCAAGCATGGGGGGGGGGGTGAGCTTCCATAAAATGTATGAATTGCAACCGGGGGAGGGGTCGAAAATGATTCTTTGTTCTTACATAATATATGGATGCGTCCTAACAAAGGCAAACAGCAAACAAGAATACCCCAATGAAAGTTTACTTTACACTGGATCATTCCTGGGATAGACAAGCAAACCTCGTTAATCCCAAGTTATACTTTGCGGTCATAAAGGAAATTTTACCAGCAGTGCAACTAAGAAAAATATCACATTAGGAATAAAATGTCTCCAAAACCATTTCTTCAGAAAGCAATTGTCCACAATCTAGTCTAAGCAAACTCTCAACTCGCGTGCTTAGAACAACTGTCTTACCACTCAACAAACAGCATCACCATCAAGCAATCACAAAGTTGTAAAAAATGCCACAGAATAAAAAATCGCATTGATCAACGACATATTTCAAATAAACCGCAACGGGGTTACCAGCTCAGAAATCTAGTCAACTAGTGCATATCAGCGGCCATGCATCTCCAAGTGTACCGAGTTGAGAAACGCGTTCAACTTTCAACCGATATGTTTCATGTAGCTAAAGAGAATTTCGGACAGTTTATTAATGGCAGCTTCACGACCGCCGTGCGTTGTTTCGTGGACGCACTCCTTCAAGGCACTGTTTATGTACGATTCCGTTTCCTTCTGCTCTCCAGATGATGGAATGCTGTGTAGAAGTCCTCCTGTAGCACAGAAGAAGAGAAGAGTTAACTTTAAATCAAGATTAGAACCACTAAAAGTTAACTTTAAATCTTAGGACCACTAAAAGTTACCTTTAAAACTTAGAACCACTGCCAACTGATTACCCAAATAAACACTCGGTGTGTGCAGGTTGTTAGACCAGTTCAATGTGTTCATTAATTCATTCATCGAGAATTTGCATAATGTTCTTCAAGAAAACCAGTCCAGCCATGGTTAAAAAGAAAGGTCTTAAGAGTTGTTCTTCTCATTGGATGCAAAAGTTTGCACGACAGTTAAACTATCGGTACAGAGCATTTCAAATTATCCTGGTAAAGAATTCTCTTAACCCTTTGTAAACCCGTTTATTTTTCCTGTTAAATCCGTGTTTTCAGCGGATATTCTCGGGGCAAACTGGTAAAGGGTTAACCAACTTTCCTACTTATCCAAAACCATGATACAGACATCTTTCAAAGAGGAAGGAAATCTGAAAACATCACATCAGACAACTTGTTCCGATAAAGCAACAGCGAGCAGGATATGTCAAAAAGCATTTAGAGTACAATTCAAGAATGCCAGTATTTTTTACACACACATAAAAAAATTCAGATTCAGCAAAAATGTATTATAAGTGAAACAACATTTTAATTAATTTTCCCACTTATAAAATAAATCCATCGTAGCATAATAACGGCAGACAAGTCCCAGACTTACGATGTATTCTGCTAGATTTGTCGGCTGCCTCGCGATGTTCTGGGATATCGGAGAGAATGTTTCGACAGAGCGTGGAGTACATGTAGGCGCTGCTGATGGCATGCAGGTGATGGCACTGCGTCTGTCTTTCGTTAAAAGACAGCTGCGGATTCGACAGGTTTCTCCAGAGATTGTCAAAGCAATCTTCGTTGCACATCGTTTCCCTCAGATACGCCTCGTGGTCTTCGTTTTCATCGTCTAAAACAACGTCAGCATAAACCTGATTACCCTCCTCAGTCTACGTCCAGTTCACCTTGAGCAGTTTTACTTCTATTGACCACCAACTCACTTTAGAGATTTATATAATTTATAACTCATTATTAAGATTTATATAGCACCTATTCAAGATCATCGACTCAAGAACACTCCCAACCCAATCCTGGTAAAAAGAAGTCTTGAGCTTAGAGTAGAAATTGGGCAAAAGGCTCTAGGCGCTAGGTGTAGTACCACGTGCAGCCCATTCCAAATTGCAGGGCCAACAACGGCAAAGACAAGGTGCTGCATAATATAAATCCATGGGGGGAAAAGGAGCTCAGCCTGTATACTTAGGGTGAAGAAGAGGTGCTCCTGTAAAAAAGAATTCATTGAGAGCATTAATCAGAGATTAGATCATCAAAAACACCAAAGTTCAAAATGATTTTAAAGCCTCTCATTAGTTATCTTAGAGAGATGCAATAATCAATGAATGAATCACACTTAATTAATTGCCACAATCTGAAATCATCAATCAACAAGACCAAGCGTCAACTGTGAGTACAGACCGTGCTCAACGTAACTACACAGTCACCGTCTCAAGAGGGTTGACTCAATACAAGACGATCAACCGATCGGAAACCACGTCCACTGAACGACTTAATTTATGGCGAATTCACCTCATTCTGAAGATCTTTCTATGCAGAAGAGCACCAGTGAGTAAACACTTGATTATAGCAAGTGTTCACAAACCTCTCAGCATGTGTAAACATGAGCCTGCCACTTGGAACGCCTCAGGCTATCAGAATGTACAGATATCGTTCATAGCCATCAATACTACTTATGATTCTTTATTATTATTTAGAGTATTTATATAGCGCCTCTTCAAGAATCTACTCAGAGGCGCTCTTCATGATGTCTAATGTTCAACTACAGTTGAGCATTTGTTGAGTCAGAGGAGTTGTTCAAAAACTTTTAAACTGTCTTAGATAAAATAAAAACTATTCAAACTGTTGATTTGCTTCAATAAATTTTGCATACTTGAACTTTGGATGAGTATCAGCTCCTCGTAATCGATTAGGTAGATCTCTCTGTCATACGATACGGCGATGTTTTCGTATTGAAAATCTTTGTACAATGCGAACCACGTCGGGTCTGTATGCTATAATACATGGCAGAATATCAAACATCAACAATTAAAATAATAATAAAGTACCAATGTATTCTGATTAAAGATAAAACTTTCATTGATTTGAATTTTAGCTAAAATAAGTACAATTTGTTCAGCAAAAGGCGCATAACTTTTCTATCACAAATGAAAATAAAATAACAGAACTTATTCGGCTTACTCGTGCTTCTGATTAATTACAACATAAGAGAAAAATGTGATAGGTTCAATGGTCATTTTTCACTTTGAACCAAGCTGGCTGAATCTTTTCCAAACCTGCATATATATCAGCACCATGATGAGTTCTGTAATTTCATGATCTTCATCTCAAAACGAATAAAATTTACAAATCAAACAGATAATATATTAAATATGAATAAATAAGTAAGTAAACCTTACCAGCACAAGACAACTTCCCATACAATACAACAACACATACAAAACAGCAAGAGAAGCACAATGGGGCCTAACACGCGCAGACCAACACATCTTTGAATGAAAAGCAAGTCAAACAAACCTCACCCAAAGTATATTCACGAGACCGAGCAACTGCAGAGCAAATTCCGCTCTCTCCGCAAACGACTCGTTCAAGTAATGCTTCAGAAGGACTCCTCCATGCTCGACGACGATGAGCCGACCACACGCGCCGTGTATCCTCGGCGAGATTTTGTGGAACTGTTTGTCTCTCATGAACTAGACATTGAAAAGAACCGTAACAAGCATGATGATATTTATGAATATGTCTTCATCAATAGACAGTTAGACACTGAACTGATATTGGACAAGCTGTTGTGTGACAAAGCGACATAGCTATCAATATTCAATTCAATTCATTTTATTGCAACCATCAACCATAAACAATTAGTCATAGTATAACATGCTTCACAAATCGGAAAGAAACAAGGAAGGCCCTAGGAGATGAATAATGATATCCCGCTACAGGGACACCTATTTACATCAGAAACATCACATATACTGCTAATAAATTAAGACCAAATTATAATAATAATAATATTTGTGTTAACTGTATATATTGGCAAGCTCATTGACCATTGTGACCAACTGCAGAAAGTAACATTGAAACACAATTAAACAAAGCTCACAATCATCTTGAACAATGAACATGTCTTGGCAGACTGTAAGATGCCCACTAATTTTCTAGCTCATTTTAAATGCCAATAGAGAGTGAGAAGCCGAGTTGACTCAGAGACACTTGGGGTATCACGCCACATCTTTCAAGATCTATTTATATTTCTAAGCAAGAGTGTTTGACGTCTGTGCGTACTGTGTAATAAATATTTCATTCTAAAGCAAAAGTCTACACCCAGAAAGTACTGGTCACCTGTAGAAGGAGTGACTCCGGCTGAACTACCATCGACGTGAACAGAATTGCGCGCTGTTCTGGCGTAAGGTTGCTAGGATCGCTATCTTCACGACCGCCGTAGAGCTTCGAAAATTCAACAACGAGATCTTCAGACACACACAGGCTATATCTACAGAAAAATATGTAACCATTACCATTGAAAATTCAATTCAATAAGCACCGAAAAGCATATATGTGAAACTATCAGCATGCTATACAAAGGAATGACAACATGTTAAACATCCTAGACTGTGAGAGAGAACGGGGATGAGAGAGAGGGCATTGTAAGGAGCTTCAAACGCTAACTAAGCAGAAATACAGGGTGCATGCATTCGTTTATCTGAACCCTGTATAATAGTGTATATCGGATAAGACCTGTACATGTATGTCATTAAATTAAATGGCCAGATATTTAATATCACAGATTTCAAGATTTCACTATTCTGTAGTAGCATTGAACCTAATACAATGTCGTTCTGGCATCTGCTCTGCAGGCGTATTAAAACCTTCATGGTAAATTGTTGGCTAAATATTTCTTATATCAAAAGCACTTCTGCATTTGCTTCAGATTTAAACAACAATTTATAGAACGGCACAATCCTTTCTTTCACTTCTCCATGGTTAATTGTTCCAAATCGCATAACAGCGAGCAGTAAATTCTTAGTAATTTTTAATTGTAAAAAAATGCTTTTAAAGTTGCACAAACTCATTCAGAACAGTAGCGGCACTTTCTGTGTAGAACTACACGCCAAAAGCCCCGAGGCGCTGCATAAATATATGACTGAAATTGTCAGAACACCATCTTGCATGTTCTACAGCCTCTTCTGCAACAAATTACTTGCAGGGTCTTTGTCCAAGTGTGTGGCCCTGCCTCCTTTATATTGCACCTTCGTTATTTGAGGAAATTTTGTTGTTCCACCATGGGTGTGCAGGGCAATCACTCTCTCCGCTGCCCTGTGCACAGTGAGCTCCTAGTCCCTATGCAAGAACCTCAGTTTCATAGCAACATGTTTTCTCTCCTGTTGGCCCCATGGTCTGGAATGGGCTACCTCTGGCTCAGTGCTTGCTGCCAAGGGTTTCTCTGATCAATAGATTGACTCTCTTAACTCTTTCCCGCCGGATGGGGTCACCCGTGACCCCATTAACAGCATAGGTATCAAAACAATTCCGGCTGGAATGAGTTAAGACTGTCATTTTTAGTCAGGGCTAGATCAAGAGCGCTCCCAAGTAGTGAGCTTGAAGATGCA
Organism: Lumbricus rubellus; assembly: GCA_945859605.1. Taxonomy (NCBI): domain Eukaryota; kingdom Metazoa; phylum Annelida; class Clitellata; order Crassiclitellata; family Lumbricidae; genus Lumbricus; species Lumbricus rubellus. Next base: position 30,833,161 of record OX243820.1, on the reverse strand, counting down.
CCATATAAATCCTCACAATGAACCATCTATGAACACTCACGTTTAGTATGTGAGGCGCCCTTGTAACGGCATGGCTGTGTTAGAAATCGTCATTGTTATTATTATTATTTATTATTATTACTCACGGCAGTGAAACGGGTCCACCCTCCGCATACGATATCTTCCACGCCTCATAGAGAAACGACGGATCGAAAGCCTTTCCCTGCTGGACGTAACTCGACTTGTTGAGAACGGTCGCCGACACGTTGCAGTCTTCCGAGCCGGTCATGTTCTTGCAGATGAACCGATCGAACGACTTAAACTCCTTCGGGTAGAGCTCAGACGACAGACGCTTCACCGCAACCGGAATCTCTTTCCAACTGCCGAAATAGACGCCCTTCTGGCTCGCCTCCGTTTCCACCACGGGAATCTCCACCAGGACCTCGTTCTTCTCGAAGGCCTCACACATGTCGACGCCGAAACACGCCGGACACTTTCCCCTGTCCGTCCACGCCATCGGAAAAGGCTGAAGGTCCCTCGGTTTGACGTAGAAGGAAATGTGCTTCCTCAGCCGCAAGACTCTCTCCGCCTCCATCCTGTTCTCCCATTCCTCCACGGTCTCGATGTGCTCGTCGCCGCCGTCGGGTTTTATGCGAGTCAGGAATAAATAGATAAGTATGAACAAGACGAGTCCGAGCACTGTCGTTTTTGGACGTCGGCAGCAGGCATTCAAAACGCAGGTGCTCAGGACCGACACGAACTTAAGAGGTGGCTTAGCCATCACTCAAGTCACCTGCAAAAATGCATATTCAATCAACACCTAGGACAGATAACAGTTGTCATGCAGAGTGGTTCATTTAGAGCTTTGTATACATATGACAAATAATAATGTATTCAAAAATCAAAATAACGAGACTTAATGTTGGTCGTAAGCAAAAAGCAGGTCCCTCAGCTATCCGTAATTAAAAATTGAAAGGTCTAGTAAAAATTGTCAGAATGTACCATTCAACCTTTTTCAAGCTGATTACGCACCATAGTCTAGCTTCATGTTTCTACATGTCTGTGAATTTGAAGTGGCACAGGTTAAGTTTCTATTGCCTGCTAGAATTACATCTGATTTCATCAGTTGACGTTTCGTTATGATCTTCTATTACGATTTCACCCGAAACGATCACCAGGGCTATAACAGAGGGTAAATGCAGGTACACAGCGTGTATTCATCTCACAAACATTTGTGTGTAGCATACGGGGAAAATAACCTGCAGACCAGACAGGCCTAGGAAACTGCAGCGTGTAATCAACACTAATTTTGCAAGTACAGCCCTGGCAAACACCAATACACCCAAATTTCTAGGGTTATTTTTGGGTCAACGCATAATGTAATATGGTTACATGGCAGTCAGTATGCATGGTCTAAATCGGAAAGCTTACTCCGTGCAAAACCGCTGTTTATATCAAAAATTTTAAGCTAACACGATACACATTTAAATGCTGTCAATACAGAAGACCGACAAAACCTAAAATGGCGCCGATGCATACCTGTGCGACCACGAGTGACGCGGATCACATAAAAACTAAGCTATTATCTATCGATCCAAACACGAAAACGATTTTAGTCGATGACCTAGTTGCTCTTTAATAAAAAAATCCGACTTTCAACAACTAACAGCGTCGTTGGGCCATGACAGTCTAAGAATAGAAGGTGGTCTATGCTTAGCAGACTAGGTAGGAGGGGGGGGGGCATACCATAGATATAAAAAAAACGGACCATTTTTTATATATAAAATAATATAATACATAATTATATATATCGATATCTAGGGACAAAGATATCTCAGTTGGTGTAACCACAGTATAAATGGAACTATAGAGATTTCGAAAGCATACGACCTAAATACATGTATGTTTATTACCATCATTTATGGAGCGCCACCTTGCCATGACGAAGCATCCGTCAACTGCTCAGCTCGCGCAATGGTGCATGGCCCACAATAGCTACTGTGGATTCCTGTTAGTCAGAATAAAATTTAAATTGTCCTGCTTGACTCACAAAGTCCTCAGTGCAAACATGACTCCCAATTTTCAATCGCTACTACCTCGTAATAACCTCATTATATTCACCTTCAGTGGCTTCTAACTCCACCCACCCACCTAAACAGCCGGGCTCAATCCCAATCATCCCGGACCAGTCTTCTTCCACCCGTCATGAGTTTTGGCTCATTTCCCCCTCCCCCATTTTTCACTGGGCTCAAGTTGCACCCCCCTCCCCTGCATAGGGAAAGAAGCCTCTGTTGGGAGCCCGGTAGTGCATTGGAAAACACACTCACATGGAGATCAGTGGACCGAGTTCGAGCCCCGTAGGGCGGACTTGCTTTGTAGGCTGCTATTAGCGCCGTGTTTTTGCAGGCTGTTCTGTTAGTAGTTAACCCTTTAATTCCGGAGGGTATAGGATTTCCCATACCATTTACTACCATCTCGGCATTAAAGGGTTTGTCTTGTCATTTGCATTCTTGTGAATTGCTTCAATTGCATATATAAACTGTACAGTGTAACCGGTTGTGGTCTGTCAACCGGATTGTTTCAATAAAGAAATAATATTAACATCGTTCGTCTTCGCTGCTTGCGTTCATCTAGAACAGGTCTTTAATTCGGCTGAGCCACAATGCAAAACATCCATTATGAGCTCGCATACACTCCGTATTTCTGCTCCCAAGGAATGGAATTATCACTCTTTGTGGTGAAATCCTTTTTTCCTTCAAAATGTGGCTTAACACTCATCATTGTTGCTTGGCCTCAAAGCATTTGGATGAGTTGGCCATCCACGCCTCAATTCACATTTCGATGTGTCATCGTCATTGTTGTCATCATCATCATCATCGCATTGGTGCTAAAAATGGTGAGTTATGATCTTTGCCAGGCTAACTTCCATAGTGTAGGCCTACAATGCATGAATTGATAGTCGCTAAATCTGTACAATCCGAAATTGAGGGTGTTATTTCCAACATCAAAATAAAGGGAATGCAACTGTGCATATACGACAGGCAAAACAGTCAATGGGTGAAGTTTTATTTGAGAACAGACCAGAAGATAATCCAGCCAACAGCTGGCAAATAGCTTTGACTAGAGCACATTGAAGCATTTGGGTAGAAAAGATTTTTCCAAACAAAAACAGCATGTTCATATTAACAAGGCCAGCTTTAATTTGAAATAAATGCACATTGCACAATGACATAATCTATAATGCTCAGATACCATACTACAAACATTTAAAACAATCCCTTTTCAAACAATACACTGGCAATGAAATATCTACCGACTGAATGACTGTCAGATGCATCAAGAACAGTTGAGACGTGGAAGTCGTGAAGAAATAAAAACACGATTGACATCAGAAGTTGGCAAAATCCATATTCCTTCGCAATATTCACATTGTGCTTAGCCACCGCTCTCTCCACAATTTAATTCACACCACGATATCCTATTACTGTTTTCATTCAGTATCCTTGTCGACTATGAGGTCGCCAAAGTACGCAGTGATTGTCTTGATTTTGCGATTTAGGAGATTCTGTTCAACTTCAACTCTGCTTCCAGGTCCTGCCAGCGACGATACCTAAAGCACAAGCACCACTGGTAATCACACAACGGAATTCAAAATGTAACATACAAATTACACGCATCAACTTATCTACTTACCTATCTATCTAAGGAATTTATATAGCACCACTTCAATATAAATATTCACAGACACTCCTGACCCAGACATGGCCAAAGCCTGTATGGTGTTAACTTTGTTGATTTTTAATTAATTTACCAATTGAGATCATACATCACTGCGGACTGTTTAAATGAGTGTCAAGCTATTTAAGATGTTCAAAGTCCATGTATGGATTATATGCCAGTCTCAGTCTAATGTTGTTTTGGGTTTGATTGCATCAGAGTTCATGCTATTTTCAAACAGTTCCATTTTCGTCTTCAACATCTATTTCAGCTAATAGAATGCAAATTACCTCATTAATTTTAATCTTTACAAAAACCCTCACATCAATGTTCGTTTTCTTTACTAACTTACACTGATCATAATGACATTTTTTCTTCAACAAACAAAAGATTTGTGGTCACCAGATTGATTCAGCCTATTTTGGTACATAAACGGCACTAAAACTTTGGCCAGTAAGAGCTGACAGGGCATGACACTTACAACAAGCCTGCCTAATCTTACAACTTAGAAATTTATACTGAGTTACAAAACAGATAGTACCAGCTGCAAAAGTACCTGATCCATGTTGACATTTCTTGGAAGAAAATATGCAATGTTATCAGTAATCTTTTTTGTCTTCTCCCAGATATCAAACCTGTAACAGACAAATTTTATGCCCAACATATCAATTTTCAACTCAATAAACAAAGCGTGAAATGAGAATGCAACAAAGGAACTATTAACCGAGTAGTAAAACTTATTTTTGTACAAAGATCCAAACTATATTAAAGGACAGATCAACCAACCATCACACCAATTAAAAAAACAGAAAAATATAAAAGCCCAAGAAAAATCAGAATGATAATATTTCGCCTAAAATGACCAACATTGAATATGACTGATCATAATTCAAAAGATTTCTTAATACTTCAATGATGACCTGCATTAGTTTTCCAGTCACCTTTGTACACTGCACTCTATCAATAAAAATTCACTTACATAACCAGAACCATAGGTTTTCAAATTTATCTTAAAGTGACAGTATGTAACAAAACATCTCTTTTACACACAATAAATAGTTCCAACAAAAATCAAAGGAGAGAACCCTTAAAGGATTATTTTCCCGCGGTCACGATTACGCAAATAAAGTGAAAAGAAACAGCAACAGGTTAAGCAAAATAAGTAAACAAGAGAAAACATGTCTTAACTACATGTAGTTCTATAGATCTCAGGAAATGTCTTAAGGTGATGTCGTGTGTGCCCAGATGATCCATTTAGAAAAGTAGCAAAAAAAGAAGAATAAAGGCTGATTCATAGACAATTGCTCAGCGCTTTGGCGTGAAACTCCGATGCAGTGTCCGCTCTGCATTCGGAAGCGCCTCTGAGTAGAGAGAGCTTGAAGGGGGGCTATAACAAGTGCACATACAAACAATACAAACAAACTAACCCATTTGGTTCCATCATAGTGTCTATGTCAAAAACATCTGCACTGAGATAACTCGGTCCGCCCCACGGAGGACTCAGAAAGACGACGTCGGCCTTCAGTGACTCCGCCAGCTGCATATAATCACCGACGATAAACTCGATACGATCCGCCACTCCGTAGACCTCTGCGTTGTGACGAGCGTATTCGATTTTCACCGGATCTATATCAATCGCGATGACTACAAAAAACAAAATACATAACTGTCTAAAAATAGCTAAAAACTTGGACCTGCAAACTTTTTATTGCAGGGGCCACAAGGCTAAAATTGAATTAAATAAAAAATATAAAATTTTTATAACTGAATAAAAATAGAATGTCTGATGTTATATATGGATGTCCAAATAAAATAATTTGCAATAGAAAATAATTGTGTTCTATCCTGTACAAATTGTCAATTTTTCATACATATTTTTGTTAATTGTTTGAGAGAAGAGGGCTATTTTTGAGGCCTGGCGGGCCACTTTTGGCCCGTGGGCCACGGGTTACAATATACAGGTCATGTAGTACAGAAGGTGAAAAAATGTGAGTTTGCCTACATAAAACAGGCAAATCATTGATACAACTGTTCCAACAAAGCATAGAGAACTAGTACAAGTTCTTGTATAAAACTATTTGGATGAAATTCATTTCATCCTTAGTTGGCAAATCAAAGTCGTACATGTGGTTAGTGAAACAGAACGGAAAGTCTGTTGAATTACCTCTTTCACAAGTGAATGCAAACTGAATCGTATTTCCACCAACGCCACAGAACGCATCAATGATCAAGTCACATCGACAACGATCTGCTATGTGTCGGGCAATTCTTTCAGGAGTCACAGAAAACCAGCCCTCTGACAAAACAAAATAACACGTGTATGAATTTATGTACATGTCCTCATGGCTAAATTGTCCAAAACGTTATGTGCTCGGTGATAATTTCCAATAATTATCAAAAAGTTTGAACAAGCAATTTGTAGATCATCATCATTGACTGATAACAACAGAGAAAAAGTATATTCTTTATGAACTGTATTGCAAATTGCTGTACAGAGATATATAACAAACACTGCTTAGAAGTACAACACGCAAGTGAAGAACATTGCAAGTAAGTGCAAGTTATCAAAATATAAGGAGAGCTACCTGGTTAGAAGAATATTGAGGCTGAGATATTCTCCTATACTATCAACACGGCTTAATCTGTACACAAAAGTCACTGAAGGTACAACCAAGCTTGTGATCTTCATCAGTACAGTTACAAACAGTTAAGCAGCGAGCAGACAGTCCAAAAAACACTATCTAATCAATGAGTCAGCAACCGAAGAATTTCACAAAACAGTTTACATCAATTAAAACTTTTATTCCCCCAGCAGCAGAAACGAAAAGCAAAACACGTCGGCGACTGTTATTCATAAACAAAAGTTCTAAACCCTTTACCAACTGAGGGCAAAGGAATTCCCCATACCATAAACTACATTCTGGTCAGCAAAGGGTAAAAAAAACAAAGTTGAACGAACCTCTGTCAATTTTGATGCCCTTGTCGAACCGCGAGAACAGCCTGTACCGTTGATACCAGTATTTCTGCAGCTTTTCATCTCTGCACGCTTCTGACGTCGCGTTCCGGTTGTCATCACACTCGGCTTTTGTTCCGTCTGCCCTACGTACGGAAAGTGTCATTTCCTCATCATCGCCATTCTGTATTGTTTCAACTTCGTCAGATTGACTCTGCACCGCAACATCCACAATCACTTGGCAATCACTTTCTGGCAATTCAGAATCGCAAGACGCTACACAGTCTCCTGATAGTCGGGAAAGAGGTACTGTCAAATTTTCGGACATGTTTTGTTCGTCGCGATCAGGAAAACCATTGTCGTTTAGACTGTTCGCATCGTCTGCGCTGTCCTCTGAAGCTATCAAAGTCTTGACTGTTTGCTTACTCTTCTTTTTCTTTAAACTCTTGGACGTCTGCTTATGCTTGCGTTTACAAATTTGATTTTGTGGGTCGGAAGCTAGGTTTATTGCTCCTTCGAGTTTAACTTTTACTATGTTTGACGTTTTCGCCTGTTTTTTGTACCTGTTCAAAAATCAATGGAAATCATTAATTAGATTTATAATAAAATCGCAACTGGTATAGATTTGACTCGTTACATATAAAACACTGTTTCAAAAATGTATATTTAAGAAAACAATGATGCGATGGCATAACAACAGTGACTATTCAATATTCTAAACACAAAAATTAGCGGATCAATGACATAGCTTCTTCACAACTTTGAACCCTTGAGCTCATAGGATGCATTCAACTCAGTGGTTTAATACCATTTTTTAAAAGCAAATCCATAAAACTTTGCATTAAGACTAAACACATCTTGATCAGTAGATTTTACACAGCACAAGTCAAACTGTGCATGTAACGTCATAGTGAAGTAATGAAACATTTCTTATTTACACTGTTAATAAAATTTCATGTCCAGAACATTTTCTGTTTTCAGACAAATATAACTCTTCACCATCTGAATCAGCATTCTGCAAACAATAAATTTAGCAAACATATAATACTTCTATTCCATTGTCAAAGTACCTTTTGAACAGAATTGTGAAGAATCTATAATCTACCATATACTTTAAAAAATCTATTGGTTGCAAACCTGGCAGATTCCGTAGATACGGCAAATCCCATGTAGTTGAAAGTGCTGAGGTAATCATTTTCTCCGTTCTTAAATGGCTCGAGTGATTCAATTTCATGGCTGTCAAAAAATTGAATTTCCTCTGTAGGTCAAATATTTAGCTAGTTGAAAGCCCATGTGCAACCAGATGTAAAGTTGAAAAACCTCAAAGATTGTGGAGAAAAATCTAATAATTATCAGACTAAGCTGTACATTGTACAAAGGTATTAGAATAATATTACATAATATATAATATGTAAAGAATTTTACACAAAAAATCCTCTGCAATACATTAATCATTCTAGTACAACTCACACAAGTTTTGCAAAAAAACACATTCATAGCAAATAAAACTTGTAAGTTACCTGCCTTCAAAAAACTCCAATTAATGCCGCAATTTTTAGATATAATTTCTCACAAAAAGATTCCATACAAACCACATTCTGCTGAGGAGAAAGAAATTTATGCAAAGAATATTCAATGATCGAACTAAATTTATGACAATAATTACGGTAATCTACAAATGTACAAACTAAGTTCACAATTATTTTATGACCGTGCCAAAATCAATTTACAAATTGAGCGTGAGCAACTGAACTGATTTATCATCAGAACAATACACAGCAAAGAATCTTGCTACATTGTCTTACCTCCTAGGTAACCTGATGATCGGAAGTTCCTCAGGTGGTTCATCATCTTCATCACCATAGCTATCATTATTTGATCTCTTTGCATCACCGGATTCTGTGTGCGATGATGCCAAGACGTGAGATGCGGAGGATGGAGTGGCCTCACAAGAATCACCACCTCCTAAAGATAAACATAATAATTATTATTATTATCATCTTCATTTAATTTAAACTGACACAATATAGAATGATTAAAATTATCCATCTATTTACATATATATATCTATCTATTTACATATCTATCTATCTATCTATCTATCTATCTATCTATCTATCTATCTATCTATCTATCTATCTATCTATCTATCTATCTATCTATCTATCTATCTATCTATCTATCTATCTATCTATCTATCCATCCATCTATCTATCTATCTATCTATCTATCTATCCACCTATCCACTCATCCATCCATCCATCCATCCATCTATCTATCTATGGAATTCAAGATAACTATTCAAAGGTATGCATTTACTCTAGATAATAACTCTAGTTTGACACCATAACCTGCCAAAAAAATATGCGTGTGCACAGAAGAACCAATTCGAAAATCCATCTGCAATATGATATGCTAGAAAGTGAATTCTGAAATAGCACAATCATGGCAAAAATCACAAATTATTTCATTTCAATTTTTCATCTTTAGTACACAACCTCATCATGAGCGAAAAAGGCAGCACAATATAAGGTCACACTGTATTCCAAAGAGACTCAAAAATTTACCATTTTTCGAACCGCTCTTCCTTTTGCCCGTCTGACCATCTTCTGGCTCTCCAAGTTCTCCTAGATCTTCTGCCGCTAACGTTTCACCAATAGCAGCCGTACAATTGTTTCCTATATCTCCTGCAGTCATTTCACAAGTGTCGTTAGTATTTGCTCCTACACCTTCTGCTATTAACGTGTCACCGGGATCAACAGCAACAGTATAATCTTGAGTATCACAAGTATTCGCCTCATTAGACAAAACTATATTCGAGCACAATCCATTAACCAGAAAATCATCTGCGACACCTTTAACAAACGTTTGCATGAATGCATCATGCAGCTGCGAATACATTTCGCTGTAATGTTCTTCCCACAGTCGAGCCCACAGGTCGCTGTAGTCCTCGGCAGAATCCTGCTGCTCCAGATTCACGACACCTATGACAACATCCCGAGAGTACAATTCCGTCAAACCATCTTTGCATTCTCCCGCTGCACAATCAGCTTCCCTCACTCCATTTTCCATGTAACCGTTGTCAACATTCTGCGACTTTTCCTGCTCAATGTCTTTACCATCACTAATACAGAATGAATCGTCAGAATTAGTTTTACAGCCTGTGTCAATGATGTCTGGGATTTGCTGGACAGCACTGTAGTAATTCGGGTCAACGTTGTCGGGGTATTTCTCCACCCATGCCTTCCAAATCAACTGCTCAGAATTCTCAGTCCAGAAGTGAAGCCAATCTTTCTCCAGTTTCTCAGCGAGACCAGCACCTTTGAGACAAGACACTGAAACAAACATGCAACATATTTCTATAAATCGACGAACATTCAATAATTTCAAAAGATAAACGATTACATTAGTTTGACTTTTGAAGCGAAATTGTCAAATCACTGTTTTACACATAGTGCTAAGTACTATAACTGACACATCAAACTCTGCAAGTAAAGCATAAAACTGCTTTTGATACAGACAACACATTAACAGTACAAATCTGATTTGTCTATTCATTCATTATGATTTTTACATAGTGCCCTTTCAATCCTGACTCAACCTCAGTTAAAGAGATTGGGATGGATGTCACACCTTTACCATAAAACACTGCTAACAATTCACCAATCATCCACCAGACCACACACAAAAAAGATCAAAAAATAAATTGTTGCTAAATGAAGCAACCTCACTGGCTGCAGAGATAAGAAAGTGCCACACTTCAACTCGAGCCTGCATGTATCGGACCGTCCGTCTGGAACCGTCTAAAATTACGTTTTATTGCATTCGGTTCTGGGCAGCTAACATTCTCGAATTGTCTTAAAAAGCATGTGCAAACATCAGTGAGCTAGCCAAAGTGTGCAGTGTCTTTGTGAGATACATGAAAGGCACTATATAAATTGTATTGACACATACATCATCCAAAGTACAAGTCCTAATAGGAATATAATGTCAATGAGTGTACTCACATGTTAAGCCGTTAGACAAAGCATGACAGATCTGCGAGGTCTGATCCACCGTGTCAAGGTCATCCAAGTTTTGGTCACCACTGTCAGCGCAACGTTTCGAGTCGCTCCTCTGTGTGTCTCTTTGAGCTCGACTACTCTGACCTTTAACCCTTTTCTGTAATAACACAAAGAAAACATCATCAGAATGGATCAGGCAGAGAGGTATTAAACTTACACACAATTTATCATTAAAAGATTTATCCTTCACAAAACTTCCTAGCAAACTCAGCTTTGATGATTACACTCACTGTACACTGTCAGTGGGAAGATGAGACGGCGAAGGAGAGGACTGGCCACTTGCCCTGATATGCAGAGGCTAAGAAAATGAAGTCTGTTTGTATGTGCACTTGTTATAGCGCCCCTTCAAGCTCTCTACTCAGAGGCGCTCCCAAATGCAGAGCGGACACTGCATCGGAGTTTCATGCCGAAGTGCTGAGCAATTGTGAGTGAAAAACTTGCCCAGGGTCCTTACGCGGTGAGGTGGATTCGAACCTCGAACCTTCCGGCTCCAAGGCAACGACGCCACCACTACACCACCGCGCCCCACACAAAAGTCGTCAACACTTCATACCCATGGCTGCCTTGGCGTTAGCTCAAGGGACAGCTTTACCTCTTATCCTGCATATTCATAAGAAAGGGAAACAAACGTGGAAAAGAAGTGAAAGTGCGCAAAGATAATTTCAACATACCCGGCTTGGTACCCGTTTTGACTGAGCAAATTCAACAGGAAGACCCATATCCTTCATCATTTTCAGGCATTCATCATCCTCCTCTTCTAGGGTCTGCAAATTCTGAACTGCTCGTCGAATCTCCTCCGCGACGCACACACCCAACGCACACTCATCGGCCGAAGCGAGTTCTTCGTCACACGATACGTTCTCACTGCACTGAATTTCTTCACCTGAACCGACCGCTTTGCTTGACCATGCATCTTCACTCGTACAAACTTCTTCGTATTCTTCGTCATAATCGTCAGCAATGTCTACATCATAAGCTGGTTCTTTATATCCCCTGTTATATAATCGGGAATCTCTACAAAAATGACAATTCAAGCAAACACTCATAAAACAGACTAATAAAAAAAAATTATATACAGTTTTATACACATCTAATTATTTTTAAGTGGTACAGTAATTATTCTTCCTCTTGGTATGTTCACTTTGATAATTTGACAATATATATAAGAAAGACTAAGTGCATCATAATATTTGATGTGTTCGAACACATTCTGATATTGCAATTTCCCATGTAATTTATATAATACAAAATTTGTCTACAGAAAACCTCAATTTATTATTTAGCAAGAGTCGAGTCGAGAACATTCGCGAGAAGATTGTCTTGCTGGGGCAAAAGACAAATTGGTCGTGCCATAGTTTCTGAGTGGTTCCTAAAAGGCAGCACCACACTGAGGCTGCAGAGTGTTGTTTTCGGCTGTGTTGGAGTTAGGAGTACCTCCGGAGTAGCTATCTTGAAGAGGCGCTATATAAATGCTAAATACGAATGAGTTACCATGGCCCGATCTTTAAAAAAAAACAATTTTATGACAGTACTTACACAATGAAGGCTCGAGTGCACATAACTCTTATGGCATGTGATACTTCCATCGGATGATTTTCAAGATACATCTCAACTTCCGCTAATTTCTGCCAGTCTTCGTACATCCTGTACATTCAAACACGAAAGTGAAAGCACTTACATGTTTATTTTTCAAAACGCTTTCCAACACATAGGGTGACTTCGAATGCTTAAATTATATCCTCAGTGTAATATCAAAATATTAAAACTCTTAAGGCGCCACTAGAAAGTCAAGTCCAGGGCACCAGCTTATTCGTCAGGGCTGTGTTGAGTCACATGTTGTATGTAGGCGGCGTTCAAATGAGTATGGCGTTACAACAATCTCTAGTCTTGTAATTGAATAGCCTATGTTGCAAGCATGTAGGCACAGGCTTAACCGCAGCTCAGTTGATTATCATTCATTTGCCCATAATCTAAGAAATTCGTGTAAAGTATTGGTTGTCAACATAATTATGCAGCAATACCTTGATAAAACAAGATCCAGAGACGTGTTATAAACAAAATAAGAATTTTATTTGGAAAGCACGCGGTTATTATATATTTCTTTGGTGAGTGCGCCATTAATGCAAAAGGTAAGTATGTAGAATCATCATCGCTTGTGTCATGTTTTATTCATGTTTGAATTCGCAGTCTTTGCTTATTGACTATTCTAGATATCGCACCGCATCAAAAAGGTTCTATTGCAATAATATTTGATTCATTAAGATTCTCTACATTTTGGACGGACGGCTGAGTCGCCGACCGACGACATTTTCCATTTTCATCAACGGAATTTCTGAGGACTTTCTAGGAAAACATATATATATATATATTCGTTTTATTGACAAAATCATTTTTCCCTGCCAAAATAGCTGACGACCCTTTTTTTAATTCATTTCATCATGTCATCGAAAATCTTTTATAACGTCGCCAGTATATTCATCAAATGTGCATGTCCTAACACTTAACGATTGGGGGAGGGGCAAATGCATGGACGATTTCCCCATCGCAAACATTGAGGAGACCGTCCCTCTAAGTCTCTGCCCCTGTTCAACAGTATAGCAAATATGTATAGATTGCACTCATGTACTGACGCTTTTTCTCGCTTGAATGATCTTACAAAGTACGTCACGATGCCTCTGCATATGAAAATATAGTCTGTGGTTTAAATGTTATGCTTGTCGTGTGTTTACCATTTGAAAGCAATGCCCGGCGATGCAGACTGCAGCGGTGGGAGGCTGATCATTAATAAAATATGCACAATTTAAATAATTATGTATCTGGGCAAAATATCGAGTTAAACCGATTGATTCCTGAGCAGTAAACGATAAAACATAATCATAATAATTTATGCGGTTAATACTACGAAGCGTAAACTTGTTTAATGGAATTTAAGTGAGTTGTCTGCATAACGGTATACATAATAATTTGTTCTACACACATAACCAGCCATGAGCGCCGACAGTTTATCAAAAGGCATAAAAGGTAAGGAATTACAACTAATTTATTCAATTAAAGCGTATTAAGTGTGAAACATGTTTGAGGCAATACACGTTAGATGTGCACATGTGATGAAAACATATGAACTGTTCAGATTCGTGGTTTGGAATAACATTATTTCTTCACGGATTCCGATCTATCATATATGCCCTACCTGTCTACTTTAGCTACCGTACTGTGCCATACTTTATTTGCAATGCTTTTCTATACTGAAAAAGACACTAAAGAACAGAACGGGGACGTTCATGACTCCATAGCGTACAGTACAGCAGTGTGTTTTTTATGCACCATATGCAGGTGACATTATTTTGTGAAAATACAGCAATGCAATCCATTCCCTTGTCCCTATGTCCAAGTGGTGCTGTCAGCTTCCATAGATTTGTGAGATAGTGGATATGTATCTGTGCATTTTATAAATAATTAGTGTGTACAAGTCTTCACTTATTCCATAACCACCATATAATTATAACCTCGACCCTGCTCAGTTTTTTATGAATTGATCGGGTGACATCCTTCGCCATCACTCGCCTATTTGCCTTCGTTTATTAAAACCTGAGTGAGAAACCGCATTCAGTATATGGACGCCATGCCATTTCGGGTCCCACATTCAGGGACTATGCTGGCCCAAGATTTAAATCTCTGAAATGGGTCAGCATTGAGAAGCGAACCACGATTCACATGTTCTCTTTCAGAGAGACACACGAGATGCAGCCTTCAGCTTTTGAGTTTCCCTCTGATGTTTGTATATTAGTTTGATAGGCATTATGAGAGTTCCTAATTTTTTTAGTAAAATCATTAAATTTCAATACTTTTATTTTTGTTTGTTGACAGAGGGCATTTGCGATGTTCTTGGTCGCAAAAGTCGCTTTCAGCTGATAAAAATCTTTCAGTTGGAGGTGAAGCCACAGAAACTGGAGGCCAGAGTTGTTGTACGTATTCATAAAACTTTTCTTTAATTAAATATGTAAATTAAGAATTTAATGACTGGACACATTAGTTCGCCGGAGTTATAGACGAAGACCATTTTGTCATCATTCAAATGGTATCACTGTTTTTTTAGTGTAGTTGTAGATAGATATTTATTTTAGCCACTGTTGAAGTAAAGACTTATGTGGCATACACTATAGGTTGGAAGATGAGTGGGTGAGACAGAGGACTGGTCAACCGCCCTCATATGCTGAGGCTAAAAAAATGAAGTCGCTGACACTTCATACCTTGTGGCTGCCTAAGGGCCAGCTTAAAAGGCTGCTCTATTTTATATGCACATTGCACAGTGCTATGTAAAATTATAAATGTTTTAAGTAAGAAGAGGCCTTTTGAAATAACTAAAGTCATGATTCCTTTTTAAATTAAGTGCTTTTCTTTGTTGGGTTTCATTGGATTAATTAGATTTATGTGTTTCTTAATTTGAACAGGTACTTACTGAATACAAATTGCACATCATCGTCCCCAAATTGCCAGTTAAGGTTAGCATATACCTTGCTCGGATTGTGTAAAATATTTGATGCAGCCTGCTCAATATAACATACCAGCCATGGTATTGACTTTGAAATATAAAAAAAATTCCTTATGACGAATGCCTATAGATATCATAAGTTCATGGGCGTCCGCAGCGGGGCGCAAGGGGGCGCAAGTGCGCCCCTCTGGAAATTTTCGCATAGTTGCACATAAATTTAGAGTATTTGGTTGTGATTGTTACAACGCGATTTTCAATGTGATTATCGATTCGTTCTGCAAGTTGAACCTATAGCCTATTTCTTTCTTTGGACGCATAACGTATAGGTAGGCTATAGGATTCAATCGTGGTAATATGGAAATTCAAACTGTCACCCATTAAATTTAGATCATACATGACAATTATTTAAAAGTTTGCGCCCCCCTAGAAAAATTCCTGCGGACGCCCATGCATAAGTTGTTAGGTTTGTTGCTATTATGATTTGGTTCCACGTAAATTTCTCAGTTCAATGGTAGAATAGAACTAAATACTTGAAGCACCTTTGCGCTGCCTGCTTTACCTGTCTTCTTTAACTTTTCTGATGACTTCTATAGTGCCGTTCCCATAAAGCATCACACATGAATTAATGACCGTTTAAAGTTTATCCATTTTATAGTCAGAAGTCATATTCAGTTGAAGTTCTGAGCCTATTTCTCGATCTCCATTAGTCCAGGAAGACGAAAGCAGGCTATGATAGATAAGCAAGTTATAGGCATATAAGACCTTTGAATGGCTGGGCAGTAATTTAACGTATTTACGTTTTAGAATTGTTATATGAATAAATGATGCATTGCTCTTTTTTATTATTATGAACACTTTTAGTGCTTGTGGTGAAGTCACACAGAGTGAATCTCAGTTATGGTCAGGCAGTCACGAGATGACGGACAGACTTTAGACTTCTTTGTATTTTAAAACCGATGAGAAATAGTGACTTTAGAGGTGTAGTATCTTGCCAGAAGTAGAAGAAGGGATGAACCTCGGAGAAACGGTAGTCGATTCCATTCCCAAGACCCGATAACAGTTTGTTTGGTCGTGCTGGAGTCGGGAGCGCCTCCGAGTAGTTTCCTTGAAGAGGCGCTATATAAATACTTGAATGAATGAATGAATTAATTAATTAATGAACAGTTCAGCATTGTGGAATCCAACCAAAAGACCTGTACCATACCCTAAGTATGCAGACTATGGGAACGAATTTTAAGGATAGACTAGTGTTAGGTGATGGGTTGTAAGGATTTATAGCTCAGGTATGAGGCTGTTATTTCAGTTAAACAAAGGCTTCAGAAATAAAAGCTTCATGGTTTATTTGGTTCTGTTTGCATCAGCTGGAACAGAGCATACACTTCTTGAACATTGCATCTCTTGACAGTTCGTCTTACAGCAAGGTATTCTTGACTAAGCATAATAGGATATATTAACAGGATATTAGTTGGTATTCATTCTTCTTGTGGGGGTTGACAGGGTGAGAATTGCCGGGGGGTCGGGGGGGGGGGTTCAACCCCCCCAGTCTTTTTTAGAGCCCCATGTTAAAGTATGTTTTTCATACCCCAATTTCAAGTTTATCATAGGCCAACCCCCCAGTTATTTTTCCACAATTCTCATACTGGGGGTTGATTTGCATCTGAACTCTGTTATCTTGGAAATAATCTAGAGCGGTGTCTAATTAGCTTTTGTGGGTGGAATGTATAAGTATTTTAGCAAAATCTATATTTATTATTTATCTATTTACTGAAAATTTGATATAGCGCTCCTTCAAGGTTACTACTCAGGAGCGCTCCCAGTCCAACCCCGGTCGAATAACAGTCTTGAGAAGAGAAAGAAATGAAGTAGAAGTAGAAAGGCGAATAGGTATTTTACGAAGGATAACAGGGAGCTCATTCCAGGTCGCAGGGCCAGCCACGGAGAAAGCACGGCGCTGCCTGGTTGCAGTCCGTGAGCGTGGAACAATAAGTACCGCTTGTGCAGCTGAGTGGAGAGAGCAGCGGCGTTGAACATGCGTGGTTGAGCAGCAGAGCTCCTGCAAGGAGCTATAGCCACCCTTGCAGCTGAAACAAGATGACTTATTGAGTCAGCAGTTAATTCCTCATTATACACACTACAAGATTTTCTGAATTGGTTCAAACAAAACAAATTTGGACATAGGTATAACTTATTTATAAAGGCAAAAGGAGCATTATAAAGCAGAAATTCTTTAGTTCAGGAATTGTTGACTTGTGGAATGATTTGGATGACAATACTGTCTCATGGAGTACTATCACAACTTTAAGCGGATGCTGGAAGAGATAGGCTATTGAACATTGCAAGTGCGTCAGTGGTTCTATCACAGATTACACATTTTCTTAACTACTTTTAACCCTTTGACCCCGACAGACCGGTTTCCAGCCCATTATCTATATAGTTACGGGGATACGGGTTCAAAGGGTTAACGCTTGTTATGTTATTGAGACATAGAGTGAAACGTTTTCTGTAGGTGGTCATCGGCACAGAATCGAAGTCGTTGACATTGCATCAAATGGATGAAGATCTTTCCGATGTTCAGCAGCTCATCTATTGCATTGCAGACACTCTGATCATGGTCTTTCCATGTCTACTCGGGTAAGAAGTTACTCCATTATATTGTCTGATACACTGTGCAACTCAAATTCTGAAAAAAATTGTAATTGAAATTTTATTCTGTTGGAACTGTTCACATCATCACATGATTTTTTATGTGCATTAGCGGCAACTGCATATTGACTGGTTTCTTGGGATTTGAGAATATTTAAAATTTAGTCTATGCTAAAATATTAAACTATTTAGTTCTTTCTAGTTTCCATGGAAGGAGGAAGGAACCGTCTCTCTGAAAGAACTTTCTTCAGATCTGCATGTTCTTGCAACCAGAAACTTTCATTTCTCCGTGCACCTTTTACGTGCATTTGAAAACTCGTTATATGTATTCTAGGTTTGGCCAAGTTGTACCATGGAGAGGTGCTATATAAGTGACGCAAATAATGACTTTACAAGAATAAGTTCGTAGGAATTAATTCCATGTAGGCATGCATTTGTAGTTCATCCAGGAAATGATGTTTACTATTACATATTTTTGTTGATTCAATCATGTTTCTTGTTGCTATTATACCTGCAAAATTTGCTCTTGACGGTGTGTTGTGCATGTGGCTCAATATGTTGCAGGGTGGTTATGGGTAGGGTGTCCCTATCTCCATCATCACGGACGCAGGACCTGATGGATCGGTTGCAGGAGTTACAGAGCAGAGACTGTGTACCATGTGGTAGATTCAGCTTTGCATATCACTGCATGTGCGACTACCATGGATTGACGTTCTTCGAAGAGATCGCATGGGTAAGTAAGGCTTCCAAAAAGTTCACCTCTTTAGCAAAAAATTAAGAACCAACCTTAGACCTTAGTCCTTTCCGTGCAGATCTGCACATCGCGCAATGCAGTTTCTCCACTCCGCTCTGTTCTTAGCATCCGCATATTTTTTTGGGAAGACCTGAGCTACTCGTATGTGAAACTAAATTAAGATCCAAAGATTTGTTTTTTAAAAATTGAAACATTTGCGACTTTGTGTGAAATCAGCATTGAATGAATATTTAAAGAATTGACACTGGATTTAAGTGTCAATTGCTGGTTAAATGAATATTTGAAGAAAAACGTAGGGTGAGCTTATTCCTGGTGTTCTCAGCTGTCAGCGTTGGTTTCTAGTGGATTAGCACACTGGGGAAGACACATTATGCCCGGTTGAACTTTACAATGCAAGTTGAAATGTTGGTGTCTGATGACTCTTGCAGAAAGATGTCTATTGTGTTGCAACTGCTGTATTTTAGGATGTTGATACCATATACATGTCGCATTCTTCGAAAGAACTGAGCTTGAATGACTTCGATCACCTCGATATCAGGTGGGTAGGAATTGCATTTTATTTATCAAATGCGCTAGTTTACAGGCCCTAAAAATTGTCTTAAGGCCTTATGAGAAAAAAAATTTATTACAAACAAATTTAAATACTGAAAGTGCTGGTACGACCTACGATTATGATATTTGATGATGTGTGATATTATTCAATTGTTGATTTGAAGCTTAAACTGATTTACAGTAGTTAAGTGTTAGTAATATTATATTAAAAATGCAATATCATAGCTTTTTATTTGTAACTATACCCAGTCCAGACCTCTGAAAGTTGCTAATTACTGTTGTGTTTGGTTGCTGAAAATGAATTTATGTAGCTTCTGTTTTGCTTGCAATGGCTTCAATAAAAGCATTGATTGATCTCATGATGCTGAATCCTTCAGTTATGTTAAATCCAGGTGTGTTGTTTACTACCTCGGAATAATTTGCTTGCTTTTTACTAGTTGCTCAAGACCTTTCTCTTTATGGTTTGGCTGGGCTGGGAACACCTCTGGGTAAGATTCTTGAAGGGGCGCTATGTAAATTTTCCAAATGAATGAATGAAATGAATGATATATGTGAAATGTTCTTTGCTGTTGGTTTCATATCAGTTATGTGCCATGTCTTCTTTCAGATATCTGATACCTGTCATTTCAGCGCTTACGTACAATGATTGGTTTACTAAATTCAGCATTTCAAACATGAAATTGGTAAGATTTCCATTTAACGTAGTAAGTCATGTATGGCAGATGAAAACTGTTTCTAGAAAATGCTTCCTAAGGCTTGTTGTGTCGGACTAGACCTGGTCTGTAGTTTTTACTGAAGTGACCAGTAGTTCTTACAGTCTTAAAAAAATGGTCCGTATTGCTTAATAAAGTGAAGTGACACTAAATGCATTGGTAGAGAGTCACTGAAAGTGGTCATAGAGGACTGGTCCGGAAGCGAATGTGTTGGAATTGTTATTATCTGATGTAACAGATATTTTCAATGTTGTATTTATGCTGGATTTTAGTGCCAAAGGTGGCTTAATACTATATTTTAGACAGAGTGACAAAGCGAATGAGGATACATCCATGCATTATGATCATAGACTTTTCATGGTCATCATCAGCATCATTGTTTTATTGATTCAACCAAGTCAAGACTGATACATTTTATTTATTCTGTGTATTTGAACTTCATGTAAAGGGCATGCCCTCAATATCAATTGTTTCTTTGATTAGTAAGTAAGTAAGTAAGTATTTTCTTTATTACTCCACTTGCAAACGCACAATGGGACAAATAGTGCTGCCCACTCGCACAGAAGCAAATGATGTGGCTGTTAGTTGCGACAGCGATGCATGCCTGTGTGCTTCTGAGTTCGCATCTGCCTTCACACGTGTGTTTGTCTGAATTTCTGCCTGCTTGTTTGTGCTTGGAGCGATTATTTTTACTGATAAACTTGCTATGTGATTGATTTTAGAGCGTGGAGGCCGTATCAGAAGTTGTGCATGTTCTGGAAACGAACTTCACTTTGGAAGAGATTTTTCTTGCAAATGTTGGACTAAAGTGGTCAGTAGTTCTTACTAGATTGGCCAATGCTTCATTCTAAAGTGGTCAATACTTCTTACTAGAATAGTTAGTAGTTCTTACTGACTAAGTGTGGTGGTTAGGTCTTACAAAAGTGGTCACTATTGCTTAATAAAGTGATTAGTAGTTCTTCCTGGTCTTCATTTTGGTCGGTAGTTCTTACTAAAGTGGCCAGTGATTCTGGCTAAAGTGGTCAATAGTGCTTATAATAGTGGACAGTAGTTCTTTCTAGGTAAGGTAAGGTAGGGTAAGATGCAATAATGTGAATTAATAGAAGTTGAAATAATTGACAATATCATGCTACCTTATCACTAGGTGGCAGTGTTGTTGTCGTTTCAGTGAGTCAGTGCAGAGGATTGCAGCGGCTTTAAACTCAAACACCGAAATATCCATACAAAGCCTCGATATTTCAGGCAATCTGATAGAAGATAAAGGTACCGGTAGCCATTTGCGAAATTTATCATCTTAACATTGAAACTGTTGTAACAACAGCCAATGCGATATATAATATAATCCTTGCTGAATATAAACTTAGCTTCCATGACATAAACTCCCAACCTTCTGTAGCTTGACCTCTTGTTTCCCTGTCTATTGGATATTGACCAGAGGGCTTTTGTGATGGGTTAAGACCTGGAGGGTCAGACCCTTTGTTATTGGTGGGCCAGTATCAATATTTTCAAGGGTGCCGATGGTGACTGAGCATAATGGGGGAATAGGGTTCTGGGAGAGGGGCTTGTTTTAGCTTATGAAGTTTTGTAGACCTATTAAGCTTACAACTGAAATGGCCACTAGCACCAACCATTCTATAAATTATACGAAGATTATTATTATTAATATAAATTTAAAAAATTGCCAATAAAATGTCGGAGTGTCTTATACAGTCGAAATGGTTTATTTGTTGTTTGAGGTCTTTCCTGTTTGTTGCCGGTTATCGAGAAGATGTCGTCGAGTCTGACGACCTTGAATCTGTCAAGGACAGGGGTCACGTCGAAAGGGGTCAACAAGTTCGCTTCAGTTCTTACAAGACACAGGCAATTCTGTGAAAGGTTAAAGGTTATTGATTTATCGGAGAACAGCCTCAAAGTTAATGACCTCACGGTGAGTGTATGGTTGCATGTACATGTTCTCACATTTATGTACACTACATATGCACATGCAGGGAGGGTGGGAAGGAGAGAGATTACCTGTTTATGTCACATATTTGTTGATACTACTTACCTGATCATGTTACATATTTAAGGATACTATGTAATCGATCATGTTACATGTTTAACGATACTATTTACCTGATCAAGTCACATGTTTGATTTACCTGATCAATGTTTCATGTTTGATGATACTATGTACCTGATCATGTCACATGTTTGTTAATACTATTTACCTGATTATGTCACATGTTTGACGATACTATGTACCTGATCATCATGTCACATGTTTGTTAATACTATTTAGCTGATCATGTCACATGTTTGTTGATACTATTTACCTGATCATGTTACATATATAATGATACTATGTACCCGATCATGTTACATGTTTAACAATACTATTTACCTGATCAAGTCACATGTTTGATTTACCTGATCAATGTTTCATGTTTGATGATATTATTTGCCTGATCATGTCACATGTTTGTTGATACTATTTACCTGATCATGTTACATATATAATGATACTATGTACCCGATCATGTTACATGTTTAACAACACTATTTACCTGATCAAGTCACATGTTTGATTTACCTGATCAATGTTTCATGTTTGATGATACTATGTACCTGATCATGTCACATGTTTGTTAATACTATTTACCTGATCATGTCACATGCTTGTTAATACTATTTACCTGATTATATCACATGTTTGATGATACTATTTACCTGATTATATCACATGTTTGATGGTGCTATTTACCTGATTATATCACATGTTTGATGGTGCTATTTACCTGATCATGTCACATGCTTGTTAATACTATTTACCTGATTATATCACATGTTTGATGATACTATTTACCTGATTATATCACATGTTTGATGGTGCTATTTACCTTCGATTTCAGTGTTTCTACGGCTTCTTGTCGGAGCCGAATTCCTTGACTCGTTTGAATCTTGCCAACACCGATTGCTCTCTCGACTTGGTTAGTAAACAGTATGTGGTTAGTATGTGGCACTTTACTACTATGCGGTGCTTTGTTAGTATGCAGTACTTTGTTATTATTCAGTACTTTTTGGTATGAAGTACTTTGTTAGTATGAGGTACTTTGTCAGTATGTAGTAGTTTGTTTGTATACAGTAGTGTCACTAGTGTGTCATATTCAGATATGTCAACTCATTGGCAACGTATCTGATTAGTGAGTGACAGGTGAGTGTGGATGATGACATAATGATGATTATTATTATTGTTACTATTATTGTTATTATTATTATTGTTATTATTATTACTGTTATTATTATTATTATTATTGCATTTATTAAATCAGTGTAATTATGTGTGATAATGCTTTATTGCAGGTGATGGGTTGCCTTGCCACTGGTTGCATTCAACGTCTTGCCCATCTCGATCTGTCGCACAACATCTACAGCTGCAGCAGCAGGAAGTGTGCCAAGACTGCGCTGTTGTCGTGGCAACGGTTCTTCTCTGGCTCCGGTGCCTTACAGTCTGTGAACGTAGCGGGAGCAAAGCTGCCTGCCGAGGTGCTCAAGTATGCATTGGTGGCGTTTTAACTTAGCGCAAAACGTACCTTTTTCATCGTTTTCATCTGCTCAGAGCTGTTTCAAGACTTATCTATCCTACTAGCTATAACTAGCTACTCATTCAGCCATTTGTTCACTAATCCATCCATCTACATGTATCTTCTATCTACCACACAATCTCCATCCATGTGTTGTGTGTGTGTGTGTGTGTGTGTGTGTGTGTGTGACACTGTGTGTGTGACACTGTGTGTGTGACACTGTGTGTGTTTTTGTTTTGTGCCTAGGTCTATGCTGCTGGGTTTGTCTCAGAGAGATTGTCTGGCGCCGTCTCTTGATCTGAACCTTGCAGCGAATGCTTTTGGTTCGGCCGGGGCTGACGTTCTCCAGTCATCCATATCGAACATATCTTGCATCTCATCTCTCGATATTAGTGATAATGGTGATTATGCTTTATATACCACTTTAATTCATTCATTGAAATATAGCACTTCTTCAGGATTTGAAGAGGTGCTATATAAATAGAAACTGCTAACTAGTTCTTGTTATAGGTTAGAGATTTATGTCTTACATTCAGTGTATGCTGTTCAAACGTTTTTATGTCGTATGAGCCACTTGTTATAGCGCCTCTTCAAGATTCTACTCAGAGGCGCTCCCAACTACAGCGCAGACACTGCATCAGAGTTTTCATGAGCAATTGCAAGTGAAGGACTTGCTCAGGGTCCCTACATGGGAGGGACTTGAGATGGATTCGAACCTGTTGCTCCACAAGATGTGAGAATTTTGCTTTTTTGAATGAGATTTATTAAATTTATTGTCAGAAACATTTTTCTTCTCCTTGTGTATTTTTATTGAGATGATCAATTTAAATTTGGATTTTCATTTTTCTTTAGCATTCGATCAGAGCTTGTCCAAAGTGCTACTCAGCATCGCTAAAAACAGGCATATCAAGAAGCTGGCTGTCGGAAAGAATCTCACCGGTGCTAAACCAAAGTAAGACAAGAATTGCTTAAAGTTTTTTTATTTATTCTTTGGGATTCATAAAGGTGAGACTTACATGCATGTATGCATACAGATACACCGACTTAAAGACAGGCATACATACATGCATACAGACATAGACATGAAGATATGAAGCAGTCATATAGCCTTGCATACATCTACGATATACATAAGCAAAAAGTTAGTAAGTATTCAATAAGAAGTACATTAAGTTTACATGGATTTTTCATACTTTTATACACGCACACATGTGTTGAACATTGAGCAGCCAAATGAGGAAAACATTTATAGCTTAAATGTTGTTCACATACTAATTTGTCATGTTAGTTTGTTTCGTCTTGTTAGTTTTGACGTTTCGTGTGTATCTTATGCTGTAAAAATTGTTCACCTGTTTGGCAGCTGGTTATATTAAAGAATTTACTTACTTACCTACTTGTTTTTCTGATTTTGTGTTGACAGACATGTTCTGCAGACTGTGAAGGCTCTTGTGCAAATCGTAACCGATGACAACTTGGTTAGTTACTCCTTGAATGTTGTCCCTCATTATCATATAAATTGCTGGTCATTATGGTTTCCTGAATTCGTGCAATTCAATAGACAGCATGTGGAGAGTTAAAAGCAGTTGTAGTGTTAAATTATTTTAGGCCGAACTTAATTACTGAATCATATGTTTTGTGTTAAACGTGAAATAAGTTCATTTTTGCGTATGTTTTTATAAATATATATTGAAAGTCTACTGAAAGAATATATTTAGTTCTCATACTGCACTGGATTTTATTTAATTTTTCTCTTGGAAAAATGCATATGGAATTATCTGTGCTATTGTCTGAAGCTTTCGACTGCCTTTGTGCTTAAGGATTTACTTGTTCGATTGTTTATTTTCAGCCGCTAGAATGCCTTTCGATCGAAGACTTGAGGTTGAAGCGAGAAATTGCCTTGTTTCTCAATGCTCTCTGTGGTAACAGTTCACTGACTGAGCTCAACATTAGGTACAAATACCAATTACTTAACTGTTTTCAAATTCGCTATAAATTCACTTAAAATAAATATCCAGACGCCATAAATTCACTGATGAGATACAGAGTCACTATTAATTAATTTGCCATATCCAGAGTCATCTAAAATTCTCTGATGATAAAAAAGTCAAATTGTCTGATGATATCCAGATCCCAGAGTAATTTTGAATTCACTGATATAAGCAAAGTCATTAATTCATTGCTGATATCCATTTATAATCATTTTTGATTAATTTCCGATATTCCTGAGTTAGTATAAATTCACTGATAATGGCAAAGTCATAAATTTGCTGACGATATCAAGAGGCATTATAATTTCATTCATTCATTCATTCATTCAGGAATTTATATAGCGCTTCAAGGGGGACTACTCAGAAGCGCTAAATGGATGATAGCAAAGTCATAAATTTGCGGATGATATCCAGTCATTATAAATTCACTGATGATATCCAGAGCCATTAATTTGCTGATGATATCCAGAGTCATTATATAATTTTCTCCGTACGTTTGTGTTCAATTGTAGTGGCAATCAGTTTGGTGATACCGGTGCTCGTGTCCTATCAAAGGTTTTGTTGGTGAACAGAAAACTCGTCCGTCTGCATTGGGATCATAACAACGTCACCGCGGTCGGCTTCAGTGACATTGCCGCAGCTCTACAACGGTATTGTATTGTATTGTATTGCATTGCATTGTATTGTATTGTATTGTATCGTATTGTATTGTATTGTATTGTTTTGTACTATATTGTATTGTATTGTGTTCTATTTATGGATTTATATGCACCCTTGCAGAATTACTATTCAGAGGTTCTCTCAGTACGAAAACTCAAGGGGAGAAAAAATGCCTTTAAAGAATAAGAGTATGTGGTATTTTCCTCGGAATAATTGACCTTTTTCACCTCTGAGTAGGCTTTCTGTAGGGTGCTATATAAATTTTTTGAATGAATGAATGAATGAATGATGAATCAAAGCTGAGTTTATTTTTCTTGTTTTTTGTCTTAATTGTTTATCATTGTTGGCCATTGATTCAGATTTGGTTCACTGTTCGATCAGCTAATTGTGCCTTCATGTTGGTGGCACAGTGGTCTTTTCTGTGGCATGTTTTGTCCATAATCCAGCCATTGTGAGTTGGAGCCTGCTTCTTGTATTGTCCATGCACTAGTTGTTTCTGACTTCTTGCCTAGATGTCATTATGCAGGAGAATTTGAAACCTGCCTAAGCTGGATAACCAGCGAGTGGATGGATGGCCAGTAAGTCTAGCATTGGGTTCCAACAAAAGCTTCAACTTCAGCTCTTCGACCATTTTATGTATCTAGCTAGTCTGGAGACCTAAAGTTTAACCTTAAATTGACTTATTTCTCTTCAGTTGACTGAACTTGGAATTCTGTTGTAGGAATCATACGCTGAAGGTGATGCCAGTTCCTGTAAACGACATCGCTTCCTCACTGCGCATCAACCAAGAAAAGACGGAGCAGGTTGTTCAGCAGGTGAGACCAGGTTGTTTCAGCAGGTAGCGTCACTTTGGAAGTTATTGAGGTTAGATTAGATTACAACATGAACGTTCTGCTTTGTGGTCAAATGCTCAATTGTTGCTGTGTTAATCCACGTGGGAAATTCCGATGGTATATTTTGCTTTCGTTTTCCTGCTTTTCTGCAGATTGAGTTGCTGCTTCATCGGAATTCTGGTCCACAGAAACTCGACTGCAATCAGTCGTTTAAACTTCGACAGGCATTGCTTTTCAACTCAACTCAGCAGGTAAGTTGACTTTGTCGTGCATCCACCACATGTGTGTAAAAATTCAATCGATAATTAATTGATGTCGCAAGTTAGCGGGATTTCTTTTTAATCACTTTAGGTGTTCGTTTTTTTTAAGAATTACGTTTGTAATTTATTTATTGCAATTATATGTAAGCTTGACTTGTTTAATTTGGTTTTTAAAAAAACATTTTGATAGATGGACAGACAGATGGATGGATAGATGGATGGATGGTGAATGGATGGATGGATGGATGGATGGATGGTGGACGGATGGGCATATGTGTGGATGGATGGGTGAGTGGATGGGTGGGTGGGTGGGTGGTTCGACGAATAGATTGATTGATTGATTGATTGATTGATTGAATTGTGTGATTTGAGGTGATGGATCAGCTGATCATGAGACTGCAAAACGTGATCAGTCAGCTGGAAATGAAATGTCTGTCGGAAGAGACGCAAGAAGAAATCAGTCATGCGCTCGGCCTTATCAAAGACGCGTCGGCCTCAAGACATGTGAGACAAGTGTTTTTATCACTTACTGCATTATGTTGTGATCTTAGATAATTAGTTAGTTTTATTCAGTTATTATTTTTATATGTTTTGCAGGGGTAGGTATCATATCCAGGATTTAAAACAATTAAAGCAAGAGCAAGTGAGCAAGAGAGATACATTTTTAAAAGTATTTTATTATATTCTAATATTGTTGGCATTATATTAGTTTTATTATTATTGGTGGCATTACCGGTATATTAGTTTAATTATTATTGTATTTTTTTCTATTTTGATATTTTTAATTATTATTATTATTTATTATTATTTTTATTTTATTATTATTATGTTGTCTGCCATAGTTTTCATTGTTATTATTATTTTATTACTATTGTTATTGGTGTTGTTGCTAAATATTATTTTAATCGTCATTACCCGGTACTATTAATTTTATCTTGACGACTTATTATAGTGTCATGGAATGACTAGTTTGGAATGAGAGATAACCAGTGTAACAAATGAGAGTGATAGAGGCCCTCTCGCCCCTTTGGGGTCTCCTGTGTAAGCCGACAAATTTCTATTTAAAAAATTGATGTGATTACTACCTACACATATTATTTTGTTTTCCAAATAAAACATGTTTTGCTGTGATAGGTTACTGGACTCTAGTGCAATTCTCTTTATTTCATTTTTCTTAACTATTCATTTATCTCCCTTTTCTAATCTCTTCTTCCTTTCCATCTGTCATCTTTTCTCATCAATCATGATTTCCAGTCCAGGGCTGTTTTTAAGGAATTTCAGAACTGCACAACTCCTTCTTTTCCTTCCCATCCTCCATGGTAAATTACTTCCAATCGGAGGACAATGACCATTTTTTGCTAGTTTTAACTGTACAGAAGTGCTTCAACAAGTGCACAAATCCATTTAGAACTGCACATTTTGTGTAGAGCTGCACGTTAAAAAGCCCTGATGATTTCTTCAACAGTTGTTTGCTGTTTGTTCTCTGCTTCAGTTGCTGTTAGAACTGCAGACGTTGTCAAAGTCTTTGCAAGATCCCAACGGACCAATTCCTCAGAAGCTCAACTCCGTTGCTGTTGACCTCCAGTCGACTATGTTGCAAAAGTTTAAGGTTACATTAATCCACTTTTTCAGTCTCAGCTTTCCAAATTACTTCTTTGAGTAGTACGGTAAAAATGTCTTCTGTTTCCATGACCCTTAAATTTGCAATCTATTAATTTTTTCATTGTGCATTTAAAATTTTTGTATCAACGACAATGATATTTACAATGTACAATGTTTTGGCCGTTTTAGCGACTAGTTTAATATGTGATGCGGGGAGCACGAGCTTTGTAACATTTTATCCGTGTTAATCTCTTTAATCTGTGTTGATCTCTATAATATGTGTTAGTCTCCTTAATCTTTGTTAGTCTCTTTAATTTGTGTTAATATCTTTAATCTTTGTTAGTCTCTTTAATTCGTTTTAATATCTTTAATCTTTGTTAGTCTCTTTAATTCGTTTTAATATCTTTAATCTTTGTTAGTCTCTTTAATCTGTATTAATCTTTTTAGTCTGTCTTGATCTGTTTAGGGTCTGGTTTCTGATATGTTCAAGTACTTGGAAGTCCAGTGTCCAATTGTTTTCAACAGCAGGGTAGGATATCTATTTCTTATATCATAATCATCGTTTGCTTTGAACGTAGGATATCTATTTCTTATATCATAATCATAATAATAATCATAATCATAATCATCGTTTGCTTTGAATGTTTGGTTTCTTCTAGCGTTGAGCTATTTTTCAGACTTTCCCTGTCGTGAAAATTTTCAGTGGAAGTAGTGGGTGGTTTTTTTTATAAAGTTTGCTGAAAGTGTGATTGTTTATTATTGATTGTTTACCAATGCTTCAGACAACAAACAAACTGCACAACAATAGAACAATGCAATGCAGTCGTGCATTGTTGAGGATTTTCTGCTTTATTTTGTGTGCGATCCAGACGGCTGACTCTGCGAAATCCTTGACCTCTCGACTGACTGACCTTCCAAACGACTTCGTTCGGGACCTCATCACGGATCATCTGGAAATCGAGATCTTCAATCGACTTGATGAGCTGAACTTTGTTGTCGCTGGTGTCCTCTGCAACAAGGTCATGGAGGAGGTCATTCTGGCTCTCGACAAGGCTCACAAGTCACTGGTATGAAAAATTAGTTTTTTAAACTGTCTCAAAACTGTTTGTATCTTTCAGAATCATTGTGGGGCGTAGTGGTGGCGTCGTTGCCTTGGAGTCGGAAGGTTCGATGTTCGAATCCAGCTCGCCGCGTAAGGACCTTGGGCAAGTCCTTCACTCACAATTGCTCAGCGCTTTGGCGTGAAACTCCGATGCAGTGTCCGCTATGCATTCGGGAGCGCCTCTGAGTAGAGAGAGCTTGAAGGGGCGCTATAACAAGTGCACATACATACATATTGTACTTTAAGCTGCTGGTAAAGTTCCGTTCAAAAGATTTTTGAGTTTCTTCTGCTGTGTTTTACAATTTTTTGATAGTTTACATCCATAGTTATTGTTGTTGTTATTATTATCACTTTTAAATGCAGTTTATTGTAAGAAATGAAAATAATTATTTGGTGTGTTATTTAGAAATATGCGCTGAAATGTGAGTCAAGGACTGACGGCGTCGCCGGTCCGACGACTTTGCGAAGTCGTCCGGAAAAGTCTCACGACTCTGGTTCTGTTTCGAGCTCAGTCAGCGATGAGTCGGCGAGCGAGAGCCATTCGGTGAGTTAATTAATTAGTTGATTAATTATTTAATTAATTAGTTGGTTAATTAGTTGATCAATTAGTTGATTAATTAGTTAATTAATTGGTTAATTAATTAGTTCATTAATTAGTTCGTTAATTAGTTTGTTAATTAGTTCGTTAATTGGTTATTAGTTAATTAATTAGTTAATTTAATTAGTTAGTTAATTGACTCATTGCTTTCACTAGATTGTGTTTCAATTTGCAAGGATCAATGGCTGTGCCATTGCTTTAGGATTGCAGAACTCGAAGCTTGCCATACCAGACATATCAGAGATGTAATGTAATATAATGTAAATCTTGCAAAAGCTTTCAGGGTCCACAAAAAACCAGAATGAAGGGACAGAAAGGTCAAGCCGTGCGGTGGTAATCAGTGATGATGGTGGTAGTTTATAGTGCAGGAGTAAAATCAGGAGCGGGAAGCGATCCCGAATCCGTGCGCTCTTAACACCGGAGTGTACGCCTTTACTCTAAACCCCTCCCATGTGCAGCAAGCATTCTTAAGCTGTCTTCTTACAAAAGCATTTATTTAGAGTGGACAGATTGCCAGGTGTGCAGTGCTTTTGTGAAGTACATAAAACATACACTGTTTCTTTCTCACTTAAAAACTTTTATTTAGCCGTTGTTGGACTGGGAGCACTTCTGAGTAGATTACCTTGAAGGTGCGCTATATAAAAGATCAGTAATAATAATAATAACAAAAGGCACTTTATGAAGTATCTTTGAATGTCCATTATATACATACTGAGAAGTTGGCGATTGGCTGACGAGTTCTTATTATTAACACGGTTGAATATTGTGTTCAGGAATCTCTACATTGTGTACAGTTGATGCAGAAGGCTCTTCGCTCTCGGCATCTTCGTCCCACGTCTCACTTTGGTAAGTGCGAGCCTATCTTTGCACAGTATCATTTTTTTTGTGATGAGCGCTTCCATGAAAAAAATGCAATCAGTTTTGTTCAATTTTCTACATGACTAAATCTGACATGAGGTTAGAATTTACTGTACTGGCTAAACTGTATAAACATGAACTTGAATTATAATTATGTATCATTTGTTATCTAACGATGATGGGACATACCTTGCAGTAAGTTTTAAGCAGTTATAAACTATATTTAGGTAACTGCTTAAAATTTACAACTTGCTGCAGGGTATGTGTCATCACACACACGCAGACACACACTAAACTGTAATTATTTAGATTACTACTTAAAACATGCTACATGGTTGCATTAAATATATAAAATATATAATAATTATATATTTTAAATATATATAAGTACTATGATAAATAATTATAAGCATTAATTAATCGCTGAAGATGATTTTACATCCTCTGTTGTAGGTCCTGTTGCAACAGGTATGTATAATTAATTAATTCCTATTTGTATTATTTTATCATCGTTTTGATGTATTTATCGTAATTGAATTTCATTTGTGTTACTAGACTTGGCTTTTGACTGGGTATTCCGCTTAGACTTGAAAACTGCATGACCATTTTGTTCTAAGTTTTAATTATGTTAATATACCAGTTGCTAAAGTCATCATAATTATTGGTAGTTGATTGCTTTAAAATGGACAAATTCATTTATGTGTTTAACATTATTTTATCATCGTTTTGATGTATTTATCGTAATTGAATTGCATTTGTGTTACTATGCTTGACTTTTGATTGGGATTTCCATTATCCTATTCTGATTAGACTTGAAAACTGCATGACCATTTTATTCTAAGTTTTTATTACGTTAATATACCAGTTGCTAAAGTCATCATGTTGGTAGTTGATTGCTTTAAAATGGAAAAATTCATTTATGCGTTTAACATTCAATTCTTACTGGCTGGCACTGTTTTAGATAACATTTATAAATCTGTTGTACGTGTATTGGGAAGTGCATTGAGAAGCCTTTCCCTAGGCTGTGTTACTCAGAACTATTGTCAATAGTTCTTTGTTTTCAACGTGACGTTTCAGGCCATTTCGGTTCCGGCATTGACGATACAGAAGACGACAACAACAGCGGATCTACGACTCCGTTCAAGACGCAATCAACTCCAGCGCTTCTCGTTCCCGCCGGTCACGCCGCTGGTGAGGGGAAAAGCGACGAGACCGACTGCCGACCACCTGTCCCCGTCTTTCGCAAACGAAAGGGTTTTGCCCAGGGGACGAGCGCCAGCTTCGAGGTGACCCTCGACGGGGATTCGTCGGCATCGAGGGATCGCACGGGCGATGGGACGCCACCCAGATTTGGCGGCGGCGACCTGGTTCGGCTGCGGAAGGAGAGACGCTCGTGGAGGACGCCCGAGATTCCCGCGAAGAAGACGGACGCGAGTTACATGCGTAGATCGTCGGACACGTTCCTCTACCAGACGCCTTCCCCCGCGACGTCGTTTGCGTCGCCCAACAAGAACACTCTGACTGTTGTCGGTCAACCGTTGCCTGGTAACGTGAAGGGTAACCATGGCAACAGCAGCGGAGGGGGAGCGTCGTCGAGTCAGTCGCGCAAGTCGTTTGAGTCGTCGTCGAATCAGCTGTCGTTGTTGTCGGCGATGCTGGCGACGTCGGCCGCGTCGATTGCGATGATAACGATTCAGAAAGCGTCGTCGTCTTCCAGCTCCAGTCTCAATCGGTCGGTGGAGCAGGATCTGTCGAGAACGAGCGGCACGGAACTGACGCGGACGGATGAAGGTGAGGAGGATTGTGGGAGCAATGGGGTGGGAATTCAGTCGTTTATTTATTTACCCTTTAATGCCGGAGGGTATAGGATTTCCCATACCATTTACTACCATCTCGGCATTAAAGGGTTAAGGAATTCTCATACTGACTCTGAGGAGTGGCATTGGTGAGAAGTATTTAAATTTTGAATTGCTCAGGGTTGATTGAGCACTTGCTGATGCTTGGAGCAATGATTTTCTTTACATCTAGGATTTTTTTGTATAGTTTCCTCTTTGTGATAGCTACTCAAAGGCACTCCTGACCCACCAGGTCCGGTCAAAGTTGAGAGTAATTTACGAAAAGAACCAGAAAGGTATTTCGTGGGAGAGTATGCAGGTGCGAGGCAAGCTTATTGAAAAGATTTTATTCTTATTATTACATTAGACCTGTTTTGTTTCTTGTATCTTAAATTTTATGTGTGATGCAAAATACTAGATTCTTATAATAGATTTATTTTGTGACTTATACTTTGTACTTTTTGTTTGATAAAAAAAGACTATATAATTCTTGTCATATAATATTGTTTTGCATCTTATGTTTTTATTTTTATCAATATATTTTTTTAACCATATATTATATAATGTTATTTTTAAACCTTTATGCAATTTTAGAGCAATAATTAAGTTATTTGCAGTAAATATGATAACACTATTCTATGTTGTACTGGTTGGATTTGTAGTGATTATTGACTTTTAGATTCAATTACAACTTTCAATGTTTCTATTTCTATTGATAATTTTGACATATATAATTATTGTCTTGCAGGAGCATTATCAGTTTTGTGGGTAACCTAATAGTTAGTTTCCTTGTAGGTTTCCAAGGTTCCATACCAAATGGTTCTGGTCCTCAAATGGTAAATGTGTACAATAGATATGTGGCAAAATCATGAATTATTTACAACTTGAGCTGAAATGATGTTGATGTAGATCTGAACATCGCTGCTGCTTTTCTAGCATTTCTATTCTTTGCATTCCTCTTCAAATGATTCTAACTTGTTTCACTGATCTTCAATCAATCAATCAATCAGAATTTATGTATCGCCCCTTCAAGATCCCTGCTCAGAGGCACCCCTGACCCAGGCCAAATGAAAAAACAGTCTTCAACAGTTGGAGAAACTGAGAACAGTTTGGGAGGTGTCCAGGTTGTAGGACCAACCACAGAGAGCGGTTCTGTGTTGCCGCAGAGCAGGTGAAAGGGACCATTAAGTCACTGTGGACAGAGGAGCGCATTGCGTGGTGGCCTGTGCAAGTGGAAAGAGGGAGACATAGCTCATGCAGATAAGAGGGTGCCCAGCCTTATAAGCACCACTGCACCAAAGATGCAATCCTGAATGAGATGCGTGCACTGCTGGAAAGGAAACCAATGCATCTAACGCAAAATGATTTCATTGGTTGGCATAGTCAAAGGGGTTTGCAGGTTCAAATCTCCAAAGTAAATCGTTTCCACTTTAAAGACTAATTCTGTGTACTACTAATCATGAGACTCTTCTGCGTGAGAATGGCTTTATGCTTTCTGCATCGTTGTTTTATGTCACATGCATTGGACAGTTACATTAAAGGAGCTAACAAAATAAATAATAATTTTTACGACTGATAATTTCTGTACGACTTTCATGCACATTCAAATTTTTTTAATAATTGCAGAGATGGGCAACTAATTGGTTAGCTTCTAATCAGTTAGCCAATCAATTAGATAAACTTCTAATTTTAATGGATTTGCAGTTGCGTGATTATAATTCTTATTGATTAGCAATTTTCAGCTAACTCTAATCATTTAGATTGATAAAATTAAGTTAAGGAATGAATTAACAATTCCTGTGTCAAACTAATTGATACAGTCAATGCAATCAATTTCCGAAATAGAAAATGAGGTTTTGTGCATTATGTAATTGAGTATTTTCAGCTCCATGATATCTTACGCTGGCCAGCAAGGAAATCAATGAGAGCTAAAGAGACACAGTAACTTGCTGCACTGTAACGTTCTGTGCTTGAAAAAAATTTTTTTTCGTGAAGCAGATATACCGTATGAATTATTGAAATCTCAGTCTAATCGCTAATTAATTAGCTGCTGCTAATTGTAGTCGATTAGTTACAAGATTTTGATAATTCTCATCAATTAGAAAATTTCAGTAAGTAAATAATTATTGTTAATAAATTTCATTAGGTAATTGTTATTCTGATTGATTAGCAATTTAAATAATTATATCCAACTTTATAAAAAATAATAATAGTCTGTTATTTGTAAAATGATTTCAATGGCAATTGGTAGACTTTGTGCTTTTGGGCTTTTTCTTCTGCATGTCTATCATCTTTAGCTTCAATGCTGTAAAAATTCACAGCACATTTTCTGGCGATCTTGCTTTTCTATTTGTCGGAAGTGGTTAATTAAAAGGCTTATTATGCTAATCTTTCATGTTTTGGGACGATTTTTTATTTCATAGAATTTAGTTTAGTGTAGGCGATGTCACTAAAAGTCAGTATTGTATTTTATTGTGTTTGACCATTTATTAAGCGCTTCTCTCACAAGAACCTTTCAGAAGTGCTCCCAGTGCATGCGACACAAGAGAAAATGCAGGATTTAAGGTGAGATAAAGATGAGGAGAGACTTCCAGAGAGAAAGGCAGAGCGAACTGATGGGAAAGTCCTTCTATCTATCTATCTTTCTATCTATCTATCTATCTGTCTATCTATCTATCTATCTATCTATCTATCTATCTATGCAATTTAAATAGCGCCCCTTCAAGGAGTCTACTCAGAGGAGCTTTCCATAGGGAGGTACCCATCCAGGCAAATGCTGGTATACATTTTATATTAAGAAGTCAGGGCAGCCGCCAGGAAGGCAAATGGTCAGAGGCCCGGTGACTTTTAGGGGCCCAGGCGAGCTAGCTGTATAGTGTATATACAATTTTTACCTTTTCGATTTTGTTTTGAATAGGTGCCTGCGAATAAGCTGGTTCCCACCACTTCGCTTTACGTGGTTCAATAGAAATTTTGATGTTGCGAATTTTACCGTAAGAATATTGAACGGAGCTGGCGCCATGGTGGACATGGTAGCTGGCTGATCGATTAGAGCAGACTCATGTTTATTTGCATAGAATACAGGTTTTAACTTTCTTCGAGACAATTACTATAACAGGTGGCGAATTGTGTAGGGACCTTGGACCAGTCTTTCACTGACAATTGCACGGCATCATCATCGATTGATACTTGATTATTATTAGAGAGTCGCGCCAAATATATGCATAATAATAATAATCATAATAATAATAATCATTATATGTATTTCATAGATGTGTAATTATTCAGCCAATTAGTCCTGTTAAGCTGGTCAGTAGTCACTGTTTATTCTCACATGAGTTTATTTTCTTAAATTAATTCTTTAGGTGGTGATTACAGTACAACTGAAAGCCAGACGGCCGCATCTGTGACGGACTCTGACATAGTCATTGAGGAAGGTCAGTGGAAAACAGTAAACATACAGGTAGTACTTAAAGTAGACTTTGCAGTGGTAGTGGTTGTAGGCATGTAGTGGACTATGACCTCCATCGGTCTACTCTCCTGGACAAAACTTCTGACTAGACACAGCGCTCATGAATAAGATGGTGCCCTGTGTTTGGCTTTCGCGTGGTGCTTTATAAATTTGGAAATTAGCCCATTAATGGTTCACTCTCAGCCTACACGATGTTATGCTTCGTTTAAATTGCTTCTATATGACTTTAAACCACGAATTTTTCTGTATCATGATTGGACATTGGATCCCAAAATTACTGGTAGGTTGCTTTTAGTTGTGAATCAGCTGCTGCAGAATAGTGGAAAATGTCTCCACTGGCTGTCTCTTGCACACTTGTAGAACCACACCAGTGTATAATTATCGTCTGTAATTACCTGATCTGAGAAGAAACAATGGATCTGTGCTGCTATTGTCATCATCATCAGCAGCAGCATCATCACCATCATTGTCATCATCACCATCGGCATCATCGTCATCATCATCATCGTCATCATCATCACCATCATTGTCATCATCATCATCACCACCATCATCGTCGTCATCATCAGCAGCAGCAGCATCATCATCGTCATCATCATCACCATCGTCGTCATCATCATCACCATCATCGTCGTCATCATCGTCACCATCATCGTCACCAACATCATCATCATATTTATTTCATTTGAGAAACAATGGATCTATGCTGCTATTGTTTCAGACGTCTACGCGTCGACTCCATTCATTGAGGAGGATCATCATTCGATTTATTCAGCGACGACACCAACGCACTATTCATTCTTTCCCAATCCAGTTCATCTGTCCTCTGAGCTGCTCCATCCCACGAAGGACCGACCGAAACCTCCAAAGACCCGGTCCTCATCAAGGCGTTCGGTCTTCACCTGCAAAGCATTCCTTGAAAGAGGACAGGATGACAATAGCGGTGATGTATTGTCTCCGAGTGGTCTTTCGTCGAGAGGGAAAACTGCTGCCAAGGTGGAGCGAGATACGGTGGACATGCATCAGGGTGTTGCACTTCGTGGGTAGGCAATATTTCTATGTTGTTTTCCGAGTTAACTTATTTGAGGGACTTAATAGCTGATTGGTTATAATAGTAGTAGTAGTAGCAGTGGTGGTGGTAGTGGTAGTAGTACTAGCAACAATGACGATTTCTACATGGCATCGTAAAAACAACCAACAGATACAAGGGTTATAATGTGCTCTGCCGTGAAAAAGAGATGGTGTGGATTTTAGCCTCTGGGTTACTGTGTCGTATACGGTATAGCACTTCACACATGGAGCTTTTAGTTCCATAGATTGGTACTTGGTCATTAGATGATGGCAATTATTCGTGTATTTATATATCTGCATGACTATTTTCAAACGGATTAATTTGAAACGGTGCCGTAATTTTCGTCAACACATCGAGTATCCTCTTGATAGTGCAACCTTCAAAGTTGTTTTTTAAATCTAATAACATGTTGATAATCAGTAAAGAGTCTTCAGTTAACGATTAGCCGGTAATTTAAAAAATAAAAATAAATTTAGTAATAATTAAATTTATTGGTATACATGATACATTACATGTAATGTTGATACATTTTGATCATATGATGTAATCATTTAAAACTATTTTTTGCTTCCAGTCAAAAACCAACGACTGCACTAAAGTCACCACAGACGTCATCTCACACAGAGGTCTGTCCTGAACTTCACGACTTCAGCTGGGACCGAGGTAGATTCGTTTTTCTTTTCAGCTGTCAGTACCTTGTAGAAGCACAATATCTTTAATTATGTATGTATGCAGAAACTTATTTTGCACCTTTTAAGTTCCACACAAAATTGATTCATGCATGACTGTCTGGCCGGTTTTGACAAGTGCATTCTAAGTTTGAAAATGTTTGCTGCACAGAACAAATGTCAAATGTCAGATGTTTATTAACTGACAACGTGCAGAAACTTTCACCACATACTGAGAAATGTTTGCTTGTTACACTTCATGAAATTTCGAATGCAGTTACTTCTTTTGACTTCAATAAGCTTAGGCAGTATTTTATTTTGATGGACTTTAATATAGGCAGGCAAGCTTCTGAATAGATCTAGGTCAAATGTAACAAAGTCATTTCAAAGTCTGGCAGGAGTATTGATATTGTTGTGAACTGGTAGATGAAGGTGGTATGCTGCCGATCTCACCACTGACGCAAAGAACGTCTCGCAATGATTCCAGGCAACAAATGACAAAATTTAAAACATGCTTCCCTTCGGAAAGTCAGGTAAGAATAGCAAAATCTTTATTGTTCTGGTATTGTTTCTGGTATTGTTTCTGGTCTTGTTTCTGGTATTGTATCGAATCATTGATCTTTTACGTACGTCATACAGTGAAGTTTTCTCGTGTTTTGCAGAAGTAACGTGACTTCTAGTGGAGCACCTTTCACAAGTCTTTCTTGAAGTAGTGCTTTATAAATTTTACAGTTACAAATTACAGTCCTATGAAATTCGCCATTTTTCACTTATCATATTTCACAAAAATACTCTTTTTTGGGTTTAGCTTTAATATGTAAAAAAGCTGCTCTTTTGTATTGTAAAAGTGTTTTGTAGATGTTGCACAATTATTTATCTACATTTAACTACTTTGTGTAGTTTTATTTGCAAAGTTGCATGATTACTGAATTTCTGCCAATCTATTGTAGTCAGTGAAATTAGTGATTATTTATTATACAACTATTGTGTATGTGATGTTGTGAATCATTGAAAACTTAAGCTTAAGCATGATTTGAAATTGCAGAAGTATTTAAAATATATTTCGTGTGAAGTAGAATAGTTACAGTTGCTTTAGTAAGAATTTATTTTCTGGTTTAGGTAGCTGAAAAAGATGATGAAGAAAAAGGTATGAAGTTCATTTCTATGCTTCATTTCATTTGTTGCCCTTTGCTAGCTTGACTGCTACATAAAATTTTCACGTGGCAGCATCATTTTGCTTTATTTAGGTCCATATTGGAAGCTATTTGACTATGGTAATTGGGTTTCCTGTGCTGAAAGAGCCGCTAAATAGTCTATGCTGTTAGAGGAGCTCTATGGATTTTTAGATACGATACAATAATTCTGTGTTGCATTGAATTTGGACTTAACCTGTAACCAGTGACACTTGGCATTTGTTAAGTAATAATGATAATTATCATTTATTAATTCAAACTGACAGGCGTGCGGTAAGATTACATGATGTGGTGGACTGGTGGTGGTAGTAACAGATGATAACACGTTTGACAGGATCATGGCCGGATTAAGGCATGTTCAACATGTTTGGCCGAACAGGGGCCCCTCACACTTTAGGGGGCTTCCACACATGGGGACAAAGTTTTTAAAGAAAACATTTATATATTCTGATGACATTTCGACCAAACGACTAAAAAAGGTAGTCAGCTACATGTACTTTTGGCAAGGAAAAATCGGTATATTGTAAAGAAATTTTGACCAAACGAATAAAAAATGGGTCGTCAAATTTTTTGCCTAAGATCAACAAAAATTCCGAACAGGGCCCCAACATTTCTTAATTCGGCCCTGGACAGGATTCGAATTCAACTGTTGGGAAGTTCTGACAGTATTAATAATGGTAGCTGAATGTCATATAGCAGTATGCATACTCAGCATAGTTGCATAAATCATTTTCTATCTTGGCACATAAAATTATTGCTAAGTACTTTATAGTAGGTAGTATGCTTACATGTGTATATTTATTTTAGGAAAAAGGTTGGAAGACA
This sequence comes from Lumbricus rubellus, assembly GCA_945859605.1. Taxonomy (NCBI): domain Eukaryota; kingdom Metazoa; phylum Annelida; class Clitellata; order Crassiclitellata; family Lumbricidae; genus Lumbricus; species Lumbricus rubellus. The sequence goes on along the minus strand of OX243820.1, from coordinate 30,792,765 downwards.
GCGACCAAACGTCTTCTTCGAAATCTCGGTTACCGCCAACTCCAGCTCCGAAACCGTCAAAAAAGTCCCCGAAAAAGGACACATTTGATTAATCGTAATCAACACAAACAGTTGGTCTGTACCAATATGGATATATGCGGTTTTTACACATAAGCAGTTTAGAGAGCCATAGCGTAATGCCTGATACAATCATGCCTGTTGTCTTTGATATGAAGCAGCTTGTTAATTACTATATTAATTAGCAACTCATAGTATAGCATTGGTGAAGGCATATCAACTGATGGCATGTTCCAAAATCCAAGCTGTTATTTGGTTCATTTCCAGAAGATTGGTTCACTAAGACGGCTGTAGGCAGCCTGTGGTGAACAATCAATTTGAAAAAGACAGGTGTTTGGTAGAGAACAAAATTACACTTAAGGGACTGAGCAATCGGAGCAAACAGATCCTGGGAGCGAAGATGTAGGTCCAGCCAAAAAACAGTTCTTGCTCAGAGCATGACTAGAGAAAGTCAATTGGCAGACCTGTTCGAATAGTGATAGCACTGCAGCATAAGGACAGATTTTAAATTCGTGGTAGTTTAATAAACGATAAGGCTTTATTTAGCTGCAAGAGATTATTAGGGAGCAAGCAGGTCACCGCAGTTATTTAAGCACAGGAGTTAGCCAACGCAGTGATAGAAGTACAGTGGTTAGCAAATGCAGTGAGTAAAGTACCATGGCTAGCCAATGCTAAGAATTAAGAATGTAAACTACAGTGACTTTGCTCAGATTTTTTTTCAGACTATGACTGAATGACTCGAAGGATTTTTGGTAAAACCAACATTTTGCAAAGCACTGCTTTCCACATATACCAGTAGCCTACATGTATACTCATACTGCTAACCAGTGTCAGGGTTTCAACTAAAAAGGCTGTCGCTGAGCTTGTAAACCAACTAGAAAGCTTGCAATAGATGTTTTCAATAGGCTGCTTCATTAAATTAATGCGGCTGATGTTAGCTTCGAAATATTGAAAATGTTTGGTCAGTTTAATGCAAACTCAGTATTGTGCTAAACATTGTGAAACTATGCTGGTTGTTTGAAAAGGCGACAATATTATGATCTCCTAAAAGAAACTTTTTAACAATTCGAGGTTGTATAAAATTTTAACATAGATTGTGATCTTTTAAGAACTAAATTGACTTACATGTAATGTGTTATGAGGTTGTAGAAATATGGTCATACTTTCGAGCTTTAAATGTTGGCCAGGTGGAATATGTTCTTGTATAAAAGTTTTTGCTGTTTGAAACGAGAAAAGTGTATTTAGAAATGTTATTCTGGAATCTTCTTCGCTTGCTAATATTGTATTTAGAAATGTTTGAGTAATTGCCCCCTTTATATTGCCATGTTTTTACAATTAAGGGATTTCATTCTGAAGCAGATATTTAATTTGGATCTGAGCTTCCAAACATTCTACATGTTAAAGGGAGTAAATGATTATTTCATCTGCTGTCTATCTGGCGGTGTCCCTCTGTCTGTCTGTCTCTTTGTATTGCTCTTTCAATACCTTTTACATTTGGGATCGGTTTTAAATTTTGCAACATTAATCCATTGTTACTAAAAGCTCTTTCATTCCTGATTTTTATATTGAATATTGATTTGATGTTGAGTTCGTTTTGTTTGTGCATTCCTAATTTAAGCTTCTGGTTGCGAAATGCCTTAGTTTTGGGGTATTACAATTTAGAGTATTTATTCTGTTTGCCATTGTCTTTCTTTTTAATACACGGTTAAGTTTTGGTGTATTATTTTTGTTATTTACATTTGAAATGTTCTGCACATTCTGATATTTGCTTCGTTTTCTACATCGTCTGTTGATTCTAAATATAGTTAATGCACCGAGTCCTTAGTGAGCATGCACTATCAAAGCTTTGTAGCTGCAGACACAAATTGTAGAGCATGTAAACCACTATTTTATAATGTATAATCTGGCAATATTGTGGGACCACATGACATTGGTAACAAGCCTCTTACAGGTAAATGTAGATGTTTTTCTGTGGTGATCGGATTTCGACCCTGCTCATATTTCAATGAATTTAACAGGTCTTTCACGACCACTGCCCGTTTGAATGGTTGTCATGCCAGTATCTGTTTTGCTAGCTTGCAGAGCCCATTGCTCTGCCTCTAGTGGAGAGCTTTTGGTCCCTCGTGTTGGAACCTCAGCCTGTGAAGCGTCTTGCATCTCAGCTGTGGGTATCTGTCTGGAAGTCTCCCATTGGGTTAACTCATCAGTCTTTTACAGGCTCCTTAAACCTATCATCGTAGTTGGACTGGGAGCGCCTCGGAGTTGGCTTCTTAAGGGATGCTATATGAATTCTTGAAACAAATGAACTTAAAGCCGCTCTGTACAAACCAGTTGCAGTAAAGTCGAGTGACATTATTGCAAGCACCACATAGTTGGGTTTGTCCATGGTATACCCTGCTGCCTGGTGTCCATTTGACCTTCCACGCGTATCCTTTCAGGGTCAGCAACTGAGAGATATTTAATACTTTAAAGACGAGACTGTAGTGAAAGCAACTGTTGCTCATCGTTAAAGTGCTAAGCAGGTGCATTACATTTTACTTAGCAAAAATGTCTTCTCTATCTATGTATATGTCTATGGAATTTATATAGCACCCCTTCAGGATACCTATTCAGAGGTGCTCCTAACCCAGGCCTGGCCAAAGAACGAGGTCTTGAGTAGTTTATAAAAAAGAGTTCGACAAGTCCCGCGGAAAGGAACGCGGGCCAAAGGGGAGGATATTCCAAATAGAGGGTCTGTACAGTTTTTGGTGGGATCATGGGATGTACTTCATGAACAGTGATTCATTCCAGTACTGGTATATTTTACAGTCCTTAAATGTGGACTACAAAGTTGATACCATTGTTTTGTGTGTTGCTTCAACATTTACATGATCTGTGATGTTACATTGTTTACTAACGTTTAGAAGCTTGCAGGAATTTTCTTACAGTAGATGAATTTTTGGCAGAGGCATTACCGTAATTGCATCAATGTGGTTTTGTGTGAAGTACCATCTTTTTGTCTCTACGTCTGTGGTCATGTATACTGTGCAGACTGGTTCACTATGGATTGTGAAGTAGTACACTTTTCTTTACAAGGGAATGTAGGCCTAACCTGCAAGAAAGGTCCTGTTTTGAATTTCTATTTTCTGTTTGCACTGCAGCTGCAGTAGGGCATAGCCGGGTGCCGTTTTTCAACCGGGTACCGGGTCCGGGTAGTTTGAATAAAATCTGCCGGGTCCGGGTACCGGGTCGGGTATTAAAAGTAATCGTTAATCTCTAAACTGAGTAGTATGTCTCTACTTTGAATGCTGTCAAACGAACACCACTCAGTTTGTTAGCTACCTTTGGTGAAATTGAGTAAAACTCTTCCCTGTCAGAGTTTTACTATAGTTGAGTTCTGCTAGGGGTTATTGATTGAGAGGTGCCAGTAATATCTGTTCATGAGCTCTGTGGATAGAATCATTCTATAGTAAAGACATGCTGATCTGTCCAGTCAGGCAAGAGGAGGTCAGCAGCCCTGATAAACAGTCCTGTTTCTGTGGTGTATGCAGTCCAACTACATGTAGATACATTTCAAAGTCACCATCCCTTAATCTCTGAGATGTATACTTGGTTATATTAGGGAAGGGGCCGTTAAGCTTGGCTGCAGAATCATATCAACAGGTGGAAGGTATCCCTTCTGACAAGCCCTATTAGTCTCTCTGACTTGAACCAGGGTGTGACAGACCAAACAGACTTTACAGAAAAGGGATTAACAGATGACCACTAGCCAACCTATATCCTGGGGTAGCTATGGTCAGTGAGCAGCACCTGTATGTATAACATTGTATATATATATATATATATATATATATATATATACATACATACATGAATATAATTATGTACATACATATGAACACTCTTTCCCTTCCTATACTTCTTCACCTTCTACCACAGTTTCTCCCCTCCCCATTCATCATCTCCTGTCTCTCTCTGTTAGATATTTCAAACAGCCAAGCAGCAGGAGGAAAAGGTAATAGACAAGAAAGAGGGGGAAGGAAGAAGGGGAGGGGAGAAAGCATGAAAGAGGGTGCCACTCTTCTATTTAAATATATATATTATTCCTCTTCTCCCTCACAGTCTACCACTGTTCCCCTCAGGAAGGGGTAGTAGAAGAAAAAGAGGAGGAGGAGGAGGAGGAGGAGAGACAGCATGGAAGAGGGTGATACAAACTCTCCCCTCCTCCTCTTTCCTCATCCTCTTGCTGGTCCCCTGTTTGAAATAGGATAGTCTAATATAAAGCAACCATCAGCAGGCTGTCTGTTCTGTGATTGTCTGTTCATTGTACTGCAATGCCCAGTTGAGAGATCTTGCAGGTTAACTGTTAAGCCCTTTGATGTGTGGTATGCTAAATTCATAATTACCCACCCGGCCCGGAAGACCTTTCATCACCGGTTCCGGTTATCTGCCGGGTGTCAAATACCCGGCATTACCGGTTAACCGGGTCAGCCCCCGGCTATGCCCTAAGCTGCAGTACTTCCAATGCCAGAATAAACAACAATAATAGTAATAATAATATAATAATAGTAATAATAATAATAACAACAATGAGGATTGATTGCGCCGTAACATAGCCATGCTGTTGCAAGGGCACCTCAAAACCTTACTTAGTTACTTTACCTGTTAAGTGCAGTAATAAAGGTGCATGTGCATTGGACTACATCTAATTGCAAGGCTAACTCCTGAATCTACATACTCGCATTTAAAGTGGCCAACAGTTACTGGTAGTCCATTGCAACTGATTTTAGCAACTTAGTGCCCCTATAAAGCATGTACACTAGTCATTGGGACATGCTAGAAAATGAATTTTTGAAGACGTCTGTGACTGCTGCTTACAGAATATCTGCCATGCATGTAATGATACTCAATAACATAATTATGTGACTATAACACCGTATTACCGTTGTATTGTGTACCTTGAAATAAAATGTGAATTTAATGATTTCGGTGGAAGGTTTTACATAGGATTTGGTTGCCAGCAGTTTTAATCTGTCAATGTTAAATGTACTGTAACTGTTCTGCTAACGCTGCTTTTATAGCAAGTTTTTCTTGTTCATTATATCTGAATATTGTATAGCATTTTTGGATTTACAATTGCCCGTTTTTAATGTGCTTTTACATTTTAGTGTGTACTACAAGGTGTATAAATTTTGGCTCATCGTGCTTCGTGGTTATGGTTACTTGTTACAGTAAAGTAGTTGCAAGTATACATTTTAACCTGATCAACTCTGTATCAATCTATGGTCATTCAACGTTTCCACATGCAAAAAAGTTTTGAGACTTTCAAATTTCTAAGACATGGTAGCTGAATGGTTAGACTGCTTTCTCTGTAAATGGGGAGACTTCGAGCCTCCCTCCAAGATGGTCTAATGAACACTAAGTTTTTCATTTAATAAAGTAAATGGTCCATGGTGACTTAGGGAAGGCAAGATCCCTGACACAAAATGTCATGTCAATACATTGCGACCTTTTGTTTGTATGTGCACTTGTTGTAGCGCCCCTTCAAGCTCTCTCTACTCAGAGGCGCTCCCGAATGCAGAGCGGACACTGCATCGGACTTTCACGCCGAAGCGCTGAGCAATTGTGAGTGAAGGACTTGCCCAAGATCCCTACGCGGTTGAGGGTGGATTTGAACCTCGAACCTTCCAGCTTCAAGGCAATGACGCCACCACTACACCACCGCGCCCCAATGACCTTGTGTGGATACCAAAAAGTGTTCCTGCTGCATGAATATTCCAATAGTAATGTGCTGTGCAAAACTTAACAGTAAAAGGCAAATTTAACATATTTGCATCACGTAACCGAAGACAAGACAAAAATTGCTCCTCCCAACCATTCTTCTGCACTGGAATTTATCACAGAAACGGTTACTTGACAAAAAAATTACATTTCTGTATTTCTTTCAACATTTCAATCTTACAGAGACATGTGTGAAATGAGAAACACATTCGCTCTCCACATTGAACACGTCACAGGTAGGTCACACAGGCAATCAGACAAAAACCTTAGTAAAAGGACACAAGCTAAAAAAATCAGCAACCATTTTTGCCAGATTTTATTTAATAAGAGAAGCTGGAGATCCTTGAGTTGGTTAAAACCATACCAGCTCATCGAACAAATTTTAACACTTCCGCACAGTTACTTCATGCTCCCCTACATAATCCCATTGTTGTGCCGAAGCGCTGCAGGTACACTGATGACCAGAACCACACAAGAGAAATGACAAGATGAAACCAAACATGGACTCAAACTGAATCCAAAAAGCAATATGTACCTTGCCGCAAAACAAAAGCTTCATTGTTTTCAATTCAGTAACTGCTAAACCATTCTAATTATTACATATCAAGCTTCAGTTTGCCATTGGATATTACTGAATCTCATTACTGAATCAGTGTTATTTGACACCATACAAAACTGACCAGTTTGAGCAAACCTTCCCACCATGCACAGTATTGTACAAATTGTACATGTATGAATCAGTTAGTCTCGCACATCGATTTGACATACACACAACATATAAAACTGCTGAAACCACTGCATCAAATTCTCTGGCTCTGGTTTAAGCCAAATTGTTCGTAATATCTCAGCATCCAGCACCAAGTATCGACTATGGCCCCTACACGACTTCTCTCAGTGAACACTGCCTAATGTCTGCAATCTCTCAACTTGCATTGCTGTCAACTTGAATTGCTGTCAACTTGAATTGCTGTCAACTTGCATTGCTGTCAACTTGCATTGCTGTCAACTTGCATTGCTGTCAACTTGCATTGCTCTCAACTTGCATTGCTCTCAACTTGCATTGCTCTCAACTTGCATTGCTCTCTACCTCAATTAACATTAATGCCACTCGTAACAACACCATCGGACATCACCATGCTCACTAAATCTTGCCCAGTTCATTCATAAACTCCATGCTTATACAGCACTAAATCAAACCACAAACTCACAATGCCTTCAACTGGCGTTAATGGAAACCATCAGTCACCTCCTCGGTCCACTACACTCATCTCTTCCCTTCTACATTATCACCAAATGCAATGATAGCAGCCTGTAAGGGAAAAATTAAAATTAAAAGCTTAAAATTCAGTCAAGCTTCCCTTCTCATTGTAAAATTTAGTAAAAGTTAGCTCCATCAGGTTCCTGCATAGATCTAATGATAATTGTACTGAATGTTAAAATGACACATGCACATAAACTTCCCACAGCACATCTGCTACAAGCACCAACACATAATTTAAAAGTTACATGGAAATTGAATCACATTTACAGAAAAGCAAATTGTGCACAGAACAACCAGTGGTGGCATCAGCTATAGAAATTCAGCAGGTTGGGTCAGTATCATGGCATCGTTTTAGTTACATCTGTGTCAGCTTACTCACTTAAATAAAAACGAATTCAATGATTGAATTGGTTGTTTGGGTGTTATTCAGCACGTCGGAGGAAAAATTTAATGTAAACAAGATACTAAAATTTCCAAAGAAGTCATTGGGTAGGTAAGGAGTAAATTAGGCAGTACGTCAAATAAACTACTGCGAACTATGATGGCACCACCACTGCACAGAACATATTTAGTGCATGGACGTTTACAGCTGTGGCAATGCATTGTATAGAGAAAAAAAACACAAGAAAATGTTAGCAACAACATTGTACTCTACAGGTGCAATTGTATTACCTGCACAACTCTGACTGTGCAGTTCATGCATACAAAAACCTGTTTTCTTTTAGCTCATATAAAGTCGGGAAAGTAGAAAGTTTGATGACGACAAACAACACTTACAAAACTTGTAGACTATAAGTAAATATAATCTTCCACACGAAAACTATATTTTATACAAAACAATACGGATGAACAAGAACAGAAGCTGACGTAAAGATCATCACACACACACACACACACACACACACACAGAATACGATACACACTGTAGTTCGGCACCAGACTACATCTCGCAGCTGTTCGCACCGGTCTTAAGTTGTCCTGGTCGCCGCCAACTGTGTTCATGGTCCCGCACTGCCACTGGACATACCTCTCCTCTGTGGGTCCATCTCTATGGAACAGTCTGCCCCAGACATTCAATCACTTGCATCGTTAACACAGGTACATTTTCTGATCGGCTTTGACACATTTGTTCAGTGATTAGGTGGCCGTGTCAGAGTGGCAGCTAGCGCCCTTGTGAGTTACTTAAAGGGCACAATACAAGACACATTCACACATACGTACTTTGTTCGGAACCAGCATATTTGGACAGAGTACCTGCACATGACGCAGATTTTTCTATGATCTGTATTCATGCTTTATCACCCATCTAGTTTTAAAACTCCATATTATAATCTGCAACTGACAAGTTTATAATCTAAATTCCTGAATTTTCACCCTGAAAATTCCTGAATTTTCATCTTTAAAATCAACTTTTAAAAATAACTTTAAATTACTCATGCTGAAGTCTGATGCACAATAACGCCAAAAGAAGAAGTTTAATAATTCTTAAATAATATATAGTGAATTAATTCTAATCTTAGCCCTGTTACCCAGTTCTTAAAAATTGGCAGACAACATTAAATGGAATTCTTGAAACAATTGTAGAACTTCTCCATGATGAACATTCCATGATGAACACCATATTCTTGCTGCCAATGATGCAGGGGTACTTGGCCGACGCCCACACCTCAATTCTTCCACCACCTACCACGGTTCTGTTCTAAGAAGAGCCACAAGACAGAGGTATATAACGGATTACTCGAGTCGCACGCTCGTGAGAAGGTCGTTCCATTGACGGTAACTTCCAATCTGACGACAATTTCCTACTTCGTATAACCAGACACCAAAGTCGCTACTTTCATCCGTCTAGAGGATGGCCGAGATATACCATAGAGACTTCCGTGTTGCCGTAAACTGCTGACACAGCCGGGTATAACTGGACGTCCGGCAGCCCTCGGAAGGCAACACCTAAACAAATTCCACAACATGTGAATCATGTGATACAGAAAACTGAATAGACTTTTATAAAGCTCTCACATTATACGAAACCTATTTTTATTTAGTCTAATTTTTTTTAGTCTTTTCAGTCTAAAATTTGCAATATCGCTCTGTCTTTATAAAAAATTTGCAAAGTATTCATGCTTTCTTTGTTATTGCCCCACATATGGTATGGAATTGGTCTCCGCTGCCCTTTAATGTCTAGGGTTTGCTCAGATGTGTTTTATCGCAGCCTCAAAACTGTCCTTTTCAGCAATTTGGGGTGGGAGCGCTTCTGAGTAATAACCTTGAACCTTTTTTCCTGTCGAGAACAAGCAATGTTATTGCTATAACAGGCACTATACCCGTTTCTTGTTTGATTTTACTTCACTTTTTGATTTGTGTTTATGTATTGAGACTTTTGACAAAAGCGTACAACAACTAAAGGGAATTCTTCTTTAAAAGATATAAAATAATTAAGGAAAGATTAAAAAATTGGTAATACAATGAAAAATTGATTAATACAATGAAAATTGGTTAATACAATGAAAATTTGTGAATGCAATGCAAATTGGTCAATACAATGAAAATTGGTCAATACAATGAAAATTGGCCAATACAATGAAAATTGGTCAATACAATGAAAATTGGTCAATACAATGAAAATTGATTAATACAATGAAAATTGGCCAATACAATGAAAATTGGTCAATACAATGAAAATTGGTCAATACAATGAAAATTGATTAATACAATGAAATTTGGTCAATACAATGAAAATTGAATAAATACATTGAAAATTGGTTAATACAATGAAAATTGGTCAATACAATGCAAATTGGTTAATACAATGAAGCATCCAGTTAAAAGTAAGCAAGGCAACGTAATTACAAAAGCTAATTATGAGATTTACTTTAAAATTACCACTTTTAATTGGAAATAGTAAAATGTTAGCTTAATACCAATAAATTACAAAACAGCTACCAAGGCTAATTAACTAATTAGTTTGCGAGTAATTAACTACTCATCACTGTCATGGAGACATCATAAAAACACAGCATCAATATTCTAGTATAATTTGTAAACAACTTACAAGTGGTGCTTACCTAAAAATTCGTAGTTCTTTTCGAAAGCAAGCGTATTGTCGTCACAGTCTAATATAACTCGTATCCGTTCGCCAACCTAGACACAAACAAACAAACATTCATCAAATAATATCTTCGTTAGGAGACAAACTCGCATAATTATGCATGCATGCACATATGTATACGTATCTAGAGGCATTTTAGTCACTTTTAAACGTATACATTCAGCAGACAGTACTAGCAATGTATGTTCAGTTACGTATCCCTTTCTTTTTCTGGCAGACAAACATCACTTAGTGTAGCTGTGTCAACTCAGTGACGTGGCATAAAGCTGTTTCATTATTATTAGCCTTTCTCTATGAAGCCTGAATTTCAGGACTGTCAGATCCTTTTTCATGACAAGTCCCATGTTGTCCTCTCTAGCCCTCGTGGGTTTATTTTGCGTCGCTCACAGGGTTCTCCAGTGGTCCCTGAACCCCTCAGATAGCAACATGACCAACATTTTCAGACATTTGCATTTTTTCCGGACTGTGAAGAATGAAATTATGAAGGAGGACCTCCGCTCACCACTGGACAAGCCTCACTTCGAAGGTACATCTCTACATTTTATTCCACGTTATAAACCTACATCATCCACCGGTGCCAAATCTCAGCCTCTGTGTTTGTACATGTTTTAAAGCGAAAGCATAATTATAGTGATGCCTAATAAATGGCACAACTGCAACAAAAATAGAATTTACTACAACTACTGCACGAGTCAGAAGTTGAAAATAATAAAATTATGGTTTAATGTGTTACGTGAAAAATATGGTCTCATATGTTGCATGGAGATTATACTGTATATACACATAAAAAATATACATTGGTAATTTGGTATTTACAAGTGAACGCGAGTATAATTTGGCAGCACAATTAATGTGACCCTTGCCAGAAACTTCTTTGACATTCACTTAAAGCCACATTGTGGTCAAACTTCTCAACCTGCTGGTTTATAAATTGTTCCCATTGCCATCTAGATATAAAGAGCATCTGTCTTTCCTCAAACATGTATACAAAAAGACAAAGTTTGACAAACTACATATATGCAAGCAAAATAAAGGGATTTATATGCCATGTTAAACAAAACAAAACTTCATAAAGCTGGTTTAGCATTATGAAGTGCATTGTCATACATGTACAGTATTAGAAAGTTATATAGCACCGCTCACAGCAGTGACCATTCAGTAGCGCTCCCAGTGCCAACATAACCCAATATAGAAGAAGTAGGGTTTGAGGAAAGACAGAGATGTAGGAACAGGTCAAGAAAGAAATGGAAACAAGTAAAGACGAGGGGTGGCATTCCAGAGGGCACGTCCAATGGTGGCAAATGATCTAGACTTGGCCAAAGTGGTCCTTGATCAAGGGACAAAAAGATCATTCTGGTTGTGACCCCAATTAATCTGTGAGGTCTAGATTAGCGACTTTTAACAGCCACTAGACATAAGATCCACTGAATTGGTACTGTACAGCTGCTTCAAAATCAACCGCAAACGTCTTGAATATATTAAACCCTTCTTTCTTAAATAAGTTGCTTAGCATACTGCAACAGGTTTCTTAGCCTTTCTTTGTCTCTTTAGAGTAAGCTATTACACACTATTTCACTTAATTGTGTTCTCGCGATATCAGGTTGGGAATGTTTCCGACGAGTTTCACAAATATTCCGTGTATATGTTAGGCCGATATGTAACACACAGTACAATTGGTAATCCCGAAGACTGCGTGCCTGCCCATGCTAACAGTATGGGCGTCCAATAAATCGCTAAACTAAAGCGCTATGGCTATTTACTGCACATTTTCCCTCATTTATAATTTTATTAACCTGAGCATTTTACTTAGATCTCGCGTTGATCACTTACTTAATGAGCGCATTGTATCATGGGATGCGGATGATCGGTCGCAACGCTGTTTTTGTTATTCGTTGGCAACCATGTTGTTTTGTATACAGGCACGCATTCTTCGGGATTACCCAACAATTCATCGCAAGCAAGACGGCTAAAGAGGTGTGGCGGGACTGTCAAAACGTGTGCATGCAAATAAATGTGCCACCTTCAAAGTAAGTCAACATACCTGATATACTGGTGCATTATTTAATAGTGGATAGTTTCCCTGACTGTCTCCATTGTGTAGAAGGTGGTTGTCAACGAGGTTCCAGCCCCAGCTCTCTTTGTCACTCCCAAGCAACGCTACGTATCCGTGGCACTGCATGGGGGCGGCTTTGGTCGCGATACCAACAACGGCCACAGTTCCCAGAGGCCCTTCCCACCAAACCTCCCAGCAGTGTCTGCCATTGCGGAAACCCAGCGTCCCACGAGCCCCGTCGGTGCTTTGAGCAACAGGGTTTCTGTGCAGGGTAAATCCGTTGCTTTTTATGTATATATTACGCGAACAGTCGTTTGGATTCCAGGCGTGATAGAAGGCGCGCAGTTTCGCTTTGTATGTCGGTACACTACTTAACAGATCAGATTTCAGCGCTTCCTGAGCCAGTTTTCGTATGCAGTGGAGACGCCAGACGTCGTTGTTTTCGTCGTTGAGAAACTTATACCAGTTCGTACAGACAAGCGAGCAATTTCGTAGATCTTCGATGCCTAAATAGGAGAAAAGGACTTCTAGAATCGGCTGAGGAAGACCTTCCCAACACACACGTACGCCAGCCATCTTGAATCGCTTACCTTGTAGCTAAGCGTGACTGCCGCCGTATCTCTAAGTTAGCGAGAATCCTCCAAATAAGACTCTAGAACGAAAACATTACTATTCTGTCAAAATAATATTTATGTAGGCTAATTGAATCGGGACAAAAGCTAGAATGCCGCATACGCCATAATAAGTTGAGAATCGAGGGAAAGAAATTCTTGTCTAGACATTTTGCACCAAGTCGAACTACATTTTGTATTTCGACCGTGCGTATTCTTACATAACAATAATGGTGTTCTAACAGGGCCAAGGTCTTTTCCGCGACAGTAGCGTCATATGTGGAGCATAATGAGTAACGTTCCATATGGGTCTCCAAGGTCAAACGTTGTCTAACGATGCAAGAATTCATGAGCCATATAATTATGTAAGATAACAAAGTCTGGCTACAATGACATTATGGGCTTCACATGCACATGACGTGCTACTACCATATGGGCGGAGACTTGGGGGGGGGCACGGGGAGGGACGGACCCCATCATTGTTTGGGTTAGAAACCGTCCATGCATTTGTCCACTCCCCTTAAAAGTTAAGCGCCAGGACTTTAAAAAGGTAATCAGTTTTTACACTAAAAATGGTAAATTTTCCCGGAAATTTCGACGAAATTAGGGGAGATAGGTACCGAAATAACCACGTACTGAAATAACCAACGACTTTTTGTGTCTTTTGCGCTTCCGTATTCGGCTCTAATAATCTTGATGTGTGTTCTTTGTTGACATACTTTAGTTGTAACCAATTTCGACATCAAAACATAGTGGAAGAAAATTTTTATAGCTCTTATTGTTTTTCCGCTGTCAATTGTAATTTTTAGGCTTTTAAATTGTTTAAAGTTTGCCGTGGATATTTTAAGGGTATGTTGCTGCAAATTTGTATTTGCAAACATTAATGATCAATCTAATAACATAACTATTAATGATATCCAAATTTCGCGCATGATATCGAGTTTTGTAATTTAATTTTAAATGGTGCTTGTCGTACTGAAATAACCAGGTTTTGTGGTACCGAAATAACCGGTTATTTCAGTACCGCTGGTTATTTCATTACAATTTTGACTATTACAGCCTTCAATATCGATAGATATCATGAATCGACAGCTAGCCTTCAACATCATGTTGTTAACTTTAAAGGCTGTTGATTATTATTATCATTAAATTATTATTATTAAATTATTATTTTTCTTTTTTTTCTTCATAATAATTATTATTATTATTATTATTATTATTATTATTATTAATATGGATCTATTATTTTTATATTCTTCTTCTTATTATTATTATTATTATTATTAAGATTATTATTATTATTATTATTATTATTATTATTATTTTGGATCTATTAATTATTCTTCTTCTTATTATTATTAAGGTTATTATTATTAAGATTATTATTATTATCATTATTATTATTAGCCTATTATTATTATTATTATTATTATTATTACGAGGTGTACGAGACAATTTGTACACTCTTAGGGAACATAACACACGACAATTATTATTATTGTTAATTATTATTATTATTATTATTAAACGAGTATAATATTATATTATTATTATTATTATTATTATTAAACGAATATAATAATAATAATAGTAATTATTATTATTATTATTATTACTGCTTCCCTTGTTTATTGTACTTTCTGTTACTGATGCTGTTTTTTATGATATTAAAAGGTATATAGTAGTAATAATAATAATAATAATAATAATACAATAATAAAAGTGATATTAGTAATAAATAAATAAATTAATTAATAATAATAATAATAGTTATATATATATATATATATGACTTTAGCTCCTATAGTTGAGTAAATAATTTGATATAAAAGGCTGTCATGAGTCTGACGATGCACCATTAGACCCATAACTGACTGACCTACCTATAAAACATTTAAATTTCTCAACTATTTCAGTATTTTCGGTTAAATCTTATATGAAAAACATTGTTATGCTCTATTTCAATATTTCTATTCTGTTTTAGAGATTATAAAATAATTGAAATCATTTTAAAGTGGATTTTGTAACTTGGATGTACCAAAATAACCAGTGGTTATTTCGGTACAACCCCTGGTTATTTTAGTACCCAATGTGGTACTGAAATAACCATTAAAAAATATAGAGGTGCACATTGAATTTTCATTTTTTTAGGTTTTGGGTGAATGCTATAAATGTTATCGATTGTGTATATAGTAGCTATACAAATATTATATTAGTTCCTTACATTGAGTTCTAGTTTGAAGTTGACACAATGCAGTTATAGCACTTTTCCCAAAAAGTCCAAAAACTGGTTATTTCGGTACCTATCTCCCCTACTATAAAAAAGGTCATCAGTAGCCTAATTTTTGCCAGTGAAACTCGAAAATTTCGATGGCGACTCTGTCGTTCGTCCGCCCAAAATGTCGCGTCCTTCATTCGGTCAGGGGTTCGTTCCCCCCCCCCCCCCCCCCCCACTGGCAGACCAACTCTCCGCCCCTGGCTGCAACAGCGCCGTAATCATAACTTGATTGACTATATATTCATTAATTTCGTGTCGTAGGTTATAATTATAAATTGTCGTATTGCAGGCTGTCTGTTCTGTTGGTAAAAATTTACGTATTCTGTAATCTGTGTTCTTGCAAAAATGTTTTAACTGCATACGCCTAGGCCTATAACCTAGCTGTTAGTTGTGACATGTAGGCTAACCGGCTGCGGTCTGTCAACCGGATTGTTGAATAAAGGAAATTATATTAGGCTAAAAGCCTGCAATGTGCCTACAGTTCAGCACCGCTGACGTACCGTAATCGTAGTATAGTAGGCCTAATCTCCAAAATTCCAAACGCCATTCGAATGCCAAACGCAGGGTACCAACGCGTTCACGAGAGCTGCGTCAAGTCAGAGGGTTTGGCCAAATGAGACCACAATTCGCTTCCAGACGGTCAATGAAAATAATGTTAAGAAGATTGACGAGAGTTGGAGGGTGCATGGGTCGCAGAAGGCATGTATAGATCGCTCCGTGAGATGTAGGCCTAACGCGAAATGTTTCGTCTGAATAGGTTACCTTGAGTTTGTATAACCAAGATCAAAGCCCTGGCGTATAAAGGCATTTTGCAAAATAGGGCGTCGATCAGCATAATAGCCTAATTAATATGTTGCAGCATAATTATAATATCATGTCTATATTGGTGGCCCGGTAGAGTAATGGATAATACGCTGGCGTAGAGTGCGAGAGGTAGCGAGTTCGAGCCATCGTTGGGCGGATATGCTTTGTAGGCTGCTATTAGCGCCATGTAGGCCTATTGCAGGCTGTCTGCTCAGTTAGTATAGTTAATTACGATTCGTGTATTCTGTGATCTGCGTTCTTGTGAATTGTTTAAACTGCAATTGTACCAAAGACCTTATAGTCTGTGATTGTAGGCCTACCTGGGACTAATATCGAATATTATTCGATATTAGTCCCAGATTGTAGGCCTACGCTGTGTAACCTGTTGCGTTCTGTCAACCGGGTTGTTGAATAAAGGAACATTATTAATATTGTTATTAGGCTATCATTAAAAATGCGCCACATTTGAAAGCGCATTTAGCAACACGAAGTCGGAAAGCTTAGGCCTACTATTATTGCACCCAGGAGCGGATCCAGAGGGCCAATACGGGGGCGGGGCTAAGCCCCCCCCCCAGAAGGCCCAGATTCAACTTTTTACCATGAAAATGGTATACTTTTTCGGAGTTAGCCCCCCCCCTCAGAAGGCCCAGACTCGGGGTTAGGCCCTCCCCCAAAAACGGAAATCAAACTCCGCCCATGCACACTGGCATCAGAGTAGGCCTAGCTGATTTCGATTCCCGAAGCCTACGTAGACTATATGATAGACGTGCTTTGTAAGTTTGTAGGCTGCTATTAGCGCCCTTGTATTGCAGACTGTCTGTTCTGTTAGTAGCCTATTACGTGATGTTTAATTAAGATAGGTGCAGTTGGGAGTAATGTCCCGGTCGTAAACGACATCTGAGGAGTTTTAGGCTAATGTCACTTGAAAATGCCCGTTGAACGTTCATATGCGTCGCAGGTATTTTTGGGTATGGTAGCCTATCTGGTCAAAACCGTGCGCACAAAACCGCGACCATCAAAGCCACGTGCTTAAAACCGCGCCGATTCCTATTACCACGCGCGTTTATAATGTCAACGTGATTGGCGCGAATTTGAAGGTCGCGGTTTTGTGCGCACGCTTTTTTATATTAGGCCTCTATTAGGCCTATATAGGCCTAGTATTATTTTCATTTGACGTCCCTAGCTGTGCGTTCACACCCCGTACGAGTCGTCGTTTGGCACAGCGACAGGACAAATGCTATACACTGCTATTCAGAGGCTGATGCAGAAGTTTTGGAGGGGGAAAGTTTTGGTCTTGGGCCGAAAAATGTCGTTGGTCTTTCGCCGAAAAATCTGAGGATTTTTAGTCATATTTAGTCCTACGCTACTTTTCTCTTTCTTCTCACCTTCGGACCTTACTGTTCCCGTTGCATTGATTGAAAGCTTCTTGAAACATGATGGGTGGGGGCACGCCCTGTGCAAATCTCTGAACGGGGGCATGGCCGGATTGGGCCCCATCCCAAGATCCGCCTCCGCTGGTGCTATTGACCAATTTATTGTATAGGCCCATATGGAGACCAGCAATGCTAAAGGCAAATGCATGGAATTTACGTGGAAATGAACCAAGCTGCATGCGAAACTTTAATGAGACAGAGTTTGAGACTACCAAAAGTGAACGGAAGAGAAATGAATAAAATATTAGGCCTAACAGAGTTGAAAGATCGAATCGATGAGTTAAAAGACCTATCATAACATGGGTCAGAAATTGTAGGCTTAGGTTTATAGGCTATCGTGATCGTCAAGTTTTTTGAGTGCTACTCGAAAGCCAAGGGCAGGACACCAGCTTATTCACGAGCGCTGTGTCAAGTATGCAGAAAGGAGCGAGTTGGTCGCAGCGTTAATGATCGACGTGACCAGTTAAGACCAGAAGTTACTCATTTATGTAGCCCAATAATTACAACTTGACACAGACCAATTTTGTCAGTGATTGCCATTCAGTGTTGTATGTGTACATTGTGTAGACCTATATAGGCCTAGCCTATCGATAATTGAACTGGAGCATTTGAATGATCGAGTTTGAAATAAGAGAATTTAGCATGAATTGTAGGCCTACTGCTTTATCTTTGATAAATCTGAGGATTAAATAGGCCTAGATCAGGAAACTGGTGGTTTTGGCCATCTAGGTTTTGCCAAGATATTTAACCAAGTATAGGGCCTATAATTATGTCATGTAGGCCACACGGTGAGCCATATGGAGCAAACAGTTTTTTCGAATTGGCATAAACCTGTGTATATATACCTGCCTAGTAAGACAGCATTACTGGCTGAGGCCAAATACAAAATTGTTTAGGATAAGACGACCGACAAGAACATCAAGGCAAAAATTTTCAGTACAAGAGCAATCTACTATATATAATATAGATGATACTGCCCAGGAGCTTCAAATCCCTATGCACGGCGGACGCAACTTGAACCGAATGAAAAACAGGGGAATCAGAAACGAGCCAAAATTTAAGTCGGGCGGGGAATAGGCCTACCGACCCGGGAGTGGAAGACCGGTGTCCCAAGAGGGGGGGAGGAGAGGAGAGAGGATTGAACCGGGTGATGTCTAGAAACCTCTGGTTCAGCCTCAGCGGACAGTAGGCTATCGTATGTTTTAGGAGCAAGATGTATGAATTGACTGTTGATCGAGTAGGTCAAAGCTCTGTAGGAATTACAGTGCTTTGGTCTTTAACGCAGATGACGTCAAAATCACTTAAAAGCTTAAGTCAGGTATTCAGTAGGAAGGAAACGTTGACAGCCTGACATACTTACCTGTGCAGTCATCACGATGCAAGTTCATTGCAAAATGTAACATCGAAGTAGGATATTTAGGCCTAGGTCTATCCTGTTGCATTGTCGCCAAGTGAAAGCTCTTGGAATATTCCGAACAAACCAGAATCACATTGGAATGTGAATCGTATAGGTATAGGCCCATATATGGCCCACGTAGGCCCTGCGTAACTTCAATTTTTGTGAAGAAAATCGAGCAAGTAGGCCTATAGGTTATAATTAAGCAACGGTTAAGTAGGTACGTAAGTAAGTAGGCTAATTAAGTAGGGCTAGTTGTTGGCATAAGAGGCGCATATAGGCCTACAGCGAGGAAAGCATTCCTGGATTTCTTCAATGGACAATGTTTGAATATTTATTTGGGGCTGTGTCGATCGAGGGGTAGTTTCACCCCACCCAAAATACGCACAGGGCATGGATTGTTGATGTCGCAAAAATTGTCGCATATAGGCCTAACATCAATATGAGATTAATGTGTCTGTGATTGTCGGTTTCCGCTGTAGGTCTAAGCAGGCCTATGCCTAGCCTACTTGTGTTTATTTTCCTTCTGGTGCAATAAATAGGTTAAATAAATTGTCTCTAAAATGCCGGAATACGATAGACGTTAAGGAAGAACTGCGCGAGGTCGAGGTTTTCTAGGGTCTATAGTTTATCGACCTACGTTTGTCTCTGTACATATCAGATGCAAATGTTCAACTATTGCTAAAGATTCATAGAACCTAGGCTAGCCACAGCAGAACACGTAGGCCTACGCCTGTAGCCGACAAGACACCATATAGAGGCAATTCAGACTGCGATCGAAGCTATAGTTTGCTAATTAGGCCTACATTATGAAGGAAATAGGCCATCTAATGAGCGTAAATAGGGCTGCAACTGTGTAGCGTAATCTTATATACAGGCTTAATAGGTTAATGTTCATGATAGTGCATGTTTTATTGTTGTTTTCATTCTCAGAATAATGTACTAGGCCTATTGTGCTACTTTAAGTCATTGTATGCACGCTGTTTTGTTGTTGTTGTTGTTGTTGTATAGTGTGGGCATTTAAGTAGGCCTAATCATGTAATTTATTGAATCGCCAGACAACGTACTGTGAGAACTTCGAATAAGAGCAATCTAAGTGTTTGTCTCGTGCCAATAAAGATAACTTATTTGCTTACTTGTTGAGATCTACCCCCACGACAGCTTTGAGCTGAACTAAAGGTAGGTCTACAGATTACAAATTTACAAGCAAGCCACATAGGCTGGACTTGAATGTAGGCCTGTAGGCTATACGAGTGTAGGGAATTGTAAAACTGTGATCCACGTTGATTTGGGGTATGAAAAATAAGACTCTAACCTACTAAGAAACCACTGGTTGAACCCTCACCAACTTGACACATTCTCACCCTGCTTAATAGGCACATCTTCCCAGAGGTGTTACAAAGGTAATAATAATAATAACGATGACAATTTCTATGGCGCCGTAACGCGGCCATGCTGCTACAAGGGTGCCTTGACAGCGACAAATAACATCCAGAGGACAGAAGTGTTGTCTGCTTGCAACATGATTTTAGGCGACTACATGCTACAGTTGCCCCAGACTGCAAGCAGCCGAGGTATATTTTCTCTACTTCATTCATTTCCTTATGATCTTTTTTATATTACTGAATTTCCATAACCGTACAACTAAGCCTGTTTTCTCTTGGTAGGCTAGCCTATTTTCTTATGACCTTTTTAGTCGTTGTGCGGTTATCGTACTCAATATCATCATATAATTATTTCAAAATATTTTTGTAGGTGAGTAGGCTAGTTAACACGCTTTAGCCTACATACCCGCGTATACCTTTGTATAGCCTAGTCTTGCATCTTCCTTGAAAATCTTTTAGCCTACTCTTGAAGAGCTGTATTATGCCAAACAAATAAATTTCTGTCCAGGGCAACGACCTCTGTTGTCATAGGCCCTGGTAAAATCTGGATCCATCCATTCTGTTCTTGACGGATTCTCTAGCTCAAATTCGCATAATGTAGGCTAGTCAATTATTTTGCCATGAACTCTAGCGACTGGAACATAGTGCAAATTTAACCCTGTTAACCAGGCCACTTGGATAATGGATAGCCAGGATACCGACATTTGGTCAAGTAGTCCAAACCGAAACAGCACATCCCTGCAGTGTATAAAGTCATGAACAAACTGCAAAAGCAGTGCTCGTGATGATCATCAGACGACAACATCAGTAAGACATGCAGGGCAAAATGATCGCAGCCGAGAGACGCACACAAATCCATGCCATTGAAAGCCCCAACAGTTACCAAGACTCCCTTTCGGCAGCGTAGTTGAATGTCTATTCATCATGAACGTGCATGGCATCCATGGGCGCCCGCACATAGGGGCAAGGGGGGCACTTGCCCCCCCCTGGAAAAGTGACACTTATTTTTCTAACTACCACTTTTGAGTTTTTAACAAATTTCTTCGCATTAAAACACTAATAATACCAATGACACACACAGTGAAAGTCATAAATTTATGTTTAGAAATCTCTATAGAAATAAATATATATATATAGTGCCTATTTTTTAACATCTACTTTTGGATTTTTAACAAATTCTCGCACTTGGGAAACTATTCATATTAAAAATTATACATAAAATGAAACTGAGAAATTTGCATCAAGAAACCTCTTTGAAAAAATACCCGTGTTTTTAATTTCCAGCGCTGTATTTTTCATGCTTTTGTCACTGAAAATTCAACCGTGACCATCGTAAAATTTTTGCCCCTCCTGCAAAATTTTCTGCGGGCGCCCATGATGGCATCCCATTTTTAAACATTTTACTAGTTGATAGCCGGTATACATGGTCTGTAATAATCGACTGCCCTCTGTTAATTTACATTCATAAACAAATTAACAATGGGAATGAATTGCCTACATATAATTTAACGTTTTAGTGTGAATACTTGTTTGGTTGCTCTAAGGGCGTCCTAAACTGGAATGCCAATAAATGTGCGAGTGGTTTTTAACACATTTATGCCTTTCTGAACTCCTTTAAATTGTTGAGACTTTAATTTATTGTAAAAGCGAATGGTGAAGGGTAGGTCAATTTGTGTAGTGTAGTGCCATCTGAACTTGTCATTTTGTGTAGTGTCATTTGAACTTCCATTAATGCTGACTAAATACACACATGTGATATGTTAAGTTAAGTCAGGCATATGAATCCTGTGTGGGAAAAAATAAACATTCCTTTGTTAAATGTTCCCTGCATTAGTATTGATTTGAAAATTTATATGTATGTCTCACCAGAATACATGTACAACTTGAAATTAAGTTTATTGGTTGTAAAACACGCTGGCGTAGAAATTATTCTCGAAACGAAAGCTAAAATATATTTTCCAGTTCTTCAATTTAGCTACTACATCCATGCATTGTCATTTAGTGCATTGGAATCGTAACTGCATTTTACTTTCTTATCCAACGAAAAAATCAATCATTTAGTGGACAGCAAAAGAACATTAAACTAAAGAAAAGTATCGTGCTTGATACAATGCTCAAATAACACCCATGCAATACACAGAAATATATACAACTTAGTCTCAAAATGTGAAAATAATACAGTTCTATGTATATATAGAGTTGTGGTTAAGCTTTCTTTGATGTAACAATCTCATCATTGTGGATTTGTGGTCTATGTTGAGTGAAACTTATTCACACATGTAATAATATTATATTAAATGGATATTCATGTATCACTTGAATGCACATTCGCATTTTGTATTTATCTTCTTAATCTTTGCCACTCAAGATGATAAATACACATAATTATGTGCCATTAAAACACGCGAGGTAAAAGTAATTGGATTCATTGGTGCCATGTACGTTGTGATCTCACAACAAAGTATAAATTGGTAATAATTGATTACGCATTTAAAATAAACAAGCAAATTCATTGCCTTTTTATCTGGTATACAATAATGATAATTATAAGCAAGCGCGTAGATAAGATCTCAACTTCGTTAAGTAAACCAGAATAAAAGGGTTAATTCTTAAATCTTTGAAACAGTTTCTGACCAAGTTTCTAAGAGATGTGCTAGCAGCACATTCGCAGTCAAGAAATTACTTAACCCTCTAATGCCGAGATGGTAGTATATGGTATGGGAAATCCTCTACCCTCCGGCATTAGAGGGTTAAACGTTGAACAGTAAGCCTAGCAATTACCCCAAATTTGCTGCTGAATCAACATGTTTCTTCGTCGCTGCTGCCACCTCTGTACGACTTTGACAATGTCGATTACCGATCACTTGCGAGACTGGACAACTTTCTCCACGTACGCATTCATGAATTTAGTAATTCGCTTCTGTGAGATGTCTGTGCTTCTGCTTTTACAAATCTACCAAAAAACAAAGTACAGTTTGTTTCACACAATGAGCTCCAAGCATAATGTCAGACATTTTCTATCCAGAAATTTTAAAGGAACTTTGAATAATAGTTCTTCAAATACCATAGTTTAGTTGATAGTATTACTCTACAGCAATATATAGAAATCAAAAACAAAATATTTTAAAGTCACAAGACTGAATGCCATTTTTTTATACATGACACTGCTCTTTCATCTGAATCTCCATTATCTACTCCCTAGTATGTATGGGTTGATACAAACACAAAATAACTTAATCTGTATACAGCAGTGTAGCCAGGAAAAGTTTGGGATTTCCGTTGAGTGGGTTTACTTAGGGGCTTGAAACTTGAAACTCTGATATGCACTGATGTCCCCAAATTTATCTATATAAATACACAAATGCATCCACTAACCTTAGCGATTGACTTTTTCATAATAAGCTTAAATTCCTCTGAAGTTATTGCACCATTGTGGTAGTGTGGCTTTAGGGCATTTCTAGCCATCGATATGACTTTCTCTTCAATCGCTTTAGGATCACACGATTTCTGTTGAAGAAATAAACAGCATAACTCCATTAACACTGCACATCATTCATACTACTGGCAGTAAAAATATAACTCAGTCAACATGCACAAATAAACAAAATTCTATATTGATCTGTACTAATGTTCATGGCAACCTACACTGAAACAGCAGAATGCTAAAAGCATAGAATATATCTATTATTCTCATGTAAAGATTTAAAACACGCAAGTTAAAATAACAAAATACATATAATTACAACATGCAATTCAGTTTCAAATTCATTCAATAAAACGAAATCAAATTGATTTCTCTTTCTGAAAAAAGACCCAAAAAAGTCCAGTCATAGAAAACCAGATGTGAGTATCTAAAGTTACAACAGCAAAAGGACAACAGAGTTAATTGGTTCACCTACTTGCCTGTAATATGTTGCAGCTAATTATACAAACCAAGTCAATGATAGTACTGACCCCAGTACCAAAACCAAGTCAATGATAGTACTGACCCCAGTACCAAAACCAAGTCAATGATAGTACTAACCCCAGTACTATGCACATCAATTTAAGAATCAAGATTCAGTGAAACAGATATAACTGACCTTTATAATTCTGAACAGATTACAGAAACAAATGATGCACCACGCTTGGATTGATATTAATATCATTCTTCAAGTTCACCAACCTTATCAATGACTGTATCTTTGTCTTTCACAGATCTAGCCGACTTCTGAGTGCTGTGACTGTCCTGACTTTCATCTCCAGCCGTCGACGTGCTAGGATGGCCGCACATCAGAAGTTCAGAAGACAGGCTTGGTGTATCACAGCTCTCGCTTGACGCCTTTTCAACGGCAGGCTGGATGGATGGAGCGGCCGACAGATCGCCAGCCTTGCTCGATCCTGCTGGTGAAACGAGAGGCAGGATTGGATCAGCTAAGCCATGAGGTTCGGTCGGTCGAACAGGTTTAGCAGACTTACCCTCCGGTTCAACGGAAGTTTCACGTGATGTTACAGGCGGAACTCCAGAAGGAGTCACGACCGCTAGCTCACACTGAATAGCGACCAACATTTCGAGAAGTCGAATTTCGTCTAAGACCTTCGAAGCAAACGCTTCTTGCTTCTTTCTTATCTGCTCAATCCTCTCCGCTGATTTATCGCCAGTAACTCTGCTCGGCAGAAACAGTCCCGTAAAGCCACTCTCGGATTCCGAATCGCTCATACCGTGCACTTCATGCGACCTCGATGACAGCACAGGGCTGATTGGAGTGGCACACCGTTGCGCACTATCCTGCTTGCGAAATTTCCTCAACAAACCTTTATTTTCGGCGAAATTCTGCTCCTCGCTGATGAAGGGAATTTCGACGGACTCGCTGCAGCGTCCGGACTGCTGGAAAGCGCTTCCGCTTCTAAACTCCTTTCTCAGACTCAGCTCTTTAGAGTCTTCAAGCTTTATGTGCTGGCAGACGACGTTCAACATGTTGACCATCTGTTCGTCATATACACCTCGCTTGGCCGCCTCCAGCAAGAGGCGCCGCAAAAGCTCCAGGCTCTCTTCCGACATTCCCGGACTCTGCGCCTGACCGAGCAAATCTCGCCATAGAGCGTCATCCTGCAGTATGGCAAAACTCCGGTTAGTCCGGCCGTCGAACGATCCGCCACCCGAAGTGCTGCGGTCTCCACTGTAACTCCTGGACACATTTCCCGCACGGCATCCAGGCGGTAAGCTCTTTCCGTGCCGCGCAGAATCCTCATCACCACCACCACGGCAAGGCATTTGATCCGCCGTTTTCTGCCTCGCGTAATCAACGCCATTTCCTCTCGAGGAGGACGACGAACACTTATCCGCGTTACCAAAACTTCGCAGCAGATCCGAAGCAGCCGCCGAGGCAGTCAACTGATTTTTCGTCAGGTCTTTAATCAACCTCAATTCTTTATGCATAGTTTGATTCACAGTATCACAGTTGATTCCCGCGGCTTCCGCGTTCTGCTGATTCTCCGTGACGTCTTCCGCGATTAAATCCCGGCAAAGTTTCTCGTACAGATTCACGAGTCGATCGCATTTCTCCGATGAAATGTCGCCCTGCTCGATGGCTTCCTGAACGGCTTCGGCAAACAAGCGAATGCTGTCGTCCATGTTGTCCGCCAGCGGTGGATCTCCGAGAAGCGGAAATGATCTGGAAAAGTTCCAGGCATCGTACAGAAAGGAAAACTTAAAATTACAAGACAATGCTAAAGTTGGTTGATCTGGCAATATTTTATACAATACAATACAACTGAAATTTGATAATGCCCTCCTTACAAAACATAACAAACACCTGAAAACAACTGACCTATAAACTAAAGAATAAAAAAACAAAAGCAAAACTAAACAAAACATTTCTAAAAGCTAAGTTAATCAATTTAGTCATTTCCAGCATGCTGCATCACTCCCAAAATCCTGAAAATGAAAAGCAATAGAAATTTTCACATAATTTTCAAAAGAAAGCAATCTGACAAGTGTTTTTTGCACTCACTGTGGTACGGCAGCGGACGACGACGACGCCAAACTCTCACACGATCTTCCATTCTGAAGTCTATCTCTGTTAGCATCATCATCGTCAAAATCATCATCACTCAAGCCATAACAAGAGAAAACCTCTTCTGATGCGTCCTTGACGTAGGGAACCTCCCGAAGTACAGGCTCCGACCGCTGCTGCTGCTGCAATGCGGGTTCAGCCAGTGGACCAAACGTCTGATCCCTTTCAGCCGCGCAGTTCCATTTCCCCGGCTGAACCGCAGCTGCGTTGTTGTTGTTCGTCAACCTTTCCGAAGACTGGATAACTTAAACGTAAAACATTCAACATAAATTCAGTTCCGTTTATGTTTCAATGGTTTTTCCAGTGTTTGTTTCCTTTTTCAAGGCTACAATAAACACTGATTTTCACAATAAATTAATTAATAAAAGTAGGCATCAAAATATAACACACAGAAACACACACAGGTGGCCAAGTAACAGATAAAATTTCTTATCAAGACCTATTTATTAATTATTAATGCCTACTCTGCTGTTAGCAGAAATAAAGTGCTCTTGTAATGGCATGGCTGTGCTACAGAGCCATATAAATTGTCTTTATTATTATTAATTATTAAATTCTGGTGCTGCCATTTAGGGTGCCAGTCACAAGCCTAGACAACATAGGAGGGAGACACTAATCATGTCCTTTACAACAAAGCATTGCTACAAATATTAGTAATCTCCAAATTTAAAAATTGCAGCTCTAATTCTAACTGCCGAGCACAAGTCACGAAACAGAAACAAAAACAAGCGAGTGCTGTAACATTCATTTAACAGTGCTCATATAATTTAGTAATCTGTGCTCATACAAACCAGAACAGTCCTTAATGGTTTTGTCGTACACACACTGTCAGAACAATGACAACTTCAATAATCCAACAACAACAACAATTGACTTCATTTTCTCAGCCTCAGCACATGAGCGCGAGTGTCCAGTCCTCTCCCTCGCCGTCTCATCTTCCACCGACAGTGTATGGTCAGTGTACTCATTATGGCTGAGTTGGCTATGGGTGCAGGTGGAGCAGAAATCTCAAACCATATTTCTCCTCTGGCAGGGTCTGAACCCCCCAACTTTCATCTCTCACTCAACAGTGCAGTGCATGCCAACCACTACACCAGTGCTATCAAACAATTGGACAGCACTGTGTAGCATAGGTGCAATCACGTCCTAAAAGTTGGGGGGGACCATAATGAATCACGTCCTAAAAGTTGGGGGGACCATAATAATAAAGTTAGGGGACCACTCAAAAGTTGGGGGGGACGCGTCGCGTGGGTCCCATAGGGTGGTTGCGCCTATGCTGTGTAGCGATCGATGGTCAGAACTTTATCTCTAAAATAGTTACAGTTAAGCAAATCTGCAGAAAGCTTACCTGGTATGCTGTAGCCAACCGTGGGTATCGGCCACTGCTCGTCCATCCGGTGAATAGGAGGCTGAGAAGGAAAACAATTCGCAGGAGCAGAGTTCTGAGGTGGTCCGACGCCAGGACCGCAACTGTTCATCATCCACTCCTGGTTCATAGTATTCGCTGCGCATCTGTTCCATTCACTGCTAATTGAACCGAGACCAGGTGCACTGATACCAGGAGCAATTCCTAATAGCGGAACCTTGGGTTGCCGCTGCTGCTGCCGCTGCTGGTGAGGTTGCAGAGGATGCATCATCATCTCTCGTCCTTTCAGATTCTGCAATCGGAAACGGTCGACGACCGTCCGCTGCCAATTGTTCTCTTCTAGCGGTTTATCCTGAGTACCAACAACTCCCTGGTGATCTGTACCACCGGTACCGTTTACCGTTCCAGTCGGTTTACCAGTCCAGCTGTTGCGCGAATCCCATTTCAATGCCTCACGCTTGCCAACCTCCGTATCCAGCTTCGCCAGGACGCTACGTTCTTTGTCCTCTGCCGACAGAGCCTTGGGCAGCTTCGGAATTCGCGAAAGTGTGGAGGCCGGCGAAGGAACGAGACTGGCGCCGCCGGCCTTGGGCTGCGCAGTGGCGCTTTGAAGTGCGGTGGACGAGGCATTGGGATCTAGGGGTCTCTTCTTTGGAATCACAAATCCAAGTTTTGGCTTTGACTTCTTCTCGTCGCCTCCCCGAACCTTTTCTCCGACCGTCGGAACTTTTCCGTCAACCCTGCCTTTAAGAATCCTTTTGCGGTCTGCGACATTATCAACATTTTCAGCCAGCTTCTTTGTTTCCACGGTTTCTCTCCTTGTACGGCCTCTCTTCGGCGCCAGCTCTGCACAATCAGCTTTAGATATGTTTTCCCTCTGCTCGTTTTTACGTTTCTTTTCGACGGCTGGAACGTCCGATGTTTTTTCCGTGGGTTCTGAAGTTTCAACAGACAAAATCTCTCCGGGCTTCTCCTTTTCAGCAATCTTCCTGGCATTTTCCTTTTCCACATGCTTTTCACTTTCCTCCTCCGGTATCTTTGGTTTTATCCTGCTGCTCCTTCTAGGTCTGCTTAGTCGCCTTGGCACTTCAGTCCTTTCAGCGTCTTCAGTTACCATCTTGCTAGCACTTTCTTCCTCGTTCTCCTTCTTTTCCCGCTCTTTAACTTTGTTTGACTTACGTCCACGAACCTTGGAAGCAGGACCGGACTTGAAACGTTTCGTCAATGGCTGAGCAATGTTGTCGTCAGAAGGCAAGGCGTCGATTTTCATTGAAGACTGAAAGAACACGAAAGATCTCATATTAGACTCACGACCTTACAATGCTGTGCAAAACTCAATGCAACAGCAAGAAATTACTACACAGACCTTTACGAATGTATGTTTGTATGTATGTGTACACATAAGACATCATTACAGCATGTTCAAGTACATCAGACTGAACAATGACTAATCTTAAAAAAACTCCTCGGACCATAACAAACAACCTTGTAAAACCGCTTAGATTCCTAATCATATTCAGCAGGCATCAAGTTTACTAAGGGCTAAGACACTGCTACGTGACTATTTAATTAATGACTGCGAAGATGTTTAACTTTGTAAGCACTGTTGTTGTTGTTGTTGTTGTTGTTGTGTATGTGTGGTATTTTTAGTTAAGTTTACTACATTAATTGCCATTTCATTCTGTTTTTTAGCCTACTGTTCAATTCACGATGTCAACCGTCTAGCCGTCAGTTAAAATTGCACATGTAAATAGGTGTCCCTGTTAGCGGGATATTCATCCCTTAGGGCCTTCCTTTTTACCATCCGATCTTGTGAAGCATCTTGTACTATGACTACTGTTTACGGTTGATGGTTACAACAAATGAATTGAATTGTACATGCCTCCATTACAATACCATACACTACATGGAAGCATAACAAAACACGCCGCATGCACCTACCTCATCTTCGCTGTTAAACGAAAGTTGTATGCTAGACAAAGGAGGCGCTGCATATTCGTCGAACTTCAAAGTCAGTGAGTCAGACTCTGAGTTGCATCCAGTTGCCATGGCGAAAGGAACAGATTCTACAATGAATCACATGTACAAAGATTCACATTGAATCAATCACATTTGAACAACCAAACACAATTTAAGCAGTGCCACATTTTTATGCATATATACCCTGCGAGTTAAAACATACCTGACAAATCCTCCATGGATGCCACAGTAATGACAAGTTTTTAAAAACAAATGAATTTTTGCAGGTGGAAAATATTACATGACTGCTAAATGACAACAATATCTCCATTTTATTACTTGAAAATGCATTTTTTAATTTCATACGAAACGCTGAGAATTAAAACTCGGACTCTGAGGCGAAAAACAAAAGTATCTTAATCTGTCATCATTAAAGTCACGCTATCCATTCAGCCCCT
The DNA here is from genome assembly GCA_945859605.1 of Lumbricus rubellus. Classification (NCBI taxonomy): domain Eukaryota; kingdom Metazoa; phylum Annelida; class Clitellata; order Crassiclitellata; family Lumbricidae; genus Lumbricus; species Lumbricus rubellus. The sequence goes on along the minus strand of OX243820.1, from coordinate 30,762,782 downwards.
AGCAAATAAAGGCTATCTTACCATTGCTAAACTGCAAAGATCCCTGACTAACAAACGAATTGCTCCAAGAATCGACGACTTCTTCAGACTGAGGTAAATCGTCGGCATTATACCTAAGAGAGAAGTAAAACATTTTTATTATGTTACTAAAAAATAATGCAATATGATTTTTAAATACATAAAAAAACAGCTGCCATTCAAATCAGCCACATGACCTAAACACAACACACAAAACAGAGTTGCTAATAAATAAATCCACTAGTATGAAATATTCTTAAGTAAGATAAATAGAACTATGTGCTGGCACAGCCAACCTTGACGAAGTACAGAGAATAGGCCAGACATGATTAGTCCACGATAATTTATGCTCTCTACCAATAATAATATACCAACAGAAATAAAATACTATTTAAACGAATTCACCACAAAGCACACTAACAGCCAAAACAGACACAATATATTAACTGACAAACTTCACAAAAAGCATTGTTTATAACAAGATTTCGATCCTCTTTCGAGAATATTGAAACTCACCTCACAAAATTAGTTTACAGCACAAACACGAAAAAAATTCTGATGAATTTTTCTTGCACTCACCCTTCAGATAAGCTCTGCAAGTTTTGTAATATCCAGATTGGAAATCGTTTTAGAACGACAGACGGCTGCCAATAGTCGTCCTGCAGAATCTCGTTCAGAGAATAGCACGCGCCCAACACCTGAATTTGAACCGAAGCCAACGACACGACCTCGCCTATAGGGAACAACGGAGTAATGCCATCCGAATCGACAAATTTGCCACCGTCACAATTATCCGTGTACACGTAATCATCTGCAGGTTCCTGTTTGACGACAGCAAAACCGAAATCAGCGGCTTCACACTTTGGTTCGACTACTAAAGGCAGAGGCGGCGGATTCTGATCTCCAAATTCCGACGCGGTAAACACGTAATTTGCATCGTCTGAAACTAATTCGGTCTTTACGTGTGCAAGCCTGGAGTCCCCCGAAACAGACGTTAACTGATATTCGCTTGGAATGGACAGACCCCCATCCACCAGTTCCTGCTTCATGAGGAGCTCGTGAGACGCAAGCGACGACGAACCATTCACGGACGATTGCTTGCTCGCCTTCGCTTTCGATTTGTGAAGTTTCTTCCACGCGTCGAGTTTGCAGATGACCTCGTCCGGATCTTCGTCACGAGACCTCTTCCGATTCGTTTTACCGCGGTTGAAAACGATTCTCCGCTGCTGCAATTTACTCCGACTCTTTCGTGCCTTCGTTTCGGGGGCTTTTCGCGAACGTTGCTGGCGCTTCTTGCGTCCGCGGTCGCTGTTGTGCGAGTCGGTGTCGTCGCCGAGACTGTTTGCATCGCTCGCGTGAGACTTACCAACGCGACTTTGCTCGTGTGACGATGAGTTAGCTCCGAGATCGCTTGAGGGTTTGCTCGGCGAGAAACTACTACTACTCGGTCTCAAACTACTACTCGGTGTAAAAGGTTCGGACTTAACGATTCGCTCGAATAGTGAATCGGCTCCACGATCGCTCGAGCATTTGCTCGGAGAGATACTCTTGCTCGGAAACAAAGTTTCTGACTTTACGATTCGCTCGAATAACGAATCAGCTCGTAGATCGTTTGAGTGTTTGCCCGGGGAAACACTTTTACCCGGGGACAAAACTTTCGGTGCTTTTGGAGATTTCCTTTCCGCGACGGCGTCCGTGATGACCGAGGGCATCGTGAGCAGCAAGAGATTTGCACAGTCAACTAACTTAACGTACGCTTCGCACCAAAGCTTAGCATCGTTTTGTAAGCTACTGTGAAAAGACACGCCTGAAGATCTTACGACGTCATTCGATTCGTCTTCATCGACTGCAGAAGACTTCACAGGTGTGATAACAATCGGTTGAATCCCGTTAAACTCTTCAGCGTCTGACATCGGACTGTGAACCGACATGCTTGCTGCACCACATTCCATCGCAACAACCGAATCTGTTGCTATGGCGACCGTCTCCATCAGAGGAGATGCTGCAGATGATCGCTTGGCATCGTCGATGGAAAACGAAGGATCCAGCTTCTCAGGCGTCTGAAGGAACGGCAACTCAAAGACGTTACTGCGTCGACTAGGAGACAAAACTTCGCTCAGAGGAGCATCACAAAGCTTCTTATTGCTCACCGGTGACTTGCTACCGGCGTCACTGCAGCGCATGTCGCTAATTTCTTCCGAATCAATTTTCTTTGGCATGTCGCTGATTTCTTCTGAATCAATTGGATCTGGAAAGTCACAAATTTCTTTCGAATCGATTTTCTTTGGCAAGTCGATAGTTTCTTCTGAATCAATTGGATCTGCCAAGTCGTTAATTTCTTCAGAATCAATTTTAACTGATAAGTCGCTAATTTCTTCCGAATCAATTTTCTTTGGCATGTCGTTAATTTCTTCTGAATCAATTGGATCTGGCAAGTCACAAATTTCTTTCGAATCGATTTTCTTTGGCAAGTCGATAGTTTCTTTGGAATCAATATCTGCCAAGTCGTTAATTTCTTCAGAATCAATTTTAACTGATAAGTCGCTAATTTCTTGAGAATCGATTTTTTTATCTGGTAAGTCGATAACTTCTTCAGAATTAGTTTTATCTGCCAAGTCGTTAATTTCTTCAGAATCCATTTTATCTGCCAAGTCGTTAATTTCTTCAGAATCCATTTTTTTATCTGACAAGATGTTAATTTCTTCAGAATCAATTCTATCTGATAAGTCGTTAATTTCTTCAGAATCAATTTTATCTGGCAAGTCGTTAATTTCTTCAGAATCCATTTTATCTGCAGTGTTCGGATCTTCGACTGCAGCAGTGTGGCACGGTTCTTCAGTCGAATTTGGTGTCATCTCGTTTGGAGAGCATATGCCAGATGACTGGTCAGTGCCGGTAGCATCGTCACTATGCTCACTGTGCAACGCCTTCTCCTCATTGAAACCTTCATCAGCAGCGGTTGCTAAGTCAGTGATAGAGTGGCCAATTGTGCAGTTATTTTCAAATTGGTCGTTGCTTGAGACGGCATCAGAGTCCGGCAATTCGATGCTTGGAATGTTAATCTGGATGAGACGAGGTTCAGAAATGACTGGTTGACATAAAGCGCTGCCAGTCCCGTTCTCCAGGAGGGTCGGAACTTCTTCGTGAGTAGAAGGTTCGTCCACAGAATCTTCCGCACCATCCATCGCAGTTTCCAAGAGCAATTTCTCAGCACCGACGATATTAGTGTCGCTTTCCATCATCGCCATCGCAAACTGATCACTCTAGAACAAAAATATGGCAACAGAGTTCATTTTAAATCATTTATCCATGTGTCTATGTACACAGACATGAAAAACACAGAGCAAACTGATTTTCTTTCCACTACTTAGACTTTCAACATCAAGAGGGAGTGCTAGCAGCTTTTCTTAGCCTTAGAAAATTGGAACAGCGTGCCCGTCCTCTCATACACTGATTCCCCACGCAGTGTAGGGTCACTAGTCAGTGCACTGAATTTATAGCTCAGGTCACTGGGATGGCAAAAAATTTTCACAGGACGTTCTGCCCTGCCAGGGCTTTGATTCCTTACTGATTGATAGCTCATAAAGCACCCCAACAGATTATAATTGATTAACTGTCTCAAAACTCAGTTTATTTCTTCAAATATCAGGTTCAAATCCTGAGTGACACTACAGCATGCTATCATAAAAAATTTCTGCTACCATGTCATGTCTGCCATTCGCTGACATGTCAAAGATTGTTCCAAAACGCATATAATATTATAAAGAAAAGTTCACAGATAAAAAACTGTGGTTGACTCAGGCACAAACATGGATAATCTACATGGTCATTCTGGAATGTCTTAAAGAAACTGTCAACTATTGTACAGGATTCTTGACAAAACTGATCCAATTAATCTAAATCAACTCTGCATTAATCATCTAATCATCCTAACGCTACTGGTGTGTATGAGTATGCATGTGTTTGTGTGAAACTCGTGTGCAATGCAAACATACTTAAACGCTCTAATGATGAATGCAACACCAAGAACTAGCGCTTCGAACCCTACAGCACGTGCTAGGTTTTCAATGATGATTAGTGAGTATCTAAGACTCCTATCTCCAATATAGAATTCCGCCGGATCCGCAAAACCTAGTCAACACTGTAGCGGATAAATAGAAATATTGCAGATTCAAATAACATGATCACATGAGCGGCACGAAAAGCTGCAGGAAGATTATGCAAAACAAGATACAGCCTGAGTCGGATTACTTTGATTTTGTAACGAAATTTAGACGAGTAGGTTCAGAAGCACAACAAATATTTTGCACTTCTCGCACAACCAGTTTTACAAGTGTGGTAGGCAATCATACACGCAGAAGGCGGTTAAACCGTAGTTTACGTTGATTAATTATTTTCATTATCGATATCCCGTAGTTTACGTTGATTAATTAATAAACGCCTAAAATCACGAATATAACGCGCCGTAAAACGTGCTATTACAATTTCTGAACATTCGCAACCGGAAGTAGCAATATAAACCGAAAACGCGAAAAGATGGAAGCTGGATTGACGAAAAAACCGTACTTTTTTTATCCGACAACCAATTTCTTACATTCGATGACAAATATTTAGTGACGAAATAGAAGCGGGATTTTACGCATGAGGGTCGGTTAGGGCTCAGGTTAGGCGTCGTGAGGGTCGGTTAGGGTTAGTTTTAGGGTTAGTGTAGTCATTCTGCTGAAAATGAAGCTGGATTGATGAAAAACGCTTGAGAAGTAGGACCTGGATAAAGGCATTTTATACCTGAAATGGAAGCTGGATAAAGGCATATTTATAGTTGAAATGGAAGCTGGATTGAACCTGGCGATCCAGAAATTACTTGTATATCAATAGCAATAGCCAAATAATTTATCAACGTGGGGTAAAGTGAAAATAATTAATCAACGTAAACTACGGTTTAACCCAGAAGGCAATAAAACAAATCGACGCAGAGATGCAATGCTTACTTTTTCTGTACATAATAAGCGCATAATCAGAAACCAACGGAAAAGAATTTTGACACAATCATTACAGCTTTTAACGCAAACTTTTCAATAAACGTGTATTAAACAAATATTCAGCAAACGTATAAGAATATAAATAATTCCCTTCCTTCCGTCAGTTACTTTTGACCTGGAAACATTTTATCTAGGGCGGAAACGAAAGATCAATTTAAATGGGACCAGAAACTTCGTATTTAATGTTTGCTTTTTCACGATAATCAGGGTAAGAAATTAAAAGTTTATCCCTTGCATTCGGAAAATTATATTTATGAATGCAAATCTAATCGTGCTTGTGAAGTAAAAAGTTGAATGTGGACATTTAAAACATCATAAACATCTACTTATCAGACATAAGAATTAAAGCCGGGCGACATCTGTAGATAATTATGTAACCGGATATGCTATAAATTTTCAACAAAATATTTTGTCGTCTTTCGTCGAAATGTCGACTCGCACTCTAGTAAGTAAGTTATTTGATAATATCTATCGTAATCGAAATCTAAAATTTCTACAGAGCCACAAAACGAAGTCACGTGGATGCGATAAATCAAGGCAGATAAGCAATGAGGGGGGCATGGTAGCGTAATGGATAACACGCTGGCATAGAGAGCGATAAGTAATGGGTTCGCGCCCTGTATGGCGGACATGCTTTCTGGGCTGCTATTAGCAACGATTAGGCCTATTGCAGGCTGTACTGTTCTGTCAGTAGTTAGGCCTAATTAAGATTTAGCCAATGTAGGCCTATGGCCTATTTTGTTAGGCCTACATGTATCTGAGTTCTTGTAAATTGTTTCAACTGCATAATTTTGCACTGCAACCGATTACGGTCTGTCAACCGGCTGGTTGAATAAACGAAAATTATTAAAGCGTAGGCCTAATCGATAGACGAGGCGAAATAGGTTCAAGGTCAAGATCCAAAGGGGCAAAAAACATTTAGGCCTATAGCGGGTTTGTTGAATCGTAGTTTGACCCCTAACTCAACGTTTCTAAAGTGCTATTATAAAGCTATATAAGCGCAGGGCAGCATTTCACTCAAAAGAGCTGTAGGCCTATAGGCCTACGTCATGCCACAGAGATTGACCAGGAATTTCAAGCGATGGTCCAAGCTTAGTGATCTGCCTTTTCCAGGCGTGCTGCTGCCGCGGTCTGCCTTATCGTAGGCTTAAGGCCTATAGGCCTATATGGGCCTATAGGCCTATAGGCTATGCATGGCATCTTAATTATTATTTTATAGATTGAAACAATCTTGGGCTGGCCACTGGTGGCCAGGTCCGTACACTGGGGCACACGACTTCCATTCAAATAATAATAATACAATAATATTTATTCGTTTGATAAGTCTATATTTCTGTCTTCGGATTTTTCTGATGATCAACCTTTTTCTAGTCGTCATTTGTTCTGACAACTTTTTGTCGTAGTCGTAGGCCTACTACGTTTACCGCGGCATAAAACGAACTAATTAATAAATATGCTAATCATTTTATATGTAGGCCTATGTATGTGCACTTGGTATAGCGCCCCTTCAAGCTCACTACTCAGAGGCGCTCCCGATGCAGAGCGGACACTGCATCGGAGTTTCACGCCGAAGCGCTGAGCAATTGTAAGTGAAGGACTTGCCCAAGGTCCTTTATCAGTTTTACTCAGGCCTATTATAGGCCTATGATCGCGGCCTTCGGTCTGCGGTCTTTTTATCATAATTTTATCTATGAATTTTTTAAAAATCGGTAAGAACTTACTCTTTGTGAGGTCAGTGCACTGTAGGCCTACACGCTGCACATGCCTACATTATTACAGGCTACATATTCGTTATTAATTCTATGGATTCTATTAATTATAGCGACTGTCAATAAACCTTAGACTCGTCAGTCATCATCAGCATTATCAGGGATGGGCAGTAATTTAATTTAGTAATTGAAATTACGTAATTTAAATTACAATTGTAATTGGTGATTTGTAATTTGATGCTCTGCATCAAATTAATTTGTAATTCATTTACATGTTGCTCTGTAATTTGCCCATCCCTGAGCGTTATAGGCTAGTAGGCCTATTATAAGAAATTAAGCCATATGGTCGACAGTGTTGAAAGGCCAATGATTGCGAAACGACGAATAAATTGAACATGACACAATGGCTTTAATTGAAATCCAGCATCAACAACGGTACAAGCCTACAGACAGAGAGAGGGCCATGTTTATTCGCGGACGAGGCTACAGTAAGGTCTCAAGATGCATGACACGCGCACAATTAATGCCATAAAAGTAGGGCCTATCTCAAGCCGTGGCGTAGACAAGAGGGGTTTAGGGGTTAAACCACCCCCACTGGCTGAAGTTTTTAAAAAGGTTATTTATTCACTTAAATAAGAAATATAAAACAATTGTTTGTAGTAGCAATTGTTTTTCTATACTTTATTCTCTTCGTTAGGCCTACTTTATTTCCTTTTTTATTTAGGCTACTGCAATACTGTAGGCTACTGTACGTTGGGTTGGTGTCAGCAAGGGCATCCGGCCAGGCCATAACCTCCCCCCCTAATAAATTCCTGGCTACGCCACTGCTCTCAAGCGTAGGCTATGTTAAGCGTTATATAATAATATGCACATGCACATTCATATATATATATATATATATTATAACATATAGGTCTAATAACGACAGCAAATAATATATAATTATATATATATATATATATATATATAATTATATTCCTAGGGCCTACTTCTTAAATTAAATTTCAACCGCTCACAGAATAATGCATTTTGTTCTGGCATAATAAATTTATACGAAGCTCTGATGCAACATTGCAGCTACAGGGGCCTATTATACACTGAGATACAGTCCTTCTTGGCAAGTGATCGAGGTCTACGCTTATAAGCTCACACATAAAAATAAGCTATACAGTAATAACTAATAGTTCATTGGAACTATTATATATATATATATTATTTAATTGTATATATATATACATGTATACATAAGCAGAATAATCGTTGTCAAATGCATGAACGAGCACAGTCACTGTGGAGATCAATTAATTACTCGAAACTGTCGCTGAAAAAAATGGCTAACGCATAGGCCTACTGATGACGATGGCGCGATGATGATGACGTGATGACGTTGATGCGATGATCGTGATGACGATGATGATGATGAAAACGACGATGATGATAAGACGACGATGATGACGACGATGACGAAACAACACAAGACTAAACGAATGGAATTGCAAGAAGGTTGCAACAATAATTCGAACGTAATAATAGTTATTATTAACACTTCGTAAAGGGTTGTGGCTCCGGCCTCCTCGTTACATGAGAATTCGAATAGGCCTGTCACAATAAATCACGAGTCTATTTTGTTCAGGAGATCAAACCTACAAACTTCTATAGCGCCGCTAAATTAATGCACAAAACAAGATCGATTGGAAATCATACCGCACGCAGTTTGAAATTCATGCCTCATTAGACTATATTTATAATTATATACACTATCGACGAAACCAATATTTTAAACATATATATTATGCTTTATTTATTTCTCACATTTTGCTATACATATATATATATATATATATATATATAGCGTAGCGCACCTTCAAGCTCTCTACACAGAAGAGCTCCCGACTACAGAGCGCACACTGCATCGGAGTTTCACACCGAAGCGCACGAGCAATTGGGATTGAAGGACTTGCTCATTGCTCAAGGTCCTTACGTGGCGGCTTGACATGGATTCCAATCTGGAACCTCCGGCCATACAAGGCACCGCCATTACACCGCCGCACCCTCCCATATTGTGTACTCATCATAAAAAAATTATATAAAGCTTACATAATATAAACATAATACAAATACATGTACATGTATATATGTATATACAATGTATTATGTGAATTCATTGTAAGCCAGATTATATAAATGTAATAAGCGAACACCGGTGCGACACATAATATTCTGATTTATAATAATAGGTTGATCGACAAAATGCAACACAGCAGTAGCAATGGTTCTCATCGTTCTAAAAAAATGCGTTTCGATGGATGAATTGAATCGCGTTAAATGAAGAAAGGAAGACAACACATCAGGAATAGATCGTGACGACTTCCTTTCCACTGCCTCGGACCATCAGAACACGATCCAGTCCTTCCGACAGAACCTCCAGGTATTCCATGTCTGAGGAATGAATCGCTAAGGAAAAAAATTCTGTATTGGTAATTGATCATAAACATGAATAAGACACCATAATAATATTGTATTGCAATCTGGCCAGGTTTTGATAATTACTTTTGTGATGCAGTAAACTTATTCCTGTCAACAGAAACTTCTAAGTCAATCATTAATTTTTCGGGGTGTGGATGGGCCTGTTAGGCTGTTAACAATAATTTCTTGAGTGATTACTCGACCCTGGCAATTCTTACCCCGGCTACTGTATGGGAGTGATAGATGGACTGGAATCAGTGTTAGAACTGTAGGAAAAAAGACGTCTCAGAATATGAACCATGCGGAGTTGAATATTTGTTTCTTTGGTCAAACACTGTTTCAATCTTTTGCTAGAAAGCAAAACTGAGAAGCCCTTTCACTGATTGCTCGGGAAACTTTTGTGACCCCTCTGGGGTATGCAGTGAAGACTCCACTGCGAGTGTCATAAGGAAGACTGGGAGGAGGGAAGACCCAGACAATTCTCACCCTGAGTTTAAGGCAGCAACTACAAACCTGTTATCTCAATAATTATCATGATTTAGATATAGCAACATGTCAAAAAAAGGATACAGTTTTCTTCAGCTGTAAGTTTTTCCGGCGGTGCAGGAAAGTTGACGATGACGATCTGAGCCTGGCTCGACTTTGATCGAATCGATTTGTTCAACTCAACTGCCGTGTGCATTCGCATCAGCTTACTCCGTGCCCTACACAACAATTAATAATAATACTAATAAGAAGTTTAATGCTGTCGCATTTCGAGGCACTTTTACACAATTGACCGATGAGGATGACCACTAACTCCAGAACAACACAGTTTTTAGTATTGTTTCAACTTTCAAGGGCCATTGACACCATGTCCTATAATTATATATCCTCTACTCTTAAGACCGTTCTCATGAGCCGGGATTGGGTCGTGAGGCGCTTCTGAGTAGGCCTAGTTGGTTTTGAACGGACACTATAAATCTCTTGAATAAACGAACGAACCAACGAACGAAGGAACGAAAGAACAAAAGAATGAATTAATTAATTAATGAATGGATGAATGAGTAAATGAATGAACAAATGAATGAACAAACGAACGAACGAATGAATGAATGAACCAGAAACACCTACACAGCCGACGTCTTTATTTCCTGTTGTTCAACTCCATTCTTCTTCAGCAGCTTCGCTTTAGCTTCAGCCGCCGAGAACGTGAAATGCACCAGTCTGTTTTCGTCATCCTCCTCCTCACCACCATCCCCATCTCGTCCCTCCCTCCCTTCACCTGCCGCAGCAGCAGCAGCAGCAGCAGGAGCAAGTCGTGGGGTCGATGGTACAGCCGTCATCTGCAGCCCAACATCCTCATCCTCATCACTCAGGTCTTCCTCCTCCTCCGTGGCATTCACGAACCTAGTCTTTTCCTCGGGTACATGGTGGTGGTGGTGGTCGTCGTGGTGGAAGGACGCGATCGAGCTGCCCCTCAGCGAGAAGGACAGGCGGCTGCTCGAGTGGTGGCTGTCGTGGTCGCTGTCGTGGTGGTGTGGGTGGGTGTGGTGTGGATGGGCGTGTGGGTGGTGGTGTGGTGTCGTGGGGTGGTGGTGTTGGTGGTGTGGGTGGATGCTCTCCGTCAGCTGTTCGATGAGAAAACATTGCACCAGAATCAATCGATCAAATCAATCAGATAAATCAAATCAACTTAAATCAAATCAACTTAAATCAAATCTAATGAAATCAAATCAATCAATTGATTGATCAGACCAATCAAATCAAGCGACAGATTGATCAAATCAATCAGACCAATCAGATAAATCAAATTAACTTAAATCAAATCAAATCAAATGCTCAATAAATAAAAAAAAATATATCAGCCAATCAATCAATCAATCAATCTTTATTCTTAATGTTACAACATCAGTACCAGAATCACTTCAATACCCCGGGGAGGGGTGTGCGCCTGTGTGTGAGTGTGTGTTTGTGGTGTGGTGAGTGGTGGTGTGGTGGTGGTGTGTCTGTGGGTGTGTGTGTGTGTGGTGCGTGTTTGTACGGCAGGTGTCGTTGGTTTGCCTTGGTGCTTACCAGTGACAATCCAGCTGCTCTCATCTCCTTGACTATCTGAATTCGCTTCTCCATGTCCAGCGTCTTCTCGAACGTGTAGGCCGATATATCGCTATCGTACTACAAAAGAAAACAACCATGCATACAGTTACACTTCAGTGGTTCTCAACCGGAGTTCTGAGGGAACGTTGGCTCCCACAGGCGACATGTTATATAAGTTTTTTACTTATTTAACACCAACTCAAATACTCAATTCATAAAAGATCAGCGATTAGCAAAAGTCGTTACAGCGTTAAAGCCATTCTTGCTAGACAATTGTCCACCTCAAAATAATAACTCTGTTACTGTATGCATTGTTGCATCTTATACTATAAAAATTATGTCACTATGATATAATATTCAGCCTGCATATGTATTCTACCACTTGTCAAAATCGTCCACGAGTTATATATATATATATATATAAATTATATATATATATATTATATAAGAGGTGATAATTAATTTAATTATTGAAGCCATCGTTGTTTTCAATTTGTTTGATTGCCAAGGTTATCATTAATCCAAACTTAGATTGTAAAGCATCACACTACAACATTTTAATAATAATAGGCCTACTACAGATAGTGGATGGATAAACTTCCACTAGTGACTAGACCCATCTTTATTAAACTTACCACAATATGTTCCGTACTCACTTGATCTGATCAGTAATAGTCGTACTCCACCCTTCGTGTATACTTATTGAGTATACATACCGATATAACCGTAACCAAAAACATGGATAAGTCAAGACTGAAGGAAAGAAAAAAGCTCTCCAAAAGAACACATGATGCTGCTAAAGTCCGTCAACATGGTTGCGGCTACTTGGTCATAGGATTCAAGCAGACAACAGATAGAAACTGGTCCTCGCCTCTGCGTGTTGTCCGTGGGGGAAAGCTTGCTATGGAATCAGCACAGCCGAAAGAGACATCAGTAGTAGACAGACTGAGGGTTGAGGCTCACTATGGTATCAGAAAAGTCGAAAAGACACAAGTAGTAGGTAGACTGACGGTATGACTATCAGTTGCCATCGATGACGTTTGATGACCCGATATTGCGGACAGAAAGAAACAATACTTCCTGGGCGGGTCGAGTTGATTAAACAAAAGCAGGACTACCACCATTTCAGAAGAAGAATGTTAAGGTTAATTAGTGAGAAATCCAGAGATAATGACCACTCACTGGTGTCTTCAACGAGATGTCCTATGTTGCAAAAACATTTCGCCCGAATTAAATATATATAAACAAAAATCACGAATAGGACACATATCGAATATATATCTAGCCTATCACTTAAAATCATAACATTCATCACATATTATTATACATCACAGTATCATGTGTATCCATATATCATAAGTACCATAAACAGATGATTTACATATTTACATGTATATTGCTTCATAGCATATAATCATATCATCATATATCTTAATCATAGATAAGATCATAGCACATAATTAATAGCACCTATAATTAGATGGTGTTTACCATTTCTTCGACGTGAACTTCCGCAGAGATCCGTATTTGATAGAGAAATGTCTCCAAGTCTTTCTTTATCTGAATGCTGTTGTCGCTTAGATCTGACGGCATTTAGTCAAGAAACATCCGCCAGCTTATAACATCGATAAACCAAGCACGACTAGATTCAATTTAGAAAAGCGTGATACAGTCTTCATGTTTAAGCCCTTTTCTATTTAAGCCATGTCTAAGCTATATTTCCCATTTTAATCTTTATATTTAAACTCCTATACATGTATACTTAGCCATATCTGAGCCGAAATTTCCTATCTTAATCTTCATATTCAAATAACAATACCCAGAAATGTATGTCACCAATATATTTACAATGGTAAATATGGTTTTGTACCAAGAGATAATTGTTCGCTTCTTTGTGATGCTATAGAAGTACTAAATATCATTTGGCATCTGATTAGCTGCAGCAGGCAAGGATACGTGCCACGGTGAAGATGCGGATTCTGCATCCTTTCCAGGTTTTGTGTTGCTGCAGCAGGAAGGCGAGCAGGATGAGCATCCCACCATCGTGGACGATCCACCAGACGTCAATGGTGCCCTTCAGGGTGACCTTCCTCTCTGGAAAGTTCTCGATGCCTCTCGGACAGAGCAGCGCCAGACCCTTCGCCTCCACCGACTTCACCGCCTCTACAGGAACACAGAGCAGACGACGACGACCGTATGTATGTTTGTATGTATGTGCACTTGTTATAGCGCCCCTTCAAGCTCTCTCTACTCAGAGGCGCTCCCTAATGCAGAGCGGACACTGCATCGGAGTTTAACGCCGAAGCGCTGAGCAATTGTGAGTGAAGGACTTGACCAAGGTTCTTACGTGGCGAGGTGGATTCGAACCTGGAACCTTCCGGCTCCAAGGCAACGACGCCACCACTACACCACCGCGTATTTTATAGTAGAAGGGAACGGAGGATAAGCAGGAAATACGAGTAAATTATGCAACTAAGATGGTTAATTATGCAGCAAATTAGGCTAACTATATTGACAATTACACGACTTCCTACAGTTTGATATATAACTTTGTCATGTAATGACATTGTAATGTAATAATTAAAGCGTATTATAGGACATGGATGGACAAGGTCAAGGAAGACCTGAAAGAGATTAATATTGACATGTCAAGAGCAAAGAATCTCATCAGAAACAGAGAAATTGGAGAAGTCATGTAGGAGCCTCATCGTCGTCACTCGACTGACGGAAGAGAATAAAGAAAAACAAGATTATAGGACATACCCAAGAAGACCTTCCAGGATCTCTCATCGTTCGATTCGTGCCAATCAGTTGGCCAACCGACCATGACGGTGTTCGGCTTCATTCCACCGAGACCAACCGTCTGCACCCTGGTCCGGAACGAAAAACATCACAGGGTCAAATGAAATCTTTACTAATTATTATATGAATCAGAACGAACCCAATCCTACGGTCCTACGCTAGGCACGGTGGCCAAGTGGTTGGAGCGGTCCCCTGTAACGCGGAGACTACCGATTCACGTCCGAAGCTGTTACTGTGTAGGAACCTTGAGCAAGTCCTTCACTCTCAATCGCTCTGCAAAATAATTGCAGTTGCGTCGTCGAGGTGTGTGTGTCTGGCAGTGTTTAATCTAGTCCCCTTCCGCTGGGGGGGGGGAATTCAGGTTTCTGGGGGGGGAGACAATCGAGCGTCCGAAGGACGCTCGTGAGGCGCGTAGCGCCGAGACCCGTAGGGGAGGGGTATGGGGAGGGGGATGTGCCCCTCCCCATCAGAAACTTTTTGAATTTCCACATTGCAATGGTGCCATTTTAACGTGTCATCTTAACAAAATACCTGTACTTTTTCAGAGCCTCATCAGAAACTTTTTGAATTTCCACATTGCAATGGTGCCATTTTAACGTGTCATCTTAACAAAATACCTGTACTTTTTTCAGAGCCTTATCAGAAATTTTTTGAATTTCCACATTGCAATGGCAGCATTTTAAGGCATCATCTTAACAAAATACCTGTACTTTTCAGTGCTTATAAGAATGGGCCAAGACCTCAATAAATATAAGCAACACTTAACAAATATTTTGGGGGCTATTTCCACACTGTAATGGTACCCTTTTTAAGGTGCCATTTTAGCAAAATAACTCCATTAGACTATTCAGTACTGATAGAAAAAGTGTTTTAGGATCCAATATATATATATATATGATTATAATTACAATAAAAATATCTTTTTGTATCGAGTTCAGCAGCTCAGCTCTCCGGTTGCTGAGTTATTCTAATGAATAAATGTAGACTTGAATATAATTAGTAGCCTATATAACCTGACTTTTCAGCACTGTATCAGTTTAACCATGTTTCCCAAGTTATGTTATGAATTGCTGACAAGGACATACTTTCTGAAATCATATTTAATGGCACACAAACCAACCAAGAACTAATAAACTACCGGTTCCAAATTCAGGAAACCATGTGTAATAATGATGTTTTTTAGGTTTTACTATATGTGTTCAAATAATAGGACCAAACATTTTGAAATTTTACAGTTTAAAATTTGAAGGATACCACTGGTGAGAAGCCATTCAGTTGTACAAAAGTAGTATTTGTACAAATATTAGCAGTAAGTTATTCTCATTTTAGCAGGAGTTTGTCATATATTATAATAGCAAATAACATTATAACCATGCATTAACCATAATATTAGTATTACAGTATATTATAACAGTTCACGTAATACGATGATGTAAACAGCAACTAAAAGCTATTATCATTTTGTCAAATTTTTCTGGAGGGGATATCATATCTGTTTTTAGTTGTGCAAAAATAGTGTTTATACAAATATATACAGTAAGTTACTAAGTTACACTCATTGCAACATGATAGTATCATATATAATAATAGTAAATAATGTCATTATATACATATAATAGTGAATAACATCACGATATAGTATAACACTGCATGTAAAACAATGATGAAAACAGTAACTAAAAACCAATATCATTTTGTCAAATTTTTCTGGGGGGGGGGAAATGTCAATCCTGGGTGGGGGAAAGTTCCCCCCCCAGAGACGTCTAGATTAAACACTGTGTGTCTGGGTGTACTTCTGAGCGTTGTAAGAGCTTTGTATATCAAATTGGAGGTGTTTTTAATTGTATTGTAGCCTACTTGTCTCGCCGATTATTATTGACTAAGCTCCCATGCAATTCGACTGGCGCCAGCAACTCAAGATATCTTGATAAATTATTACTAGTCTTTGATTCAGACGCCTCTAAGGAGAAGATGTTACCGCTAGTCCTATCGATCTCCAAATGCTATTGTAATCAGGCATACTATTGATATCGATTTTTCCATTGATAATAGGCTCCGCAGATCTCAGTATTTCTCAAGTTTTTGCTATCGCTGTCGATATTGCTGATGCAGCTGCTGATGCTGTTGTTGAAGTATTATATTATAATACTGTATACTTACATAATATTTAGTCCCTCTTTGACGTCATGTGAAACGAGAACTTTGGCAAAACCCTTCACCTTCTCCTGCACCATCGTTTCCTTTAGCGTCTGCAATATAATTGTTCTTTAAGTAATACAAAAATTAATATAAAATAAATATTAATGGCAAATAAGAAAACTATTGCGTTTAGTCTATATACAAAATTTCCACCTTATCACACCGTGAATCCTTCTTAGAAACTAGCATAAGGCAGTTAGATAATTATCTGCGCTAATCATAGACTAGTTGAGGAAGTCAACAAAATAATTATTATTTGCCTACATGGCTTTCCATCTGTTTCGACAATTTCATCGTTGTCTAATGAGTTGTGTAACGCTATCATTGTAATATACGGGACATTAGTCGAGGGCAGATTCAAATGAAACCACAATCATCTTAAAATCCATTGCAGAAGGTTCTTCAAACTGAGCAGTGGGGTGCGAGGAGGTGTGGTTCACTTAATGTGAAACATGATGTATAAGCTTACGTCTGAAAATCGTTGTTTCGTTTCATATACATTATCTAGACTCCAACCTTTTCCACTTGTTCAGCGTCCATTGATCGGTGGACATACTCTCCCTCCAGAACCGTTCCTAGTATCGTCAGACCTCTGCCTGCAATTACACAAAACCCAATACAGGACGATTTCATTCAATGCATTTTATTCTGTTAAATGTAAGTGCATTTTATCGCAATGTAGGCCTACTGGATGTGGACAACATTTAGGCCTGCCTGTGTTTTACACGTAGGCCTACTTGACTGTATCGTCTGCAGGACGTAAACAATTCTATTTTGGCGGGCACAATGGCATCGCGACTGCCAAGTTGTAACATTTGTATTGTAGGCCTATCTATAAATCAATAAAGCGCCTCTCGTGGCTTCCACACTGACCTGCCTTTAGCTGTGCGGCTAAACTGAAGAATCGTGGATGCAACGGTTGAAGGTTATCGTCGACTTTGCAGAGGACGAGCATTTGAGGGCGCCAGTTCTTCGTATGTGGCTCATCTTCGAGGTTGAGGAGGGCCTTCTGGGCCGTGGACATCGTCAAACCACTGATACCGTCTCCCCATTCCTTCTCACCTCTAAACAACACGTATGCTATTACATGTATTAATAACCTTCAAATTATACATATTATTCTTATTATTTTTATTATCCTTATTATTGTTATTTTTAATATTGTTATTATTGCTATTATTGTTATTATTGTTGTTATTGTTATTGCTATTATTATTATTATCAAATTTGCAACGCGCACAGGGTCACACCGAAATGTGAATCGGAGGCGCAGATAGTGGAGTGAGATATCGAAGTGTTCGAAAATAAAGGAGTAACACTGACTTTTGGATGGTTATTTTAAAGAAGGAAGTGACTCTGACCTAAGAGGCAAAAGCGGAAGTAGATTCCATTCCACGATGATCATGCATCTACAATTCTACATGCATTGCCTGTTAATAGAAATATAGGCAGTTGTAACTTGTAATTAAGCGTGAGTTTTGTAGTTCGTTATTGCCCCACCCCCAAATAAGTAGATATGGACTGACCCTTTGTACTGGATGTACTTGTAGATGAAGGCTGCGATGGCGAAGGCAGCCAGGGCAAAATACCACCCAGCGATGATGCTGAGGGCAAAGTTGAGAACCACACCGACAATGGACAGAGTCCAGTGGTAGTACTTGAAGCGGGGTCTCCAGTTGGGGGTCTTCAGCAGAGTCTGCAGGACGCAGATGAGGTTGACGAAGAGGTAGCACATCAGGAAGAAGCTGAAACATAACATCAACATGATCACACATGATATGCTTCATTGCGTGTAAACAGGCTTCACTGATGGTTTCTTGGAGGGGGGTTCAGCCCTCATAGTCCCTGATAAACTCCGCCCATGCTAGTCAGCCAGCCTTTCTGGTGTGAAGCACGGATAATCCCGTAGGTTAGAATCAAAATCTCATACGAAACTCTTTTGAAATAAGCACAACAAAAAAGCTAAGAATAACACCCAGCGGATATAATATACTCTACCATATATATATATACATATATGATATATATTTATATATAATATGTATATATACACGCTACTCACACGTCAATGATGGGAGCCACGGTGTCGATGTTGGCAATAAGAATTCCGATTTCCGCGATGAAAAACGTCAAGATCAGCGCCCTGATAGGTTCTCCACTTTTAGTTGTAACTTTGAAGAAACGAAGGAACGGAATGATGTCATCTCTCGCGATGGCTTGCAACAGACGTGGGGCACCTGTGTCAATCACACATTAGTATAAGCTTATATAGCAACAATAACTCTTGTCCCCGTATCAACATGTTCACGTACAACAATTTAGGGTAATTTTGTCACCAAGTATGTACGCATGTAACGTGTTGAATGTTACATATTATGGTATGTATTCTTGTTTTCGTGTGTGCATTTTTGTATGCATGTATGCATGTATGGATGTATGGATGTATGCATAAAATTTATGCATACATCCATGCATCCATACATGCATACATGCATACAAAAATGCACACACGAAAACAAGAATACATACCATAATATGTAACGCACATTTAATGTGCGTTTCTATATATATGTAAATGTATGTGCATCTTTCAGTACACCAGGTTGCCTTTCAAAGTGCCTCGCAAAACCACCAGACGTGTATGCGTATAAAATTTAAGCAAATAATATATCACAACATAATTATTATGTCACCGCCGGTTGGCCAATATACTGACTTGTAAGACACTGTAGTGCCGCTCCAACTGAAGATGCGAACGCGCCGACAAGTACAACCCATGGACTCGGCCAGCAGAGCAGGGCAGCGATCAAGTTACCTCCCAGACTCCCGCCAAATCTACAACGTCATCCCACATAACATCTCAGCACAAAGTTGATTCAGACTAACAATTATGTCCCCAATGGAGACAATCATGCTGACCTGTGGGGCGCAGTGGTGTAGTGGAGCTGGAAAGTTCCAGGTACGAATTCACCTCAAAGCCGCCTCATATGACCTGGAGCAAGTCCTTCATTCGCAATTGATCGGGCGCTACGGCTTGAAAGTCCGATGCAGTTTGTATGTATGTGCACTTATTATAGCGCCCCTTTCAGCTCTCTACTCAGAGGCGCTCCCGAACGCAGAGCGGACACTGCATCGGAGTTTCACGCCGAAACGCTGAGCAATTGCGAGTGAAGGACTTGCCCAAGGTCCTTACACGGTGAGGTGGATTCGAACCTCGAACTATCCGCTTTCAAGGCAACGACGCCACCACTACACCACCGCGCCCACAGTGTCCACGCTCTAGTCGGGAGCGCCTCTGAGTAGTGAGCTTGAAAAGGTGTTATAGAAATACAAATAAATAAATGATGCACCTACTTGTCTCTGAGGACGGCTCCTTCGATAGTTGATCCGTAGAGTAGGACGAGGATGAGGAAGATCCCGGAACAGGTCAACTGCGCCATGATCGTTCCAATCGGAATCGACTTCTGTGGATCTCGCAGATCACCGGACATGTTCGCTCCCGTCAAGATGCCTGCAACACAACACACAATGACGCCGCTGAAAATTACGTATAGTGTCCTAGAACCGGCAGTTACACTTCTACTCACACAACATGGTCTGTCTAATAGAATATGGTTTATACAGCGCCAGTATAAGGGTATCGCAATGCACAAGAATTACATCGACGATCGCTTACAATGGAAGCAAGTAAGACAGTGTGAGTGCGTGAGTGCGTGAGTGAGTGAGTGAGTGAGTGAGCGAGTAAGTAAGCAAGCAAGTAAGCGAGTAAGAAAGTAAGTAAGCAAGTGCATTCTTTATTTGAACCAGTTGACAATAATGTAGTCCGGTTCACATATATAAAGAAGAGCAGCTTAAAGTTGTTGACAAAACTTGGTAAGCATAAAACATCCTGATAGAGTTTCTGCTTTGACAGCACACGATAGTAGTAGGATATATGACAGAACCAGAACACTTTGAACTTTAACCTTTGACCTTGGGGTCATAGAGTACAAAGTGTTCTAAGTGTTCCGGTTCTCTCATATGGTCTACTACTTACGATCATGCACTCTCGGTCTATAAGTGGTTACATTACAGAGTGGAGATCGGTGACTGGTTACATTACAGAGTAGCGATCGGTGGTGACTGGTTACATTACAGAGTAGAGATCGGTGACTGGTTACATTACAGAGTAGAGATCGGTGGTGTCTGGTTACATTACAGAGTATAGATCGGTGGTGACTGGTTACATTACCTGTAACGGATGGAAAGTAGATGGCGCAGAGTGCAACGAAGTTGGTCGTAATGTCCGACGTGACTTCACCTCGCGTCTTGTTCCCAGGGGTGCCTTCTGTCACTTGTCCTTGACCCAAGTAATATGAGAAGGCGTTTCCTGCAAAACATAACAAGAAGTAAAGTATACGGCTATATAATAAATGCCTTGATGCCCAGACACACACGCACACACGCACGCACTAATGCACACACACAAATCATAATATTTTTTATCAAACACTAGCTGTACCCGGCCACGCGTTGCTGTGGCTGAAAAGAGCGTCCAACCATCCCTCCCTTCCTAAATCCCCCTCCCCTCATCTCTCATTCCCCCTCCCCTCCCCTAACGTTATATTATAATTATGTATTATTTTTCATTCGAAGGCCTAACAAGTGGCCTAACGATTACGTTATTGTGTTCCCTAATGCGTGGCCTAATGCTTGGCCTACTATTTGGCCTAACATGTAGCTTAATATTTTGGCCCAAAACTTAGTCTAATATCTGGCCTAACACTTGGCCTAATAATTGCCCTAGTATATATATATATATATATAATATATATATAATTTTGGTCTAACAATTAATTATGTGGACCTGATATGATGTACTTACTGTTGATGACGCCACTGGCAATGCCTGGTATCGCGTCGATAAGACTGACGTTATTCAAAGTGAAGTATGAATCGCAGATATCTGTTCCGTTTCCGTCCATGCAATACCTGAACGGAAGGAAACAAATCGTATTACTCAACCACTTCAACGTAGTTCAAGTGCAGCACTGCATGCGACTATAGTGACATCTACACAATTACTCAGATTGCACCACAGTAGGCCTACATCAATCAAGCCTGTATTACAGAAAGATGATTAGCCATGCAGAAGCATTTTAGGAAGCATGTCGAGATATGACAATCACTGTATGGACCGCAAAAAGCATTTCAGACCTTTTACAATTTATAGTGAACTACGTCATTGCTCGTACTCTGGCAGTGCCAGTCCCAAGCCTGGAGAAAGGAGGAGAGTGGCACTAATCATCTTTGATATGATAAAGGGTTGTTAAACAGCAACAAGCTTACAAGCAATTACAACGAACTGTTAGAATGATAATCCCGTCAACTGATTGAGAACTCTGAATTAAAATATAATATTATAATGAGTGCAAGGTAACGTTTAAGAGACTACAAAAGTCATTTACAGTACATATATAATATACTGTTTGATATGGCTAGTAGTAGTGTAGTAGTACAAAAACAAACGAGCTCTTTCGAATTTTGTATGGTGGCTCATAAAATTTCAACAGTCTTGTATTGCATTGTGTATTGTATGAATAAAGGACTCGGTCACAGTATGCGGACCTAGAACAAGTGATTCACGCACAATATTATATACTGCCACTGCCAATCGACGTTTTGCTCTTCTCTTTACAAGCAGAACAACATGAAAGGCAATAATTGCAGTGCATTGTAACCGTCGAGGTTTAAGACGACATGCTTGTCGTGCATGCGCAATGTAATTGGGCTTCGGACAATTCGGAGCCGGGAAATTCGGAACGGACAATTCGGATCGTCCAAGAATTCTTCTCACTAGTTCCTACACCCGGTATTGCGTTGTCTATGTAACAATTGTGTGTACTAACCTTTGCCAGATGTCTCCAGTGGTGTTTTTAGTGCACCAGGCGTACGGGTCGGAGCTGTGGTTGCTATGCGACCAATGTTTTGGCGTCTCCAATAGACGTTCGCCCAAGAAACAAACCCTGGGAAGAAGTAATGATCAGTCTAATGATGAGCAAAACTTGTTGCCAAAAGGACATCAACATTCATTCATAAGCTTACTCGTCGCTTCCAGTAGAGCAGCTTTATTGGATTGCATGCGGCTATAAAAGAGTGATCGCAGTATCGAAATAACAAGAACAACAGCAACAGTGACAATAATGATAACAACGACAACAACAAAAGCAACTGCAGCAGCAGCAACAACACGATGACGCGACGATGACGAGATGACGATGATGATGACGATGATGACGATGACGACGACGACGATCTTGATGATAACAATAAAAATAATAAAAATACCAGCTATGGCAATGATCGGATAATTTTTCTTACATTCCTGACGGAGTTTACGCAAGTCGAGGCAAAAATTTTAAAAAGATTTAGAGTCTATATAGTGATGCCATTTTTATAATATATCGCGTAGCTCGGTCGTGCATGGCTGAAGAAAAGTGAGCTGTGCTGGAGTTTAAAAACCAATGACAGTAGATTTTTGTGGATAAAAGCATCAGTAAATTTAGAAACACAATAAACACCCAAAAATTAAAACTATTGTGACATAATATGCTAGTGGAAACTGGTTTGTAGCAGATTTCGTGAATAGAGTATACTCACATACATACATGTATCTATAGTATAGATCTGCTGATGGCAAGGCTGTTTTTAAGGAATTTTTAGAACTGCATGCACAACCATTTCTTTCCCATCCTCCATGGTAAATTACTTTCAATCGGAGGACAATGGCATTTTTACTATAGTTTTCACTGCACGAAGTGCTTCTAAAACTGCACAAATCAATTTAGAACTGCACATTTTGTGAAGAACTGCACTTTAAAAAGCACTGGCTGATGGTATACTAATCACAATTAATAATAATGCTACCATGGCACTGTATAGTCAGGCTCGCTGAGAGAGGGCGTTAGCAAATGTCCAGGGTCTTGCTGTTTTTAGGGGCCCTGGCTTGCTAGCTATAGTATACCGGGTGGCGCATAAAAAACGTCTCCAAACTTTGTTAATCTGGCAAAGATCTAATTTCAGAGATATCAAATATTAATTTACACCAAAATGTTAAGCAATCATTTCTGTGCACACATGTCAAATTTCAAGAGAGTACGTTTATTATATCACACTCTGCGGCAAGGTTATAACGTCGTACCTGTTAAAATATTTTGCACAAAACTACGTCATTTATTTCGCCGCGAACGAAAGTCTTCAATTGCGCCAGTAAGACTTTATCATGAGACTAGTCGTTTCTCTAAACAAATTTAATGGCATCTGCTGGAGTTTCGATGCACGGTAAAACACACATCATCGTCATTGATCCTCGGAAAACCAAAGTCAATGGAGAGTAGGCCTATTACATTGGCTTGTTACGCGATAAGCTCATTCCCGAACGTCGTATAGGCCTAGTACGTAGACTCAATCCTGATGACAATTAGGCCTACATCTTTCAACAAGACAGTGCTCCTTCACATCGTTGCAGATTGGGTCAGCAATTTCTTCAAGCAAATATCCCTGATTTTATCCACAGTGATGCCTGGCCTCCAAACTCTCCCGATCTAAATCCTATGGTCTACTTATGCACGGAGCGCCCCAAAGGAGCTTGTGTAATGTGTATGCTGGTCGCAGAAAATTGTTTCTAAAATTAATGCTGACGAACTTAAGCAGGTCATTGAAGTAAGAAAATTAATGGTCTCTTTTAGACGACACACAAATAGGCCTACAGAAGTCAACAGGACAGTGGAAATAGCGTTTAAGGGTCGTTACAAGAGAAAGCGGAGGATCAATCAAACATTTGCTCGCGTAAAACATCATCATTAAACAACTGTGCAAAATTTTGGCCATGGGTCATACAGTTCTAACAACAATTTCTCTCAAACGGTTGAGTATTTTTAGCTAAAATTTGGCTGTGTTGTACAAATATGAATTATGATTAGTTTGATGTACTATGATTTAGTTTATCTTTAAAATTGTTTAATTGCCAGCCTGCCAGGTTAACAACGTTTGGGAACGTTTTTAATGACGTAGTTTTGTGCAAAATATTTTAACAGGTACGACGTTATAACCTTGCCGCAGAGTGTGATAAAATAAACGTACTCTCTTGAAATTTGACATGTGTGCACAGAAATGATTGCTTAACATTTTGGTGTAAATTAATATTTGATATCTCTGAAATTAGATCTTTGCCAGATTAACAAAGTTTGGGGACGTTTTTTATGCGCCACCCGGTATAATACACATATCGTCGTAACCATCATAGTTTTTAAATGTAGAAATTTTGGAAATTGCGATTACAATGAGATTACATTCAACCTGATGTCCCCCTCTTATCCCAATAATGCATGGACGCCCACGTCACTAGCATTACGCCCACCCCTCCCCACTTGTGCGATTTATATAGCGCTGCTTTTATTATAAATAAAACTTATATTGGATTTTGGACCTAGAATTTTGTGCTATTTGAAAACATTTTGACATTGATTGGATATAGAAATTACATGTATGTATAATTGTACATTGTATACGTTTGTTTATTATACGGTACCGTGTCTGTACAACAAACTGTGGATAGCCATTTTGATAATATTAAAGAATATTCTTATCTTATCTTATCTTACATATAATCTGATGAGAATGCGTGTGTTCAACCTGATGTCCTTTGGTTTGAGACTGGATATGAAAGCTCCAACGAAGATGCTGAGGATGGACACGATGACGCACGCGAGAGAGACAGGAGCAAAGAAGGAGACGAACTTCACTCCGAATCCAACGACGAACGTGATGGCCAACAGGAAGCCAGTTCCGTACAACCGGAAGTTGTTCCACGGATCGTGATGGATGTCGCCGAAGATCGCCAGACCAGGAGCCATGTACAACTGCAACAATCACCAATCACCAACATACACAT
Source organism: Lumbricus rubellus (assembly GCA_945859605.1). NCBI lineage: Eukaryota > Metazoa > Annelida > Clitellata > Crassiclitellata > Lumbricidae > Lumbricus > Lumbricus rubellus. The sequence goes on along the minus strand of OX243820.1, from coordinate 30,737,541 downwards.
CAGTACCGTCGTCGTGTCGTCATTACCGTCATTGTCTTCGTCATTACCGTCATCGTCATCGTTGTCATCATCGTCATTATTGTCATCGTCATCTTCATCATCATCATCATCGTCGTCATCGTCATCAATATCACCATCATTTATTTAGCACCACTGTACAATGTATACATGCAGTGACCAAGCAGAGTGAAAGACTTGCTCAAAGTCGAGGCCTACACCCGACATTCCCTCGAAATACAACAATCTGAGCCGACTTGAAGCGAACGGCCTAAAAAGCAATCGACGAGCAACCTATCCAATCGAACAATAAGGGACATGCATTGTAAACTCGTATACGTTAAAGTCTTAGCTTACCAGTCGCAGTTCATTAACTCCGAAGACGTAGGCCACCATGCTTCGATCATCTGTTCATCCATCAATCAATCAGTCATTCAATCAGTCATTCAATCGACCCGTCAATCAATCAATTCGTTCATTTACAGTAGGCCTAATTAAGCTAAGAATTAGGGCGAAAATTAGGGGACATGTTAGCAATGCGTTAACTGCTATACTTACCAGTAGCAGTTCAATAGCACCGAGAAGGTACATGCATGTGGCAAACGTGTTGGCCAGGTAGAAGCAGATACCAATCGATCCACCACACTCTGGACCAAGGTTACGAGACAACATGTAGTACGAACCACCACCTACCAACACACACACACACACACACATACACACATACGATATAAAGAAGACAATGGCAATTGCTCGGAACCTAATTAGTCAAGACAAATTGTCATTGTTCCTTTAGACAATCGTCGGAAATTCCTTTGTAGTCGGTGGAATTGTTCCGCTTCTGGAAGCAACAACGACGACGACGATGGTAATGATGCTGCTGACGACGACGACGACGATGATGATGATGATGATGCTGATGATGATGATGATGATGATGATGATGGTGATGCTGCTGACGACGACGACGATGATGATGATGATGATGATGACGATGATGATGATAACAATAGCGGTGACGACAATGGCAGTGATGGATAATAGCTACAACTAGCGATGTTGATGCCGATAACGACGATAATTAATTAATGATGATAGCAATAGCGATAAAAATATCGATATCGATAACACCAGCAGTGTCAATAATAACAATCGTGATAAAAAATACAACTAACAATAATAATAAACAAAATCATGCCAGTTGTACATGTCTTATCATCGTCCTCTCTGATAACAGACAGAGATATAGACAGACAGACAGACAGACAGACAGACAGACAGACAGACGAACGGACGGACGGACGGACGGACGGACTGAGAGAAGAAGATATACCCTTTGATTAGTTTGAGTGCAAGTATATGCACCAGGTGACTCCTGTCCAATGCCATCACACACTCTCTGTCTGTCTGTCTGTCTGTCTGTCTGTCTGTCTGTCTGTCTGTCTGTCTGTCTGTCTCTCTGTCTCTCTCTCTCTCACACACACACTCAAACACACAGACACACACACCGTCAAGTGAAGAGAGAAGAATCATAATAAATTACAAATATTATGCTAAGATATACTCAAATACAGCAGAATAATAATTATGCTAAATACAATACATTATAATACGTGTAATTCAGCATAGTTCAGCAAGATTTCATAACATAATCCAATGATTCAGTATAATATAAATAATAATATTAAAATACAGTAGCAATGCTATACAACAATGTACAATAAAATGCCACAATAGCCTATACATATATATAATATAATTATACATAATCATTCAACATATGCACACATAAATGAAAAATATTATATATATTATATATATAAATTATATATAATTACATGAATGGCTATAGAAATATTTATATGAATTATGTTCATCATCAGGCGTGTTTTTTCAAGGAGCGGATGGGACTGGGCTGGGACGAGGCGGAGGTGGTGGCTGGCGACCGTGCGGAGTGGCGAGGACTTGTCGACCAATGTTCCGATCGGAACTGGAGGAACTAAGTCTAAGTCAGGCGTGTTAGAAATGATTGTATATGCGCCATGCGTGTGAAAGACACAAACGAAAGAACGGATACATTTATATCCAATCAAGGAAATGAGTTTCATCAGATCAGATTTCATCGGCGTGTCTTCTATAGCTACTGCTGCTGCTGCTGAAGCAACAACTAGCGTGGAAGCAGACGATGCCACTTGACCCAGCAACCCAGCAATCACTTGCAAGGCATGCATGCACTGCAATAATAATTCTTATAGGCAACACGTGCTTCCTTCCCTTCCGTGTGCCCGTAAGGGTATTCTGTAGAAGAACTGCCAGCGGGAATGCTTCTCATGACACATTAATTATTATAGTCTAGACTTGATCCCCCCCCGGTTTTGATCTGGCACCGGAACGGACAAAGCTGTCTGCAGGCTGTTTGCGGTCCTGATTAGATATATCGCCGGTGATTAAGCTGGTGCCATTGATGCTCGGTGCATATCTCTTCTGTATCTATGTGTCTGTCTGTCTGTATCTCTGTCTGTGTCTCTGTCTACCTCTGTCTGTCTCTGCATGTCTGTCTATGTCTTTGCCTGTCTGCCTGTCTCTGTCTGTCTGTCTGTCTCTCTACGTGTCTGTCTGTCTGTCTGTCTGTCTGTCTGTCTGTCTGTCTGTCTGTCTGTCTGTCTGTCTGTCTGTCTGTCTGTCTGTCTGTCTGTCTGTCTGTCTGTCTGTCTGTCTGTCTGTCTGTCTGTCTGTCTGTCTCTCTCTCTCTCTCTTTCTTCCCCAAACACACACACTCGATCTTTCATTATCTGTTTATCTATATAAATTATCTGTCGCTTTCTTTTCCAGCTGTCTTCCTCTCCTTATTCTCACGATGATGACAAAACCTTTGGCGGATATGATGATGCATGAAGATGAACCCACAACAATTTTCATCTCAATTGTGACACTTTACACTGACACAACAACTCAATAATAATGATAATAATAATTATGATAATAATTATGATACAGCTCCAGACATATAATAATAATAATTAATATAATCATAGATCGTATGGCGACATCCACGTTGCATAGTAAATTGTTGTTTCCGGCGTTAAAAGCATTCAGTTGTTGGAGTGACCGCGGGTGAAAAGACGCGCACCCGGGTAAATCAGGGCCTGTCAATCCCACTGGCCTATGGCAGACACTGCATATTGGCCTATTATGGCGGATAGGCCTATGCATGCCAACGAACAATAAGCTGTACAACATAATTAACAGAGAAATCTGTAGGCCTATGCAGCAACACTATATACAGCATCATCATCACAGTTGCTGCTGCTGCTGCTGCAGATGCTGCTGGCACCGAGCGAATTAGAGAGAGAGACAGACAGACAGACAGAGACAGAGAAACAGAGAGAGACAGACAGAGACACACAGACAGACAGAGAGACAGACAGACAGAGACAGAGACAGAGGATGGATGACATGATGCGTGTCAAGGTGCATGACTGGTCAGCAGACTCAGCACCCTTTGACCTTTTGTTTTCATCGATGAAAATGCGACGATTTTCGATCGGAGTGGAAAAACCAATGACGCAGACGACGCATATTAGTGGCAACGTTGGATCATTGATAAAGCAGATGAATTCATCATCATCATCATCATCATCATCATCATCATCATCACCACCACCACCACCACCAAAACCACCACCCATACCACCACCACCACAATCAGCAGCAGCAGCATCGTCATCATCATCATTATCATCATCATCATCATCGTCGTCACCACCAACAACACCACCATCATCACATACACACACATACATACATGTGTATATAATTATATATATATATATATATGCACAGGCCTACATTATAGATAGGCTTGCATGGCCTGTCTGCGCTTCATTTCGACAATTTTTTGCATCGGCCAAACATCAATTTTCTAAAGGCTCAACGAGAACCTCCGCCATCTCCTCACTCAAGAACGATTCTGAAGGCTATTGTTCGCAGCGCGCACTGCACGTCTATAGCTAAAAATAGCCTCGAATCGATGATGATGTGTTATAGGTCTGTGAAAAGAAATGCGTGGGGTAGGAATTTTCCAATGTTACACATGGGCGACATAATATATCCGCACTTTATACAGGGATCATCTAAGACGTCTGGTATTATAGTATCAAGTAGGCATAGAGAGTTAATCTCGTCCAATATGTGAATTGCAAAACCTCAATTCTCACAAGCGTCCACGCGTACCGTCTCTTATTATCCACCCTTGTGTACCCATAGTATTATTGATGGCACGACTGCTATTATTATGGATCTGCTTGGCAACGTGACATTGCATAACAGTTTGGCAGCCAATGATTGGCATAGTATAGACAGTAAGTTAGATCTGCACAGGACGTATTTTGCGTCTAGCAGCACTACATCATTCTTAACGTGGACAATAATAAGGTCTACGATCGATTTTTTTTGATGCACATTAGCACCCGCAGTTGCCATTCATAACTCTGCCAGCAGTGCCAGATACCTTTTATGTAAGGCTGTCTCGTCCCATTGTTGAGTGGAGGAGCTTTTTTCTATGCATGCATTTTGCAAGTGTAGGCCTGTTGTAATTTTTAATTAATTTATTTTAAATTTATTTATTTTTTAAATTAAACGAAGATTATTATTAATTTTATTAATCATCGTCTTTCAATTGGGGTTATCTTGAAAGAAACGCTGTCAGAATAACACAACTGCGCCGACAACTGCATGGGGTGAGGTGGGTGAAGGTGGGTGGGGTGGGTCACCGTGGGTGGGGTGGGGGAACCCCATCGTGACTCTGCATTGGCTGCAGTGAGTCGGCGTGTGTGTCGCAGGACTTGACCTTTAATCCCCAATCTCTCCAGCTATACAATCCAGGTACCTATAATAATAATTTACTGCTTGATGGCGAATGCACAGGCCAGCACCTTTTCCAGGATCGTTAAGCAAAGTCCGTTCACTCCATCAAGTACCAAGCTGCCAGAAGAGCGTGTCGACTCTGTTTCTGGACATACAATCGTGTCATGTATGCTAAGCTCTAGTTGACCGTCGTTAATTAAAGTGGGCATTGCAACAGGCTTTTATAACGAATAAGAAAAAGTGCTTCACTCACAATTATTATTGCCCATACATGCATACCGTAAATATAAACAATGTGCAAAATAAACGAACATTATTGCTATTTTATATGCGGAAATGTAGGCTACGCACATGAATTATTACCATACAGCCCTCCAAACATCAGGGGCTTCTATCCCCCCTAAGCAACCGGGCGCAATACATATTCTTCCCCCCCCTTATTGGGCCGACCTACTCTCCCGGCAATATGTAATCTTGTCCCCTAACTATAGGGAAGAAGATTTCTGGGGGAGAGTCCCGGAGAGACAAACAAGCATCCAGCAGACGATCACCGAAACACGTAGCGCCAAGACGGGGAGGGGTTTTGGGTGTGATAAGCGTCCCTCCCCCATTAGAAATTCTTGCAATTTCCGCATTGCAATTTCCGCAATACAATAAAATGCGATGTGGGCCTACATAATAATGATGTTGTTTTTCTAAGTGTTCGAGGTACAAAATATTTTGAAATTTGACAGTCTGAAATCTGAAAGATAACACTGGAGATAAGCCATTTAGTTCAGTGTTTAATCAGTGTGTTACCTAGTCACACTGCTTTTGGGAATTAAGGTTTTTGGAGGGGTAAATGGCTGTTTTGGGCGAACGGAAACCGTTCAGACAAAAATTTTCTGACAACATTTTTGAGTCTTTCGCCTTATTTTCCTCCTTGAAACATACATTTACTTCCCCAAAATGCTGATGCATGACCTTATTTTTAGTGGGCCTACTTCGATGTAGGCCATAAATAATATTATTATTATTAGGTAGGCCTAATAGTAAATTTTATCGTGGCGTATTAAAACAGTTCATGTGATGAAATAATAGATAGTAATACTAATATTATAACTAATAGGCCTAACTAATACCATGTTGAAAAATGTTATGGGGGGAGTAATTTCTGGGGGAAACTTCTTCCTAGAGATGACTAGATTAAACACTGCCTCCATGTCTGGCCTTTCCCCCCCTATCGACGTGAGTTTTGGCTTTCTTTTGTTTCCCCCCCTGTTTTTCACTGGGCGCAAGTCGCGCCCGCCTATACATGGGATAGAAGCCCCTGCCAAACATGATCAGGTAAAGTAGGCTAATACAGACACCTGGTCACAAGGACTGTAATGTAACGAACACCGTCGTTACACCAAAGAGGTAGAAACGGAAAATCTATATTGATCAGACATAAAATATTGAATATTGAAAACTAAGTAATCGAACGCAGGCCTCAAATGGTACTCATCCTGTTCTCTTTGAACGGGTGATAGCCACTGATGGGCCTATAATTGAAGGGTGACATAATGGTGTAGCAACAGTAGAAATGGTTAGCGTGTTGAATAAAATGAATATAGTTAACCAGATGCAGAAAGGTTCTTTAAATCCACCACGGAGCACAGGTAGGTCATACACAAAGATATCTCGAAACTTGTGCTAAATCTGAACCTCTGTCATCCTATGCAGAAATCTGCTTTAGTGCAATGGTAAGAATGGTTATAGCAGCGGTTCCCAACCCGTGGCCCGCGGGCCAAAAGTGGCCCGCAAGGCCTAAAAAATGGCCCGCCAGGCCTCAAAAATGGCCCTCATCTCTCAAAGAATTAATAAAAAATATATACAAAAATGGACAATTTGGACAGGATAGAACATATAATTATTTTCTATTACAAATTATTTTATTATGAAGTCTATAAACATCAAACATTCTACTTTGAATCACTTATAACAATTTTTATATGCTTTTAGTAAATTAAATTTTAGCATTGTGGCCCCCTAATATCCTATAACTAAGAAAAAGTGGCCCTCGTGTCCTCCAACTTAGAAAAAGTGGCCCTACAGTAAAAAAAGGTTGGGAACCACTGGGTTATAGGAACCTACACGCTGCAGTCGGTGGGAGAATTAGCCGACAAGGATTATACGACTAGCAATCAGGTCATATATGCAATTCGAGGCTAGACAATAGACACATACACAATTCACTTATCTTTAAGAAGATTCTCGATTGCTGATTGGAACCAGCTCAAGAATTAATTAATTTCTAATCAAATTAATCCTCATATAAGCTTAATCAGGGACTTGACCATCGCCTTCCGTCATTCTGAGTTAGATCGACGACGTATTTGTTAGGCCCCCAACTATAGCCTATAATATAGGCTATAGTTGGGGACCCATGGGCAGTAAGCGCAGTGTTTGTCAGGCTATAATATTATTATAGCCTGACAAACAAACACTGCGTTTACTGCCCATGGGTCACTCCACTCTGTTCCCTAACCCTCGTCCGAACAAGCGAAAATGTAATTTAATTTTAACCAAGGGGATCTTTTGTACGTCATGCTCGAGTCGGGATCGCTTCTGGGTATAGTCACATTGAAGAGGCGCTATAGAAATTCTTGTATGATATTAAAGTCTGTGTAGGTATAAATATATTTTATATACATTAGATATTGCAAGATATGTGCTATATTTAACCCCTGTATTGGCGCATAATTGTTGTTTTGTTGCATTGGGTGTTGTTATGCTGCTCCATCCATTTCCCAAATGCTTTCCGCTTTGCAGTTCGCTTTAACGATGCAATGGAAATGTCTATATATAGCCCAAAGGTAAAATGACAAGTAATCTCTTTCAAGTGTCAGTCTGTATTTCAAGCGCAATTACAGTCATCGTCATCGGGTTTTGCTATGTTGCATTTGGGTGTTGTTTTGTTGCATTGGGTGTTGTTATGCTGCTCCATCCATTTCCCAAATGCTTTCCGCTTTGCAATTCGCTTTAACGAATAACGAGCAACGAGGAAAAGTTTCGCCATGCAATTATTATCCTGGCTGTGGCCGTTAGCGATAATAGGGATACTCTTTGAAGTCAGCGGCTCTTGTATAGCTACAGGTGAAGTAGGCCTATAAAATACGCCCAACTATAAATGCGCCCAACAGCTGCATATATATATATATATATATAGCCTATATATATATGCATATATATATTATACAGTTTGCTGAAGAACAAGTGCCAGAGGCCATAAACGTCTATGTAATAAAACCGGGAATCCAAGCGTCAAAATAGCCTGTAGGTCCAATTATGTTTATTGGCCCACCGCAGCATTAGGAGCATTACCGTGCTTTATAATAGGACGATGCTATAAAGTATAAGCTAAGCTCCTGAACAAATTAATTAAACTAGAATAACAAATTGGTTGCTTTAGATGTCAGTACACACTGCACAGGGCATACGCAGAAGTTGATACATTCTGCTTAGCACTAAGTAAATTGCAACTATAGCGTGTTGCATTCACAATTGTGTTTTTTAACATTTGATTGGCTCTCAAGTGAAGCATAATTGGGAGCGGAGTATTGGGACGCAACGTTGCATGGTCATTGAAGAAGAAAAGATGAATAGTCGCTGCCAGGCATCTATAGATAGAGTGCGACTTACGTATAGAGATCGGAATGGCATTATTGCTGCAATATACAAATAAGATGTGCGGCATTTCGATTCAAAAATACTTCTAAGACCGATAGGAATAAGATGCCGGCATTTAGATAATACCTGTCAGATCTACAAGGCCAACAAACGCTTGTTTACTCTCGAGTTTTATCAGTCAGGCGTGCTTATACATCATGGCGATTACAGCTAACATCAGTGTTCACATCTGACAAGCGTTGCAAGATATAGGCTAGAGGCAGAAACAGATATAGGGCAAAATGACTTATTTCTGGCCGAAACATATATCTGGCCACTTTTCAACCACAAATGCCTCCCAAACGGAAATACCTGTATAATATATTATGAGGAAAATTATTTTTGAACTCTTTGCTTAGGGGATTTTGTTACTAAAAATAGCTCTGACTCATGGGGGAATTTCGTAAGCACATCGTCTTTGTTTGGTTGACTACCGTTAACGTCGGACTCGCAATATTGGATTGGAAACTCTTTTCACTGAGGATATTTCTCGATTGGAAAGCTGTATCGAACAGGTATCAATTTTTTTGTACAGATATTTTCTCATATATATATTATATGTCAAAACTTTTATACAAGAAAAGCTATGTTATATGCTTTAGTCACTTTAATGGTGTGGTCCCAAAAGCCATATATCTGGCCGCAGTTCAGTCTTCAATCTGGCCTTGGCCAGAGTTATAATCCGGCGTGGCCAGATTAAAGTACGCTTACTGAATTACATTCAAAAGAACTATTTTGTAACCGTAAAAACATTATAATTATGCGACAAAGTTTTTTGGAAAATGTATGTTAAACTGATGATGATGATGATGGTGGTGGTGGTGGTGGTGGTGGTGGTGGTGGTGGTGGTGGTGGTGGTGGTGGTGGTGGTGGTGGTGGTGGTGGTGGTGGTGGTGGTGGTGGTGGTGGTGGTGGTGGTGGTGGTGGTGGTGGTGGTGGTGGTGGTGGTGGTGGTGGTGGTGGTGGTGGTGGTGGTGGTGGTGGTGGTGGTGGTGGTGGTGGTGGTGGTGGTGGTGGTGGTGGTGGTGGTGGTGGTGGTGGTGGTGGTGGTGGTGGTGGTGGTGGTGGTGGTGGTGGTGGTGGTGGTGGTGGTGGTGGTGGTGGTGGTGGTGGTGGTGGTGGTGGTGGTGGTGGTGGTGGTGGTGGTGGTGGTGGTGGTGGTGGTGGTGGTGGTGGTGGTGGTGGTGGTGGTGGTGGTGGTGGTGGTGGTGGTGGTGGTGGTGGTGGTGGTGGTGGTGGTGGTGGTGGTGGTGGTGGTGGTGGTGGTGGTGGTGGTGGTGGTGGTGGTGGTGGTGGTGGTGGTGGTGGTGGTGGTGGTGGTGGTGGTGGTGGTGGTGGTGGTGGTGGTGGTGGTGGTGGTGGTGGTGGTGGTGGTGGTGGTGGTGATGATGATGAGAGGATGACGATGATGATGTGCTGGAATGTGCATGTGTATATGGCATGCAAAGTATTAATTAATTCTGTTGTATGTATTATGCAGAATTATGGCCAAGGTGAAGTTGAACAAGGGGAAAGAACAAAATTCTAAAGCGTCGACCGCGCGACCCAAGCGAGGACAGCATTGCTTGTGGAGCGAAAATGCAATGATTTCAGCAATTGAAGCTGTTCGAAACAAACAAATGTCACAGCGTGCAGCATGTAAAACATTTGGAGTTCCAAGATGCACACTCCAAGTTCGCCTTAGTGGAAAAACTGAAGTCGGAGCTAAACCTGGTCATCCAACATTGATGTCGTTAGAGCAAGAACAAAAGGTTGTCGACTATGCATGCAATCGCGCATCAATGGGCATTGGGTTTGGGCGAAAGCAATTTCTTCAATATGCAGGTGATTTCGCCAAGAAACATCAGCTCTCTTTCAAGAATGGGCGACCATCATTGAGGTGGTGGCGTAGTCTGAAACAGAGACATCAAAGATTGAGATTGCGCCAACCAGAGGGTACTGCTGCCATACGTCACCAATGCATGGACCATGCAAAAGTTCAGAAATACTTTGCTTGTCTCCGAAGCATCATGGATGCAAATAACCTCCATGTCAAACCTGAAGCTATATGGAATATGGATGAGACCGGAGTCCAACTTGATCATAAGCCAGGCCGGATAGTTGCTGCAAAAGGTTCCAAGTATCTGCACAGCAGAACAAGTGGAAATCGCGAAACCATCACCATTATTGGATGTGTCAACGCAGCTGGATGTACCCTTCCTCCACATGTGATTGTGAAAGGCAAAACAAGACGGTCTCTGAATAGTTTTGATACAGCAACGGCTCCTACAGGAACAACTTGGAGTTGGTCGGATAGTGGTTGGACAAAGCAAGGCATTGCCTTGCTGTGGTTCACCAATTCCTTTCTGCCCAATATTGGAACAGAACGACCTCAGCTGCTAATTCTGGATGGCCATGACTCTCATAATTTTATGGAGCTGATTGATTCTGCTATCCAGAATGGCATTCATATCATTGAGCTACCAGCACATACCTCAAATTGGTTGCAGCCTTGTGATCGGACTGTTTTTGGACCGTTCAAGATGGCTTATCGTTCAGCATGCGATTCTCTAATGTCTTCTTTCCCTGGAACTCTGGTATCACGGACAAACTTTTGCGGATTATTAAATAAAGCATGGCTGGAGTCTGTGACTACTGCCAACATTCAATCCGGATTTCGAGCCTGTGGAATATTTCCATTTTGTCCTGATGCTATTCCACTTCAGGCATATCAAACCAATCTTCTGTATGGCTCAAGAAATAATACGGCTGATGACAACGTCAACAATACTACCAGTCACAATGAGAACAGTGATGGCCAGAAAAACAACATTTCAGACAACAGCATTGTCGGCGACAAAATCACCAATGCCCACAAGGAGAACAATAATGGGCCTAGTGATACAACAAGCATTCTTGAAGATGACAACAGCATCAACACCATCACTACAGCTACTTCAAGCAAGCAATCAACAACATGTGGCATTCCTCAGTTGAATGCTGTTGTCAATATGTCAGACTTCTTGTCAGAAGATCCTGACGTCTTGTCTGCTGCTTGCTCTGCAGTTCCACCTCATATTGCGCTTGCCATTCATGAGAGCGGTCTGTCTTCGGCACAGCTTGAATGCTTCTCATTCTGCTACAGCAAGGGTTATGACCTTCAAAAAGATGAAGCTTACATGACATGGAAAAGTTTGAAGGACTTATCCAAGACTATACCAGAACCTGCTAATGACGAATCAGCTATGGCTTGTGACCCTGATGTATCCTTTAGTAATATTCAGGATATAAGTTTGAACAGTGTTTTGGACCTGGATCTGTTGATTGAGCCAGATGCAAACTTGTCTAGTGCAGGGACGTCTGTTGCAGACTTACAGCTTGCACCTCTGCCTCTTGCACAAACTAAAGAGCTGTTGGTCGAGCAGCTGCCAGTGACAGAACTATTACCGCATTGTTCAGGCGAGACAAATGAAATCAACACAGATCAAGCTGTGATCAAAAGCAGCACACCGAAGTATAGTTTTGGAAACAGTTCATACCCTGGTGATCCTGATTCTGATGTGCTCCCTTATCCAACACCAGTCGAGCGTAAGCAGAAAAGAGCAAAGAAACAGAAATTTTTTCTGCTGACATCCAAGGAAGCTCATGAGGCAAAACTCAAGGATGTACAGGAGAGGCTTGATCGTGATGCAATGAAAAAGGCTAAGCAAGAAGCAAGGACAAAAAGAATTCAGGAAAACATGGAGAAAAATAAGGAGAAAGAATTGCAGAAAAAGCATTCTGCCCCCAAGACAACAAAACATCCAAAACCAAGACGAGTGGGTCAATCACAGAAAAAGAAAAACACTGAAAAAACTTCTGAAAGGTACAATAGGAAAGTGGACATGACTCCTTGTGCCACCTGCTCCATCCGATGTTGTGACGATCCAGATACGGTAGCCTGGACACAGTGTCAGGAATGTCAAAAATGGTATCACAATGCATGCCAGGGTTTGGAAGAAGAAGGACCAGACACTTTCATCTGCATTTCATGTGAAAATGATTGAATACCAGACATTCACTCGTTGGATCTCTTATTTAGGTCTTAGATGTGTATTCAAAACTCAACTGTGCAATATAAAGCAGTATTAAGTAACATGTACTGATTTTTATAAGCTAGAATTTTTCGTAATAGTTTTTTATGGACTTTATGTAGGCCCTAGTGAGTTTTTAAAATGTGAACTTTATTCAGTTGTGAAGTCAACCGTGCAATATGAAACTCTTATTACTAGTCTATGAAAAAGGCAATTTATTTGTCTCATGCATTGATGTTTGCATTAAACTTTACTTTTGCTTTCAATTTTAAATCTTCCTATGAACTAGGCTCTAGCCAATCTGGAGGCTTACTTGCCTATGTGCATGGTTATTTGCTGAAACATAATTCTGGCCATAGAGTGCTAATACTCCGGCCTCCGGCCAGATTGATGGCACTGCATGGCCTGAATTGTTGCCGTGTGGCCAGAATATGATTCTTTTCGGCACTTCTATAAAAGCCTAAATATTTTGTCAAATAACTCTTTAAAAAAGAATACTGATGCATAGATGTGAAGATCATATGTTTGCTAACAAGGACCCACTTCTTAAATTGTTCATTTTGATTCAGCATAAATATAGTAATTGTTTGTCTTAAGAAGTGGCCAGAGTTAAGTCATTTTGCCCTACAGAGACACATAAACACAGACAGACAGACAGACGGACGGACAGGCAGACAGATTCATATACCTCTGGGTACTTGCACCCAACGCACTTCATTCCAAGCATTCCCAAACAACGGTAAGCTTATGCTTTGGCCAACATGAGCAAGAAGACTACTGAAAAACGTATACATAAAAGCAGCTGGGCTTCTTTCTACAATGTCTGGCTTTTTGGAATAATTCAGCCGCAGGCCATTGCTCCCGCAGTCAATAATAATATAAGTTCCAGACTCTCAAGGTTGTGTCTTCTCAATTATGGTTGAATCATGCATAAGAAAGGTAGACTAGATCCCTCTATCTAAATACGATACTAAACAACAAAACTGTATTTTGATAATATAACACTGCTTTCAAAAGTTCAAGAATGAACACGTGACCATACGACAGAACAACATCGATGTGGCGCAATATGAATTTCGATTGATTTATTGATTGATTCTGATTTCCTGATTATCAACTACGATTTCTCTTAAAACGACCAAGACCAATTAAGGTGCCTTGTGATCAATGGCGTAAATTTCTCGACGACCTCAACCATATTGCTCAGTGGATGCAAGGAATCAAATGGGACAACTTCAAAGTTTTAACTGGGGTACGTCGGTCGGTCCTCAATAAATGCAACAATCCACCATGAAAAATCTGTATCCAAAGCAAAGAACGGAATTTTGCTTCTGATTCAGACAACGAATATCATGTAGGCCTACGTTACCGCTAATTTTACTTAACGCGTGTGTAAGAATGTGTCACTCAAAAAACTTCATTTTCCTTTATTATCCATGCGGTGGCAGTGCATAGTCTTATTTTAAAGCTGGTTAAGATAGATCATAAAATAGCTTACCTTGGACCATTCCATTCGTCGCGATGGCACTCACGGATATGGCAGTTGCAAAAGTCTAGAAAACGAAAGCAATGACAGCAGATTCAACGTAAAGAAAACGACGAAGCAGCTAATATGACCAATAAAAGGTGCAATAAAAGATGCAATCAAAGGTGCAGTCAAAGGTGCAATCAAAGGTGCAATCACAGAGGTAATTAAGTACGAAAGCAAAGAAACAATCAAAGACGCATTCAGAGAAAGAATCAAAGATGCAATCAAAGAAATAATAAAAGATGCAATTGAGAATGCAATCAAAGATGCATTTAAATAGGTGTAAAATAAACAATCCAAGTTACAATCAGTTAAAACAATCAATGAATCAATCACCGACGCAAACAAATCAACTATCATTATAAGCAATCAAGGAAGTAGTCCAAGAATCTAATCAGAGGAACAATAGATTGTTTGTTATTATTATCGGCTAAACATAGCACAATAAAAAGGATCCGCGTCTTTTGAAGTATATATAGACCGGTGGTTGTAATGAATGAACTAATCGCAGCACATTCAACCTACGCCGTCCGTAATGAATACTTTGGTTTATGGAGTCGATCAATGTTCGATCATTGTCGCCTCTTGTTTCATAATAATTATTAGTTCAACAGTCACATGCAATATAATAGGCCTACATTCTCTACCGTCACATAACTAACTGCGTTGTGTAGGGCCTAATATGTTCGAAATAATTATATATATACAGGTGGACAATTATTCCGGTCTCTTAAAATTTTATCATTCAGAGAATGCACCACCGTTAAGTGGAGTTGGGATGCTGTAGGCCTACTGACAAATTTCGGGTATTTACAGCGCACATCAAACATTGTTTAATCTAGGCCTCTCTAGGAGGGAGTTCTCTCTAGGAGGGAGTTCTCCCCAGAAATGACTTCCCCATAAAATTTCATGAGGTGATATTTTTGCATCTATATTGCAGCGCTACACGACACATGACCGGTGTTACTATCATATGAAGATATTGTTGTGAAAAATAACTGATATACTAAAAAAGGGTCGTCAGAAAAAAATACCGTGGACAAAGGGTATCGCCTGGCCGCTGTCCGCCTTAGGTGTCGGTTGCCATCCGCCCGAACGGCCGTTTGCCCCCCCGTCCACCCACTTACCTTCCCACCCCACCCCCGAAGCATGTGGGGACTAGATTAAGCACTGTACATCATATCAAATTAAATGATAGGCTGTGTCCAAAAACTTTGTCAGCTCGAGATGAAAGTATCCAAAAGGGATTCGATTAAACATCATTAAGAAATTTAAGACAGAAAGACAGCATGCTAATGTTGCGTTATAGAAATGCACAGTTACTGTAGACCAGTATACCTGTTGCAGCCTACAAAGATGCGTAATTAAACCGCCAGAGCAAATAATCATAATTATTATGCCAGCCATGCAGGTCACTAATGAAAGATCGCTATCTGAGACTAATCATAATCTCTCTCTTACCGTTAGGCAGCACATGAGGACCATGAAGAAACTCTCTAAAACTCCCGAACACCCAACGATCCATGCGTGACGTATGAACATCAGTAGACCAAGAATATGTTGGATTGTGGGAAGATAAACGCCAAGCATCGCACCCAACTTCGCTTTCTACAAGCAGAAAAGTTTTGCTTTATTATTATTATGAGTCTTTTGCTCATCGTTAGACGTAACGTAGAAGAATTCAACATAAGTAAGATACATGTATGTAATAAGTAATATGTAGGCTATGTAATGTAGTGTCTTAGGAAGTTAAGAAGAACCAGAAAGGTCCAGAATGGACAATGGACATACATGTGTCAGACCAATATCATCATGAGGACTGACGTCATTAATAAAGCATGATGGTGAAGGTGACGGTAGCAGTAAAAGTGTATTGACGATAACGATAATGAAAATGCCAAGAACTATAATGTTGCTGGAATTGACGGTAGCAGTGAAAGATTTGACGATAACGATAATGGTAATGCCATCAGGCCTAATGTTGCTGGAGCATTAAAAGAATTGATAAAGATGATGATAGTGCCATTAGCCTAATGTTACATCGTCGTTATTGTCATTGTAAATTCTTCTACTGCTACTGCATACAACACCACCATGCATCACCATTACCATTATTACCACTTTAACCGTCATCATTATCATGCACTTACTATTAGTAAGGCGCCACATAAATAAAGTATACAATGTCCGAGCATCGAATCTCTGAACTCGATATTCCGCCTGCTTATAACTGCCCAATAACAAACCGAAGACAAATCCGTTCTTTTTTTTACCTCAACGATATATTAATTATACTCTCTCCAATGTGTAGACAGAAATTCACAGTTTACACTGTGTACCACTACTATAGGCATATGCCTACAACTATAGACCTACTACTATATCGCATACACTGCTATACTACCACAACTACTTTTCAGTGATTAGCAGATGGATTAAGCTTAATAACTGATGCTATACAGCGATAAAAATTGATGACAACTTTAGATCAACATTATTATTTCGTTTGCACTACAAAATTAATGGCGGCAACGGGACAAACCTTTGGCTGCGACTTTGCCTCGCGTTCCTCCTTCTCGCTGGGGTAGATGGTGTGCGTGCCAGCCATCATCATTGTCTTCAGAAACGTGGCAACTCTAGGCATTGTCTTCATGTCTTCCTGCAACATAGTCTCGTTTAGAAGTCGGCTGTACCATTCCGCCATGCACGGTATACCCACAAAAGAGTTCACACCAAGTAGGAAAACACCACGAAAGATACTTAAAACTTCTACTCTATAGATATATCACATCAGCGTATAATTGCAAAGTGAGCATAAAGCAGATATAATTTTCCTTGCAATTAAAAATTAAAATGGATTAAAATTTATATAGCGCCCCTTCAAGAGAGACGCATCAGCCATTCGAAATTTGTGTAGCCTCTCTCCAGGCCTCCCTCCATTCAGAGACGCTCCCCGACCAAGGCCTAATACACATAAAGGGAAACAGCTTGACCTGGGTCGGGCACTGCAACATAAAGTGGAACATGTTCTCGTTTAAGATTCAACCGTAACCTCAAGCATTCGTGAAGGTATTTAGGCCGACGTCTGCAAACTTTTATCGACCTCTTCACTGTATAGTAGGCCCCTACATGTAGTCATAACATAGTATTAGTATACATAGCCGACATCGTCTGAACTCATTAAGGAACACTGTTAAAAATATACAACCAATGCTTGTAAAACTGCATGCTCGCTTCGACCGAGCTTCATTCGTTCATTCATTCCGAGAATTTATTTAGCGCCTCTTCAAGAGATCTACTCAGAGGCGCTCCCAGCCAAGCCGCAGCTAAAAAGTATGATATCAGCGAGGTTGGATTGGGAGCACTTCAGAGTAGGTAACCGTGAAGGAGGGCTGTATCAAATTGCTGTTATATATAAATAAAATAAATAAAATAAATAAAAATTGAAGCGAACTTCCATCTATTGCACGCCATCAACAACCGCTCTCAATCCCTCTCCCTCTCCCTGTCCCTGTCCCCGTCCCTCTCCCTCGCGGGCCGGTCACCCCCCCAAGGGTCGGTCTTCCCATTCCCCACGTGAGGTCTGGCTCATTTTTGATTCCTCTGTTTGTCACTTGGCTCAAAATAATTGCAGCCTCCCTTTTGTAGGGATGGAAGCCCCTGATCGATTGGATACGATTCCATGTATCATGATAGTGATACATTTTAGACTACTGCAACAGTAATATTTGTTTTAAATTGAGAAATTTACACTTGAAACCTCTATGAAAAATTCCTATGTTCTTGATATCCTGCTTTGCATTTTCACCCTCCTGCTAAAAAAATAACCGTGACCATTGTATTTTGCTTGCTCCTCTCGCAGAAATTTTATAATCGGTCTCAGTTACATGTATAGTTTAATCTGCCACAAAGTTAGTTAAATAAGGACAGAAAGCGTGCCTATGTTGAACCATGTGGTTAAGAGTCCGTCATTAGTTACAAAATATGGAGGTCTTAGACATAGACATAGACATAGACATAGGTGCCGTAGATCACTTCGTACCTTGTACAGGTAGAGGTCTCTCCTGTTGTCGTCATACTCGGTTGGTAATGAAGCTGGGTCAACCGTAACCGTCAACTCGTTAACATTGGGAAGTTCCGAATGGACAGTCAACTGACCATCGTGTCCATCATCTATAATAATTATAAGCAAACGAATGTCATTCGCAATGTGTAGTCAGACAGACACATAAGAATACGGAGAAGGGGGCATAAATAGACAGAGACAGACAGACAGACAGACAGACAAACAGACAGACACACAGACATAGTAAATGTATGCAAGCGAGTATCGACTCTAATTCACAGTCGCTATAGCTGCAGTCTGCCGAGTAAAAAAAGGAACATTGAACATGTATGTATGCATTAAGCATGCATACATTCAAAGGCAGGAATAATTAATTTATCAGCTGCATGTAGGACCGTCCATCTGGAATGACCTCCCTTCAAAGCTGTGTTTATTACATCTGACCAATCAACTTTGTTTCATAAATCTCTCAAATCTTTTTCTGTTGCCGTAGCTGGGCTGGGACCGCTCCTGAGTAGGTTTCTCGAAGGGGTGCTGTATAAGTCAGTAGAATGAATGAATGAATCAAAAAGATTCTCCGCATTCGCTCATCTGCCTCTGGGAGATCTCTATCGTTTGTTCTCTGTCAGGGGGGAAAGAGCTCCGATTGTTTTATTATTTGTATGTATGTGCACTTGTTATAGCGCCCCTTCAAGCTCACTACTCAGAGGCGCTCCCGACTACAGCGCGAACACTGCATCGGAATTTCATGCTGAAGCGCTGAGCAATTGCAAGTGAAGGACTTGCCCAAGACTCCTATGCGGCAACTTGAGGTGGATTCGAACCAGAAACCCTCCGGTCGCAATGCAACAAACATACCCACTACACCACCGCGCCCCACAAGGATATGGAACAGCATCCGCACCGGTTTGTGCAGAATTGAAGCAAACCGTGTTTCTGCCCTTCAGCAACCTTTCTTTTTAAATGGGTTATCCTCATGATCATATCCCCGCCGACAAAAGCTGGTTTAATACAACCCTCGACCACAAACGCCAACAAATCCCTATCATCACGAGGATGAGTTAAGCAGACCAGCCACAAGTGTGGACATCACAACATCATGCAATTTTGTCCATGCAATCCATGAGATGATCATAAAAAACCTTAATAGGTTATTGAGCCTTGCGGCCGAGATTGCGGCCAGATAATATCATCAATGCCCTTTCCGAAATTGAACGAGATCAAAATAGTAATTACCAATATTCAGATGCGGCAAAAAACAAGCACGCAGACATATACAGACAGGCAGAGAGGCAGAGAGAGAGAGAGAGAGAGAGAGAGAGAGAGAGAGAGAGAGAGAGAGAGAGAGAGAGAGAGAGAGAGCGAGAGAGAGAGAGAGAGAGAGAGAGAGAGAGAGAGAGAGAGAGAGAGAGAGAGAGAGACAGAGACAGAGACAGAGACAGAGACAGAGACAGAGAGAGAGAGACAGACGGAGAGACAGACACGCACGCACGCAAATCATATAGGGCCTACATGTAGACACACACAAAAGCAGACAGATATGCAATGAAACCGCGAGATAGACATATACAGACGAACAGACGGACAGACATACTCGCATGGACATAAGCCCCCCCCCCCCGATGCATCTGTACACATGCGTATACAAAGACATACATGCATGAATAGTATTCATGCCTGCTTGAATACATATATACATAATATATAATATCTATATATAAAAACCAATATCTCTCCACTGGTAGAAGAATCTTGCATATAAGCCTATTTTATTATACACATACAAGCATCCATACAGCATACAGGAATGGATTCATGCACAGGTATAATTATGAATTATAGACATCGGTTTATATGCTTAGGCCTACAACGGCCCACAGACGCTTGATGCAAGCAGGCTATACCTGTAGGCCTACAGGAGATAAATACACCATAAACATAGAGCACAGCATGTGGTCTGGAGGGCTGTGTGAGTGTTTGAAGATACACAGAAACATTCCTTTGCATGTAATTCTTCTCGCATGGCCTTGATGTCTGTGGTGACTATAGATATAAGGATCTTTTATGCATCATTGTGCTGGCAGACAGACATTTTATGCAGTCCGAACACGTGTTTCCACGCTATTTGTTTACATCAATATCGCACGAGGTGCCGTAAGATCCAGTGGTTTAATGCGCCGAGTAGAGATGGAAATCTGTCCGTGTATGACGCTGAAGAACAAGAACAAGAAAAAGAGGAAGAGAAAGAGGAAGAAGAAGAAGAGGAGGAGGAGGAAGAAGAAGAAGAGGAGGAGGAAGAAGAAGAAGAAGAGAAAGAGCAAGAGGAAGAAGAAGAGAAAGAGCAAGAGGAAGAAGAAGAAAAAGAGCAAGAGGAAGAAGAAGAGAAAGAGCAAGAGAAAGAGCAAGAGGTAGAAGAGGAGGAGGAGGAAGAAAAAGAGAAAGAGCGAGAAGATTAAAACATGAATGAAATAAACTGAAGAGAAAAACAAGGCACACGCAGCATCATACCACACAAGTCTGACCGAATAACTTATGACCCATACAGTAGGCCAGTATTTATGTAGCGCAGGTGTCAACTGTATACTTTTTCAGCAACCAGAGTCTTTTTCAGTCGTTTTTGTGCATGAGTGGAGGAGGACTGACAGAGGAGGAGTTTCTTTCTTACCTGGCGCTTGGATTGACGGTCGGGAATCTCCCGAACGATCGAGGAATTTGACGGTGAATCTTCCCTTCTTGCCTCTCCCTCCTCCTCCATCGCTTGACATCGCTGCTGCTGGTGCTGACGATGCTGACGCCGATGGTGTCATCGTAGCAGCAGATGATGATGCAGATGCTGCAGCTGCTGCAGCTGGGGATGACGGATGTGAAGTCGTCTCCATCCCTGACAACAGGAATAACATGTGAACCATAAACACCCATGGCCATGGCGCCAATTCGGGTTTGAATGGAGAAAGTAACCAGGGTTGTATGTATTATATTGTATTGTGCAGCAATTTGTGCTGCACTACAGTGTTGCATTAATTGTACTCTATTGTGTTGCATTGTGCTGTGATGTGTTGTAGTTTGTTGTATATGGTGTGGCATTGGGTCATGTTGTATTGTATTGCATTGTATTGCATTGTATTGCATTGCGTTGCATTGTGTTTCTTGCATTGCATTATGCTGTATTGTTAGGTGCTGTACTGAACTGCAGTGTATTGCTTTCTAGATATTGCGCTAGATGCCGAAATAGGCGAGAGAGGTCAAGAATGCAGTTTATTCTTCAGTTCAGCATATGACTGTGAATTTGCCCTAATTTGCGAAGTAGTGAACAGATTTTGATGCCGTTTGCTTTATCTGATTCAGAATATATGCCTCTATAAATGCCCAGAACAATTGCAGAATAATAACTTAGTAGGTTCAGTAGACTTGGATTATACGAATATTCAGTAACTTTTTGTTTGATTTTCTCACTATAAACTAATGAAAGAATCAAACGAGCATAACTTCAGTTAGGAAAAAGATATTTTCATTCTGTTAAAAGCATTTTAGAGCTTGTTCATTATAGCATATTACTAAAGCAAAAGGTCAAAAATCGACATGTGACGGGTTTTGAGATCCTGTGTCACATATTATTGCATGGTATTTCATTTAAATGACGAACGAGCGAATCCCAGCTGATCAAGAATATACAGTTGCTCACTAAATGTTTAGGCAGAACGTACAAAACTGTGCTGCGCAGTTGAGAATTCGAACCCTGGTCTCAGTTTTGACCGTCCAGCATATTTGCCGAATTACCTATAATTGTCTGTCACGCACTAAAATAGCTTTCTAAAAATACATCAGCAAACAAGAGACCGAGACGTCACTTGTGTTTACAATACTCCATGCAGAAGTTTATTTGAAGCGCGCGCGATCTCCCGGGGTTTAATAAATCGGCCAAAGAGCAATCACCAATACATAATAGGATATATATATTATGTATATAATTATATACAATAACATATAATAAGCTTATGATTGTACTGCATGGGCCTACTTTCTTATATGAAACCATTTACATTGATACAATGTGCTTACATCAAA
Source organism: Lumbricus rubellus (assembly GCA_945859605.1). Taxonomy (NCBI): domain Eukaryota; kingdom Metazoa; phylum Annelida; class Clitellata; order Crassiclitellata; family Lumbricidae; genus Lumbricus; species Lumbricus rubellus. Next base: position 30,715,277 of record OX243820.1, on the reverse strand, counting down.
GTAAAAGCTACTGTACGTATATCCAATATATATATATATATATATATATATATATATATATAATTACACTTACAGAATAAACTCTTTTGTCAAACCATACTCAGCAGTAACGTGCTTGCATCAATGGGTATACATCCAATGTTATGTGCATGCTCAAATTTTAATGGGCGTGTAGCCAAATTACTACTCCTTATTGGCCTAAGGCCGCATAAATAATGCAGAAAGCGATTAAACTAGTCTTAAAGCCTTAAAGGCTATGTACATATATAGCTATCTTATGTATATATATATATATAATATCTTGTTCCTATATATGTATATACTATATATAGCCTTGGAGGAACAGAATTACGCATTGGCTCGCTCAGCTACATCGGTAAGAGCGCTGGCCGCGCATCTGTACGCAACTCTGTGAAAGAGAGCGTGACATGTGGGCCGCGGTTCGCTTCCCGAAGGTGGCTATTTCAGAGATTCAAAATCTCGAGTTAGCACGGTCCGTCCACGGGGACCTAGATGGCGTAGCGAGTCAGCGACACTAATGATATAGGCCTATTTGAAATGGCAGTGTCGTTAAACATGTAACAACACTCATAGAATTGCGCAGCAATTTCAAAAGCCTCTAACCACCCCTCCGAACACCCTGATCGCCCAATTAACATTGTCCTTGTCGAAGCCTAGCAAAAGTAAATTTACAATATTGGTCTGTTTTGAACTCAATCGTATTAGTCAATATTATCAACGACGATATTTTGAAAGCAATATTTGTTGGTTCGACTGTTATTATATAGGCCTACGCGGAACTAATATAGCCTATAATAGAACCAAACGCAAACAATACAAATAAAGGAAGTAATTAGTCAAAAGGCACATAGCTACTGAAGACATGCAATATGCAGGCATGACATAGTACAGTGTACAATAAAGCTCCAGAGAGGGCATGGTTTTAGCCAGCAGCAACACACAGCTGTGCAACAACCACATACATTATTATACATATTATACAGGTCCTCTAGGGGCCAATTTTCAATGCAGCGAAGATGATGTCATACAGAGCGGTTCTTCTTGGCACACACTCTATTGTCAGAAAACTGCTTCCTAGAAGTGGCCTAGTGCAGCAACTGCCAGACTATGATGGTTGATGATGACAGTGATGGTGGTAACAGAAACGCCTTAGTAATAATGATAATAATTATTATTATTTATACTGTATTTATGTAGACGGATAACAAGAAACTGGCCATAGAAATTGCCGAAATACATGTAGAACCTACATGTAACATTGCGTTGTCTTACATATTATATATACTGCATGCAAAGCCGTGTAAATGGTGCTACGTAGAGTAATTGCTGGGAAAGGAGAACTTATAGGCCTACGAGGTTATTGTGTGACAACAGAAAATCAAAGTTCTAAAAAATCAAAGTTCTAAATAGAATCATGATGCACAAAATTTCAAACTATTCGTGTGTGACAGACAGACTGTCCCTCCAGCAATTGTCACAGACAGACAGAGTCAGAGAAAGATAAAGAGAGAGAAAACGCGACAGACAGACAGACATACAGATAGACAGAGACACAAACACAGACAGAGACCAGACACACACAGAGTGACACAAACAGACAGACAAAGACATAGACAGAAAGACACAGACAGAGACACAGACAGACAGAGACAGTGACAGACAGACAGATAGACATACAGACAGACAGACAGACAGATAGACCTACAGACAGACAGACAGATAGACCTACAGACAGACAGACAGACAGATATAAGAATGTTAAGATTCTGAGAGATCGCACCGCACTCAGAACTCACGTCTTTCAGGTGTTCATAAAACCGAGACCCGTTGCAATTAATCCACCTTCTCTTCCTCCTTTTCCACCTTCCTCTCCTCCGTTGCTGTCTGAATCCAATACAAAACGCAAAACGTATAATAGACGGAAGAAAATTCTCCGCTGTGTATCCAACAACTCGTCAGCGTTTTCTGCTTCCTCAATATACATCAACAGCACACACACACTGCTGCTCTTCCTTTTAGCGCTTGATTCCCGCCTCTGCCATTACCGTCTGCTATCACGACTCCCGCCGCAGCACACGAACTCTGCTTCCACAGCTGCTGCCTGCTCAGCTGCTGCACACATCAGCTGCTGCTGCTGCTGTACATATGTATATTGGTGTATTCAGCGGCGTCAATTGCTAACTGGCCGGTAGAGGGCGGCGGCGTAACCATTGGTTGCTTCAATAGTGCCTCTATGACGGCGGTCAAACAAAGCGTTCAGCTGAGGCAGAATCACAGACACTTCATGGCAGCGCCTGCTCTCACACACACAGACACAGACACACAGAGACACAGGACATTGACATAGACACAGACACGGACACACACACACACACACACACACACACACACACACACACACACACATGGGGCTTCACCTAAGCTCACGTACCTAGAAAAAAGATAATCGCACCCGATCTTTGCATGTAAATCCTTGGCTGATATCATTCTTCGCGCAGATTAAGAGTAGTGATTCTTATTCCAATCCGTGCGTTTTTCTCACTTTACTTTGCCCACGTGTACGTATATTATATCGTAGAGACGTGGAATTATCCATTGACGGTTGACATTTGATACGCACTCCGACACGCATTGGAAAAATACAGCACATTATTCATTCAAGGCATCGCATGCAATGTATTATTTTACTGTGTTTTTCCAAGGCAGGCATTTCAGCCACAACCTAACACGAGTGAACTTTCCATATAGGGTTTTATTTCTGATTATGTATGTATGTATGTCCACATTTATATTATAATTATAGCGATAATAGCGCCTTAACAATAACCTCACGAGGGCGCTTAATTAGTGTATACAGCTACGAGATAGTTCTAAACAAGTGCGACTTCATGCAGTGACTTTGAGAATGTTTCAAGAGGTATGTTAGCATCTTCTTCATACTTCTGCTGTTGAGCAGGTTTGTGACATGGACGACCTTGTGATCCCCTCCGACCTCCGCCATCCAGCTTTGGCCTTCCTCTTGGTGGTACCACATAGCCTAATATATGTGGTAGTACCATATGCATCTCCATTATCGAGATCACTCAGCATATTTAATCTTCTTCTGCCTCTCGTTACCGTCCCCTCCCTACGTCCCTCCAGCAACGTCACCAACATGCCCTCTCCTCTAAATGTCAGCATCACGATTTGCTAACGGAAGACTGTTCCTGTTAGAATGCCCTATACAAGAGTAGGGTGCGGTCGATGTATGAAAGCGCAAAACTAAATATAGACTAATAGGCCATTGCCGTCTAGATACTGACAATAAGCCCCTATGTAGGCCTACATTTAAAGTTCGTTACTGTCACATAATTTAGAAAAGAGCAGCCTACTCTGTCATCTGAGCCAGTCCGTTGAAATTTTATGATCGTCAATCGTCGTTATTATTAAAAAGCACTGCAAGCAGGAAACGTTAAAGCAGGGCTTTTTAAGAGTGCACTTGCACACAAAATGTGCAGTTGTAGAAGCACTTCTGTGCAGTTAAAACGATCAAAAACGCTCCGATTGGAAGTAATTTACCATGTAGGATGGGAAAGGAAAAAAGAGTTATTCAGCTTTAAAAATTCCTTAAAAACAGCTCTGCACTAAACACTATATATCATTTCACGAATTTTTTTACCTCTGACCAATAATTATGCGCTGAGCAAAAGCATTTTAGCGGAACATCAGACTAGGGCCTAGGCCATTGACAGAATTATTAAGACGCCATGTTTCTAGCTGCAGGACAGGATTAGGCCTACATGTATTGTAAGCCTAACGCAAAAATTATAAACTGATACTTGTTACCTCACAGACATAGGCGTACGGGCGGTTTCAGAAGTGGGGGGGGGGGGCAAAGTTTGAACTTCTGCCCGAAATATTTATCGGGCCAAAAAAGTTGACGACCTTTTTGTTAGTTGTCCAGGACTATTTTTGCCCGAAAAATCAGACTTGTCCGAAAGTTGGGGGGCATTTGCCCCCTCTGGACCCCCGCCTCGTATACGCCTATGCTCACAGACATCCAATGACTATATATAGGATGTATATAATTTTAATTATCATATAGTTATGCACGTAATTATTGCATCGAATTGTACACAAGAGCCGCCGAGAGGGAGAAGCACTGGAAAATGCCCAAGGACCCGCGACTTTTTATACAAGTTATACAACAGATGCTGACACACACACACACACACACACACACACACACACACACACACACACACACACACACACACACACACACACACACACACACACACACACACACACACACACACACACACACACACACACACATGTAATCATTCTGAATGCGTTCAGTTCCAGAACAGTTTTCCTATAGAAAAAATTATATCACGGACGATCGCACACAGCGATCATAATTATTATGGAGGAGGCTCGGATTATCTCACCTCAGGGCCAAAGTTCAACCACTCGGCTACCGTGCATCAGGGGTTATTTTAAGGAAATTTCTCAACTGCACATAATTATCAGAATAGCATCCTACATCGGGTAGATTGGTCATTATTGAGACTAAGGCCTAATTATTCTTCTTCTTTCTTCCTCTTCCTCTTCCTCTTCCTCTTCCTCTTCCTCTTCCTCTTCCTCTTCCTCTTCCTCTTCCTCTTCCTCTTCCTCTTCCTCTTCCTCTTCCTCTTCCTCTTCCTCTTCCTCTTCCTCTTCCTCTTCCTCTTCCTCTTCCTCTTCCTCTTCCTCTTCCTCTTCCTCTTCCTCTTCCTCTTCCTCTTCCTCTTCCTCTTCCTCTTCCTCTTCCTCTTCCTCTTCCTCTTCCTCTTCCTCTTCCTCTTCCTCTTCCTCTTCCTCTTCCTCTTCCTCTTCCTCTTCCTCTTCCTCTTCCTCTTCCTCTTCCTCTTCCTCTTCCTCTTCCTCTTCCTCTTCCTCTTCCTCTTCCTCTTCCTCTTCCTCTTCCTCTTCCTCTTCCTCTTCCTCTTCCTCTTCCTCTTCCTCTTCCTCTTCCTCTTCCTCTTCCTCTTCCTCTTCCTCTTCCTCTTCCTCTTCCTCTTCCTCTTCCTCTTCCTCTTCCTCTTCCTCTTCCTCTTCCTCTTCCTCTTCCTCTTCCTCTTCCTCTTCCTCTTCCTCTTCCTCTTCCTCTTCCTCTTCCTCTTCCTCTTCCTCTTCCTCTTCCTCTTCCTCTTCCTCTTCCTCTTCCTCTTCCTCTTCCTCTTCCTCTTCCTCTTCCTCTTCCTCTTCCTCTTCCTCTTCCTCTTCCTCTTCCTCTTCCTCTTCCTCTTCCTCTTCCTCTTCCTCTTCCTCTTCCTCTTATTATTATTCTTATTATTATTATTATTATTATTATTATTATTTTTATTATTACTATTATTATTATTATTATTATTATTATTGTTATTATTATTGTTATTATTACTATTATTATTATTATTATTATTAATAAATTTTTGAATTTCCACATTGCAATGGTACCATTTTAAGGTGTCATCGTAACAAAATACCTGTACTTTTCAGAGCCTCATCAGAAACTTTTTGAAATAATAATAATAATAATAATAATAATAATAATAATAATAATAATAATAATATCATGATAATGTAACTGGCTAAGTTTATAAATCTACTTCTCCAAAGAGCATTGTCTATTCTAGTCCCCATCCGCTGGGGGGATCAGATTTCTGGGGGAGACAATCGAGTGTCCGAAGGACTCTCGTGAGCCGAGACTGGTAGGGGGAGAGGTATGGGGGGGGATGTCCCCCTCCCCACCAGAAATTTTTTGAATTTCCACATTGCAATTGTACCATTTTAAGGTGTCATTTTAATAAATTATCCTACCTGTACTTTTTCACAGCCTCATCAGAAACTTTTTGAATTTCCACATTGCATTGGTAGCATTTTAAAGTGTCATTTTAATAAAATACCTGTAATTTTTCAGAGCCTCATCAGAAACTTTTTGAATTTCCACATTGCAATGGTACCATTTTAAGGTATTAACTTAACAAAATACCTGTACTTTTCAGAGCTTAATCAGAAATTTTTGAATTTCCACATTGCAATGGTACCATTTTAAGGTGTCATCGTAACAAAATACCTGTACTTTTCAGAGCCTCATCAGAAACATTTTGAATTTCCACATTGCACTGGTAGCATTTTAAGGTATCATCTTAACAAAATACCTGTACTTTTTCAGAGTCTCTTCAGAAACTTTTTGAATTTCCACATTGCAATGGAAGCATTTTAAGGTGTCATTTTAATAAAAACACCTGTAATTTTTCAGAGCCTCATCAGAAACGTTTTTGAATTTCCACATTGCATGGTAGCATTTTAAGGTGTCATCTTAACAAAATACCTGAACTCAGTGGCGTAGCAATAGGTCGTGCAGCCTGTGCAGTGCACAAGGGCCCCGGCTGTAGAGGGGCCCCCGCAGTCACAGTCAATTTTTACTTTAAGAACATTCAGAATGTATTCAAATGATCAAATCCACATATACAACAAACTTGAGTTACAATAAGTTAAATTTAAATTTTAAATTCGAGTGTGAGCTAGGCCTATGCAAAAATAGTCTATCGCAAAAGCCATGCACTTTTCATAGCCTCATTGTTTGAAATCTTGGGGTTCAAGCATTAAAGGGGCCCTCCAAGAAAGCCCTGCACAAGGGCCACCAAAAACCTTGCTACGCCACTGCCTGAACTTTTTCAGAGCCTCATCAGAAACTTTTTGAATTTCCACAATGCAATGGTAGCATTTTAAGATGAGCAAAAGATGAGCAAAAGCATTTGAGCGGAACATTGACAGAATTATTAAGACGCCATGTTTCTAGCTGCAGGACAGGATTACATGTATTGTAGGCCTAACGCAAACCATTATAAATAATAAACTGATACTGTTACCTCACAGACATCCAATGACTATAATATAGGATGTATATAATTTTAATTATCATATAGTGTGCACAATGCACATAATTTATATTGTATCGAATTGTACACCGAGCCGCCGAGAGGGAGAGGCAGAGGAAAATGCTCAAGGACTCGCGACTTTTTATACAACAGATGTTCACACATACATGTAATCATTCTGAATGTTCCAGAACCGTTTTTCTATAGAAATAATTATATCACTGACGATCGCACACAGCGATCATAATTATTATGGAGGAGGCTCGCATTATCTCACCTCAGCCTCCTCAGGGCCAACGTTCAACCACTCGGCTACCGTGCATGCCACGCAAATAAATCCACGACGATGTACGTATACGACCGAGTTTCATATTTCCTCTCCCTGGATGCACCCATCAACTGAAACTACTGACCAGTGTCCTAATTAGACTCCTTTCGTGTTGACGTTCTCTTGTTCGTCGCCGTGTGGCACCACAGTCACGTGATTACGAGCACTGACACTCGATGACCTCCCCCCCCCACGAGGCCCCATCGAAGGCCCCCCCATAGGCGCTCCCCGTCGAAGGCGCGCCGCACGTGTGTAACGTGCGCTTCAAACAAGTGCGCTTGCAACTTGACGCAATGAAGAGACGGCTAGAAGTGAAAACAGAGAATATGGATGCCTATAACTGCACCAATATGTATACATGTTCAAGGTGGTTGTATACACACTTACAGTACAATAATTTATAGTTAACAGTCTTACATGGCATATATATGAATTATATATATATATATATATTATATATGTATATATAAATATTATAAATATATATATCAATATAACGTACGCACACTTATCCGCATACATAATATTGTAATGCACATCTGCACCTGCATCTACAAACACACATACATGTACACGCACTCATATACACTGTACATGCATACATGTACATACATAGATACACACATATATGCATAATTTTTGGCATATATATATATATATATATATATATATATACTAGCTGTACCCGGCCACGCGTTGCTGTGGCAAAAAAGCCCCTCCCCCTCCCCCCCCCCCCCCCCCTCCCCCTCCCCTCCCCTCCCCTCTCCCTCCCCCTTCCGCTCCCTCCGCTCCTTTCCTCCCTCACACCGTCCGGCCCAAGAATGGTGAAGGCCGGAAAATTTTCGACTCGCTTATGACGTCACGGCAAGCGACCTCATGCATGCTTCGTCTGTCTGGTCAGTGTGTTTTGGGTCAACGCAGCGCTGTTGTTGAATTTGCAAATGGCGGTCGAACGGAATTCAAAGTTCACTTTTTGTGGGAAAGATTGCGTTTTTTTCGAGAAAAAAAACATCATACAACACGGTTCTATTGGAATGGAAGGTTTTGTCAAATTTTCGAAACAATCTTTCCGTTAGTTTTCGAGAACACTCATAACGAACTATTGGAAAGTTTCATTTTTATATATATATATATAGATGGATATGTGGGTGAATTACATATACACACACATTTACTGTGTCTATATATATATATATATATATATATATATATATGTTTATCGGTGTAGGCGGATGAGTGCTTAATGCTTATTCACCGCGTCCATATTTAAACATGCATCTATAAATAACTGTCTTGAAGGTCTATAACCATATAATTATAGAGGGCCTACATTGTATAGACATGTGCACAATGGTATGGGTGACTGTGTAAGAGTGGATATATGCTTACATAAGACGGCTATAATTGTACACACATAGACCTATAATTATTGTACGTCTATATTTACTTTTACTTTATATTTATAGTCCTGAACAGATAAGATGACCATGGTGAATGACCGTATACCAAAGTTGGGATGTTGCGTACATGTGTACTAGGAATTTGTCGGAAATCATTTTTCAAAATTTTTTTTTGTCATATTATAATCATGGCACATTACTTCATGTCATACTGTTACGTGTCAAACACCAGTAACACGAAGCTATAGCTCCTGGCACCTGCGGCCATATACACAGACGGAGATTTTGAAACTTTGGGTCTATAGAAAAGTGCACGGTGCACATGTGTAAACTCAAAACTCAGGCGTGTTTACAAGCAATCATTCTCACCAGTGCTTAAAGTGTCGAAAAAGAAGTGCCTGGACGCTCCTTACCTTTCCCTGCTGTGCGGGCCAAATAAGTGGCAGGACGGTGTACAGATTTTAAAATAAGTGCCTGGACGCCGTCCATGACCGTCCAGGCACACTTTAAGCCCTGATTCTCACAAAAACTACATTCTGCAAGTTCCCACACGCAAAGTAAATATGCACACATTTATCTTTTATATTCCAATCTCTTAACGAACTTAGGTTGTATAGGCTACAGTATAAAAATGCTTCTAACAGTATACGCCTATACAGCCTATTCAGAGGCGGTCCCCCGTGTAGAGACGAATTTCTATAAAGAACAGAAACCCTGAAGAGGACGTGCAGAAACTGGTATGCCACATGCAGTTACTGTATACATGATGTCAGCACGAGTTATAGCAGGAACACAGCGGAGGCCAACAGAAGCCTATGCGAAAGCAAATCCCACGAGCGATTAATATGTGTACACTGTACAATATCAATTTCATTCTTAAAAATTTAATAAGCGTATCGACATGCAGATATAAAATTATCTTTCTTCATTGCAGTATAAGCCTAAGTGCTAACAGCACCTGCATGCGATCTGCCAAATACAAAACCATGCAAATCTTCAGGAACCTCAGGTGGTAGGCCTCTGCAAATGGAATCAACGACTACAAGCGCACAAGTACTCTGCCATGATACAAACACAGGAGTACTTCTGCCATGGGTACAAGCAGGGGCGGATCCAGGGGGGGGCCAATCCGGCCATGGCCCCCCCTATTTAGAAATCCCATGTATCGTGGCCCCCCCCATTTGGTTTCAGTGGCTGCCGGATGACTAAAAAAAAAAAAAAAAAAAAAAAAAAAAAAGGTCGTCAACTTTTTTGGCGGATGAAATGGTATGATTTTCCGAAAAATTTGGCAGATGACTAAAAAAAAAAAAAAAAAAAAAAAAAAAGGTCGTCAACTTTTTTGGCGGATGAAATGGTATGATTTTCCGAAAAATTAGGCAAATGACTAAAAAAAAAAAAAAAAAAAAAAAAAAAAAAAAAAAAAGGTCGTCAACTTTTTTGGCGGATAGGAAAGAAAAATTTTCCAGACCCAAGGCCTAAAATTTTTCCCGGACCCAACACCAAGATTTTTGGCCCCCCCCGTCCAAAATTTCTGTATCCGCCCTTGGGTACAAGTACATAAGAACCGCTTCCAATTCGGTGCACCATATACAAGTATATTCTTTGAAGATCGCGAAGTATAATTCGAGGATTCTCGGCGTGAACTTAATAATTAATCAAAGTCACCTATTAATTATATAATAATCATAATTGGTCCAACCGATATTATAGAATGGTTGAGAGCTCCGGTTCGATCTCCTCAGTTTGTTTCTTAAAAAGTTAATAACACAGGCGCCTCATGAAGTCTGTATTAATCTCATCTTCATGTATTGCTCTGCACTCGAACAAGTTAAACAACTCATCGAAATGCATGCAGGGTCGATGCCATAAAGTCGCTACAGAGTTACAGACAAAGTCTACATTTTTATTTGCTGTTTGCTGCAGTAAGTAGAATGTGATTGTTTGCCCAATTATTGCTTCTGACTGCAAGCTGTAAACTGTACCGAAGCGAATTCTCAAAGGTTGCAATGCGTTTGTAACACGTCGAATGGAATTGATTAACCATCCATAATAAACTTAGAACAGTAACCTTGCTGACCATGATTTAATTAATGTGAAAAAGCTTTACACGTATGGCAGGCGAAGATTGAACAATTTAAAGGCTTCTGGGACTATTATAGGCCTATGTTGTAAATTATGATAATTATAGACTTATACAGAGCAATATAGTGTGTGTGTTTGTGTGTGTGTGACTGTGTGTGTGCGCGCGCGTGCCTGCGTGCGTGCGTGTGCTCCTGCGCTTTATGTAGCGTCTTTAGAATTTCTATCAAAAGACATTTATAATGTAGCTTATAATGGGGCGGTGAGATTATGGTTAAATGATGACACGGAAGCACAAAATTCCGACGTGGGTTCGACACCAGACCCTGTTAAGCCCCGCATGGTTGGTTGACTCGATATTCCATTGTAATATGATGCTATGCAATTTGATTAGTAATTTCTATAGCGCCACTCACAGCCATATCCATTCAGTAGAGCTCCCATTGCGAGACATGCACCCCGATACTGTAAAATGAGCAGTGTACTAGATAAGAGCCTTGCAGGCTGCCATACATTGAGACTCGACCTCTGTTAACCTTGTTAATACCATATTTAAACTATATATATAATCACTTAATCTTACTGTGTTCTCGTCCTTTTAAATTATCAAACGAATGTCATTGTCAACGAGAGCCTACGGCCCTACACAGTGGCAAGAAAACCAAAGCCTTCAATTCTATTGCCCATTATAATAGCATGGATCATGTCATCTCTGGACGTTTTAGATTAAAGTGTCATTTGGCAGGAAAAGAGTAGGCCTAACCTTCTGGCTCTTCCATGCATCGACTACCTTACAGATTCCAGCGCTACAGTATAACTGTACTATTATAATAGGCCTGCAATACATGGTATGTAGAGAGTCCGTTGTGGTCTAAACCGCTTATTTACCGGCGATGTCTGGTGTCAGCTTTTAGCCATTGTCCTTAGAATTGAGTAGTTGGTCAATCAGTATTAATCCAGTGAGCCTTCAAATGCATGGGTATGAGGAGTTTCTGTTTAGCATCCCTCTTCCTAAAGATGACGATGACTATGACGATGATAACGATGACGATGACGACGACGACGACGACGAGGACGAGGACGATGACTATCACACGATGACGACGACGACGACGACGACGACGACGACGACGACGACGACGACGACGACGACGACGATGACGATGACGATGACGATGACGATGACGATGACGATGACGATGATGATGATGATGATGATGATGATGATGATGAGACGACGATGACGATACTGATGAGGAACAAAGACAGGTCCATTGATCTTGTACCACCCGGGATGAGATTATTGAGGTGCTTTCCCGTCGTTTTCCACACAGACATTGCAAATCTGCGTGAGCAACTTGTTCAGGTTCACAACGAAGTGATAAGAGTTAGATTCGAACCTGCGACCCTCCGGTTACAAGGCGCAAAACATATCTCTGCACAACCGTGTCAACCACGTGCTCGTTCTGCAAATCTCTTGGCGTTGTAAAAATTTAGATTTTATAATTACGAATCATGCAGGCTTCTGTCAGGCCTCGTTATACACTTGTACGAGTTTAAGGCAGTGACCACAAAAGTACCGACAGATACAGGGCTATGTTTGCCACGCCTACTTCTATGCAAACGTAATACAAAAAGTCCGCTCGCTTAACAAGGTTGAACTTTCTGTAACACACAATAAAGGGAATATGGATGTGGGCGTATAGCTGTCCAAACCTTCTGACGATTTATATGTAGCAATATGTAGGTTTCTATTGTAGGTGTGATTACAGCTAGGTCTGCCAGATTTATGTGTGATCAATGTACGTGCATGCACCTAACGAATGCCTAATGCACATAATTAACGCCAGATGACCTAATAAATTTGAAATGCAACTAATTAATGTCAAATGCACGTAATAAATATCCAACATATATAACTATATGTAGGCCTATACATAATAAATTTCAAATGTATACAATTAATGCATACATTATCACATACAATTAGTGTATATATTATCACAAGCAACTAGACCAACGAAATGTCTAACGTCTAATTTTTTGTGCTTACGGGAGGTCGATCGCTCTGCGACTCGTCGAGTACGGGTTCGCGTTTCCTGACAAGGGTGGGGTGCCCTCATTGCCCAGGGGTGATGGGTGCTCCCCGGGGTGGGATGCCATGGGGGTTATAGTGTCCTGGGTTGGGATGCCACTGCGGGGTGCTATGGGGTGCCATGGAGTATGGTACCCTCGGTCGAGGTTTCCTTGGTGGGTGCCTCGAGGTAGGGTGCCTCTGGGTAGGGTGCCCTCGAGTAGGGTGTCCTGGGGTAGATTGCTCTGGGTCGGGTAACCTGGGGTAGGGTGCTCTGGATGGTGTGCCATGAGGTGAGATACCCTGAAGTATGGTGCCTTGGGCGTGGCATCCCACCAAAGGTAGGATTCCTGGGTGGGGTGTCATGGGGTAGGATGCCTTGGGTTATAGCACCCAGAGGTGGGGTGTTCTGGATACTGTGTACGACCATGCATTAGCAGGTCCTTCACCCACAAAACTATAGTGCCATCGACTGAATCTTCGTCATCAGATATAAATATTGGCGCTATATAAATGCTGCCCAACAGAAATAACGACAACAAAAAAGTCCATCTTTTAATTTTTTAAATTTTTATCCCCAAATTCAAGTAATTTTCTGTCTCTCGTTTAGACCGACGCCCTTTCTTCCTCCTGATCCCCATAAAAATATTATGCCTTTGGTTGGTTGATTATGATGTGGAACATCTGAGTATGATGCATTAAATATAGCCATAGGGGTTTGTATGCATGTGTCCAAACATTGTGACTCAGTTATATTGCCACTCAGCTGTGAGTCACTCTGGTTAAACACAGACCATCCCAATGCATGCAGTATATATATATTTATATATATATATATATATATATATATATATATATATATATATATATATATATATATATATATATATATATATATATATATATATATAAGCCTATACATATAATTATATATAATTATACTGCATTTGGATTGTCTGTGTTTGACCAGATATATAATATATAGGTCTATATAATTTATGTATAAAGCCCAATGTACCCGCAGTCGATCGACGAATGCATGCGTATAGGGCACAATATATAAACAAACATATTATATTATTATATTATTATGGCCTTACAGCCTTGACTATCAGAGACACAATGAGCTCAGAATGATACGGATATTAATACTATAATTGGCCTTAGACCAGCATATAATATAGATACCCTGATAGCGAAACATAATTTACCCAGCAGGCCTAATATACATGCTGTACAACAGTGTACATGCTAAATACCCTCATTTCAATATTCGTGCTATTATAAACAATCTGGGTTGCATATATAGATAAAACTATGCACTATTTTGCACTCGCTATATTGAAGCTGAAGTTCTTCGCTTATGGCAGATCTAATACGATGAATAGCCTACATCTGTTCATGTGTGTGTGTGTGTGCGTACTTGCGTGTGTGTGCGTGTGTGCGTTTGTCCTAGTGCACGTAGCGATAAAGCTAGTTGGCCAAATCCCACGCAATGCATATAATATGTATACAATGTATGTATGTGAACTTGTTACAGTGCCCTTTCAGATTGCTACTCAGGAGCGCTCCCGATTACAGTGCGAGCACTGAATCTGAATTTTGAGCTGAAGCGCAGAGCAATTGCGAGTGAAGGACTTGCCCATGCAAGGTCCCTACGAGGCTATACGTAGCGGCTTGAGGTGGATTCGAACCTACAACCCACAATAAACAATGCACTGCTTATTCACGACCGCTAACAAGATTCGTATAATTATGATGTATTTACGCATTGATGTTTTTTCGTCCTTACCAGGAACTGTTTGATAGATGAGTGTTTATTTTCTCCCACCGCTGACGTTATCTTTCAAATCGAGCCACACTGAGAAGGAGTAGAGTAGATAATGTCAACAAACGGACCAATGATCGCATACGCAAACTGCCGTGTACTACAAACGAGCCACTATTTCAGTATAGTATAATAGAACAAGGATCTTCGTCGGCAAAACTACTAAATATTAGCCTACTGATGACGCTACTAGCGTGAGTATTCTCGATGTTTGCGCCCCTTAATAACTGCAGCCTTCTATAATAGTGTAGCCTGTGGCCGGTGGTTCGCAAGGGGCGTTTTATATTGCACGCTGTGTCAATGCTCAGGCTACGCATACCGAGCCGTACACATTATTGGGTTCGTTCTAGTTAAGACTAGAATTCTGTCTTCTTTGTTTGGCCAGCGACGACAACAGTTTAATGAATTCGCATCAACTGAAATTATTCCATTGTATACACCACCAGTCCACCACACTCTAGCCTTCTTTAGTTATCGCCTTTAATTCTATTCCGTTCTCATTGCGGGTCAATGATTATAGTCTACTCTTAAGGCATGTAATTATTAGAAGGGCCTATTGAGCGCCGTGGGCGTATTTAGAAAGGGTTCCTGATTCAACCTCCAAATAAGTAATTTCCGCATCTTAAAACTAATTCTGTTCATTTTGTCAGTATGTTCACTAATGGAAGGTCTGTCAAAATAATGGAAATCTCTGGACACCTGCTTAGTGTATTCAGGCCTACAGTGTTTAGGCCTTTAGGGCCTATACATATACATGTACGACTGTTTTAAGGATGTTTCAGATACACATACCTCCTAGTGACCTAGTCTGTTACAATACCATGTATAATACTGCGCCTAAATATTATATAATCGTAATCGTAATCTCAAAACTTCTAAAGCGCCAATTTATTCAAGAGTTCTGTGTTGAGTCAAAAGGATTGTCCATAGAGCAGTGTAAAATGGTGGGAAAATAACTGGGGGTTTGACTAGGATCCCCTTGAAATTGGGGTGTGAAAAACAGACTTTACTATGGAGCTCTAAGAAAGACTGGGGTGTTGAAACCCCAACCTCCCGCCAATTCTCACCCGGCGAAAGAGCATTGTCCAAAGTAGGTCCTGGTTCTACTACCAAAGACTGTATGGAGTCTATACCATGCTCATTTTCAATGAGTTTACTGGGTGAGATTCTTTAATTACCACTGCTCCCCATCTGAATGGATGACACGCCATTGAAGTTCCCCTTGTAGGCAAGACCATTTTAAGCAGTGACTTGAAAACAGGAAATGCGATAAGAGATAATTGAATGAGGCAGTTGGTTTGGCAATTGAACCCGATTGATCCTCAAACTTTTGCGTAAACGTGAGATAGTGGTTTTTTAAATGCAAGAATAATTCAGTCATCTTTACATTCATATAGCTATTTTGTTAACCTTCTTATGCATAATATAAAAAGAGAATATAAAAAAACTTAATTACATTTGCCAAGATGTTTAACCTGCAAAGACCACTGCAATAAAATGCATCAGTAATTTTATGTCATGTAATAATAAAATTAATTACACGGTTGTCTGCGGTGTTTGCAAGCGCGGAGTATAAGCCTGCTGTACTTGTACGCCAACTTGCTCTACAATTTCCGTAGAGTTTCCAAACGGAGTTATAAAATTTATAGCTACATGTAGGTACATTATTATACTTAGAAATCGCTGAAGCGTGGTAATACAAAGCCATAAAGTAAACCTAGAAATAGGCCTATGTTTGAATAAATCAATCACTGGTGGCGCTATAGGCTACTATTGGTCGCGGCGCGGGTCATTTGACATGTACCGCCTATTAATTTCTGCTCTTGACCACTTTTATCATTTTTTATGACCTGCCAGAAATTCTTTGGAAGTCTTAATATCTTCTTTATTATACACTCAATTTCTTCGACCTGCTCCCATGACCCTGACACGATCTCAGCCGAAATTGTATGGTAGGCGCCACAACTGCAATCAATGTTTCAATGTCCACCGTATAAGCGTACATGTACATGTATACACGGAAGCAATAAGATATATTTTACAACTTTACATTACACTGCCGTGACAATAATATTGTAGCTATAGCCTACGCTCCGTTTTGGAGTTCGTAAAGTTTGAAACCGATTAAATAGCTAGTACGTTTACTTAGTTATCTTGACAGTTACGGTATATGAGCGGATCCCGACGCTTTGAAAGAGACCGCTTGACATTGTAGTAAAAGAGATTATTGTTCTTTATGTCGCCAGAAGAACCTTTTACGTTTGTTTTGCCTACACTTAGAGTCTTAGACGAACGTTATCCTCTGTTTTACTGGTCGCAATTTCGCTGCGCACACTGATAAGTTAGCAATTATTGTGCGCTCTATTGGTCGATATAATTATTCCAACTGTTTTGTTCGATAGGCGGCAGCTAGGAAAGACAGACAGACAGACACAGGCTGACATAAACAGACACATATGGGGAGAGAGACACACAACATGCCACACAAAGAGACACCGAGGACACACAATTATAGGCATATGCACACGTGCAGACAGACGTAGATACACAGACACATAGGCATATACAGACACACGAAGACACACGCAGGGCCACACACAGAGTGACAGATACATGCACACAGATACATACGCAGACAGAAAGGCGTATAGATCTACAGTCACCCTACAGTCGCCCTTGAGGGTTTCCTATAATATATATCACTGCAGCATAACATAATCACATGACTAATTGCAAGCAAATACTTGTTTTGTTCTGTTTTTCAGTCACGGACGATTTGCATGAAGCAGAGGCTAATACGACCTATAGGCCTACGACAGACCTACACAATGGCCTAAGGCACATTACGTATGCAACGTATGCAACGCATAGGCCAATTATGTCTATCTTGCTATCTAGTGTTTCTTATAATTATATTTATTGCCAATCATTGACTCTTGCTAGTCAGTGGTGTGACGGTCAGAATTCATTTCTTTGTTCGGTGACCTATTGGGTGAAGGACGCTGTCAAGGTCAAGGACTCTGTCAAGGTCACGTCTTCTTCGATGGATAAATGATCCCTTTATATCTGTCCGAACAAACAAAAGATGTTTGTCAAGCCATCTAGATATGTATCGTAAAACAATTGCATCACTTCCCCTTTATGTCAATGCAGAAGGAGAATAATAATAGGAAAGCAGCAGCAGATGAGGATGCTGCTCGTTTCTTTATTTTCCTCTTATCCAGATTACACAGCAAAACAGCAACATAGGAATACTGTCGTTGGACGCGCACATATTCATTTCTTCTCTCTGTCTGAGAAATAGCACACACACACACACACACACACACACACACACACACACACACACACACACACACACACACACACACACACACACACACACACACACACACACACACACACACACACACACACTCACACACACACACACTCACTCACACACACACACACACACACTCACTCACTCACACTCACGCTCGCACACACACACACATGAAATGTCATTCAAACATGCACATATGCATATAGCGTATATACATGCTAAGTAGTTATAGGGCATAAAACTCTATGCAAGGCTATGCAGTCTGTCTCTGTCTGTCTCTGTGTCTCTGTCTCTCTGTCTCTGTCTGTAGTCTGTATATCTGTCTCTCTATCTCTGTCTCTGTCACACACACATGCATACATACATACATACATACATACATACATACATACATACATACATACATTCATACACACATACATACATACATACATACATACATGCATACATACATACATACATACATACATGCGTACATAGTACATACATGCATACACACATACATACATGCATGCATGCATGCATACACACATACATACATACATACATACATACATACATACATACATACATACATACATACATACATACATACATACATACATACATACATACATACATACATACGTATACATAGTACATACATACATTCACACACAGGCATACAAGCTTCCGAAAATCAGACACATCTTATCGACCAACAAGCAACAGGATGTTAATGAACATAATTATTTTTATTATGATTTATATTAATTATACCAATATCCTCAATTCACATCGGCGTCTAAAGCCCAAGATGTCAGCCGATGATGGTTCAATATTATCGTACAGGCCTTGCATAGAGTTGTATGTATGCCTAGGCCTACATAACTACTTAACATGTATTATATGCTATATATATGCATGTGTGCATGTTTGCATGCAATTTCATGTGTGTGTGTGTGCATGAGTGTCTGAGTGAGCGTGAGTGCGTGTGAGGTTGTGTGAGGTTGTGTGAGTGTGTGTGTGTGAGAGAGTGTGTGTGAGTGTGTGTGTGTGAGAGAGTGTGTGTGAGTGTGTGTGAGTGTGTGTGTGTGTGTGTGAGTGTGAGTGTGTGTGTGTGTGTATGTGTGTGTGTGTGTGTGTGTGAGTGTGTGTGTGTGTGTGTGTGTGTGTGTGTGTGTGTGTGTGTGTGTGTGTGTGTGTGTGTGTGTGTGTGTGTGTGTGTGTGTGTGTGCGCATGTGAAGGATTGGAGTCGATTGGTTCAAAACTCTGGGCGTGCGTAGCTAACAAAGCCACAAACAAACAAACAAACATACAGACTTACCAAAATATATTAGATTGTCGATTGTCGAGTGTGTAGGTGTAGGCTAAATAGGCTAATTATTAACCTGGTTGTGGTGTGTCAATTTATATGGTTACAAATAACCGAATATCCATTTAGCAAATTTAGGCCGCCGATTTACATCTATCTGCACTTATACAGCTGCAAGTCTGCTGTCAGCACTTTGCAATGAGTTGTGCCTTTACCATTTCAATCGATTTACTTACTTACGGAATAAATGAATCCATGCGTTATATGATATATTTGTTAGAAAAATGAAAGAAAAAAGAATGAATGAATGCATGAATGCATGCTAAAGTATTGTGTATCACAAATAGATCACTATAGTGCCATTTCATGCTTCCAACAACAATAGGCAACGTAGGCCCTGCTGCGACGTATTGTTTGGAGACCGGGACGAACTGGAATCGATTTTTTTATATATATATAATATATATATATATATATATATATATATATTGAAGAGTCTATTTATGTTTATACAATAATATACATGTATGTGGCCTATTTATAGTCTATGTACCATATAGGCATCATTAGTCTCGCAGACATGCGTGACAACATTGGCTAAATTACGCATGATATAGACTCTTATAGAGGACATACACCTATAAATATAATTATATATATATATATATATGAATTACGTACATAGATTATATATCATAGATTACATATATATATATATATATATACTATATGCGTGTGTGCAATAAGTAATAAACCTGTCCATTTCAATTGTGTATGCACAAGCTGCAGTCCTGGATAAATCTAGTCTTTTCTGGTTATAATTTTTCTGGTCTGTATAAATATAGACCAATTATATGCAACTGCGGAGCACCTGCAGGAAGCTACGTTGAATTAACCCTTTAATGCCGGAGGGTATAGGTTTCCCATACCATTTAATACCATCTCGACATTAAAGAGTTAAAGAGCATCAAAAGAAAGCATGCTCTTCTATTGAAATGGCAGCACATGTATGCCATCAGTTTAGTGCTATAGGGCAGCACAGCACGTAAGGTTTTACTCGTCACATTCAATTGTATGCATGTTGAGTCAATATCCATATAAACATCTCTTGCGTGCCAAGTGTGCACCATGGGTTTTTCCACATTGTTCTGCTGGGCAGTAAGGCCTATACGACTGTCTTAAATTCTTAAAAGTAGCCTTTCATGGCGGAATACACAACAGCTTAACAATAAAATTATATTATATGAACAAATACAGACGGGAGGCCTAATTCGTTGACGTATTATATATATATATATATATATATATATATATATATAGGCGGTGTTGCTTATTTTAAATGTGCTAAATTCTTGGTATACCTTTGTTGTGACTTGTGACTATATATAACCTTATTACTGCTATAAATAAATAAATATATAGGCCTATACTTTGGCATGGAAGATTTCTAACTGCGTTACTGTGTCGTAAACAAAACTTAAATCGTAAACAGTTGAAGCACCATAGGCCTACATCAATACCTTAACGACAAGAATGTATTATGTCACCAAGTGATATATATAATTTTATTTATATATGTATGATTGTATGTATAGTTGTATATCGGTGTATATATATATAACATAGGCAATTATCAACCAGTTAAGCCTTTTATTCGGTACTAGCTGTACCCGGCCACGCGTTGCTGTGGCAGAAAAGACTCCCCCTCCCCCTCCCCCTCCCCTCCTCCTCCCCTCCCCCTCCCCCTCCCCTCCCATGCCCCCTCTCCCTCCCCCTCCCCACCCTCTTCGTCCCGCTCCCTCCGCTCCTTTCCTCGGTCACACCGTCCAAGGCCGCTTTCGGAAATTAATAAGCGAGTCGCTTATGACGTCACAGCACGCGACCTCATTCATGTTTGGTCTGTTTGGGAACAACGCGTTTATGAAATCTGGCAGCCGTGGTGTTTTGCTGAATTTGCAAATGGCGGTCAAACGGATTGCAAAGTTCACTTTTTGTGGGAAAGGTTGGGTTTTTTCGAAAAAAAAGCATAATAGAACACGGTTCTATGGGAATGGAAGGTGTTGTAAAATTTTCAAAACAATCGGTGCGTAACTTTGGGCGTGATTGTGTACCGCACTATTGGAAAGTTTCATTTTTATTTATATAGATATAGAAACTTTTCTCTTATCTGTGTAGGCCTACGTGTGTTTTCGAACCTGTAAACTTCAAGTTACATCCCGATTACCTTCTTATCACTGTTTATTTCAAGTTTTGTTCTATAGAGTTATCCTTGTTATAGCACTGCTGTAATTTAGTCCTCTGCTTTTTGGGGGGTGGAGGGGAGGAATTCAAGTGGGAGGGGGCGTTTTGGCCGGACATTTTGGAGGACGGCTGGCTCGCCTCGGTTTTTCTGAAGGGGGTACACATTGACTTTTCTGGGGAATGGTATGTGTTTACATGTTCACACCTCATCGCGATTTTCCTGGGGGAATCCAATCCGGGGGAAACTCCCCCCAGAGACATCTAGATTAAACACTGCTTTTAGGATTCATCCTTTGAGCCAGACATTGTATTTGTAACCTATAAATAGGCTACATGTACATGCGCATCTGTTAAGCTCTTTTACTTCTGGTTTCAATAAATTGCTACTATACAAAATAGGGCCTATAATATATATTATGTATAATTATATACATGTACATAATAATATATGGTTATGGTTACGATTACTGATGCCGCATGTCGTTAGAAGAGTGTGACAGTTAGCACATAACCCAGTTTTACTATATAAATCAATTAGGTGGTCTTGTAAAATTACGTGTAATAGTATAGCCCACGTGATCCGTTATGTAGCGCATTTTTAAAGAATCTTTCAAAAGCACTGCGAGCATGGTTGTCGAAGAAATTAAAAAGCAAAACGACTTTTAGTAAACGACAAACTCGTTGCTTGGATCGAATTAACGGAAACACTAAAACTAATCGTTCATTTATATCATGACTGAACCCATGGGTAGAGAGACCATGGGCAGAGCGAATTGCGTGTGGATGTCCATTCTCACCGGATGAAGCAGTTTCTAATAATTATTGAAATAAAATTATCTATCTAAAGATCTTAGAGCAGCAATTAGAGCATGAAATCTATCTTTGCAGCCAATGCACTATACGTATACGTTATACGTAGGCCTATACGTATACATCTGCAATCGTCCAATGGCTTGTCGATGTTATTTTCGTGGACAGGCCTTCAGTTGAACTTTTCCTGATGGGCTTTTCTTGGCCGCGTCCCCGATAAGTTCGACGAAGTTGTTCTGGTAGAAAGTCATCAGATCCGGCACGGAAAAGAATATCTACATTTGAAATAAAAATGTCTATAATGATTACAAATTTATATCTGATAACACCCAAGGCTGGCTTAAGCTGTAGAGTAGACGGTATGTATAATGGCAATGGAAATTGTAAAAATTTATATAGCGCCACCCCGGAAGAGGTGAGTCAGTTAACGAACGACGAAGCAAGCTATGGCAAGCAAGTAAGCAATAGATATTTTCATTTGCTAGAAGCATAATATGTGGACGCTCAAAAACGAAGATGAACCATAGTGAATTGTGATACAATTAATTACAGCCAAACTCTGATGGTTTGGACAAGTGGAGAGGACTAACGGTTAGTTAACAGAATCTACACAGTTCAGTAAAAGATTCGAAGCAAAAAGGAAACAATGGCAGACTATTATATCGTAATCGTAATCTCCAAATATCTAAAGCACCACTCTAGAGACAAGCGCAGGGCATCAACTGATTCACGAGCGCTGTGCCTAATCAGAAGGGTTGCCCAAAAAAGAGTATTCGAAGGAAGTCGTAGTCCGGATACGCATGCATGCACTGGATAGACAATATAAATGATGACATGACACAGCCTGGACGGACGGAAGCGTTGATCTTGACAGACGACTGAGGACAATGAAGCAACTTATTCGTACCCATCGCCGCCGTACAACGGGCGTTAGGAGCTGATGATGATGGCATTGTATAGCATATCGTAATGCATTGTATGGTATTGCATTTGAATGTGTATATAATTATGCTGACCTTTTCATCGTGTTTCTCTTTTCCGATGGAGAACATTGCGTCCGATCTTTGTCTGATGAGTAGATGATAGATTCGCTTCTGATAGACGACGGACAGCGTGTAAGGATTGCCATCGCCTCCACGTTGACTCATACGAACCAAATACGAACCAGTCTGAAGAAGAGAATCATACATGAACATGAACAATTGAACATGAACAATTGAACATGCAGGCAAGGCCGTAGCCAGGATTTTGTTTCGGGGTGGAAGGATGGTTGGATTAGAGGATATATGGTGGATGGGTGGGTTGATGGATAGATGGATAGATGAATAGGTGGATGGGTGGATGCAGGGCTTAAAATGTGGCTGGACGGTCATGGACGGCGTCCATGCACTTATTTTAAAATATGAACGCCGTCCTGCCACTAGTCTTATTGGCCAGCACAGCCTGGAAGGGTAAGGGGCGTCTTAAGCACTGGATGGATGGAATGATGGATGAGAGGATGAGTGGATAGATTGTGGATAGGTGGGTTGGTGCGTGGGTGAGTGGATGGATGAATAGGTGGAGGGATGAATGGGTGGATGGATGGATGGATGGATTGATGGATAAGTTGTCTTACCTTGTCGATCATACGTTCCAGGATTACTTCGCTCAGTTCACGATCAATGTCTCCAAAATACCAGAAATAATTGTCAAGTGAATCCTGTAAAAGAAACTTGCGAATTATTCTAAAATCTACAAAGCTTCCTGATTATGCTTCATGTCTCCGTTTTTCTTTATTTAAGCTTAGCAAACATTACTTCACGCAATAATTGTCATCCTGCAAACGTATCAAGTATAACTACAACATATATTGACAAAAAGTGTCTAGTATAAATGTCTCTCGCTCTTCTTAAAACCTATTTCTTCTCTCGGGGGTACTTGCACTGGAAGCACTCACTGCTGAATGAACGTGGCTGCGAGCGGTGCAATACAGAACCCCAATTACATTACATTAATAATACACTTACCCACACATAGGGCGGGGGGTAAGAGATGGCACTAGCCACTACTGGAAAACTTACACCTATTTTTTTAAATTTCCCTCTTTTTTTAACGTTTTTAACAAATTCCTTCGCACTAAAGCATTAACGGTAGCCTACAAACGATAGGCCTACACAAAGTGAAACTTGAGAAGTTTACACTTAGAACCATCTACGAATAAATCTCAAGTCCTATACATCCTGCTTGCTAAAAATGTAACCATGATCATTGTGTTTTGCCCATCCCACAGCATATAATGGCATACACAAAACCTGGTGGGGCGCGTACGTCAGAGTGATAATATTTTCCTTTAATATTGGAGTTTCACCTGCATTAGATAGTTAGGCTGAGTAGGTCAAAAGGTAGACTCATGAGTATCACATGACTTGTAAGTAACTAAGTATGTATACAAGTATGTAAATAAGTATGCACACAAGTATGTACCTAAGTATGTAAGCAAGTATGTAAGCAAGTATGCATACAAGTATGCAACTAAGTATGTATACAAGCATGTAAATATGTATGTTAGTCATCGAGTTTACCTCATCATCAGGATCTGTAGACTGATCTCGTACATTGCGATCTGTCGTTGAAAGAAAAGCATGCAATGTATGCAATGTATGCAATGCATGCAATGTATTCAATGTATGCAATGTATGCAATGCATGCAATGTATGCATGTAATATAAACAGTGAATCACACACACAGATGATTTATACTGACATGAATTCATGCAGATGTAGGCCTAAAGGTGGAAAGGTTGGACGTAGTATAGGCCTACTATTAGTATAATAGACTTTTGGTTTCTAACAAGATAATTGAAAGTTGTTGCGTATGATTCACCGAAGAAATTCGTTAAGACTTTCATATAGGCCTATCATCGTCTTCATCATCATCGTCGTCGTTGTCATCATCATCATCAACAACAACAGCAAAAACATCAGTTAGATCAACATTTCTTTTATTCCGTCTACCTCAGAATAATCCACCTCATATAGGCTACAGGAAACCTGGTCGTATTATAATAAAGCTTATTAGATCGTGCCATATAATATGATACATTATGTGGCTAATATACCTGATTGTGAGATGATGTCGTCCATTGGTTCCGTCTGACACTCTAGTTCAGCACAAGTCTTGGCTGTCCGATATTCAGTGTCTTCTGTGTTGGTTGACATACTCTTTCTCAACGATTCATTCGGAGCAAACTGTGTCGTAACCGCGTTTCTCGTTGGACCGTCATCTCGCATCTGAACGGTGCCTCTCGTTGCTCTCACGTTTTCATGTGATTTGCAATAACCTGCTGTGAATCAATCAATCAATATGTTTATATAGCGCCCTTCTTAAACCCTGTTTAAAGGCGCTCCAAAAAAGCTTATTCGCAAATCATGCATTATATTGATCGCAGGTTAATTGTAAACTATAGTATACGCTCTACTCGAAGTACTAGGCTAGATGTTTAATTTTGTGGAAACCATTTATGACAGGCTTACATAAATCGGCCTATAACAATGTGGATAAAGCAGTGATGGCTGGCGGGGCACGATAACCAAATAGATAGAGTGTTCGGTTCGTAACCTGGATAGTGCAAGTTCAAGTCGCCCCTCGTGGGGCGTTACTGCGTAGGCCTATAGAGGACCTTGAGCAAGTCATTCACAAGTACTTGACCATACCGATGTTCTGTAGTGTGTGCACTTCTGAACTTCGGAAGGAGGTAATAATTATTAAATTCAGTTGTATTGTAGCCTAATGCATTGTAGCCTATTGTATTTTGGCTGCGTTGCTACCGATAATTCCCTATAGCAATTATTCTCAGCAAATAAAGGATGTAAGGAAAGCGTTATCAATAACATGCTGCTCCACCGCTTTAAAATGTGCGCATAGGCCTAGTTCATAGACTATAATTATTATAGTGCACTAATCTCCATCCACTCATGAGTTGGACCCAGATTAAACTTAGAAAATGTCTAATTATAATTCATGTATTGTTCAATATTTTTACTGTATTTAGACGAATTGGAATGCAATATCGTCGTTTGTGATTGGACTATTCGAGTTTACATTTCACAGCGGTTACTTTTAAGGTTATGTTATATATGTGTTTTTACGGAATGCTGCTGATATGTAGTATAGATTAGACTAAGTAAGAAAGTACAATGCAAACCTTCATTCGTTGATTGTAGTTTACTTGCAGGATATGTGTTTGAGTCTCGTCCAAGGGACTGTGCACTGTTGATTGATGACGATGAAGACGACATTTCTCTTGTTCCAGATGAAGATGAGTCTTGTTTTGTTCCAGATGAAGATGAGTCTTTTCCTGTTCCATATGAAGATGAGTCTTGTTTTGTTCCAGATGAAGATGAGTCTTTTCCTGTTCCATATGACGATGAGTCTTGTTTTGTTCCAGATGAAGATGAGTCTTGTCTTGTTCCAGATGAAGATGAGTCTTTTCCTGTTCCAGATGAAGATGAGTCTTGTCTTGTTCCAGATGAAGATGAGTCTTTTCCTGTTCCATATGAAGATGAGTCTTGTCTTGTTCCAGATGAAGATGAGTCTTTTCCTGTTCCAGATGAAGATGAGTCTTGTCTTGTTCCAGATGAAGATGAGTCTTGTCTTGTTCCAGATGAAGATGAGTCTTTTCCTGTTCCATATGAAGATGAGTCTTGTCTTGTTCCAGATGAAGATGAGTCTTTTCCTGTTCCATATAAAGATGAGTCTTGTCTTGTTCCAGATGAAGATGAGCTTTGTCTTGCTCCAGATAAAGATGAGTCTTGTTTCGTTCCATATGAAGATGAGTCTTGTCTTGTTCCAGATGAAGATGAGTCTTGTCTTGTTCCAGATGAAGATGAGTCTTGTCTTGTTCCAGATGAAGATGAGTCTTTTCCTGTTCCAGATGAAGATGAGTCTTGTCTTGTTCCAGATGAAGATGAGTCTTTTCCTGTTCCAGATGAAGATGAGTCTTGTCTTGTTCCAGATGAAGATGAGTCTTGTCTTGTTCCAGATGAAGATGAGTCTTTTCCTGTTCCAGATGAAGATGAGTCTTGTCTTGTTCCAGATGAAGATGAGTCTTTTCCTGTTCCATAGAAAAATGAGTCTTGTCTTGTTCCAGATGAAGATGAGCTTTGTCTTGTTCCAGATAAAGATGAGTCTTGTTTCGTTCCATATGAAGACGAGTCTTGTCTTGTTCCAGATGAAGAGGAGTCTTTTCCTGTTCCATATGAAGATGGTTCTTGTTTTGTTCCATACGAAGATGAGTCTTTTCTTGTTCCATATGAAGGTGGTTTTTGTTTTGTTCCAGATGAAGATGAGTCTTTTCCTGTTCCATATGAAGGTGGTTCTTGTTTTGTTCCATATGAAGATGAGTCTTGTCTTGTTCCAGATGAAGATGAGTCTTGTCTTGTTCCAGATGAAGATGAGTCTTGTCTTGTTCCAGATGAAGATGATTCTTTTCCTGTTCCATATGAAGATGGTTCTTGTCTTGTTCCAGATGAAGATGAGTCTTTTCCTGTTCCATATGAAGATGAGTCTTGTCTTGTTCCATACGAAGATGCGTCTTTTCCTGTTCCATATGAAGATGAGTCTTGTCTTGTTCCATACGAAGATGCGTCTTTTCCTGTTCCATATGAAGATGAGTCTTGTCTTGTTCCAGATGAAGATGAGTCATGTCTTATTCCATATGAAGATGGTTCTTGTTTTGTTCCAGACGAAGATGGTTCTTGTCTTGTTCCAGATGAAGATGAGTCTTGTCTTGTTCCATATGAAGATGAATCTTTTCCTGTTCCATACGAAGATGCGTCTTTTCCTGTTCCATATGAAGATGATTCTTTTCCTGTTCCAGATGAAGATGATTCTTTTCCTGTTCCATATGAAGATGATTCTTTTCCTGTTCCAGATGAAGATGAGTCTTGTCTTGTTCCAGATGAAGATGAGTCTTGTCTTGTTCCAAATGAAGATGAGTCTTGTCTTCTTCCAGATTCCTTATTGCTGTGTGGTTGAACCGTTTCCAAAGGATGGAGTCCGGCTGCAGAGTGCAACTGCTGTTGCTGCTGCTGTTTATGATGAGCATCAGGCAATATCACATTGTCATATTGATAGTTTTGTTTCTTCTCACGTGATGACTTACACTGACCAGTTGATTGTTTCTGATTTGTTGATGATCCATCTTCAGTTTCCGTCAAGTCATTCTGGTGACCGCTTTCATCTGAAGCAGCCTTTTGGAATCTATATGGCTCCACGTTTTCATAAGTTTCGACCGACTCGTTCGACGTTCCAGATGAACTACTACCGGAAGCTGTTCCTGCAGGTGACTCTAACGCTCTGAGTCGACATGTGTCGAACACGTCGTTATTTTGTTCTAATTGCGTTTTCATTACTTGCTGGGTTGGTGACGTGGCATGAGTGGTTTTTGGGTCATCATTCGTCTGATCGCAGCTGTGTCCAGATCTACCAGCGTAATCAATTCCTGATCCACTCTCATGTGGATTTCGGTCAACCACGCCAGCAGCTTGGCCTGATGACACACGAGTGGCGAGTTCCTCACCTGCACTTGCTGAATTAACTCCAAAGTTCTTTTGACCATCCCTCTCGCTTTTCATCAGAGGGGCTCCGCCTTGCCGATTGCCTATCTCAACGTTAGAGTAGTCGGATTGTGATACTCTTCCTCCGTTGTTCGATGGTGCAACAACCGAATCCCCGGCAATTGAATTCCCTCCGCCTGATACAGTCCGTGATCCCACTTTAGGGGATTTGGGAAGATCTTGAACCGATTTGCCCCGACCTGATGATGCACGATTTGACTGACTGGACGAGTCAGCGTTATCAATCTCTTGATCATCTTCATCATATCTCTTCACACCATGTGACGCGGCGTTTGACCTAGAGTTACCCTGACCCAGGTGCTTTGTGGAAACATATACACCCTCACACTGTTGGGCTGTTTTGCCAACTGTATTGCCAACTGAAGACGTAGTTAATTCTGGGGAGTTTCGGTTACCCCGGACCATCAGTTGCTCCTCATCCTGCGAATGTATAATCACCCCTCCGACCGAGATCTTTGAGGTCACCTTTCCCCCTGCAGCCCTCTCCCATTGACACGCTGCCCCGTTCGCGGACACACCCTCACCTTCGTAATCTTTCTTCTCAGGGTCGCCATTTGCATCGGATGTTGCCGCCGTAACCCCATTTATCCTCCTACGATTGGATGACCTATTTACGTCGTCCCGCCCCAGCCAATCGTCGTCGATCTGCGTCTGCTGATCGAAGGTCGATGACCCGCAGGCGTTGTCTGCCTGATGAATGTCGTCATCGTTGACGTCACCTTCGTCGTAGGCCAAAGGTTCTGTCATCGTGGAGACGCTCACCTTCTTTGGCCTGAGTCGGTTCGTAGGCGGCGGGGGTCTGCTGGCCGCATCGGCGTTGGCCATCACCCCCGTCTCCGTCTTCGGAGGGGCGCCCTTCGCCTCGAACATTCGGTAGATGGTCGAGAAGCGAACGGGATCTGTAGAATAAAAGTTAAATGGCCGACAGTAAATTTGTGCAGATTCATGTCGTTCAATTTTGATTAGTCATTGAAGTACATATAAAATGAGGTCCACACATAAGCTTACTGCTTGCAGTTTGCATTCGGCCTAGTTGATTAATTTATTCATCAATGGCGGTAATTCGTTGATTGCAATTAATCGTTGCAAAGACTATGTATAGGCCTATACCTATACATAATTGTATTGTATTGTAATAAAACATTTCTAAAGCGCCTCTACTAGGGTGAACCGTTCACAGGCGCTCCCAGTGCGCAAGGCCACGAGAGAAGAAATAAGTTTTGAGGAAAGAAAATGAGGAGGAGGGATTACCATGTCATCTGCATGCATGCGTACATACATAGGGACTACATGATGCTTCCATACATACATGCATGCATAAATACGTACGTACATACGTACATACATACATACATACATGCATGCATGCATGCATGCATGCATACATACATACATACATACATACATACATACATACATACATACATACATACATACATACATACATACATACATACATACATACATACATACATACATCCATACATACATACATACATACATACATACATACATACATACATACATACATACATACATACCTGTCTGTATGCATGCATGCATGCATACAGACAGGTAGAAATGCTAACCGTCTTTATCCGTTTGCTTGGCTGTCTTCGGTTCTTTTCGTGGAGATTGAGGCGAGTCGTTACCCTCCGATTCTCCTCTGCTGCCCATCGTAGTTGCTTCATTTATAGCCTGAACCATTACAAGCATCATCGTCTTCATCATCATCATCATCATTGGCATCATCATCATCGTCGTCATCATCATCATTGGCATCACAATCGTCGTCATCATCATCATCATCATTGGCATCACAATCGTCGTCATCATCATCATCATCATCGTCTTCGTCTTCGTCATCATCATCATTGGCATCACAATCGTCGTCATCATCATCATCATCATCATCATCATCATCATCATCATCATCATCATCATCATCATCATCATTATCATCGTCGTCAACATCATCAGATGTATGTCACATTGCTTCCGGATTCTAACTTTAGGGACTTCTGTTCTTATTCTTCTCCTTACCAATGTATCTTATGTCCATGGTTAAGCACAAGGAAAATTCCTACACAGATCACTAGGGTTTACTTAAAATAGTTTAGACAAAAACAGTTTATGATGCGTTAGGGTGTCGGTCTCTTTCGATTGACGTCTTCGCAGTAAAACAGGGCGGACTCCGACAGCGTAACACCAGGAAGCTTATTTCTGCTCGGTCATAGCGCAGTCTCATGCATACAAAAGACAGCTTCCTAGCAACCTAGCTTACAAGTTAGGATGCTAGGAAGTAAACAGCTGCACACTTACCTGAACATTCATCTCTCTTTTGTGTTTGATCTGAGCGAAAATATTTCAAAGAGTGTGAGTATAGCTAGCTGTGCCTACAAGGCAAAATAAAAGAGCGATTGACGCATTTGGTATTATGTTCATAGACTCCATAGAGTCCACACATCATGTGACCAAACGTTAGCTGTACTAGGCGTGCAGCCATAAACTTCCGAAATTCTATTCAAATTCGACAGTGAGTCGGGAGTCTATTATACAGGTGTCTGTATCACATGTATGTCAACAGCCAAATAAATCACGTTGCTTGCAGTAACCAGATTGGAAACGGGAATTTCCTCCTAGATGGTTCTAGACTTCAAGTCACACCTAACCCTTTAGGAAATATAATTATTATTAATAATTATTATTATTTTGCGCTAATATAAGATTAGTTTAGTGCCGATTGATAATCACTCATTCATTCATTTCAAAAATTTATATAGCGCCTCTTCAAGAAGCCCACTCAGGCGCTCCAACTGCGATGATACAAAAAAGTTTTTTATGAGCCTGTAAAATACTACTGATGAGTCAACCCTATAGTTATGTCTCCTCTTCGATAAATAAACGTTTGTCGCATTCATTACTCTATAGGCTTCCTGCATGGCACGTACATAATTTTACCTGATCTAAAAATGAATCACCAACGGTTCCAGAGTGACTTAGTCTTAGATCTTCATATTGCAATCTAACTGATTTAAAATGCGTTGCAGGTCTATACAAGCAAGTAAGTAAGTAGGTAGATAGGTGAGTAAGTCAGTAAGTAATTAGGTACCGGGCAACTAAGTAAGTAAGTAAGCAAGTAAGTAAGTAAGTAGCCTTTTGTGTCGTGAAATGAATGCTATAACATTAAAAATATCATGGATGATTCTTGTCACCCACCTCCTTTCTCCATGGTTGAGACTGGCGCTGTCAAAGTATGAGCAGTGGCGGAGTTAGTCCGTTCTTCTCCTCTCCTAAACTATATTGAGCCTACACATAGTCCTCGACAACAAAAATTGTTTTGTGCCTATGCATGGGGTTCCTTGGTACAGTCGGGTCCTTGTCGACTGCCTTGTGTATAGCTGGCCTGTGTTGTTTCCTTAGCCCAACAACAGCTTGTATGCAAACTCGATGCCGCTGTACATCGATAGGCTTTGGCCTTCGTATTGGGATTTAATTTTTTTATTCAGCAGAGAGACTTAATCGGGCACGCTTGATCACGAGCAATTTTGTCATGGTGATAGCATACATACAGGAAGTAATGCGTGCATAGTTTGTTTTGTGAACTGAGTGTATGGGTGATCTATCCTCTACGACACCTGCTCGATTGAACTCCACCACTGTTTGCACTCTATCAGTGCCAGTCTCAAGCCTGGATAAAGGAGGAGGGCGACACTAATGATCTTTGTTATCATACACTTAATCGGAAGCAGCAACAACCTGGGTAATTAAACCGCCCGTGATCTTACGCGATGGGCCAATAATTCTAACACTGAACTCATAATAATATTGCACCCAATCAAACAGCTGAAGCATTACATGTGTATATTCTAAATGGGTTGTGTTCTATTAAATCGGAGTGATTTTAGTTCTGAAAAGATTTATACGAAGAGAAGATAACGGGTAAAAAAAACCAATTTGATTACCTAGAAAACTGATGAAGTTGTCAAGCAGAAACGATGTCTCTGTAAAAGCAAGAAATACATATGAACCATAATTTTGACTTCACGTAACATATCATGACTTCACATAACATATCATGACTTCACATGACATAACACGACTTCACATAGACTATAACATAAAATAACTTCATATAACACGACTTCACATAACATGACATGGCATAACATAACATGACTTCACATCGCATGACATGATTTCACATAACAAATCATGACTTCACATAACCTATCATGACTTCACATGACATAATACGACTTCACATAAACTATAGCATAAAAAACTTCATATAACACGACTTCACATAACATGACATGGCATAACATAACATGACTTCACATCGCATGACATGATTTCACATAACCTAACATGACTTCACATTACACAACATGACTTCGCATAACATGACATGGCATGACATAATAGCATAACAGCATGATACTTTGCATTAGTTGGCGCAGACTGACCTTTCATCTGCGTTAAAATCACAAGAAATTCAGTGATCAATTTTTCCAGCTTCACCTTCAGTAAAATGTCCGCAAAAAGTGGTTTGAAAAGAAAGAGACCATTCGGCCGCTGTCCCACGACTGATACATAAATATACACACTGTTACACAGGTCGAAATTAATGGCAACACGGGTGGCCAATAAATTAAGTGCTCTACAGTTAGCCCACTATAATAATCATCTAGGAATGCGTCGAGACATTCTACGCAGTTGCTTGAGATAGCCTATAATAATAATATTATTCGAACCTGCGACCCTTTGGTTACAATCATGGGGTTACAATTAGAATATAGACTAAGGCACAGAAAAAACCACTTGACTGATAACCTATACCCATCGCGCACCGCTTAGTCATGGTTGGTGATGCATGCATAAACACAGGATATTAATATTATCTATAGGTCTATAATTCTACACGCTGGTCTATGTAATTTAGAAGCGGCACAATATAAATATTAAATACAATCGAATGAATAGATCTGAACGATCGTTCAGGCAAAGTTTAATCAAGAACGACCCTTAGGAACGCCTCATTATTTTCGGAGTGTAGTCGCGTTGACCATTTTTACGTGGAACGAACTATCCCGCTGTTGCCTTATGAATAAGCCTAATATTGTAACGGTGGTTCTTAAACATCTACATAGGCCTAAGCTGCACTGCTTCACTCAATACTTAGCCTACCATGACGAGAGTGGCGTAACTGAGCTGTGTAAGCAGCTGCAGTGTATTAAACCAAAAACTCTTATAGGCCTTACTCTGTAGGCCTATATACATGTATGTCTATAGTTATAGGACCTACAATAATAATTATTAGGCCTATAATATTATATTATAGGTAACAAATTTCCTACCGATTTCTCCTCAAGGAAAGACCTCACATCTACAATCTATACATCTAAAAACCAAAATTCTACTAAGTTCTGAAGTTCAGCAACACGTTGTTGCTTGTACGAGGTTTGCATTAGACTGGCATGTGGTGCTGCTTTAAGCATTTGCATTTTAGGCTGGGTTTTTCTGGGTGTCAATTAGGCTATCCGCTTTAGTATGTTCCTAGGTTCACAGTCTTTTCTCGTACGAGCATAGTCCATACGTATATATATATATATATATATATATATTATAATATAATGATCAACCGGTCATATGTATATATATATACAGGGTGGGCCAAAATAAATGCAACAACTTTGACGCCTTATAACTTGGACACTTTTTATCTGAGCTTCTTGTCCTATATATCAGATTGAACATAATTATCCCCTCTATCATTTTGGAAAATATTTACGAGATAACATTACGACGTCTTGAGATACTGCTATTTATATTCGATGTCCCATTTTCGTGCCGTAAAACTGCAAGAAAAACAAAAATCTGAAACTGAATATGTCAAAAAGCTAGCCTTTGCATACACACGGTCGTTCTAAGTGCTGGTTGACGTCTGAATCGTGAAGATCTTCTTGTCTGTGAACCATGTTCTGTCGATCTTTTCATATGTCATTCGCTTTTGAGTCATTTGTTAGCCTTAAGCGTGTGGTTGCGCCTGCTCGGCTTCTGAAGGCAGGAAGCACTTTTCACAAAGGGTGATGGTGTCGTTGGCTGTTTCAAAACTTGCAAAGACTTTGTCACGCCAAAGGCTAAGGTGAACAGTGTTTATTACTGTGATGAAGTACTCGCAAGAGGACTGCTACATTCGCCAACTGTCTGGAGTTGATGGTTACCTCTTTCAGCAAGATGGAGCGCCGGTGCATCGTTCACGTGATACGGTTGCCTATCTGAACGCTAACGTGACAGAGTTTATTGAACCGGAGAACTGGCCACCAAACAGTCCGGATTTAAACCCGGTTGACTATTCGATCTGGTCTATCGTGAACCGATACGTGATGTTGAACATTTGAAAGAAGTGATTCTAGGCTGCTGGGCTGAAATAACCCAAGCACTGGTGGACTCAGCCATCGATCAATGGTCGTCTCGTGTCCATGCTGTCATTAAAGCACGTGGTGGACATATTGAGTATTTGTTTGACTGATGATAAATTCACTCAAGATATGAATTGTTATTAATAATCTTTTTTATTGTTAGAACTAGTGATTGTTTAGAATTGAGTTATTGACACATTCAGTTTAAGACTGTTGATTTTTTTCTTGCAGTTTTACGGCAAAAAAGGGACATCGAACACTAATAGCATTATCTCAAAAAGTCGTAATAGTATCTCTTAGATATTTTGCAGAATGATAATATGGATAATTATGTTCAATCTGATATATAGTACAAAACGCGCAGGAAAAAAATGTTAAAGTTATAAGGCGTCAAAGTTGTTGCATTTATTTTGGCCCACCCTGTATATAATTTTTATATGCATATGTTTATACAAAACGCAGTCAAGTATAACCGTAGGCATTCAATAAAGCTTCGTCACGAGTCTTGCCAGTGTATGCCTTTGCTGTTTATAGGAAGCATTGTATTTGAAGTTCATATAAAGACTGCGATTCTATAGAGCAGTGCTGCTGTCCAACCTGAAGCCCGGGCCACGACCCGCGTGGTGATTTCAAGTGGCCCGCCCAAGGTCATTCAATTTTTACACCCTGTGTCAAACGAAGTTAAGGACAAAGTCAATGGTCGACTTGAAAGTTTATTCTTAGATATTGTA
The DNA here is from genome assembly GCA_945859605.1 of Lumbricus rubellus. Lineage (NCBI taxonomy): Eukaryota > Metazoa > Annelida > Clitellata > Crassiclitellata > Lumbricidae > Lumbricus > Lumbricus rubellus. The sequence goes on along the minus strand of OX243820.1, from coordinate 30,679,212 downwards.
ACGTTGAAGGGGATTTAGACTGAGAACTCCGCTACTCATGCCAGTCTCAAGCCTGGATAAATGAGGAGGGCGACACTATAATCAGCATTGTTTTGGCAGTGTCGTTAAACAGCATCAAGCATGTTGTTTGGACTTCGAAGGCAAATCGACGACAAATAAAATTATATTCTTTTTATCACTGGGACTAGGCTCACATGAGACTAACACACGATGTCATTTTTAGCCACTCTGTATGTATTTATGTATTTGTGTATGCATGTATGTACGCAGATACGTATGTATGTATGTAGGTACTAGGTAGGTCTATATGCTATGATTTTGTTAATCTTTTATATACTATGCGCCCAATTAGCACATCCTAATCTGATGTGGTTTTGTCGTTATGAACGTTATCTAGGCTATTTGTTGGTTTATGATGTGAAGCCTGTGTGAAGACCTATGTGTCATCATGCACATCACGTGTTTGCATGGGCTTCTGTAATAATACAGTGAAATAATTGTGCCAACTATTCATCTTATCAATGAAATATGTCGAATGGTTAATCTTCAGCAGATCGGCAAAACTTCCTCCTCTACTCGTAAAGATAAAACTCTGAAGTATTATTACTTCCCTCAACGATCGAGGCCATCGAGAAGTTCTAGGTGTGACTAGGAAGTGTGAAGTCGTTTAGAATGCGATTTATGGTCCTTTTATTAGTCCTTAGTCCTTTCATCAAGTTGTAGCCTACCTGTTATACATGCACCTGTAAAGGTCATGTGTAATTATACCCATGAAGGGACAATAGCCCAGGACCACATTCAGAGTGTGGGGTCACTCCATAGACCAGGCCGATGTTAAGAGGCAGAGCACAGCTTACAAAGAACTTTATCTACAACCCTATGAGCCCTGAACATAAGTTAGGTGTCCCCCCCCCCACTCCCGTAAATTAACCCGGCTGTATAATTATGTGCTTACATGTATAACTCACCGTATCCTCTCTGTCGTCGACCGTCCAGTGCTTCCTGGCAAATAAGATTGGGACTGCCCTCAAAATGAGCAAAACTATAGATCATGTTCAGATGTGATTTGTTTGCTATTGAACATCATAAAACTTCTGTATACTTAACGCAAACAATAATTAGCGGAGGTATGTGGATAGATGGGTTTAATACAACATGCTACTAATGTGAGTTGATAGTTGACCTATACCATCGTTACAAAGTTCGAGAGTGTACATGTAGGTGATATTGACTCCGGGGAAAATTAAGAAGGTCAACAGGAAACGTACCACCTATTAGGTGTCGTAGTATCTCATCGTATATATATATATATATATATATATATATATATATAACACTCAACCTTTCCAAACTTCAGACAATTCTAAATGCTGCTGCTCGCCTAATTGCCGGTCTTCCCAAGTTCTCTCATATTTCTGTCTTTATTCGGGACACTCTCCACTGGCTTCCTGTACCACAGCGCATTGAGTTTAAGATTCTGACACTCATGCGCAATTCTCTTCTTGGGGTAGCTCCCTCTTACCTCCGTTCTCTCTGCATCCCGGTCTCCTCTCTCCCCGGCCGCTCTGCCCTTCGCTCGGCAGCCAGCGGCCTCCTTGTCGTGCCTCGCATGCGTGGAGCCACTGCCCAGTCCAGAAGCTTTGCTTATGCTGGCCCATCCTACTGGAACCGTCTTCCTCACAAACTTCGTCTTGAGCTTCTTAGTCTCTCTCTCCCTTTGTTTAGGAAACGCCTGAAGACTATGCTATTCGTTAGCGGCAGTGCTAACTAGGGTCGGGATCGCTACTGAATCTGTGAGCGGCGCTATATAAATGTTCAATTACAATTACAATTACAATTACAATTACAAATTACAATTACAATTACAATTACAATATATATATACCATATATATAGATATATTTATATATTTCTTTAGCGCTTTTCGAAGAATGAATATATTCATCGAATATACTAATATAAAAAAATTATCAAGACGTTAAAAAATTAGTTGATCCAAAAATTAACACCTGCCAGACTTATGCACGTATCAGCCGTGGATGTCATGGAGACACCTTAAGTACCCTGGGTCTCTACGTGCATAACTCTGGCAGGTGTTAATTTTTGGATCAACTAATTTTTTAACGTCTGGATAATTTTTTTATTGGTATCGATAAATTTAGCGTTTTCTAAAGATTTTGATGCCTCCTCCGATTAACCTCTCTCTCTAGATTCTAGAATAAAGATAGGCTATAATCATATGATAATTTTATTACATTGACGATGTTTACAATTACAGTGGTTATACGGTACCATCCTGTGCGGGTAATTGCGCTGCCGTGATGAAAGGTCCGCGTTCCACTATTAATGCGCTGCGTGTAAACACATGCCATGTTGTGCATGTTTGCATGAGTAACTTTGATTGTTTCAGCATCTGTGGGTGTACACTGCAACACAATGGACACAATACAACACAATGCTAAACAATGCAACACAATGGACGCAATGGACACAATGGACGCAATGGACACAATGAAGCTCGAATTGGACAAAATGGTCTTCAATACAGTTGCGGTAAAGAGGTCATGCACGACGACCTGTTTACCTCATCTGCTTTGAAGATCGGTTTTGGAAGTCGACATAACATTCAGGCTGCAATGCGCAGGCCACCTCCTCTCTTGCCGGATTCGGATCTCAGAAGCCCCAAGAGTTGCGACTTTCTGCTATTAGTCCCATAGTCATGCTGCAGTATTTAAGTCAGCAAACTACGCCAAAACTCATGTCCTACTGGAATGGGAGGTGAAATAAGGCGGGGACGGTCCCCAAAGTTTATGGTGGGGGACGGGGATGCTTATATCCCCCCTTAAATATTTTATAAATATTCAGTAAATATTACATATTTCTGCGGCGAATGAAACAGTACACTGTTTATCTTTAATTGGCAATTTCTTAAGATAACAGTTTAAAATGCTACCATTAGGCTACAGTGTGCAAATGAAATGTTTTTCTTAAACAATGGGAGGGGACATTTATTGAAGTCTTGAACTAACGTCTCTGAGCATTGAAATCATGAGTAATTTTGCTAAAATGACAGCTTAAAAAGCCTCAGTTACATTGTGCAAATCCCACAAATTTAAGCAAATAAGGAGGGGGCAACACTCTGAAGTCTTAGACCACAATGCATGAAATATAACCAATTTTATTAAGATGGCAGCTCACAATCCTACAATTACAGTGTGGAAATTCAATAAATTTAAACAAAGGGAGGGACATTTGTTGAAGTCTAAACCATGTCTTTCAGCTATGAAATTGTGAGAAATTGTAACACTTACACAGAGTAAGTGGTTTAAA
>OX243820.1:30638598-30671098 GCA_945859605.1 Lumbricus rubellus | reverse complement strand
CATAAATAATGCAGAAAGCGATTAAACTAGTCTTAAAGCCTTAAATGCTATATACATAATTATAATTATAGTTATCTTTGAGATATATATATATATATATATATATATATAATATCTTGTTCCTATATATATAAATGTCTGAAATGAATATATATATATATATATATATATATACTATAGCCTTGGAGGAACAGAATTACGCATTGGCTCGCTTAGCTACATCGGTAAGAGCGCTGGCCGCGCATCTGTACGCAACTCTGTGAAAGAGAGCGTGACATGTGGGCCGCGGTTCGCTTCCCGAAGGTGGCTATTTTAGAGATTCAAAATCTCGAGCTATAGCACGGTCCGTCCACGGGGACCTAAATGGCGTAGCGAGTCAGCGACACTAATGATATATTTGAAATGGCAGTGTCGTTAAACATTCAACAACACTCATGGAATTGCGCAGCAATTTCAAAAGCCTCTATTATAACCAACCCTCCGAACACCCTGAGCGCCCAATTAACATTGCCCTTGTCGAAGCCTAGCAAAAGTAAATTTACAATATTGGTCTATTTCGAACTCAATCGTATTAGTCAATATTATCATCGACGATATTTTGAATGCAATATTTGTTGGTTCGACTGTCATATATATTATATATATTATATATATTATATATATTATATATATTATATATATATTATATATATATTATATATATATATTATATTAATATATTATATATATATATATATATTATACGCGGAACTAAAATAGCCTATAATAGAACCAAACGCAAACAAAACAAATAAAGGATGTATTATTAGTCAAAAGGCACATAGCTACTGAAGATATGCAATATGCAGGCATGACATACAGTGTACAATAAAGCTCCAAAGAGGGCATAGTTTTAGCCAGCAGCAGCACACAGCTGTGCAACAACCATGTACATATTATACAGTATTACATGTACATGCAGGCTCTCTAGAGGCCAATTTTCAATGCAGCGAAGATGCTGTCTTATAGAGCGGCTCTTCTTGGCACACTCTATTGTCAGAAAACTGCTTCCTAGAAGTGGCCTAATACAACTATACCCAACTATGATGGTTGTTGATGACAGTGATGGTGGTAACAGAAACGCCATAGTATTAGTGATAATAATTATTATTATACTGTATTTATGTAGACGGATAGCTAGAAACTGGTCATAGAAATTGCCGAAATAGAACCTACATGTAACGTTGCGTGGTCTTACATATTATACTGCATGCAAGCATTGCAAGGCCATGTAACTGGTGTTACGTAATGTAATTGCTGGGAAAGAAGAACTTATAGGCCTACGAGGTTATTTTGTGACAATTAACAGAAAATCAAAGTTCTAAAAAATCAAAGTTCTAAATAGAATCATGATGCATAAAATTTCAAACTATTCGCCACACAGACAGACAGACAGACAGACAGAGTCAGAGAAAGATAAAGAGAGAGAGAAAGCGACGGACAGACAGACATACAGATAGACAGAGACACAAACACAGACAGAGACCAGACACACACACACAGAGACAGAGACAGACAGACAAAGACAAAGACATAGACAGAAAGACAAAGACAGAGACACAGACAGACAGAGACAGTGACAGACAGACAGATAGACATACAGACAGACAGACAGATAGACCTACAGACAGACAGACAGACAGACAGACAGTTATAAGAATGCTAAGATTCTGAGATACCGCACCGAACGCACAACTCACGTCTGTCAGGTGTTCATAAAACCGAGACCCGTTGCAATTAATCCACCTACTCTTCCTCCTTCTCCTTCCTCTCCTCCGTTGCTGTCTGAGTCCAATGCAAAACGCAAAACATATAACAGACGGAAGAAAATTCTCCGCTGTGTATCCAACAACTCGCAAGCGTTTTCTGCTTCCTCAATAAAACAACAGCACAGACACACTGCTGCTGCTCTTCCTTTTAGCGCTTGATTCCCGCCTCTGCCATTACCGTCTGCTATCACGACTCCCGCCGCCGCAACGCACGAACTCTGCTTCCACAGCTGCTGCCTGCTCAGCTGCTGCACACATCAGCTGCTGTACCATACATCTGTATATATTGGTGTATTCAGCGGCGTCAATTGCTAACTGGCCGGTAGAGGGCGGCGGCGGCGTAACCATTGGTTGCTTCAATATTGCCTCTATGACGGCGGTCAAACAAAGCGTGCAGCTGAGGCAGAATCACAGACACTTCATGGCAGCGCCTGCTCTCACACACACAGACACAGACACACAGAGACACAGGACATAGACACAGACACAGACACACAGAGACACAGGACATAGACACAGACACACATGGGGCTTCACCTAAGCTCACGTACCTAGAAAAAAGATAATCGCACCCGATCTTTGCATGTAAATCCTTGGCTGATATCATTCTTCGCGCAGATTAAGAGTAGTGATTCTTATTCTAATCCGTGCGTTTTTCTCACTTTACTTTGCCTTACGTAGGCTATAATATCGTAGAGACGTGGTATGGAATTATCCTTTGACGGTTGACATTTGATACGCACTCCGACACGCATTGGAAAAATACAGCACATTATTCATTCAAGGCATCGCATGCAATGTATTATTTTACTGTGTTTTTCCAAGGCAGGCATTTCAGCCACAACCTATAGCATCGGTGAACTTTCCATATAGGTTTTTATTTCCGATATACATGCGTATGTATGTGCACATTTATATTATATAGCGCCTTAACAATAACCTCACGAGGGCGCTTAGTGTACACAGCTACGAGATAGTTCTAAACAAAGTGCGACTTCAGTGACTTTGAGAATGTTTCGAGAGGTACATGTATGTTAGCATCTTCTTCATACTTCTGCTGTTGAGCAGGTTTGTGACATGGACGACCTCGTGATCCCCTCCGACCTCCGCCATCCCGCTTTGGCCTTCCTCTTGGTGGTACCACATAGCCTAATATATGTGGTAGTACCATATGCATCTCCATTATCGAGATCACTCAGCATATTTAATCTTCTTCTGCCTCTCGTTGCCGTCCCCTCCCTACGTCCCTCCAGCAACGTCACCAACATACCCTCTCCTCTAAATGTCAGCATCACGAATTGCTAACGGAAGACTGTTCCAGTCTGAATGTCCTATACAAGAGTAGGCACGGGGGGCCCGCATCGATGTAGGTCTATGAAAGCGCAAAACTAAATATGGACCTACACTACAGGCCATTGCCTTCTAGATACTGACAATAGACCCCTATTTACATCTAAAGTTCGTTATTATCACATAATTTAGAAAAGAGCGAGCTGTCATCTGAGCCAGTCCGTTGCAATTTTATAATCGCCATTATTGTAAAAAAAAGCACTGCAAGCAGGAAACGTTAAAGCAGGGCTTTTTAAACGTGCAGTTGTACACAAAATGTGCAGTTGTAGAAGCACTTCCGTACAGTTAAAACGATCAAAAAGGGTCATTGTCCTCCGATTGGAAGTAATTTACCATGGAGGATGAGAAAGGAAAGAAGGAGTTGTGCAGTTCTAAAAATAGGCTACCTTAAAAACAGCCATGCGTTAAAGAGTGCACTAAACAATATATCATTTCACGCAATTTTTTTTATCTCTGAACAATAATTATGCGCTCAATTGCGCTGAGCAAAAGCATTTTAGCGGAACATCAGACTAGGCCATTGACAGAATTAAGACCATGGGCGTCCGCAGCGGGGCGCAAGGGGGCGCAAGTGCGCCCCCTGGATTTTTCGCATAGTTACACATAAATTTAGATTATTTGGCTGTGTGATTGTTATAACGCGATTTTCAATGTGATTATCGATTCGTTCTACAAGTTGGACCTATAGATCTATATCTTTATTTGGACGCATAACATATAGTTACCCGGTAGGCTATAGGATTCTCTCGTGGTAATATGGAAATTCAAACTGTCACTCATTAAATTTAGACCATGTGACAATTATTTAAAAGTTTGCGCCCCCCTAGAAAAATTCCTGCGGACGCCCATGAATTTAAGACGCTATGTTTCTAGCTGCAGGACAGGATTACACGTATTGCAGGTCTAACGCAAACCATTATAAACTTATACTTGTTACCTCACAGACACCCATTGACTATAATATAGGATGTATATAATTTTAATTATCATATAGTGTGCACATGATTAAGGTATCGAATTCACACAGAACCGCCGAGATGGAGGGCAGAGGAAAATGCCCAAGGACTCGCGACTTTTTATACAACAGATGCTCATACATACATCTAATCATTCTGAATGCGTTCACTTACATATTAAATCGTTTTCCTAAAGAAATAATTATATCAATGACGATCGCACACAACGATCATCTTATGGAGAAGGCTTCAATACTATTATCTCACCAGACTCACCTCAGGACCAAAGTTCAACCACTCGGCTACCGTGAATGCCAAACAAATATATCCACGACGACGACGACGACGACGACGACATACGTATACGACCGAGTGTCATTTTTCGTCACCCTGGATGCACCAACCAACTGAAACTACTAACCAGGGTGACCAGTGGACTAATTAGACTCCTTTCGTGTTGACGTTCTCTTGATCGTCGCCGCGTGGCACCACAGTCACGTGATTACAAACACTGACACTCGATGAAACCCCCCCCCCCCCCACCCAACGTAGCCCCCTCGAAGGCCCCCCTATAGGCGCTCCCCCTCGAAGGCGCGCCACAAGTGTGTAGCGTGCGCTTGAAACAAGTGCGCTTGCAACTTGACGCGCAATGAAGAGACGGCCAGAAATGAAAACAGAGAATATGGATGCGTAACTGCACTGCCTATAATTATATATGTTCAAGGCGGCTGTATACAAACTTACAGTACAATAATTTATAGTTAACAGTCTTACAGGTCTACAATATGAATTATATATATTATATATATATATGTATATAATTATAAATATTATAAATATATATCAATATAACGTACGCATACTTATTCGCATACGTATATAATGCACATCTGCACTTGCATGCATCTACAAGAACACACATACACGCACTCACTCATATACATGCATACATGATGCATACATACATACACACATGCATAATTTTTGGCATATATATATATGGATTTGTGTGTGAATTACATATACACACATTTACTGTGTGTGTGTAGGTTTTTGGTGTGTAGGTGTGGGCGGAGGAGTGCTTATTCATTACGTCCATATATAAACATGCATCTATAAATAACTGTCTTGAAGGTCTATAACCATTATAGAGGGCCTATAGACATGTGCGCTTTGGTGTGGATGCCTGCATGTTTAAGAGTGGGTATGCTTACATAAGACGCCTATAATTGTACACACAGGCCTACATTGTATAATTGTACGTCTATATTTATATTGGAACAGATAAGATAACCATGGTCATCATCATCATCACAAACCATAGGTGCAATGCCCGTAGGTGTCCGACGCCACTCTCTGTCTGAGTCTGTCTCGTGTCATCTCCCAGTTTCTACAGGCTAGCAGGTCTACTCCATACCATATTATCTTGAAGCAGCTGGACCGCCTTGTCTAATTGAAGAGAATGTTAGGAAAGTGGCTTGAAGGACAACCAGTGGGACAAGCCCGTTTTGTGTCCAATGCCCTCTCCACCGACTCTCTCCACCGGTCTGTCCTGACCGACCTGTGCATGTATGCTCCACATCACGACAACTTGAAGCAACTGGGCCGCTATGTCACTTGTGTCGTGGTTTTTGCGGATTTCAATCGTCTTGGTCTTTTTCTGCCAGTGTATCGCCACTCATCTGGCAAACCTTCCTCCTTTGTCCGGGCTTAGGACCGGCACAGGGACGTTGTTGGTCCCCTGTGTCGGAGGATGGATGTCGTGCCCAGGACACATAGCCATATGGTGGATGACGGTATATCAAAGTTGGGATGTTGCGTATATATAAACATGTATACTAGGAATTTGTGGGAATTCATTTTCCAACAATTTTTTTGTCATATTACAATGTATAATCATGGCATATTTCTTCAGGTCATAGGCATACTGTTACGTGTCAAACTCCAGTAACACGAAGCTATATAGCTCCTGGCACCTGCGGCCATATACACAGACGGAGATTTTGAAACTTTGGGTCTATAGAAAAGTGCACGGTGCACATGTATAAACTCAAAACTCAGGCGTGTTTACAAGCAATCATTCTCACAAAAACTACATTCTACAAGTTCCCACACGCAAAGTAAATATGCACACATTTATCTTTTGTATTCCAATCTCTTAACGAACTTATATGTTATACAGTATAAAAATGCTTCAAAAAGTATACGCCTATACAGTCTATTCAGAGGCGGTCCCCCCGTGTAGAGACGAATCTCTAGAGAACAGAAACCCTGAAGAGGACGTGCAGAAACTGGTATGCCACATGCAGTTACTGTATACATGATGTCAGCACGAGTTGTAGCAGGAGCACAGCGGCGGCCAACATAAGCCTGTGCATGCGAAAGCGAACCCACGAGAGATTAATATGTGTACAATATCAATTTCATTCTTAAAAATTTAATAAGCATATCGACATACAGACATAATTATCTTTCTTCTTTGCAGTAGACCTATGTGCTAACAGCACCTGCATGCGATCTGCCAAATGCAAAACCATGCAAATCTTCAGGAACCTCAGGCGGTAGGCCTCTGCAAAATGGAATAGACTAGTACAATCGCACAGCGGCGTAGGTACCTCTGCCATGATACAAACACATAAGTATACCTAACCTCTGCCATGGGTACAAACACATAAGCACTCTGCCATAGGTACAGACACGCAAGTACCTCTGCCATGGGTACAAACACATAAGCACTCTGCCATGGGTACAGACACGCAAGTACCTCTGCCATGGGTACAAACACATAAGCACCTCTGCCATGGGTACAAACACATAAGCACTCTGCCATGGGTACAGACACGCAAGTACCTCTGCCATGGGTACAAACACATAAGCACCTCTGCCATGGGTACAAACACATAAGCACCTCTGCCATGGGTACAAACACATAAGCACTCTGCCATGGGTACAAACACATAAGCACTCTGCCATGGGTACAAACACATAAGCACCTCTGCCATGGGTACAAACACATAAGCACCTCTGCCATGGGTACAAACACATAAGCACCTCTGCCATGGGTACAAACACATAGGCACCTCTGCCATGGGTACAAACACATAAGCACTCTGCCATGGGTACAAACACATAAGCACCTCTGCCATGGGTACAAACACATAAGCACTCTGCCATGGGTACAGACACGCAAGTACCTCTGCCATGGGTACAAACACATAAGCACCTCTGCCATGGGTACAAACACATAAGCACTCTGCCATGGGTACAGACACGCAAGTACCTCTGCCATGGGTACAAACACATAAGCACCTCTGCCATGGGTACAAACACATAAGCACCTCTGCCATGGGTACAAACACATAAGCACTCTGCCATGGGTACAAACACATAAGCACTCTGCTATGGGTACAAACACATAAGCACCTCTGCCATGGGTACAAACACATAAGCACCTCTGCCATGGGTACAAACACATAAGCACCTCTGCCATGGGTACAAACACATAGGCACCTCTGCCATGGGTACAAACACATAAGCACTCTGCCATGGGTACAAACACATAAGCACCTCTGCCATGGGTACAAACACATAAGCACTCTGCCATGGGTACAAACACATAAGCACCTCTGCCATGGGTACAAACACATAAGCACTCTGCCATGGGAACAAACACATAAGCACTCTGCCATGGGTACAGACACGCAAGTACCTCTGCCATGGGTACAGACACGCAAGTACCTCTGCCATGGGTACAAACACATAAGCACCTCTGCCATGGGTACAAACACATAAGCACCTCTGCCATGGGTACAAACACATAAGCACTCTGCCATGGGAACAAACACATAAGCACTCTGCCATGGGTACAGACACGCAAGTACCTCTGCCATGGGTACAGACACGCAAGTACCTCTGCCATGGGTACAAACACATAAGCACTCTGCCATGGGTACAGACACGCAAGTACCTCTGCCATGGGTACAAGCACATAAGCACCTCTGCCATGGGTACAAACACATAAGCACCTCTGCCATGGGTACAAACACATAAGCACTCTGCCATGGGAACAAACACATAAGCACTCTGCCATGGGTACAGACACGCAAGTACCTCTGCCATGGGTACAGACACGCAAGTACCTCTGCCATGGGTACAAACACATAAGCACTCTGCCATGGGTACAGACACGCAAGTACCTCTGCCATGGGTACAAACACATAAGCACCTCTGCCATGGGTACAAACACATAAGCACTCTGCCATGGGTACAAACACATAAGCACTCTGCCATGGGTACAAACACATAAGCACTCTGTCATGGGTACAAACACATAAGCACCTCTGCCATGGGTACAAACACATAAGCACCTCTGCCATGGGTACAAACACATAAGCACTCTGCCATGGGTACAAATAGGCTACATAAGAACCTCTTCCAATTCGGTGCACCACACACGTATATTCTTTGAAGATCGCGAAGCATTCGACAAGTTGATCTGTTTTACGCCAGCTGTATAGTACAAAGACTTTTAGCGGCGCCCTCCTCCCTTCTTCCAGGCTTGGGACTGGCACTGGCAGGCACTATGCAGCTGGTGTGCAAAGCCTGGACTCCCAGTGGCGGAGGTACTGTCGCCCTTGCGTTCTTTTTCCTCGCCTAACGGCGTACGCATCGGACTTTACGTCGTCGAGTGAACCTCTTGTGTCGGTGCTCGAACGACGCTTCGAGGGTCGTTGCCCTTGCGCACTTGGTCACCGACTCCGGTCTCCGTAGATGTTGAAGTCGGCTGCAGCTCCCCCGCCACGACAAGGCGTACGCATCGGACATCTACACCGTCGGGTGGCATCTATGGTTCGATGGCCCGAACGGCGCTCCGGGGGAAGCATTCGAGGATTCTCGACGTGAACTTGAGCATCTCAAGATAATAATTAATCAAAGTCACCTATTAATTATATAATAATAATAATTGGTCGCACCCGATATTATAGAATGGTTGAGAGCTCCGGTTGGATCGCCTCAGTTTGTTCCTTAAAAGTTAATAACACAGGCGCCTCATGAAGTCTGTATTAATCTCATCTTCCTGTATTGCTCTGCACTCGAACAAGTTAAACAACTCATCAAAATGCGTGCAGGGTCGATGCCATAAAGTCGCTACAGAGTATACAGGCAAAGTCTACATTCTTATTTGCTGTTTGCTGCAGTAGGCCTAAGTCGAATGTGATTGTTTGCCCAATTAGCCTAATGCTTCTGACTGCAAGTTGTAAACTTTACCGAAGCGAATTCTCAAAGGTTGCAATGCGTTTGTAACACGTCGAAAGGAATTGATTAACCATCCATAATAAACTTAGAACAGTAACCTTGCTGACCATGATTTAATTAACGTGCAAAAGCTTTACACCTACATGTATGGCAGACGAAGATTGAACAATTTAAAGGCTTCTGGTACTATTATAGGCCTATGTTGTAAATTATGATATAGACTTATACAGAGCAATATACATGTAGTGTGTGTGTGTGTGTGTGTGTGTGTGTGTGTGTGTGTGTGTGTGTGTGTGTGAGCGTAGGTGTGTGCGCGTTCGTGTGCTCCTGCGCTTTATGTAGCGTCTTTAGCATTTCTATCAAAAGACATTTATAATGTAATGGGGCTGGGAGATAAAACTCAGATAATGGTTAAATGGTGACACGCAAGCACAAAATTCCGACGTGGGTTCGACACCTGTTAAGCCCCGCATGGTTGGTTGACTCGATATTCCATTGCAATATGATGCTGTGCAATTTGATTAGTAATTTCTATAGCGCCGCTCACAGCCATATCCATTCAGAGAGAGCAATCTTCTGGCTCTTCCATCGATTGCCTTACAGATTCCAGCGCTACAGTAATATACTAGGCCTACATGACATGCATAGAGCGTCCGTTGTATACCGGCGCCGTCTGGTGTGACAGTAGTGTCAGCTTTTAGCCATTGTCCTTAGAATAGAATAGTGGGTCAATCAGCATTAACCCAGTCAGCCTTCAAATGAAGTAGATGCATGGGGATGAGACAAGCTTCTGCATCATAAAGATGATGATGACGATGACTATGACTATGATGCAGAGGGAGAATTACCTGGGGGGATCGAGGGAGGGCTTTCAACCCCAGTCTTTCCTAGAGCCCAATTGTAAAGTATGTTTTTCACATCTCAAATCCAAGTGGATATAGTCTCCCCCCAGTTGTTTTTCCACAATTCTCGCACTGCGATGACGATGACCATGACGATGACGACGATGACTATGATGATGATGACGATGACGATGACGATGACGACGATGATGATGATGATGATGATGATGGTGGTGAAAGACAGGTCCGTTGGTGTGGTGCCACCCAAGATGAGATGATTGAGATGCTTTCCCGTCGTTTTCCACACAGACAAATCTGCGTGAGCAACTTGTTCAGGTTCGCAACGCAGTGATAACAGGTAGATTCGAACCTGCGACCCTTCGGTAACAGGGCGCAAAACTTACCGCTGCACCACCGCGTCAACCTCCTCCTCCTCGTCCTCGTCCTCCTCCTCCTCCTGATACTCTCATGGTGTTATAAAAATTTAGATGCTATAATTATTACGATTCAGGCTTCTGTCTGGCCTCGTGCTCTTGTACGAGTTTACGGCAGTAACCACAGAAAGCACCTATCGATAGAGCTCTGTTAGCCACGCCTACTTTTATGCAAACGTAATACAAAAAGTCCGTCCGTTTAACAGGGTTGAACTTCCTGTAGCACACGTAAAAGGAGGCCCTACTTTCGGGTAATCGGGTATGTGGATGGGGGCGTGGGTGTCCAAAGCTTCTAACGATTTATGTAGCACTATGCAGGTTTCTATTGTAGGCGTGCTTACAAGTCTGCCAGATTTATGTGTGATCAATGTATACGTGCCAGATTTATGTGTGATCAATGTATGTGCCAGATTTATGTGTGATCAATGTACGTGCATGCACCTAATGAATGCCTAATGTACATAATTAACGCCAAATGACCTAATAAATTTGAAATGCAGCTAATTAATGTCAAATGCACGCAATAAATATCCAACATAGTCTACATAATAAATTTCAAATGTATACAATTAATGTATAATACATTATCAGAAGCAACTAGAGTAGACCAACGAAATGTCTAATGTCTAATTTTTGGTGCTTACGGGAGGTCGCTCGCCCTGCGACTCGTCGAGTACGGGTTCGCGTCGAGTACGGGTTCGCGTTTCCTGCCAAGGGTGGGGTGCCCTCATTGCCCAGGAGTGATGGGTGCTCCCCGGGGTGGGATGCCATGGGGGTTATAGTGTCCTGGGTTGGGATGCCACTGCGGGGTGCTATGGGGTGCCATGGAGTTTGGTACCCTCGGTCGAGGTTTCCTTGGTGGATACCTCGAGGTAGGGTGCCTTTGGGTAGGGTGCCCTCGAGTAGGGTGTCCTGGGGTAGATTGCTCTGGGTCGGGTAACCTGGGGTAGGGTGCTCTGGATGGTGTGCCATGAGGTGAGATACCCTGAAGTATGGTGCCTTGGGCGTGGCACCCCACCCAAGGTAGGATTCCTGGGTGGGGTGTCATGGGGTAGGATGCCTTGGGTTATAGCACCCAGAGGTGGGGTGTTCTGGATACTGTGTACGACCATGCATTAGCAGGTCCTTCACCCACAAAACTATAGTGCCATCGACTGAATCTTCGTCATCAGATATAAATATTGGCGCTATATAAATGCTGCCCAACAGAAATAACGACAACAAAAAGTCCATCTTCTTAATTTTTTTAAATTTTTATCCCCAAATTCAAAAGTCATTTTCTGTCTCTCGTTTAGACCGACGCCCTTTCCTCGTCCAGATCCCCATAAAAATATTATGCCTTTGGTTGGTTGGTTATGATGTGGAACATCTGAGTATGATACATTAATAAAAAATTATAGCCATAGGGGTTTGTATGCATGTGTCCAAACATTGTGACTCAGTTATATTGCCACTCAGCTGTGAGTCACTCTGGTTAAACACAGACCATCCCAATGCATGCAGTGTATATATATATATTTATTTATAAGCCAATACATATAAATATATATATATATATACTGCATTTGGATTGTCTGTGTTTGACCAGATATATAATATATAGGTCTATATAATTTATGTATAAAGCCCAATGTACCCGCAGTCGATCGACGCATGCGTAGGGCACAATATATAAACAAACATATTATATTATTATATTATTATGGCCTTACAGCCTTGACGATCAGAGACACAATGAGCTCAGAATGATACGGATATTAATATACTATTGGCCTTAGACCAGCATAATATATAGATACCCTGATAGCGAAGCATTATTTACCCAGCAGGCCTAATATAATACATGTTATACATGCTAATTACCCGCATTTCAATATTCGTGCTACTATATAAACAATCTGGGTAACGCATAGATAAAACTAAGCACTATTTTGCACTCGCTATATTGAAGCTGAAATTCTTTGCTTATGGCAGGTCTAATACGATGAATTCATGTACATGTGTGCGTGTGTGTGAGTGCGTATCCTACATGCGTGCGTGTGTGTGTGTGTGTGTGTGTGTGTGTCCTAGTGCACGTAGCGATAAAGCTATAGTTGGCCAAATCCCACACAATGTATTATATATATATACATGTATGTATGTGGACTTGTTATAGCGCCCCTTCAGAAATTCTACTCAGGAGCGCTCCCGATTAAAGCGCGGACACTGAATCCGAGTTTTACGCTGAAGCGCAGAGCAATTGCGAGTGAAGGACTTGCCCAAGATCCCTACAAGGCTACGTGGCGGCTTGAGGTGGATTCGAACCTACAACCCACAATTAACAATGCACTGCTTATTCACGAGCGCTGAAAAGATTTGTAGATGATGTATTGATGTTTTTCGTCCTTACCAGGAACTGTTTGATAGATGAGTGTCTATTTTCTCCCACCGATGACGTTATCTTTCAAATCGAGCCACACTGAGAAGGAGTAGAGTAAATACAGTCAACAAACGGACCAATGATCGCATACATACACTGTTGTGCACTACAAACAAGCCACTGTTTCAGTATTATAGTAGTAGAACAAGGATCTTCGTCGGCAAAACTACTAAATATTAGCCTACTGATGACGCTACTAGCGTGACTATTCTCGATGTTTGCGCCCCTTAATAACTGCAGCCTTCTATAATAGTATATAGCCTCTGGCTGGTTGTTCGAAGGGGCGTTTTATATTGCACGCTGCGTCAATGCTCAGGCTACGCATACCAAGTCGTACACATTATTGGGTTCGTTCTAGTTAAGACTAGAATTCTGACTTCTTTGTTTGGCCAGCGACGACAACAGTTTAATGAATTCGCATCAACTGAAATTATTCCATTGTACACACCACCACTGTGACACTCTAGCCTTCTTTAGTTCTCGCAATTTATTCTATTCCGTTCTCAATGCAGGTCAATGATTATAGTCTGCTCTTAAGGCATATAGGCTATATATATATTTATATTTATATATTATATAGATCTATATTTTATATCATACTCAGACCGGGCTATAGACCTAGCCCGAAATTCATATAGGCCTAATTATTTATTGACATAATCCATCGTCGGTGTGATAACTTGCATTCAAACGCATATAAAAATTATTTTAAAGAATTATTTATTATGCAAACTCAACTAGCATCGTATACATTTACATAGGTCCATTACTTGCGACACGGCTCTGCAGGGAACTGTTTGTTGACTGTTTTATTGCTTCACAACAACCAGCAACAAGACAATTTTAAACAGTTGGAAGCAACAAATGCGATAAGAGAAACGGATTATTGAGTAAGGCAGTTGATTTGGAAATTGACCCAATCGCTCCTCAAACTTTTGCGTGAACGTGAGATAGTGGTTTTTTAAAATGCATGACTATTCAGTCATTTTTACATGCATTATACCTATTTTTGTTAACCTTCTTAAGTTCTTATGCATAATATAAAAAGGGAATATCAAAGACTTAATTACATTTGTCAAGATGTTTAACCTACAAAGAGCACTGCAATAAAATGCATCAGTGATTTTATGTCATGTAATAATATAGCAATGTACATGTAGTCATGTGCTTAAAAAGGAAAATATACAGTTGTCTGCGGTTTTTGCAAGCGCGGAGTATAGCCTACATGTACATGTACTTGTACGCCTGCATGTACATGCTCTACAATTTCCGTAGAGTTTCCAAACGGAGTTATAAAATTTATAGCTACATGTAGGTACGTTATTATTACTTAGAAATCGCTGAAGCGTGGTAATACAAAGCCATAAAGTAAACCTAGAAATATGTTTGAATAAATCAATCACTGGTGGCGCTACTATTGGTCGCGTCGGGTCATTTGACATGTACCGCCTATTAATTTCTACTCTTGACCACTTTTATGACCTGCGAGAAATTCTTTGGAAGTCTTAATATCTTCTTTATTACACACTCAATTTCTTCGACCTGCTCCCATGACCCTGACACGACCCCCGACGAAATTGTATGGCTGGCGCCACAACTGCAATCAATGTTTCGATGTCTACCGTATAAGCGTGCATAGAATGTAGGGTTATTGTAGGCCCTATACGGAAGTAATAAGATAGTTTACATGACGCTGTCGTGACAATGTATAGCCTACGCTCCGTTTTGGAGTTCGTAAAGTTTGAAGCCGATTAAATAGTTATAGTTAGTTAGTTATCTTGACAGTTATATGAGCGGATCCCGACGCTTTGAAATGGACCGCTTGACATTGTAGGAAAAGCGATATTGTTCTTTATGTTGCCAGAAGAACCTTTTATGTTTGTATTTTTTCATTGCCTACACTTAGAGTCTTAGACGAACGTTATCCTCTGTTTTACGGGTCGCAGTTTCGCAGCGTATTGGTCTACAGTCTACACTGATAAGTTAGCAATTATTGTTGTGCGCTCTGTTCATTTGGTCGATAGATTCCAACTGTTTTGTTTGATAGGGGGCAGCTATAGGAAAGACATACAGACACAGGCAGACATAAACAGACGCATGCATAGAGAGAGACACACACACACAAAGAGCCACACACAAAGACACCAAGGACACACAATTATAGGCATATGCACACATGCAGACATATGCAGATACACAGACACATCTACAGGGTGGCGCAGAAAAAACCGGACTATTAGTTTTTTGCAATTGCATCGCTTGAATAACCAAAGTAATTATCACTTTAAAACTATCATTAGACAGAAATGACACAGAAAAGTGAGAGCGCTACATAAAATAAAACTGACATCAAGTATTCTATGGCGTTAACTATTCTTTGTACCGCCATGGCGAAGCGTCTGCTGACAATTGATGATAAATCGTTAATTCGTGCGTTAAGACTCGAAAAAGGATGGGGTTCGCTTCGAATGGTTAGAGAATTCCCACAACGACAATGGAAGCGAAGTACGTTGAATGATTTGATTAAAAAGATAGACGAAACTGGCGACACTAAAAGAAAGCAGGGTAGCGGTCGACCGCGATCGGTTCGTACGGCTGATAACGTAGCGAAGGTCGAGGAACTGATTTCAAGTCAAGAAGACCAACCGGGAACAAGCAAATCTCCGAGAGAAATTGAACGTCAAACTGGTAGGCTATATCTCGTAGAACTGTTCAGCGTATTACTGCCAGACATTATTGCTCACTCTGGTGACAATTTCACTTTCCAACAGGATGGAGCACCTGCTCATCGTTCACGAAAAACAGTTGCTTTTCTCACTGCTCACGTTCCAGACTTTATTGAACCAAAAAATTGGCCACCGAACAGTCCGGACTTGAATCCCGTAGACTATTCGATCTGGGGAATGCTTCAGCAGCTTGTCTACAGGCAGAGAATTCGAGATATTGAACATTTGAAAGAAGTTCTGACCGCATGCTGGGACGAAATCAGCGAGGACACTATCAACCGGGCTATTGGACAGTTTCGCAAGCGATTATCATTGGTTATCGCAGCAAACGGAGGACATCACTTTGACTTAAATTTCTTACGCATTCAGAAAACTCTGAAATTTTACAGTTCATTCAATGTTAGGCTATATTAAATGCCAAACCAATGCCATTTTTCTGTGTCATTTCTGCAGTCTAATGATAGTTTAAGGCAATAATTACTAATAGTCCGGTTTTTTCTGCGCCACCCTGTAGAGACATATGAAGACACACACGTATACAGGGTCACACACAGATACATACGCAGACAGAAAGGCATATAGATCTACAGTCACAGCCTCACAGGATCAACCTATACAGTCGCCCTTGAGAGTTTCCTATAATATATCACTGTAGCATAACATAATCACATGACTAATTGCAAAGAAATACTTGTTTTGTTCTGTTTTTCAGTCACGGACGATTTGCATGAAGCAGAGGCTAATACGACCTATACGACACACCTAAACAAAGGCCTAAGGCACATTATGTATGCAACGCATTGGCCAATTAGGTCTATTTTGCTCTCTAGTGTTTCTTATAATTATAATTGCCAATCATTGACTCCTGCGGCTGCGAGTTAGTGGTGTGATGGTTAGACTTTCTTTATTTGTTCGGTGACCTATTGGGTGAAGGACGCTTTCAAGGTCAAGGACTCTGTCAAGGTCACGTCTTCTTCGATGGATAAATGATCCCTTTATATCTGTCCGAACAAACAAAAGATGTTTGTCAAGCCATCGAGATATTATATCGTAAAACAATCGCATCACTTCCGCTTTATGTCAATGCAGAGGAGAATAATAATAGGACAGAAGCTGCAGAGGATGCTTGATGCTCGTTTCTTTATTGTCCTCTTCTCCAGATTACGCAGCAAAACAGGAATACTGTCGTTGGACTCGCACACATCTTCATTTCTTCTCTCTCTGTCTGAGAAATAGCACACAAACACACACAAACATACACGCACACACACACACGCGCGCGCACACACACACACACACACGCTCACGCTTACGCTCGCGCACAGACATGAAATGGCATGCAAACATGCACATATGCATATAGCATATATACATGCATAAGTAGTTATAGGGCATACAACTCTATGCAAGGCTATGCAGTCTGTCTCTGTCTGTCTCTGTGTCTCTGTGTCTCTGTCTCTGTCTGTAATCTGTATATCTGTCTCTCTATCTCTGTCTCTGTCACACACACATGCATGCATACATACATACATACATACATACATACATACATACATACATGCATACATACATACATACATACATACATACATACATACATACATACATACATACATACATACATACATACATACATACATACATACATACATACATACATACATACATACATACATACATACATACATACATACATACATACATACATACATACATACATACATACATACATACATACATACATACATACATACATACATACATACATACATACATACATACATACATACATACATACATACATACATACATACATACATACATACATACATACATACATACATACATACATACATACATACATACATACATACATACATACATGCGTACATAGTACATACATATATACATACATACATGCATGCATGCATGCATGCATGCATGCATACATACATACATACATACATACATACATACATACATACATACATACATACATACATACATACATACATACATACATACATACATACATACATACATACATACATACATACATACATACATACATACATACATACATACATACATACATACATACATACATACATACATACATACATACATACATACATACATACATACATACATACATACATACATACATAGTACATACATACATTCACACACAGGCATACAAGCTTCCGAAAATCAGACACATCTTATCGACCAACAGGCAACAGGATGTTATTGGGCATAATTATTATTATTATGATTTATATTAATTATACTAATATCCTCAATTCACATCGGTGTCTAAAGCCCAAGATGTCAACCGATGATGGTTCAATATTATCGTACAGGCCTTGCATAGAGTTGTATGTATGCCTACATAACTACTTAACATGTATTATATGCTATATAAATGCATGTGTGCATGTTTGCATGCAATTTCATGTGAGTGTGAGTGCGTGTGAGGTTGTGTGAGGTTGTGTGAGTGTGTGTGAGTGTGTGTGTGTGTGTGAGAGAGTGTGTGTGAGTGTGTGTGAGGTTGTGTGAGTGTGTGGGTGAGTGTGTGTGGGTGAGAGAGTGTGTGTGAGTGTGTGTGTGAGTGTGTGTGTGTGAGTGTGTGTGTGTGTGTGTGAGGTTGTGTGAGTGTGTGAGTGTGTATGTGTGTGTGTGCATGTGAAGGATTGGAGTCGATTGGTTCAAAACTCTGGACATGCATAGCTAACAACGCCACACACAAACAAGCAACAAACAAACAAACATACAGACTTACCCAAATATACAGGGTGCGCCAAAAAAAGTAATCCCCTACGGTTTTTAGCCCTTATCTTGGCCAAAAATACTAATGTTTAAATGACATTTTACAGTCTTAAAGGCAATTCATATTCACGTACAATGGTTCAAATTTAATCAAAATATTTCAAACGGAACAAAAGTTATGCCACTTTTAGGGAGGCCACCCACCGTTTTTTGACGATTGAAAAACGAAACGCAAAAAAACAAGGTTTTTCCCCAATATCTTGGCCAAAAGTAAGAATTTCGATATGAAATTTTACTGGCGTAAGGACAATTCATATTTACACATGATGGCCAGATTTCATTAAAATATTTTGAGCACAACAAAAGTTATACCACTTTTAGTGAGACCACCCTCCGATTTTTGACAATTCAAAGACGTAACGCAGCGAAAAGTAGCAAAAACACGATTTTATTAAGTCTCATCTCAAATAATAATAATAAGTGTTGGCACTGGTGGTGGGCACATTGAACACACGTTGTGAAGCACAACCATGTTCATTTGACAACAGTTATTTGAGATGAGACTTAATATATCACGTTTTGTTACTTTTTGTTGCGTTACTTTTTGAATCGTCATAAAACGGTGGATGGCCTCTCTAAAAGAGGCATAACTTTTGTTCCGTTTGGAATATTCTGATGAAAGTTGGCCATCATGTGTAAATATGAATTGTCCTAAAACCTGTAAAGTTTCATTTCAAAATTCTTACTTCGGGCCAAGATATTGGCAAAAAACCTTGTTTTTGTTGCGTTTCGTTTTTGAATCGCCAAAAAACGGTGGGTGACCTCCCTGAAAGTAGCATAACTTTTGTTTTGTTTGAAATATTTTGCTGAAATTTGACCATTGTACGTAATTTTGAATTGCCTTTAAGACTGTAAAGTTTCATTTCAAAATTCGTATGTTTGGCCAAGATATGGGCTAAAAACCGTAGGGGATTACTTTTTTTGGCGCACCCTGTATATTAGGATAGATTGTCGACTGTGGACTGTCGAGTGTGTAGGTGTAGGCTAACTAGGCTAATTATTAACCTGGTTGCGGTGTGTCAATTTATATGGTTACAAATAAGCGAATATCTATGTAGCAAATTTAGGCCGCCGATTGACATCTATCTGCACGTATACAGCTGCAAGTCTGCTGTCAGCACTTGGCAATTGTAATTGTAATTGTAATCGAACATTTATATAGCGCCACTTCAAGAGAACTCCTCAGAGGCGCTCCCGACCAGACAATGAGTTGTATACCTTTCCAATTTCTGTCGATTTACTTACTTACGGAATAAATGAATCCATGCGTTATATGATATATTTGTTAGAAAAATGAAAGAAAAAAGAATGAATGAATGCCTGAATGCATGATAAAGTATTGTGTATCACAAATAGATCACTAGTGCCATTTCATACTTCCATCAACAATAGGCAACGTAGGCCCTACTGCGACGTATTGTTTGGAGACCGGGACGAACTGGAATCGATTTTTATATACATAATATATATATAAGAATCGATATATATGTATTGAAGAGTCTATTTATGTTTATACATGTATGTAGCCTATTTATAGTCTATATAGCATATAGGCATCAATAGTCTCGCAGACATGCCTGACAACATGGGCTAAATTACGCATGATATAGAGGACATACACCTATAAATATAATTATATATATATATATATATGAATGAATTACATACATAGATTATATATAATAGATTACATATATATATATATATATATATATATACAATATATGCGTGTGTGCAATAAGTAATAAACCTGTCCATTTCAATTGTGTATGCACAAGCTGCAGTCCTGGATAAATCTAGTCTTTTCTGGTTATAATTTTTCTGGTCTGTATAAATATAGACCAATTATATGCAACTGCGGCGCACCTGCAGGAAGCTACGTTGAATTAAGGAGTATCAAAAGAATGCATGCTCTTCAATTGAAATGGCAGCACTTCCAGCACATACAATCAGTTGAGTGATAATAGGGCAGCTGCACAGCACGTAAGGTTTTACTCGTCCCATTCAGTTGTATGCTGAGTCAATATCCATATAAACATGTCTTGCGTGCCAAGCGTGCACCATGGGTTTTTCCACATTGTTCTGTGCAGTAGGGCTATACGACTGTCTTAAATTCTTAAAAGTAGCCTTTCTTGGCGGAATACACAACAGCTTAACAATAAGATTATATTACATGAATAAACACAGACTGGAGGCCTAATTCATTGACGTATTATTATATTTAAATATATAAAGGCGGTGTGGCTTATTTTGAATGTGCTAAATTCTTGGTATAGGCCTACCTTTGTTGTGACTATAACCTTATTCCTGCTAGGCCTATAAATATACTTTGGCGTGGAAGATTTTCTAACTGTGTTATTGTGTCATCAGCAAAACTTAAATCGTAAACAGTTGAAGCACTATAATAATAGGCCTACATCAATACCTTAACGACAAGAATGTATTATGTCACCAAATTTTATTTATGTATGTATGATTGTATGTGTGGTTGTATACCGTTATATAAATATAAGACTTGTCAACTAGTTAAGCCTATTGCTCGGTATAGAAACTTCTCTCTTATCTGTGTAGGCTTAAGTGAGTTTTCGAACCTGTAAACTTCAAGTTAGGCTACATCCAGATTTCCTTCTTATCACTGTTTATTTCAAGTTTTGTTCTGTAGAGTCATCCTTGTCAGCGCTGCTTAGGCAGTGTTTAATCTCACCTGCTTTAGGGGAGGCTTCAAGTTGGGGGGCATTTTGACCGGACATTTTGGGAACGGCTGGGTCGGTTCCGTTTTTCTGGAGGGGGTTAATCCTTACACATTGACTTTCTTGGGGATGGTACATATTTACATGTTCACACCTCATCGTGATTTTCCTGGGGGAATCCAATCCGGGGGGAGTGAGACTTCCCTGAAGAGACGTCTATAGATTAACACTATGCTTAGGTCTTTTAAGGACTCTTCCTTTGAGCCAGACATTGTATTTGTAACCTATAAATACATGCATGTACATCTGTTAAACTCTTTTTACTTCTGGTTTCAATAAATTGTTACTATATTATGGTTACTATTACTGATGCCGCATGTCGTTATAGAATTAAGAGTGTGACAGTTAGCACATAACCCAGTTTTACTAGGCTATATAAATCAATTAGGTTGTCTTGTAAAATTACGTGTAATAGTATAGCCCACGTGACCCGTTAGGTAGCGCATTTTGAAGAATCTTTCAAAAGCACTGCGAGCATGGTTGTCGAAGAAATTAAAAAGCAAAACGACTTAAAGCAAACGATGAACTCGTTGCTTGGATCAAATTAACGGAAACACTATAACTATAATCGTTAATCGTTCACTTAGTCTTAGACTAAGCCTATATCATGGCTGAACCTATTGGTAGAGAGACCATGGGCAGAGCGAATTAAGTTTGGATGTCCATTCTCAGCGGATGATGCAGTTTCTAATAGGCTAATTATTGAAATAGAATTATCTTTCTAAAGATTTCAAAGCATGAAGTCTATCTCTGCAGTCAATGCACTACGTAGTACGTAGGCTACAACTGCGATCGTCCAATGGCTTCGTCGATGTTATTTCCGCGGACAGTTCCTCAGTTGAACTTTTCCTGATGGACTTTTCTTGGCCGCGTCCCCGATAAGTTCGACGAAGTTGTTCTGGTAAAAAGTCATCAGATCCGGCACAGAAAAGAATATCTACAATTGAAATAAAATGTCTATAATGATTACAAATTTATCTCTGATAACACTTGAGGCTGGCTGCAGACGGTACTGTATACTGTATAATGGCAAAGGAAATTTTAAAATTTATATTGCGCCACTACTGAAGTAGTGAGTCAATTAGGCTAACGAACGACTGAGTAAGCTATGGCAAGCAAGTAAGCAAGGTATCTTCATTAGCGAGAAACATAATAACAATTATGCGGACATTTAAAACGAAAATTAACCATAAACATGTAGTTCGTTGTAATGCAATTAATTACTGCAGCCCATCTCGAATGGTTTGGAAGAGTGTGGAGAGATTTAAAATAAAGATAGAATCAACAAAATAGAATAAAAAAATCGAAGTAATAATAAGAAACAATTATTGGCAGACCAAGAGTATACTAATTATTATATCGTAATCGCTGTCTTCAAATTTCTATAGCGCCACTCGCAGGGTACCAACTTTTCACGAGTGCTGAATCTAGTCAGAAGGGTTCCCCCTCCCAAATAATTCGAAAGAAGTCGTAATCCGGATATACACGCGCCAATCCGGATATACACATGCGCCGAATAGACAATATAAATGAGGACACAATCTTAAACTGGACGGAAGCATTGATCTTAACAAGCGACTTAGGACAATGTGAGTAATTTATTCTTACACATCGCCGCCAAATGAGTGGCGTCAGGAGCTGATGATGATATTGTATATATCATTGCATTGTATTGGGTGCATTTGAATGTGTAATTCGACCCGGACCAGACCATCTTTGGACTACTCTTTCGGACAACCATTTTTACGCAACGCAGCGCTCGTGAATAAGCTGGTGCCCCGCGCCTTGGCTTTCGAGTACCGTAGCGCTTTAGCAATTTGGATATGACGATTACGCTGACCTTTTCATCGTAAAAGAAGGAGTTGTGCAGTTACAAAAGTTCCTTAAAAACAGCCCTGCATTGTATAGCATATCGTAATGCATTGTATATGGTATTGCATTCGAATGTGTAGCGTATACCTTTTCATCGTGTTTCTCTTTTCCGATGGAGAACATTGCGTCCGATCGTTGTCGGATGAGCAGATGATAAATGCGCTTCTGATACACAACAGACAGCGTGTAAGGATTGCCATCGCCTCCACGTTGACTCATCCGAACCAAATACGATCCAGTCTGAAGAAGAAGAAAACATCCACCTGCACCTCCACAGTCTCCACTATACACAACGTACGTGCCTTCTCGGTGGTAGGACCCGCGACCTGGAATGACCTCCCCCCTTGACGCTCCGCTCCGTTTCTGGAACTCATTCTCAGGCATTACTCTCTCATTTTCAGACAGTTTTATTGGGCCGCGCAGGCCCGCGCTGGAGATGGGAGAGTTTCTGAGTAGTCCTCTTGAAGAGGTGCTATACAAATGCATTTAATGAATGATGGTCATGGAAGTCAAGCCGTAGTCTGGTCAATATCCTGAATATCATGCAGTCTGATAGTCTCTGTGTTCTATGTGTTAATGGGTATACACTGTTGAATGGGTAGATGAATGGATGGATGGGTGGATAGTTGGGTGGTTGGATGGATGGGTGAATGGGTAGTTGCGTGACTTTGTGTGTGGATGGATGGCTGAATTGATGGGTGAAAGAATGGATACGTGGATGGATTGATGGGTGAATGGATAGTTGCGTGATTTGGTGGGTGGATGGATGAGTGGTTAGATTGATGGGTGAATGGGTGGATGTATGGATTGATGGATGGATATATGGATGGATGGATTGATGGATACGTGGATGGATTGATAGATAAGTTGTCTTACCTTGTCGATCATACGTTCCAGGATTACTTCGCTCAGTTCACGATCAATGTCTCCAAAATACCAGAAATAATTGTCAAGCGAATCCTGTAACAAATTTACAGATAGTTTTAAAATCTACAAAGCTTGCTCATCTGCTTAAAATCTACAGTGAGCTTAAACGATGTCCACCATTTCCTGTCTCTGTATTTCCTCATAATTATATTAAATAGTATTTCACGCAAATAATTGTCAGCCTGTAACAGTGTAACCGTATATCAAGTAAAACTACAATGTATTTTGTCAAAAAGTGTCTAGTGTTAATGTCTCTCGCTCTTCTTTAAACCTATTTCTTCTCTCAGAGGAAGCACTCACTGTCGAATGAACGGTGCAATACAGAACCATACTTATATATATTATATATACATTACATTACATTAATAATACGCTTACCCACACATACTTTTTAGGGGTATAAGACAGTACTTGCCCCTCCTAGAAAACTGACGTCTATTCTTAGGCTTCCATGCATGTTGGCTCTTGGTTTTTAACAAATTCCTTCGCACTAAAGCCTTAGTGGTAGCCTACTAATGATTTAAATGATACACAAAGTGAAACTGATAAATTTACATTTAAAACCATCTATGAATAATATATTCATGTCTTTTTCTTCCCGTTTGCCAGACATTTAACCGTGACCATTGTGTCAAATCAAATCAAATCAAATCAAATCAAATCAGTTTATTCTGAGAATGAACAAGACAAACAAAACAAAACCAAGGTATACTGCAAAGAAAAATACTAGGCTACACAGTAGGCCCTACACATAAATAAAAATTAATGTTCGCAGGACACCTTGATAGTATAAACGGTGAACACTCAGAAAGGGTCATCCAGAAAGGGACAGGTCCCGCTAACCTGGATAACCCCTGAACGTGAAATGTAAGTCAAGATGGTGAGGTTAGAGATATAAACAGAAAATGGAATTTAAAAAAAAAAGAAAATACCAGAAAAGAAATCAATGTGGCATAAAATCACATGATCAAAAAAAGCCTTTGGCAACAAGCCAAAAAAACAACAACATAAAAAATACAAACAAAAAACAAAGCAAAACCAAAAAATAAGCAACAAACATAAGTCAGTAATGGCAACCTGAATCATTAAGCACATGTAAGGTAGTAGTAATCATATCGAGGCAAAGGAACCAGAGGAAAAACACAATAAGCATCTTGGTAACTATATATTTGATAATTACTGAGCAGACCTATTACTAGTCGGAAAAAACCAGCATCGTAACTATACCAAGTACGACATAATTTATCATCATTGGTTATGCTACAATATAGCCAGGGGGGTTAATTATCACAAAAAAACCCAGTTAAACCCGTCAGATCAGATGGACTCATCAAAATACCTTATGGTTATAACAGATACATCATATGATGGTAAAATAATAATAATTACAATAAGGCAAAATAAACAGGTGGTAGTAATAGCTCTAACTTAGACAAACAAGACAAATATACAAATTCTTCAATTGAGCAGGAGAAATCGTTTAAGTGAGTTTTTAAACAGACCAAAAGACAGTAAGCTAGTAATGTCACCAGGCAATCCATTCCATAGCGAAGGACCCAAATATTTAATTGAGAACTGCTTGATTCTTAAGTGAGCAAATTCACTTATATATATATGAGTGCGAGTGCCTGGTGAAATGACTATGAATATCAGAGCCCTTAGTAAAATAATGTTTAAAAGACATAGGCAATAAGTGTAAATGAAAACGAAACATGAATAAACAGATCTGAAATTTATTTATCTTAGGTAAAGTTAACAAATTATTATTTTTGAACAGGGGAGCAGTGTGAGCTCTCCAATGAGAACCACAGATTATTCTTATTGCTCGTTTTTGTAATGTGATCAAATGATGAAGACGCGAGGGATAATTCGAGCACCAGGAAATATTACAATATGAGAGATATGGAAAAATGAGTGAATAGTATAGGTTGATTAGAATGGACTTTGGAAGGCAGTTCTTAATCCTATGTAAAACCCCAATATTTTTTGCAATCTTTTTGGAAATCGCCATTATGTGTTCCTTCCAAGTAAGATGTTGATCAACTATAACTCCAAGGAACTTAGAGGAGGTTGTTTGGGCAATGGGGCATTATTAATTAAGAGTCTGTTGTCACCGTACGTAATTTTCTTTATAGAGTGAAATAATATAAAATTTGTTTTTTCAAGGTTCAATGAAAGTCTGTTTATTTTAAACCAGTCAGCAATTACTGTTAGTTCCTCATTAGCTATTTTTAAAAGGTGATCTATGGATGAGTGGGAAAGAAAAACATTCGTATCATCAGCGAATAAGATGAATTTTAAAACTGAGGAAGTCATTGATAGATCGTTTATATATAGCAAAAATAAAAGCGGGCCCAGTATCGATCCCTGTGGCACACCGCAGAAAATGCACAGAGATCGAGACTGTACACCTTTAAAGTACACATACTGGGTTCTGTCACTGAGATAGTCAATAAACCAGTTTTTAGTAGTTCCTCTAAGTCCATAATATTCAAGTTTTTCTACTAATATTTTATGATTAACCGTATCGAAAGCTTTAGAAAGGTCCAAAAAAATACCTAGCGAAAATTTATTGCTATCCATCGCATCAACAATATTGGATTGCATGTCCAATAGAGCCATGTATGTAGAAAGACCCCTCTGGAATCCATACTGTGTGGATGATAATAGGCTATATTTATTCAGATATTCAATAACTCTATTAGACATTAGCTTTTCAAGAATTTTTGAGAAGAAAGATAAGACAGATATAGGTCTGTAGTTATTTAACTTATCCCTCTCTCCCGCTTTGTAGATAGGTATAATCTTAGCCATTTTTAATAAAATTGGAACTTCACCTGTATTAAATGAAGAATAATTATGCTACAGAGTGGGGCTGCAATGGCTGTTATAGACAATTTGGCAACTGATGGACTAATGTCATCAGGGCCTGTGGAAAACTAGGCTCTCAATAGGTTGGTAGCTTGAATAATCTCATTAGCAGACGTTGGGACAATTCCAAAAGAAAATCTGGGTGGAGTAGGCATAAAATACTCATATGTGGTGGAGGAATTCGGGATTTTATCAGCCAAAGTCGTACCAATAGTAGTAAAGTACCTATTAAATGCATTAGCAATTTCCCCTGCATCTCGAACCATATCAGATCCAATACGGAAGGTGTCAGGGAGACAAGACTCTTCCTTAGAGTTCATGATTTTTTAAATTATTTTCCAGGTCTGGTTGAGGTTATTACCACATTGAAGGAAACAATCAGCATAGTAACGAGATTCGCTCTCATTTCTAATAGTTTTAAATATATTACGATATTGTGTAAATACACGTTTATTATCAACAGAAGGGTTCTGTAAATATTTCTTATATAATCTATTTTTATGTTTACAGGATTTAAGAAGAGCTTTAGACATCCAAGGCTGTTTAATAGAGCTACGCCCCCTATCTTTCACAAGTGCAAGAGGGAAGGCTTCATCATAAAAGCGTTTATAGGCATCAAAGAAGGCTTTGTATGCAATATTAGGCCCACTGCTAATGGAGAGCTCATCAACAAAAGTCCAGTCTGTTGTGAGAAGGGAATTAATAAAGGTAGATTTGGCCTCATCATTAAATGTACGCTTATAACTAGGAGATAATGAGGTGCGAGAGGAGGGGTAAAGGTCAATATGAAGCAGAACTGGAAGATGGTCTGAGATATCATTTATTAGTATGCAGGAGTCTTGTCCCACACATAAACTATTAGTAAAAATATTATCAATAAGTGTAGCTGAAGTTTCCGTGATTCTAGTTGGTCTAAGTATAGTAGGAATAAACTTGTGAGAAAACATGGTATTGAGAAAAGCCTCAGTCGGGGGGTGCTCCTTATAACGAAGGAGATTAACATTAAAGTCACCTGCCAAAAAAACTCGACTTTTAGAATTGGATAGATTTAGCAACGTATTTTCAAAGTCAGTTGTGAAGTCATTAATAGGCTGCCCAGGAGGCCGATAGATAGAGCCTATTATGATATCTTTGCTTTTTGGTTGAGGCAGTTTCACAAACATACTTTCAAAAGTACTCAATTTGGATTTCGTCCAGTCAGCCTGAATGATTTCAAAGACAATATCAGATCTAATAAAAAAAGCCAACCCCTCCCCTTCCCTTACCATTTGCCCTGGAGCTATGGATAAAGTTAAAGCCGGGGAGTGAAATAGTTGATGCCAGGTCATCAGTAAGCCACGTCTCTGTAAGAGCCAAAATCACGGTATTGGACTGGGCTAATAAAAGGCAAATTTCAGCCATTTTTAGGTTAATCCCCCGACCGTTAAGATGAGTGATACAGAAATGATTAGTAGCCTTAATGTTAGAAAAAAACTCAGGTAATTGTTCAACCTCTTTGTAAGTACTTGAGTAACTAGACCTCATGTTATAGAAGTTGATGTCTGCATCAATGCCATCATCCATAAGTAAAAATCTACACTCATCATTGATCTCATTCACATCTAGGCAGTTGTCATGGTGATTAGCCAACAAAACATGATTAGTAGTCTTGCACCGCCTACAAAATTTTCTGTTGGCATCCATGTGTCGCAATGCAAAGTTTTTCCTTTAATATTGCAGTTTCACTTGCATTAGATAATTATGTTTTGTATAGGTCAAAAGGTCGAATCGTGAGTTTCACACCACTTGCAACCAAGTATGTATAAGTATGTAAATAAGTATGTTAGTCGTACCTCATCATCAGGATCTGTAGACTGATCTCGTACATTGCGATCTGTCTCGAAAAGAAGCACAAATGTTTATTACACAGGTCAACATTGATGATCTACAATTCTACATCTATATTCGTGCAGATGCAAAGGTAGAATAGGCTTTTGGTTTCTAAGATGATATTTGGCAGTCTGACCCTCTCCGAAGATACTCGTTAAGACTTCCATGTCACCATTCTCGTCCTCCTCCTTCTCCTCATCATCAGCATCATCGTCATCGTCCTCCTCCTCCTCCTCATCATCATTATCATCATAGTCGTTATCATAATCATCATCATCATCATCATCATCATCATCATCATCATCATCATCATCATCATCATCATCATCATCATCATCATCATCATCATCATCATCATCATCATCATCAACAACAACAAGATTATCGTCATTTCTGTTATTCATTCTACATCAGAATAATCCGCCTCACACACTCTAACTGGTCGTCGAAAGGGAATTAGATCGTGACATAGAATATGATACATTATATGTGGCTAATATACCTGATTGTGAGATGATGTCGTCCATTGAATCCGTCTGACACTCTAGTTCAGCACAAGTCTTGGCTGTCCGATATTCAGTGTCGTCTGTGTTGGTTGACATACTCTTTCTCAACGATTCATTCGGAGCAAACTGTGTCGTAACCGCATTTCTCGTTGGACCGACATCTCGCATTTGAACGGTGCCTCTCGTTGCTCTCACGTTTTCATGTGATTTGCAATAACCTTCTGTGAATCAATAATCAATATTGTTTATATAGCGCCCTTCAAGAACCCTATTTAAAGGCGCTCCGAAAAAGCTTATTCGTAAATAATCTTCGTTTAATAGCTCAATCCGACACACCGCATAATGATTACAAGTACAGGTTATACGAAATACGGCCCACTATAGCACGACACGCAGGTCGGCTTTACAGAGTTTGTTCGGCATAACACTAATAGCCTAAGTGCTGGATCACTCCTGACTCGGCCAAGCCAGAAGTGGGAGGGACTATCTTATTTTCAGCAGAACCCCAGTCAAGCATCGCAACAGCAAAGCATGCATCATAGGCCTACTGATCGTAGGTTAGTTGTAAACTACACTCTGCTCGAAGTTCTAGAGACTTTCACATGTGGAAACCATTTTATGGTAAACGCTCTAGCCTTATTCTCAGCAAATAAAGGATGTAAGGAAAACTGCAGATAACCTGCTGCGCTACCGCGTTAAAAATGTTCGTATGGTTCATAGTGCACGTGATTCCATCCACTCATGAGTTGGACCCAGATTAAACTTAGAAACTGTCTAATAATTATTGCATTGTTCAATATTTTACTGTATTTAAAGACGAATTGGAATGCAATGCCGTCGTTTTTGATTGGACTATTCGAATTTACAATTCACAGCGGTTACTTTTAAGGCTATGTTATATATGTGTTTTTATAGAATGCTGCTGATATGTAGTATAGAGTAGAGTCAGTAGACTAAGCAAGAACGTAAAATGCAAACCATATGAAGATGAGTCTTTTCCTGTTCCATATGAAGATGGTTCTTGTTTTGTTCCAGATGAAGATGCGTCTTTTCCTGTTCCATATGAAGATGAGTCTTGTTTTGTTCCAGATAAAGATGAGTCTTGTTTCGTTCCATATGAAGATGAGTCTTGTCTTGTTCCAGATGAAGATGAGTCTTGTCTTGTTCCAGATGAAGATGAGTCTTTTCCTGTTCCAGATGAAGACGAGTCTTGTCTTGTTTCATGTGAAGATGAGTCTTGTTTTGTTCCATATGAAGATGATTCTTGTCTTGTTCTATATGAAGATGAGTCTTTTCCTGTTCCAGATGAAGATGAGTCTTTTCTTGTTCCATATGAAGATGGTTCTTGTTTTGTTCCATGTGAAGATGAGTCTTTTCCTGTTCCATATGAAGATGCGTCTTTTTTTGTTCCATATGAAGATGAGTCTTTTCCTGTTCCAGATGAAGATGATTCTTTTCCTGCTCCATATGAAGATGAGTCTTTTCCTGTTCCATATGAAGATGCGTCTTTTTCTGTTCCATATGAAGATGAGTCTTGTCTTGTTCCGTATGAAGATGAGTCTTGTCTTGTTCCAGATGAAGATGAGTCTTTTCCTGTTCCAGATGAAGATGAGTCTTTTCCTGTTCCATATGAAGACGAGTCTTGTCTTGTTCCAGATGAAGATGAGTCTTTTCCTGTTCCATATGAAGATGAGTCTTGTCTTGTTCCAGATGAAGATGAGTCTTTTCCTGTTCCATATAAAGATGAGTCTTGTCTTGTTCCAGATGAAGATGAGTCTTGTCTTGTTCCAGATAAAGATGAGTCTTGTTTCGTTCCATATGAAGACGAGTCTTGTCTTGTTCCAGATGAAGAGGAGTCTTGTCTTGTTCCAGATGAAGATGAGTCTTTTCCTGTTCCAGATGAAGATGAGTCTTGTCTTGTTCCAGATGAAGATGAGTCTTTTCCTGTTCCATATAAAGATGAGTCTTGTCTTGTTCCAGATGAAGATGAGTTTTGTCTTGTTCCAGATAAAGATGAGTCTTGTTTCGTTCCATATGAAGACGAGTCTTGTCTTGTTCCAGATGAAGAGGAGTCTTTTCCTGCTCCATATGAAGATGGTTCTTGTTTTGTTCCATACGAAGATGGGTCTTTTCCTGTTCCATATGAAGGTGGTTTTTGTTTTGTTCCAGATGAAGATGAGTCTTTTCCTGTTCCATATGAAGATGAGTCTTGTCTTGTTCCATACGAAGATGCGTCTTTTTCTGTTCCATATGAAGATGATTCCTTTCCTGTTCCAGATGAAGATGATTCTTTTCCTGTTCCATATGAAGATGATTCTTTTCCTGTTCCAGATGAAGATGAGTCTTGTCTTGTTCCAGATGAAGATGAGTCTTGTTTTGTTCCATACGAAGATGAGTCTTTTCTTGTTCCATATGAAGGTGGTTTTTGTTTTGTTCCAGATGAAGATGAGTCTTTTCCTGTTCCATATGAAGGTGGTTCTTGTTTTGTTCCATATGAATATGAGTCTTGTCTTGTTCCAGATGAAGATGAGTCTTGTCTTGTTCCAGATGAAGATGAGTCTTGTCTTGTTCCAGATGAAGATGAGTCTTTTCCTGTTCCATATGAAGATGAGTCTTGTCTTGTTCCATACGAAGATGCGTCTTTTTCTGTTCCATATGAAGATGATTCCTTTCCTGTTCCAGATGAAGATGATTCTTTTCCTGTTCCATATGAAGATGATTCTTTTCCTGTTCCAGATGAAGATGAGTCTTGTCTTGTTCCAGATGAAGATGAGTCTTGTTTTGTTCCATATGAAGATGAGTCTTGTCTTGTTCCAGATTCCTTGTTGCTGTGTGGTTGAACCGTTTCCAAAGGATGGAGTCCGGCTGCAGAGTGCAACTGCTGTTGCTGCTGCTGTTTATGATGAGCATCAGGCAATATCACATTGTCATATTGATAGTTTTGTTTCTTCTCACGTGATGACTTACACTGACCAGTTGATTGTTTCTGAATTGTTGATGATCCATCTTCAGTTTCCGTCAAGTCTTTCTGGTGACCGCTTTCATCTGAAGTAGCCTTTTGGAATCTATATGGCTCCACGTTTTC
>OX243820.1:30613598-30633598 GCA_945859605.1 Lumbricus rubellus | reverse complement strand
ATGTGATTTTAGTGCTGAAATGATTTATTTTATATGAAGAAAAGATCACGGGTAAAAACAACCCAATTTAATTACCTAGAAAACTGATGAAGTTGTCAAGCAGAAACGATGTCTCTGTAAAAACAAGAGAACCATAATTATGACCTCACACAACATATATGACTTCACATAAACATATCATGACTTCACAAAACATAATATGATTTCACATAACATAACATGACTTCACGTCATAACACAACATGACTTCACATGACATGACATGACTTCACATCGCATGACATGATTTCACATAACATAACATGACTTCACTTAACTCAACATGACTTCACATAACATGACATGGCATGACATATATAGCATAACAGCATTACTTTGCATTAGTTGGCGCTGCAGGCTGACCTTTCATCCGTGTTAGAATCACAGGAAATTCAGTGATCAATTTTTCCCAGCTTCACCTTCAGTAAAATGTCCGCAAAAGTGGTTTGAAAAGAAAGATACCATTCGGCCGCTGTCCCACGACTGATACATAAATATACACACTGTTACACAGGTCGAAATTAATATGGTCACACGGGTAGCCAATAAATGAAGAACTCTACAGTTAGCCCACTATAATAATCATCTAGGAATGCGTCGAGACCCTTCTACGCAGTTGCTTGAGATAGCCTATAATAATTATTCGAACCTGCGAACCTTTGGTTACAATCATGGGGTTACAATTATAATATAGACTAAGGCACAGAAAATACCACTTGACTGATATACATGTAGGCCCCTATACCCATCGCGCACCGCTTAGTCATGGTTGGTGATGCATCATGCATGCATATACACAGGATATTAATATTATCTATAGACCTATTCTACACGCTGATCTGTGTAATTTGGAAGCGGAACAATTTAAATAGGCCTATTAAATAAAGTTTAATGAATATATCTGAACGTTCGTTTGGGAAAAGTTCAATCAAGAAGTCCTTTAGGAACGCCTCATTATTTGCGGAATGTGACCACTTTGCCTGCAATGCATGTGCAACGAACTATCCCGCTGTTGCCTTACGAATAAGCCTAAGCCTAATATTGTAACGGTGGTTCTTAAACATCTACATAGGCCTAAGCTGCGCTGCTTCACTCAATACTTAGCCTACCATGACGAGAGTGACGTTTACAACTTAGCTGTGTAAGCAGCTGCTGTGTATTAAACCAAAAACTCTTATAGGCCTTACTCTGTATACTTGTCTATAGTTATAGGACCTATACTCGTAATTATATTATAGGTAAATTCCTACCGATTTCTCCTCAAGGAAAGACCTCACACATCTACAATCTATACATCTAAAAACCAAAATTCTACTAAGTTCTGAAGTTCAGCAACACGTTGTTGCTTGTACGCGTTTACATTAGACTGGCATGGGCTGCTTTAAGCATTTGCATTTTAAGCTGGGTTTTTCCGGGTGTCAATTATTCGCTTTGGTATGTTCCTAGGCCCAGTGTATTCTCGTACGAGCATAGTCCATACGTATATATATATATTATAATATAATGATCAACCGGTCATATGTATATATATATATATATTTTTATATGCATATGTTTAATGTTTATACAAAACGCAGTCAAGTATAACCGTATAGGCATTCAATAAAGCTTCGTCACGAGTCTTGCCAGTGTATGCCTTTGCTGTTTATAGGAAGCATTGCATTTGAAGTTCATTACACAAAGACTGCCATTCTATATAGAGCAGTGCTGCTGTCCAACCTGATGCCCGGGCCACGACCCGCGTGGGGATTTCAAGTGGTCCGCCCAAGGTCATTCAATTTTTACACCCTGTGTAAAACGAAGTTAAGGACAAAGTCTGCAGTGGTTGACTTTGAATGTTTATTCTTAGATATTGTAACGTTGAAGGGGATTTGGACTGAGAACTCCGCTAATCATGCCAGTCTCAAGCCTGGATAAATGAGGAGGGCGACACTATAATCATCATTGTTATGGCAGTGTCGTTAAACAGCATCAAGCATGTTGTTTGGACATCGAAGGCAAATCGACGAGTAATAAAATTATATTCTTTCTATCACTTGGACTAGGCTCACATGGCCTAGTTTTCACATGAGACTTACACACGATGTCATTTTTAGCCACTTTGTATGTATGTACGTATGTATATAATGTATGTACATGTATGTACGTATGTATGTATGTATGTATGTATGTATGTATGTATGTATGTATGTATGTATGTATGTATGTATGTATGTATGTATGTATGTATGTATGTATGTATGTATGTATGTATGTATGTATGTATGTATGTATGTATGTATGTATGTATGTATGTATGTATGTATGTATGTATGTATGTATGTATGTATGTATGTATGTATGTATGTATGTATGTATGTATGTATGTATGTATGTATGTATGTATGTATGTATGTATGTATGTATGTATGTATGTATGTATGTATGTATGTATGTATGTATGTATGTATGTATGTATGTATGTATGTATGTATGTATGTATGTATGTATGTATGTATGTATGTATGTATGTATGTATGTATGTATGTATGTATGTATGTATGTATGTATGTATGTATGTATGTATGTATGTATGTATGTATGTATGTATGTATGTATGTATGTATGTATGTATGTATGTATGTATGTATGTATGTATGTATGTATGTATGTATGTATGTATGTATGTATGTATGTATGTATGTATGTATGTATGTATGTATGTATGTATGTATGTATGTATGTATGTATGTATGTATGTATGTATGTATGTATGTATGTATGTATGTATGTATGTATGTATGTATGTATGTATGTATGTATGTATGTATGTATGTATGTATGTATGTATGTATGTATGTATGTATGTATGTATGTATGTATGTATGTATGTATGTATGTATGTATGTATGTATGTATGTATGTATGTATGTATGTATGTATGTATGTATGTATGTATGTATGTATGTATGTATGTATGTATGTATGTATGTATGTATGTATGTATGTATGTATGTATGTATGTATGTAGTATGTATGTATGTATGTATGTATGTATGTATGTATGTATGTATGTATGTATGTATGTATGTATGTATGTATGTATGTATGTATGTATGTATGTATGTATGTATGTATGTATGTATGTATGTATGTATGTATGTATGTATGTATGTATGTATGTATGTTATGTATGTACGTTACGTACGTTTGTATGTATGTATGTATGTATGTATGTATGTATGTATGTATGTATGTATGTTTGTATGTATGTATGTATGTATGTATGTATGTATGTATGTATGTAAGTATGTATGTATGTATGTATGTATGTATGTATGTATGTATGTATGTATGTACGTATGTACGTATGTATGTACGTATGTATGTATGTATATACGCATGTACGTATGCGGGCCTATATACGCATGTAGGCCTATATACGCATGTAGGTAGGTCTATGTTACGATTTTGTTAAGCTTTTATATACATGTACTATGTGCACCCAATTAGCACATCCTAAGTTGGTGTGATTTCGTCAATATGAACATTGTTTATTTTATTGGTTTATAATGCTGTGAACTATGTGAAGACATAATGTGATATCAAGCACATCACGTGTTTGCATGGGTTTCTACATGTATAATTATACAGTGAAATTGTGTCAACTATTCATCTTATCAACGAATGTCGAATGGTTAATCTTCAGCAGATCGGCAAAACTTCCTCTTCTATAAACTCGTAAAGATAAAACTCTGAACAATTATTACTTCCCTCAAAACGAGGCCATCGAGAAGTTCTAGGCGTGACAAGGAAGTGTGAAGTCGTTTAGAATGCGATTTATAGTCATTTTTATTAGTCCTTAGTCCTTTCATCGAGTTGCAGCTTACCTGTTATACATGCACCTGTAAAGGTCATGTATAATTATACCCATGAAGCAGTGTTTAATCTAGTCCCCGCCCGCTGGGGGGGAATTGAGGTTTCTGGGGGGGGAGACAATCGAGCGTCCGAAGGACGCTCGTGAGGCGCGTAGCGCCGAGACCCGCAGAGGGAGGGGTATGGGGAGGGGGATGTGTCCCCTCCCCATCAGAAACTTTTTGAATTTCCACATTGCAATGGTAGCATTTTAAGGTACCATCTTAACAAAATACCTGTACTTTTTCAGAGCCCGATCAGAAACTTTTTGAATTTCCACATTGCAATGGTAGCATTTTAAGGTACCATCTTAACAAAATAACTGTACTTTTTCAGAGCCCGATCAGAAACTTTTTGAATTTCCACATTGCAATGGTAGCATTTTAAGGTACCATCTTAACAAAATACCTGTACTTTTTCAGAGCCCGATCAGAAACTTTTTGAATTTCCACATTGCAATGGTAGCATTTTAAGGTACCATCTTAACAAAAATACCTGTACTTTTTCAGAGCCCCATCAGAAACTTTTTGAATTTCCACATTGCAATGGCAGCATTTTAAGGTACCATCTTAACAAAATACCTGCACTTTTTCAGAGCCCCATCAGAAACTTTTTGAATTTCCACATTGCAATGGTAGCATTTTAAGGTACCATCTTAACAAAATACCTGCACTTT
This sequence comes from Lumbricus rubellus, assembly GCA_945859605.1. Lineage (NCBI taxonomy): Eukaryota > Metazoa > Annelida > Clitellata > Crassiclitellata > Lumbricidae > Lumbricus > Lumbricus rubellus. The sequence continues at coordinate 30,628,989 of OX243820.1, read as the reverse complement.
TTCAGAGCCCCATCAGAAACTTTTTGAATTTCCACATTGCAATGGTAGCATTTTAAGGTACCATCTTAACAAAAATACCTGTACTTTTTCAGAGCCCCATCAGAAACTTTTTGAATTTCCACATTGCAATGGCAGCATTTTAAGGTACCATCTTAACAAAATACCTGCACTTTTTCAGAGCCCCATCAGAAACTTTTTTGAATTTCCACATTGCAATGGTAGCATTTTAAGGTACCATCTTAACAAAATACCTGCACTTTTTCAGAGCCCCATCAGAAACTTTTTGAATTTCCACGTTGCAATGGCAGCATTTTAAGGTGTCATCTTAACAAAAATACCTGTACTTTTTCAGAGCCCCATCAGAAACTTTTGAATTTCCACGTTGCAATGGCAGCATTTTAAGGTGTCATCTTAACAAACTGCCTGTACACATTTCAGTGCTTATAAAAGTGGACTTCAATAAATATTAAGCAACACTTAACAAATATTTTTTGGGGGAGAGGGGTTATTTCCACACTGTAATGGTAGGCCTCCTCTTTTAAGGTGCCATTTTAGCAAAATAACTGCATTAGACTATTCAGTACTGATAAAAAAAAAGTGTTTTAGGATCTAATATAATATATGATTATAATTACAATAAAAATATCTTTATGTATCGAGTTCAGCAGCTCAGTTCTCCTGTTGCTGAGTTATTCTAATGAATAAATGCAGACATGAATATAATAGTAGCCTATATAAGCTGACTTTTCAGCACTATATCAGTTTAACCCTGTTCCCAAGATGGTCCTGAATTGCTGACCAGGACATACTTTCTGAAATCATATTTAATGGTACACAAACCAACCAAGAACTAATAAACTACCCGGTGCCAAATTCAAGAAACCATGTGTAGTAATGATGTTGTTTTTAGGTTTTACTATATATGTGTTCAAATAATAGGACCAAACATTTTTAAATTTTAGGCCTACAGTTTAAAATTTGAAGGATACCACTTTTGAGAAGCCATTCAGTTGTACAAAAGTAGTATTTGTACAAATATTAGCAGTAAGTTATTCTCATTTTAGCAGGATTGTGTCATATATTATAATAGTAAATAATAACATTATAGGCCTAACCATTGAACATATAATAATAAATAATATTACAGTATATTATAACAATTCACGTAATACGATGATGTAAACAGCAACTAAAACTATAAGCATTTTGTCGAATTTTCTGGTGTGGACATCATATCTGTTTTTAGTTGTGCAAAAATAGTGTTTATACAAATATATACAGTAAGTTATACTAATTGCAACATGATAGTATCATATATAATAATAGTAAATAATAAATAATCATATAATAGTAAATAACATCACGGTATATTATAACACTTCATATAAAACAACGATGAAAATAGTAACTAAAAACCAATATCATTTTGTCAAATTTTTCTGGGGGGGGAAATGTCAATCCTGGGGGGGAACTTTCCCCCCCCCAGAGACGTCTAGATTAAACACTGCCCATGAAGGGACAATAGCCCAGGAGTGTATATATAGACCAGACCGATGTTAACAGGCAGAGTACAGCTTACAAAGAACTTTATCTACAGCCCTAAGCCCTGAACATAAGTTCGGTGTTGCCCCCCCCCAACCCCCGTAAATTAACCCGGCTGTATATGTGCTTATAACTCACCGTATCCTCTCTCTGTCGTCGACCGTCCAGTGCTTCCTTGCAAATAAGATTGGGACAGCCCTCAAAACGATCGAAAATATAGATCAAGTTCAAATGTGATTTGTTTGCTACTGAACATCATAAAACCTCTGTATGCTTAACGCAAACAATAATTAATTTAGTGGAGGTATGTGAATAGATGGGCTTAATACAACATGCTACTAATGTGAGTTGACAGTTATTAGTAGGCCTACCATCGTTACAAAGTTCGAGAGTATAGGCGATATTGACTCCGGGAAACATTAAGAAGGTCAACAGGAAACATACCACCTATTAGGTGTCGTAATATCTCATCGTATATATAATATATATACCATAATTATATAATATATATATATATTTCTTTAGCGCTTTTCGAAGAATGAATATATACATCGAATATACTAATATAAAAAATTATCAAGACGCTAAAAATTAGTTGATAAAAAATTAACACCTGCCAGACTTATGCACGTATCAGCCGTGGATGTCATGGAGACACGTTAAGTACCCTGGGTCTCTACGTGCATACGTCTGGCAGGTGTTAATTTTTGGATCAACTAATTTTTTTAACGTCTTCATAATTTTTTTTATTGATATTGATAAATTTAATGTTTTCTAAAGATTACGATGCCTCCTCCGATTAACCTCTCTCTAGATTCTAGAATAAAGCTATGCTATGATAATTTTATTACATTGACGATGTTTACAAACACAGTGGTATACGGTACCATCCTGTGCGGGTAATTGCGCTGCCGTGATGAAAGGTCTGCGTTCTACTATTAATGCGCTAATAATAATAATAATAATAATAATAATAATAATAATAATAATAATAATAATAATAATAATAATAATAATAATAATAATAATAATAATAATAATAAGACGATTTATATAGCGCCGTAGCTCAGCCGAGGCCGAAGGAAAGGGCGCTGTACACGGGATAACATGTTACTGTCAATAAATAAACGATTGTTTGAATAGGTAAGTTTTGCGCTGCGTGTAAACACATGCCATGTTGTGCATGCTTGCATGAGTAACTTTGATTGTTTCAGCATCTGTGGGTATACACTGCAACACAATGGACACAATACAACACAATGCTAAACAATGCAACACAATGGACACAATGGACACAATGGACACAATGAAGCTCGAATTGGACAAAATGGTCTTCAATACAGTTGCGGTAAAGAGGTCATGCGCGACGACCTGTTTACCTCATCTGCATTGAAGATCAGTCTGGTAAGTTACCATAACGTTCAGGCTGCAGTGCGCAGGCCATCTCCTCTCTTGGCGCGGGTTCGGATCTCAGAAGCCCCAGGAGTTGCGACTTTCTGCTATTAGTCCCATTGTCATGCTGCAGTATTTAAGTCACCAAACTATGCCAAAATTTATGTCCTATTGGAATGGAAGGTGAAATAAGGCAGGGGACGGTCCCCAAAGTTTGTGGTGGGGGAAAGAAAATGCTCATATACCCCAAATATTTTAATTTTTAAAATAAATATTGTATATTTCTGCAGCGAATAAAACAGTACACTGTTTATCTTTAAAAAAAGAAAGCTAATTCTAGCATCTGCGCCAAAAACGTGTGAGTTGGATATTGTCCCTACATTTATCATTCAAGAACTCATAGACGACTTTCTGCCGTTTCTCACTACGCTCTGCAACCGGTCTATCCAAGAAACCCATCTTCCATCTTCTCAAAAACAGTCAATCCTGCTTCCTGTTCTGAAGCGAGATGGTCTGGACCGAAATGATCCAGCCAACTACAGGCCAATTGCAAATGTTACTTTTTTATCCAAAATTTCAGAACGAATTGTTGCAAACCAATTAATTGCATATTTAGACATGAATGGGTTACTCCCCTCTCAGCAATCAGGTTTCCGTAGAAATCACTCTACTGAAACTCTTTTAGTTCGCCTATTATCTGACTTCTATGGTGCCATCGACCGTGGCCAGGTCACTCTTTTAGCTTTGTTTGATGTCAGTGCTGCATTTGATGCAGTTGATCATTCTATCCTGCTCCAGCGTCTTTCTATTTCATTTGGCCTAGCTGATGCTCCTTTGGAGTGGCTTCGTTCTTTTCTGTCTGGGCGCACTAACTGTGTGGTATTGGGTGCCTCGAGGTCATCTTGGGTCCCAGCCCCTTTTGGTGTGCCACAGGGTTCTGTGTTGGGCCCTTTACTGTACATTCTCTACACAGCTGGTATTGGTTCCTTGTTGTCTGCATGTGGCCTTCTGCACCAGCTCTATGCTGATGACGTTCAGGCCTATGCTCACTGCCTTGCCACTGATGCAGTGTCCACTGTATCGTTAATGTCCAATGCCATTGATGCTCTTACATCATGGATGGCATCTAATCGTTTGTTACTAAATCCCTCTAAAACTCAGTTTATCTGGTTTGGTACTCGCAGGCAATTGGCATCCATTGACCTGCACTTAATAACAGCAACTTTCCCTGATATATCTTTCTCTCTCACAGTCCGCGACCTTGGAATTACTCTGGATCAAGAGCTCAATTTCTCTAAGCATATCAATTTGGTCACTCGCAGTTGCTACTACCAGCTTCGGCAACTCCGAGTTGTCTCAAGATCTCTCTCTCATAGTGCTACTCTGACACTTGTCCATGCCTTTGTCACCAGTAGAATTGATCACTGCAGTTCGGTACTCATGGGTCTGCCACTTGGACTAATTGGGCGCCTTGAACGAGTTCTTCGTTCGGCTGCTCGCCTCATTGGCCGCATTCCTAAATATGCCCCCGTCTCTGCTTATATGCGTGATGTTCTTCACTGGCTCCCTGTTTCACAGCGCATCTCCTACCGAGTTGCTGCACTTGTCTGGCGTTGCCTTACTGATTGTGCTCCATCATACCTGTCTATTCTTTGTCGACCTGTCTCTGATCTTGCAGCCCGTCGAGCTCTTCGCTCTACGACAACGGGGGAGCTTTTGGTTCCTCGAGCTCGCACTTCTACAAGACAGCGCCGAGCCTTTTCTTCTGTGGGTCCCGCTATCTGGAATGGCCTCCCACTAAACTTGCGACTTATGCCTAGACTAAATTCACCTGCTTTTTATAAGTCGCTCAAAACCTATTATTTTAGCTGTGGCTGGACTGGGAGCGCCTCTGAGTAGTTTCTTGAAGAAGCGCTATATAAATTCACGAAATGAATGAAATGAAATGAATGAAATGAAATGAATGAATGAATTAGCTATTTTTAAGATAACAGCTTAAAATGCTATAATTACAATGTGCAAATGAAATGTTTTTCTTAAACAATGGGAGGGGACATTTATTGAAGTCTTGAACCAACGTCTCTGAGCACTGAAATCATGAGTAATTTTGCTAAAATGACAGCTTAAAAAGCCTTGGTTACATTGTGCAAATCCAACAAAATTTAGCAATTAAGAGTGGGGGGCAACACTCTGAGGTCTTAAACCACAATGCATGAAAAATGAGCAATTTTGCTAAGATGGCAGCTCACAATTCTACAATTACAGAATTACAGTGTGGAAATTCAATAAATTTAAACAAAAGGGAGGGACATTTGTTGAAGTCTAAAACCATGTCTTTCATCTATGAAATTGTGAGGAATTGTAACACTTACATGTACACTGAGTAAGTGGTAAAAATGACTGCCTAAATGCTACCATTACTGAGTGAAAATTTAAAAAATCTAGAATGGAGAGGGTCACACCCCGCCATCCCAAACACGCTTCGCGCCTCGGCATCGTCCTTTGGCTGCTCGTTCGCCCCCCCCACCGGTCGGGGAATGTTTTCTCGATGTTTCCCAATTTTCTCCCCTATGCCTAGGACTATGGGGTTCAATCCGTTGGCCTATAAGTTGACGAAGATTCGAAGTTTGAGCCTTGATGACAAAAGAGCCAGAGTATGACAGTCAGAAAGTTGCTCATTGCCCATTCCGAGTATAAGCTTATAGGCTAACGGGCGTATCCTCCTATCAGGATATATCCTATAATCATATGGCTTATAGTTGGGTCTAAGGTTGTTTTACTTTCAAAGCCGGTAATTTTTCGGATAGCCTAAGTTTGTATTCTATAGGTCATGCAGACCTAATTTTGACAAGGCATGAGAGTAGACGTTGGAAGAAGGGGTTTAGATTCCTCCTATTGGCTCAGGCATATTTCAATAAAGGGTACATTTCCATATAGGCCTATGCATTTCGCTCCTAGCCATAGACCTCACATCTAGGTATTGCACCTTCAATATTAGCGGGATTACGAAAAACAGAACACAATATTATAGAGAATCCGTGTTTGGCCATTACCAATTTTGTTAAGCCTAAAATATTCCAAAAACAAAGTGTTCAAGAAATCAGTGACTACAATAGGTTAGGTTGATTAGAGTAATCATTCTGGAATAATAATCTGTTCAATTGGACAGACAATGTGTCAATCTCAGTCTGACAATGTCTTGGGTTTCAATAACACCTATTTACGTGGCCTGCCTCTTGCACTTGTTTCTGTTCACGCCTCTGCCGTTGGATGTCCACTCTCAACACCTGTTTCGTCTCTCTTGCCAATCCTCACGTACTTGCTCGGCCTCTTGTTATTCTTCTTATCGACTTCGTACTGACTTGCACCGGCATCCTGCAGCTGGGCAATGTCTCTTGCATCATCGCCTTCATACACACCCGACTTCCCGATACGTACGAATCGGCTTGCCCTCTTCGCAACATCGTCGAAGTCCTCACCGTTGAGTGCATCAGATCGTCCGACTCGCAGGTAGTTCGGGCGTCTCTGACCGATCTTCCGCAGCGCCTCCGGTTGATTTCTGCCGTAACGCACGAATCTGTTGAGCAGGAGATTCGCCCTGCGCATGGCCCGGTCGTTTCTCGACGTCACCTGGAACGGTTGGCTCACTCTCGGCTGCGCGGATTCCTCCTCCTCCGACGTCCATCCAAGGCCATCCTCCAAAGGATATTCTTCGTACTCCTCTTCGTTTTCGGCAGCCATGATTTTTGAAACGATCTCTTTGCACTTAAGAACGCACGCAAAATGAGATGACGGTTGACCTTCGGAGTGGGAGCAGGCGTGCTGACAAGCGGATGTGACGTCAGCATGAGTCGACGTAGAGAGAAGAACCAGTAGCGTGAGGCAGACGGAAGCCTTAAGGTAGCTGGAAACGGACATCTTGAAGTGCGTGTGCGGTAGATTTCGGAATCACGGTAAATCTAGAAAATAACATTACGCCGTGGATGATCATGCGTGGAAGAGTATTATAGAAATTTATAAGTCCGTTAATTCTTCTTATTGGAAAACCATAAAATTCGTAGTTTTACCCAGGTGCCCGAATCTAGGCTAACTAATCACGAATCAAATTCTCAGAATACAATTGTGATGGTAATCTCGAGCAAAAACCCGAGCCGCGGGAGCTACAACTTAACGATGCTCAGTTAAAACAATTCGCTATCAGGAAGGTTCATAATCAGTTCAAGTGTAAAATTCAGAGGGTCAGGCGAGGAGTCAAACGGACAATAGAATTAAGAAGGGCGTTGCTCGCTGAGAAATGACATCTACTAATTAATTATATACCACAGTAGGCTTACCTTCTGGTTTCTAACAAATTTCTTTGCACTGATTAGCCTACTATAGGCCCTATATTAATGACACACAAAGTGAAACTGAGAAATTTATATTAAGAAGCCTCAATGAAAATTGTCCCTACCCATGTTCTAATTTTCTGCTTTGCATTTTTTAATGCATTGGTAAATTTTTGACTCGTGTCGATTTTTTGCTTTGCCCCCCCCCCTCTGCTGCCCTGAAAATATATTTGCGGGTGCCCATGAAACGAGTAAACGGTGGCCGGAGCATCGAATTTAAATGGCGAGAGTGCACGGTTGGAGGTAGAGGTAGAATTTGGGTGGGATTTATGGGGGAAAAGTCTTTTCAGGCTTAAGTTAGAGCGCAAGACCTGCGCAGAGGTAGGCCTATAGCAAGAGTAGATCGGAAGAAACGATTTTTAAAAGTCTCTTGCCAATTTTGCCTGACTTGTGAAATAGACTCTAAATTTGTCCAGAAGGAAAATTATGATTTTCGAAAATTCATTTCTAATTCTGTTTAACTTCTGAAAATTAATTAAAATCATTACAGCTTAGATTAAAATGAAATACGTAGGCCTATTGTTATCTCACCGGCCAAGAACAAGTACGAAGTCTCAAAAGAGACAGAGATATAGGCCTACCTGCTTTGCGTTTGTCTTTAAAACGGCGACTTCGTGGATCCACGTTCTTTCACGAGTGCAGTCGAAATGCGAGTTCTGCTGCAAGACGTCTTGTAGGCAAACGACAGCTGCAGACAATTTGCACAGCGCTATTTACGAAGTCGACTCTAACAATTGGTCAGCAAAATCGATTGCAAATTGATAATTATTCTCTGCGTTTTGAAAAGCCCAAACCAACAGCAGCGACGAAGGACTCTGAATTCTGTCACCAAGTTTGCTTTTACCAGCGTCCGTTTAACTGCGTGGAGCCCGAACAATGTCGTAGACTTGTTCGAAGAGACGCAGTCCTTTGAGTTCTTTGAATGCTGTCAGTACCGTGGATGGCAACTCTCTCTTTCCCTCACGTGTGAACGGCTTCTGCAGTTTCAACGATAACTGCTCTAAAACAGCCCGTTATAACTGGTTAGGACGACTGTGGGCGGACCATCGCAATCCGCAGGGCCCCTCCCTGTCATGGAACAACTCTACACCCACCCACGCTTGACTTCATCGTGGTGGCTCCTGTCTTTCTCTCCCCCCCCCCCACCCCCCAATCAATTTCAGATCGACTCAATCGAGAGCAAATAAGCCAGGCAGACGAATGCCTTAAACGTCGCAACGTCATGAGCAGACGACATGTGCAGCACTTGGCGCGAAAGTTGACGATTGACCGACCAACCGAGCGCCCGGCAAACGAAGCGGCGAAAAAGCAGACGATCATTTCTGATGGAAGCAGAAGCAGACGGCAGAACCGTATTCAGGGCGCGTAACTTTGAACAAACATCAGCACTTACTGTTCGCGATACGCGGACGTTGCGTCACATGACGCTATATAGCGTCGTCTTTCTCCATACGTTACACAACAGTTGCAGACGACGCGTGTAAGTAGCCGATGACGTCGTTGTGAGGTCATCAGCATGCAGGCGACGCCAGCGAGAAACAAGTAAAATGTTGACTGAAAGTTGGCAACGTAATTACGATGATGTATGACCCTGCAGCGGTGGTGGCACTGGTGGCCAATGCCCACCAACCAGTCATTGACCATTTTTCATCAGGCGCCGCATAGCCTATATAGAAAATGGACCTATAGGTCCTATGTGAATGTGTGTGCGTGCGTGTATGTGTGTGTCTGTTTGTGTCTGTATGTGTGTTTCAGATTATGTGCTATGCCTGTGACTTCTTTCCTTAATCGCAGATAGGCCTACACCCGTACACCGTGACTTTTTATAAAGTAGGCCTACGTCGCCAGTTTTAGTGCTGGGCCTGCTGGCCTCTGCTCAAACCCAAATCTATGCGTTGCAAACCCAATTATATTTATGCAGTTCTTTTCTAAGTTTTCTTCACATGTAGGCCTACATGTTACATCCATGACTCTTGCGTTTTCACTTCGCAAGGCCAGGGGTAGTTTTAAGTATATTTGAACACCCATGAAATGGCACTGAAATGAACTAAATTAAAAAAGAAATTATTCGTTTACTAACACACGATGTAAGAACTATATAAGGAGTGATTCAATTTTGAAGTTCTTATTTCTATGTGAAATTCTACAATAGAGTAGATCACAACGATCTAATCGTGGCGATGATGATGAAGACGACGACGAAAACGACGATGATGATGACAATGATGATGTGGAAGCTGCTGACGCTCTGTGCAATTATTTCAGCTGAGTAAACCCCCCTCCAACAACATTTTGGCTATGGCCTTGACCACAATGAGAATGGAATTTTCCGTCGTTTTATTTCGCCAAAATTTCTGTCTGGATCTCACGAGAATATTCCATTTGGTCTGTATCTCGAAAAAAATATTCCATTTTCTCCGTCAAAAAATCTGACGACTTTTTAAAAAGTCATTTGGTCTGTATCTCGAAAAAAATTCCATTTTCTCCGTCAAAGAATCTGACGACCTTTTTAGTTGTCCACTGGTTTTGGGCTTTGTTTTTCCCGATTTTGCTCTTTGTCAGGTCAGTATACGCTATGTGCCCATGGTCGTAGACATTTTCAGCATTTTCCTTTGTCCCCTAGCCTCCTCTGGCGCCGCTACTGATAAACGAGAAAGATTGACACCGGTAATGGTCCGGTATACGTGAAAGGCAAGAGGAGAGTAGCCTAGTCTACTTCTGCGACTTTGGTTCGGTTCCTGCATGCATGGTCGCTTCTAGTAGTTTTTTGCTAATTATGCTACTATAGCTACAGGTCGTGTAGCTTAAATTAAATCAGTTAATTAGGTCGCGCGTTGGACAAAAGTTTGATTGCTATCGTTTTTATGTGACTGACAACTTACAGTACTGTCATCTCATTGGTCTTAGATATAGGCCTATCTTCGTCAGATAGGCCTATATATTCACAATTCAAAGATCCTATATAAACCGCCGAACCAATTTAGCCTATATCATAGGACCTGTTATAATAATTATAGGACTAGGCTGAAACTTATGTAGATTGAGAATGGGTTGGAATTTAGATGCATTTGAATACAATCCACGACTATTAATTCGCTCACTGTAAAATTCGTCCTATGTAAAATTAGAAGCTGAGATGGGTCTGTAATTAGAACGAAGTCTTTAACACAGGATGAAGAAAGGTACGAACAATGGCGAGCATACAAAGGTCAAAAGCAAAAAGAAAAAGTAGAAGCAGACAAATGATGAGACGAAATGGTCTGCAGCTGTTCAAGACTATAGCCTAATCTAGAAATACAAAGCAAAGCAAACAAACACGAGGAAATGTCAAAACTTATTTATCGGCTCAATAACATTTCAAGTAGAATTATTTATAAATAACCGTGAAAGCAAAGATGAGATGCATAATAGTGAAGCAAATAATAATAATAATAATAATAATAATAATAATAATAATAATAATAATAATAATAATAATAATAATAACAAGGGAAGACGGAAAACGGCCGGACGGCGTGACGCTCATTCCATGGACATGTGGAAAGTGTCTCACTTGGGACGTGACGGTGTCAGACACCTTTGCGGCATCGCATCTTGCAGCAACATCAGCAGGAGCAGGGGAGGCCGCAAACCGAGCAGCCGCTGCCAAAAGGACCAAATACGACGCAATCACCCGGACACATGACTTCGTGGCGGTGGCATTGGAGTGCAGCGGATCCTGGAGTACGGAAGGACTGGACTTTGTCTTAGACCTGGGACGAAGGTTGACCGAGGCGACACAAGACAAACTCGAGACAAGCTACCTCCTTCAAAGAATCTCGATAGCAGTCCAGCGGGGCAACGCCATCTGCTTCTCTTCCACATTGCCTCTGTAACAATACTATATAATCCGACTGTTGTTGTATAATAATAATAATAATAATAATAATAATAATAATAATAATAATAATAATAATAATAATAATAATAATAATAATAATAATAATAATAATAATAGTAATAATAATAATAATAATAATAATAATAATAATAATAATAATAAATAATAATAATTACAGCACATCTCTTTCAGCGTCTTTCAGTTTGCACTCAACGCTTTAACGCTATTTCTTTTCGCTCTACCTTTGCACAATCGACCGGTGACGATGACCGTTAACTCCAGAACAACACTGTTTTTAGTATTTATTGTTTTTAAAGCCTGAGGGATCATAAATACCTCGGGCGCTAAAAAAAAAATAATAATAATAGTTATTATTAATGAAGATAGGCTAGTATGCTGCAGCAGGATCGTAGACTTATATACGCTTATATGCTATATAATTGACATTCACATAAATCGTAGAGTAAAGCACAAACGAGAGTAGTAGACTAACAGCATGTTCTGGCGTAATCTAGGCCATTGTGCAAAGATCAAGATAACTAGATAATTATGTCAAGGTAACTAGGTCAAGGCAACTAGGCGAAGACGACCTAGGTCTAGTACTAGCTTGCAAAATCCGGAATCACCACATGAGATTCTATTTAGTTCAGCTTGAAACGACGTCATCAACGACGTGATCAACGACGTCATCGACGACGTGATCAACGACGTCATCGACGACGTCATCAACGACGACGATGAAGATGGTTCGATTCCATTCATTAATTCATCCAAAAACGTTGTTTCCAACTCAGAAGCCTCCAGTTCAAAAGAGAAGACTCATGAGAGATTTGATAAATTGTAATCGTATTCATGAATTCATATAGCGCCACTTCAGGAGAAACTCCTCAAATGGTCGGCATAGATAAGTAAGAGATGTCGCCTGGTGCAGTGAGACTATAATAGTCTCTAGTCTTAGCCTCTCCATGAGGCATAGTTATAGTAAGCGAGTCCCTATGTTAATGAATAACTGCACTAACCCTATTCCTAACCCTAACCGACCCTCACGATGCCTAACCTGACCCTAACTGACCATCACGATGCCTAACCTGACCCTAACAGACCCTGAAGATGCCTAACCTGACCCTAATCGACCCTCACGATACCTAACCTGACCCTAACAACACACAGGAACCCGCTTACTATAACTAAGCCCATTTTGCCTGTCTCAACGGCTTGGTAGGTGAGTGGTTGTGATGCAGGCCAGCTCCATTCGTGGCTGCACCACTCGTCCATTCCTCGTGAATCGTCTTCTTCTCGAAGCGACGCAGATGATCGACAGACAGCGGCGAAGACTTTCCTTGAGGTTGCTTCTCGTCGTCAAGAAGAAGATGGGATTGAGAAAGCAGACGGTCGTCGGCATGATGAGATGAGCGACACGAAGGAGGATCGCCATGTTCATTGGACCGACACCAACATAGAGGACGATGAGTCGAAGCAAGGTCATCGGAAGCAGCGTCACGAAGCAAGCGCCAGACAGAAAGATGATCGTCTTCGTCGTCGAGATGCGGCGGCGGCCGCGCCGTTGCGTCATCACTCGCTTGCTGTCCCTGCGGCCCTGGCTGTCAGAGGCACCGGTGGTGGTCGAGGTGGCGCCGGCGGTGGTCGAGGCGGCGCCGGCGGTGGTCGATGCGGCGCCGGCGGTGGTCGAGGCGGCGCCGGCGGTGGCCGAGGTGGCGCCGGCGGTGGTCGATGCGGCGCCGGCGGTGGTCGAGGCGGCGCCGGCGGTGGTCGAGGCGGCGCCGGCGGTGGTCGAGGCGGCGCCGGCGGTGGTCGATGCGGCGCCGGCGGTGGTCGGGGCCTGGGTCTCTACTCCTGGAATCTTTCTGGATTCGAGCGCTTTGATCTTGCGCACAACGTATATGACGATGACGATGCCTGGACCGGCGTAGATGATCAGAGTTATGAGAGAGGTTGTCGCTGCTGTCTTTGATTGACAGCTCAGCATCGTTGCATTGAACAACCGTCCATCGTAGGCAGACAGTATTGCCATGACGATAGAGAGAAGGTAGAGACAGGTGAGGGTGCAGACCAGTCTTCGTTTGGTCACACGACGATTGTATTCTAATGGAAAGCAGAGGAAGCAGCATCGCTCGACGGCATAGACGCAGAGGATGTGAGCGGTCAGCGCCAGGTGGCTCGGTGCGAGTGTGCCTAGCGCCTGACAGAGCAGCTGAGGTGGACGTGGTTGATTGGCTGACAACACCCAGATCATGAATGGGTGTCTGACGATGGTATGGAGGATGTTGTTCAAAGCATCCGCTCCAATTATCAGATTCTCCGGTCTCTGTGAGATCCGACATGATGAATCCTTCCAAATGGCAAACAACACGAGTAGATTCAGAACTAAAGAGGCTATCATGGAAGAGTTGATGTACAGCAAGAATAAGACTCGCTCAACTTCGCTATGTACGACCATCTGTACACTGTAGTCTCCTGCTGCTGCTGCTGCTTCCGTTTTAGCCATTGACGTCACTTCCGTCGTCATTTGGAGGCTATCTACGTCAGAGAAGACGGAGATTGTATCGTTGACGTCACAGACGGAGCTGCTACTCTGAACGGCGTCCGCCCCTTCACTTCGAAAGCGTCCATGCTGTCGGCCACTGCTTCAACCTGAAACAATAATTCGAGACAGTCATGTTGCCATGTGAAATTAGCAGGGCTGTACACGAGGGCATACGCGGGTATACAGCGTAGCCTATAGCTAGGCTACTCACCTCCGGAAAATGGCACCGTAGTTTCACGTTGTTCAGTTATTTATTTCGATCGGATAGGCTACTGATCGCAATACGAAAGCATTTTAACGCATTACACTAATATTATTTCACATTATAGGGTATACCTACCTTCTGATCAATTCCTAAATAAAGCAGATAATGTCTCTGAGAATGAAAGAGGCGCTTCTTTCTATCGCGTAATCTACACCGTAGAGACGTGGTTATATCACTGTGCCGAGATCAGGTCATGTATGCCTATAACACCGTTCTCTATATAGTCCTCACTCACTATATCTTGTGGAAGGTGTGGGCCTGTTATAATAGTCTACTCTCTCACTTGTGTCATCTGCTTCCATCGCCTGCAGCCTTTCATCTTCTGCACGCACCGACCAACCCACCGACGCATTTTACACTTTCGAATCAGGCAAAACCATGGGCGTCCGCAGGAATTTTTCTAGGGGGGCGCAAACTTTTAAATAATTGTCTGATGGTCTAAATTTAATGGTTGACAGTTTGAATTTCAATATTACCACGAGAGAATCCTATAGCCTACCTATACGTTAGGCGCCCAAAGAAAGATATATAGTAGTGTGGTTCTTAGCTCCATGTAAAAATATTTTTGTGGGAATTTTAAACGAGGCACCCTTCTAACTTATTCCTTTATGTTAAAAAATATTAACACTGAAAATTTTGAAAGACTTTTTTGAGTTTTAGGGGGTGCTACCGGACATAACATATATCAATGTAAAGACACAGGCGAAGCATGGAATATCGTATATTGTATAAGCTTAATATTACCAGTGTGTGGTTGAACGCACAAATTAAAATAAATTCTGGTGGGCAGTGGACCGTGTTGGAGGTGGACTAGTGGGCTGTGGACTGGTTTGCTATTTGGGTCAAAACACATACAAAAGGGCATAAAAATGTTTTTCCAGTTAATATTTCCATTATTGCATCAGAGCCTTTTTCCGACGATAGGTTTATTTCTTCACATCCAATAGCAGACTCTGCTTTGATTCTCATTATTTGTTTGAAGCTTGTTAGGCTGTAGCCTACTTGTTCATGAGTGCCAGTCCACACTCTGTTATGTAATTCACAACTTTCACTGAGCTCGCAGTGGCCTAACCTAACTTGAAGTTCTCATCGTTTGACCATGACATTGTATCAACGTGTTGTTGGAGAAAACCTGCCGTAATGCTGAAAATCTTGTGTTTTCCGTGACAAAATCTTTCAGTTGCATTGAGCTTTTTTCTCAAGCCAAGTTTTGTCCAGAGTAGTAACTTTTTGGCATTTGGTATAAATGGAATCCCCATAATCTTCTTCTTCTTTAGTTCTCTGCCGTCAGGCAGGTTCATATGTCCAATGATGCCACGCATATCTGCTTTGTGCATATCTCTTTAGCCCTCTGTAACCATCCATTGTCATCATCCATG
>OX243820.1:30386098-30608598 GCA_945859605.1 Lumbricus rubellus | reverse complement strand
CTCAGAGGTTATTCATATGCAAATTAGCTATGTATACCTTGTTTGCCATTCAAGGTCTCTTCCCACTCACCTGTGTCTTTACCACGTCCTATAGGTCGTACAAGTGATCTTTCCACTCACCCGTGTCTGTAGGCCTACCTCAGCCTAGATTCTACAAGTGTTCCTTTGTTTATATATATATATATATAACACATGTAAATAATCATTATACCATAATTATCGTCCCTCCTAATCGGCCAGGGCTGTTTATATTTCAATATCTCAACCTGGTCAGCTATTCATAATTATAATAGTTCCTTGCATGGTAGCATATGGTATCTTGCATTAATATTCATCTCAATAGGTATAAGAGTTGTTTGTTTTATATTCAACAATGTCCAAGCCTTGCAACTATACAGCTTTGCACCCCTACTCCACCAATCAATCCAGTGGTCATTGCAATGAAGGTGCACATATGCCTAGAATAGAACCCTGGAGTTTGTCTTTTGTTCATTTGAAAGGGCCAAATATAAACAGCCTGTGGCTCCTTGTGAGGCGAATCATTTGCAAGAAACGATATATTTATATCATATATTTATATATGCACGAGGTAGCTGATCTGCCTTTGACTCTATGTAGGTTGACATCTGGTTGACATTTGACCTATAACTTCCCTCCCTCCCCATCCCAGCCTGGCACTGGCTATCTATGGCGACGGTTATGCCTGTCAGTGAAGTGATATTGGACCCGACAAGCAAACTTGAATTAGACATTCATTGACTTTATTAGGTTCTGCATAGGCCTACTGCAGACAATGGGCGTCCATTGACCCGCACTTACTAGCATCAACTTTATATACTTCTTCTGCAAGCCTTTGTCCCGATAGCAGAATTGATCACTGCAGTTCGGTACTCGTGGGTGTGCCACTTCAACTTGGACTAATTCGGCACCTTGAACCAGTTCTTCATATGGCTGCTAGCCTCACTGGTCGCATTCCTAAATATGCCTCTGGATCTGCCTAAATGCGGTTCTTCACTGGCTTCCTGTTTCTCAGCGCATGCCATATGCATGGGCGTCCGCAGCGGGGCGCAAGGGGGCGCAAGTGCGCCCCCTGGATTTTTCCATAGTTGCACATAAATTTAGATTATTTGGTTGTGATTGTTACAACGCGATTTTCAATGTGATTATCGATTCGTTCTACAAGTTGAACCTAGGTAGGCTATAGGATTCTCTCGTGGTAATATGGAAATTCAAACTGTCACCCATTAAATTTAGACCATGAGACAATTATTTAAAAGTTTTTGCGCCCCCTAGAAAAATTCCTGTGGACGCCCATGGCCATACGGAGTCCTACCAAGTTGCTGCACTTCTTTGGCGGTGCCTTCTTGGTTGCACTCAGTCATACTTGCCTAATCTTTGTTAGCCTGTCTCTGACTACACAGCCTGTTGAGCTCTTCGCTCTTCGGCAACGAGCTTGCCCTTCTGTCAGACAGTGCCAAGCCTTTCCGACTATTGGTCCCGCCTCTGGAATGACCTCCCATTAGTCTTGTATTTGATGCATAGGCTAAGCGCTCCTGCCTTTTACAAGTCACTCAATTCCTTTTTTAAATCTGTGTCTGGGCTGGGGCACTTTCGAGCAGTTCTGTTGAAGAGCGCCATATAAAACCTGGAAAGGAATTAATTAGTCACGTCTGCAATCGGTTCAGGGAGAGAATTATTATTTCCGTAAACCGAACGCAGACGTGACCGAATAATTATGTGCCATTCAGTATATCTATAATGCTATCCAACAGATAGCAACTTGTTAATCTTGGCCTCGGTGCATTTGCAACTGAATTCCTCGGTTGTCCTGCCATAGAAATATATAGGCGTACGCCGTACGTACATACATACTAACAGACAGACAGACAGACAGACAGACAGACAGACATACATACATACATACATACATACATACATACATACATA
This sequence comes from Lumbricus rubellus, assembly GCA_945859605.1. Classification (NCBI taxonomy): domain Eukaryota; kingdom Metazoa; phylum Annelida; class Clitellata; order Crassiclitellata; family Lumbricidae; genus Lumbricus; species Lumbricus rubellus. Next base: position 30,606,651 of record OX243820.1, on the reverse strand, counting down.
CATACATACATACATACATACATACATACATACATACATACATACATACATACATAGTACATACATACGTAAAAACGATGTATGTATGTATGTATGTATGTATATATGTGTATATATATGTATGTATGTATGTATGTATATATGTATGTATGCATGTATGTATGTATGTATGTATGTATATATTTATGGACTTGCGGTCTATATAGGAGGGAAATGTCCTAGGTCGGAGGGGGAACGTCCGGAGAGGAGGTAAATGTCCTGGGGAATATGTCCGGGGCAATATTATGTCAGTGAAGAAATGTCCTACATTCCTGTTCTAGGCATATGTGCACCTTCATTGCAATGACCACTGGATTGATTGGTGGAGTAGGGGTGCAAAGCTGTATAGTTGCAAGGCTTGGACATTGTTGAATATAAAACAAACAACTCTTATACCTATTGAGATGAATATTAATGCAAGATACCATAATTTATGCTACCATGCAAGGAACTATTATAATTATGTATAGCTGACCAGTTTGAGATACTGAAATATAAACAGCCCTGGCCGATTAGGAGGGACGATAATTATGGTATAATGATTATTTACATGTGTTATATATATATATATATATATATATATATATATATATAAACAAAGGAACACTTGTAGAATCTAGGCTGAGGTAGGCCTACAGACACGGGTGAGTGGAAAGATCACTTGTACGACCTATAGGACGTGGTAAAGACACAGGTGAGTGGGAAGAGACCTTGAATGGCAAACAAGGTATACATAGCTAATTTGCATATGAATAACCTCTGAGGAACCGGGCAGCTCAGCATGTTTAGCGAGTGAAATGATCTTGGGCACCTGCCTCCTTGGCAAACTTGAAGCATAGGCTGATTGACAAGCACATCTCTACATAGACACGCCTAGTCACGTGACTGGTTTCTCCATAAACCGCCGGACCGAGTTTGGCCTTTAAGTTGAAAGGCTTAGCAATTGCAACCACAGACAACATGCATTTAATATATGTCTATGATTGAAATGCAACACTATATTTGTGATCTTTTGTTCCGAAAAAAATTCGCTGCGAATCTGCGTTGTATGTCGGCGGAAGTCGATCAAATGTTGTTGTGGTCGTTTTAAGTCGAATATTTCTGTTTAGATTCATTATCATTTGTCTTTTTAGATTCTAAACGCTTGGCATTATGTCGCTTACTTTTTTACCTAACAGTCAGAGAGGGAAGGTTCCTCCAAATCAGATGACTATTCAGAAGGTGAACCAAAACATATTCGCGGTGCTCTAGTTATTGTTTCACTAGGTGGCATGTCCAGTACATGGGGTTATTCTTTACACTCAGGGCCCCAAATGGCTGGAAGCTCGTGTAGTATTCGTGATTTTTAAACATAAATTGTTTTGGCTTTGTTGACAGTTGTTTTATATTTAATGCCTTACAAGATTATCTATCGTGTTAGCGTTAGTAATTTATTATTAATTATTATTAATTTACATAAGAATTCGTTTGATTAATCCAACTTCTTTTTGAGCAACAATTATTTGGTTTTCAGCCCAACATTTGTTGAAATTAATTATTATTTTTCACCACCCGAGCTCCACTTTAAGCAAAAACCTTTTCATCAATCCACTTTTATTTAAGGTGTTTTTTCGTCAATCCGACTTCTGTTTAGCGAGAATTCTTTTCATCAATCCCAGTTGTATTGAACCAACGCTAAAGGTCATGCTATGTATTTCTGTTTAAAACATTTATGATAAGCTGTAACTTAATATGCAAAACACTGTCATTGGAATCGCTGTCAGATATGCATCTCTGCATGCAAAGCCCAAATGTCGTCCTTTTTGAGTACCTCATGAATGTGAAATTAAACGTTTTCTATGACATATTTTGACTGGGGATGAACTTATACATATTCTGAGATTCTGATGTTAGGCGTAAAGAAAAAAATGTTTTGTTTCCGGTAACCCGACCGACCCATTTTTACGGCCGCGACCCAAATATTTTTGTAAAAAAATTTTATTAAAAAAAATTTTTTTTTTAACAAAAATTTTTTTAAAGAATTTTTTAAAATTTTTTTTAAATTTAAAAAACAAAAAACCATTTGTATTGACATAACAGAAAAGACGTCAACAAAATGAAATTAATTGGACTGTTTCTAAAGCAGTTTTAGGTCCAGACAGTCGGGAAATAGGCAGTTTATACTCGCTTAGAACACGTACTTTGTTGCAGCGTGCAAAAAGACTAGTGGGGTATACTTTTTCGGATAGTCACTGCATAAAAATATTTTACCAAAATAAAAATATTTTCCGACCTACCTACCCAATTTTTTTTAGCTCTGTTACCGGAAACACAACATTTATTTTTTTAGGCCTTATGTAGTACTTTGATTAAGATATGTCATAGTTGAGCGACTACATTATTGGACATGGGTGGGACACTTTTGTTACAGTTGAAAATGACTTGATATCTTACTGACTGTAATGATTTCTAGCAGACCTACTTTAATTATTAAACATGAGACTTCAGTCAATAGTCATTAGAGTGACACTTAGTCAGTTGCTCTCTGAGCTCAGTTGAAATCCAATATATGTGTCAGTGAAACTTTGAAATAGGTTTGCACTAGTTGTGAATTTGGTAACTTTTCGTCATTTAATTTATGCATGTTTCCTTTTTTTGAATCAATATATCTTTGTGTGGTTTTCAGATGCTGGACGAGAACAATCAGTTCATTCAAGCTATCGTCGACTTTCAGAGTAAAGGAAAAGCTCATGAAGTTCTACAGTGAGTTTAAAATTTTAACGATTTTGCTGAACGATTGATCAGTTTCACAATGGAAAGATTAGATTCAAACTAAACCAAATTTCATAAAACTGTAACATATATTCTTTTGGAAAGAGGATTATTTTGCTGTTTTAAGTAACAAGTCAGAGAGGAAAGGTGCCTTCATGAGATAGCTATGAGTATGAATTGTGTGCAGCTTATTTTCCCATCTTTGACATATGAGTGCTGATGGCAAATCTTCCTTGGTCCTCATTTTCATTGTCTACCTTTCATGGGCGCCTCCACATAGGGGCAAGATGGCACACTTGTCCCTCTTTCTAAATACTTTAACTTGACCATTGTGTTTTTGCCCCTCCTAAAGAAATATCTGGGTACCTGCCGTCCTTGCTGCCTTTCTCGACAGGCTTGCACGTCCTATGACACCATTCATCGCATAGTCCGGCTCTATCCTTCAAATTTCTATTAACAGCATTAAACCCTTTCCAGCCGGAATTGTTTTGATACCTATCCTGTTAATCGGCTCATGGGCGACCCGATCCGGCGGGAAAGGGTTAACATAAGTTTTCCTTATTTATTTATTTATTTATTTATTTATTGCCAAAGAAACAAAAAGAACATGAGCACAAGTACATGTAGTGGATACAGAACAGTCTGCTTACCCACCATTCTTCTCTCAGTTATGTTTATCAACTGTGGGTGCCACAGCTAAGCAGCATCCTCTGCAAGTTTGCCTCCTTTTTCAAATCACCAGTACATTCCTTTTCCACCACACTTATGCATTCCTTGTCCACTATTGACTGAAAACATGACACCATGTTGTATTCATACTATTGTTGCTAAGCAAGTTGCTGAAGTAGTCAAAAATCAAATCAACAATTAGCAATTGAATATTCCTATGTTTGCTTTCAACGACTAATTCCACGATACACAATGTTCTTTGCTCTAGCCTTGATTTCATTGCGATAAAACGTCTTTTTGATGAGTAACACCTACAAATGGTCTCCTACATAACCATACAAAGCAGAAATGTAGCACAGCGGTGAAATCTGTGAATGAGTTTGTTTTTTATGTTTCGTGCAGCTATCAACAAATGCTTCACCGAAATCTCGTTTATCTCGCAACCATTGCCGACAGCAGTCAGAACATGCAGAACCTCTTACCGGTTTGTTTTTTCAAACTTTAAATTTTTTAACTGTCAACTAATTTGGAGTTTTTCATAAATTGAGATTGTTAGCGGATTGATGCATATAATTATGTGAAATGTTAAACTTGGTTGTAATATTTTCCAACTTATTTGAAATCAATTTAGTTGCTATAATGAATAAAGGCCCGTTGCCTTTTCTTGGCTGGGTTTTCTTAATCAACGTCTGAGGCAAGTTGAAAGTTCTTCAGGAATCACGAAGAGAACTAAAATTAGATCGGATTAAATTCTTTTGTCTTGTATTTTTATAATATCTAGAATCATTTTAAATGGTATTATTATTATTTTTGCAATGAAGAGATCATTTATTTGTGATCGTCGTTTGTGAGTTCGTTTGTATATGTGTTGATTTGCTTTTGTTTTAGGCTCCGAATCAGTCGCTTCCGTCGCATATGGTTGGAAATGCAATGGCTGGAAGTCCTCCAATGACAGGCCCGATGCCTGGAGGTCAAATGCCTGGAGGTCAGATGCCTGGAGGTCAAATGCCAGGAGGCCAGATGCCTGGAGGTCAGATGCCAACTGGGCAGATGCCTCCTGGGCATATGCCACCTGGACAGATGCCTCCTGGGCATATGCCACCTGGACAGATGCCACCCGGGCATATGCCACCTGGACAAATGCCCAGTGGGCAGATGCCCGTGGGACAGTCACAAGGAAACCAAGCATCTGGCGCCCCTGGCATGGCCGGTCAGATGACCGGGGGTTCCGGAATGGGAAACCAGATTCCTGGCAGCCAGGGCTTGGGTGGCATGATGGCTGGTAGCCAGGGCATGGTTAGCCAGATGTCAGGGGCACCTGGGGTGGCAAATCAGATGCCAGGTGGGCATGGAATGGGTCAGTCAATGTCGGGTTCATCAGGAATCGTCGCCCATATGGGTGGAGTTCAGGGGAACATGGGTGGTGGTCAGATGGCTGGAGGGCCGGGTTCAATGGGTAGTCAAATGCCTGCCGGTGTTGGCTCCATGGGTAGTCAGATGGCTGGGGGCCCTGGTTCCATGAGCAGTCAAATGGCTGGAGGGCCTGGCTCCATGGGCAGTCAAATGCCTGGGGGGCCTGGTTCCATGGGCAGTCAGATGGCTGGTGGTCCTGGTTCCATGGGCAGTCAGATGGCTGGTGGTCCTGGTTCCATGGGCAGTCAGATGGCTGGGGGTCCTGGTTCCATGGGCAGTCAAATGGCTGGGGGTCCTGGTTCCATGGGCAGTCAAATGACTGGGGGTCCTGGTTCCATGGGCAGTCAAATGGGTGGTGGTCCTGGTTCCATGGGCAGTCAAATGCCTGCAGGCGGTGTTACTATGGGCAGTCAAATGACTGGTGGCCCTGGCTCTATGGGTGGTCAAATGGTTGGAGGCGCCAGTCAGATGGTAGCAGCATCAGGTGCTGGTTCTATGAGTGGTCAGATGTCAGGCGGACCTCCTGGTTCCATGGGTAGCCAGATGGGTGGAGGAGGAGGAGGAGGTGGTGGTTCGATGGGTGGGGGTCCGGTGTCTGGTGGGGCACCTGGATCAATAGCCAATCAGATGATCAGCAGCAGCAGTTCAACGGTCGGAAGCCAGATGATGCCCGGGTCAACAAACAGCAGCCAGGCATCAATGGCCCAGGGCCAGGGAATGACGAACCAGATCGGGTCAGCGACAGGGCCAACAATGACCAGTCAGATGGTCATAGGAGGCGGCGGCCCAGGTATGGGCGGCGGCCAGTTAGGAGCGGGTGGAGGAACGACGTCTAGTTCCGGAATGGGAGGGCATATGTCGAGCATGGCATCCGGGCAGATACAGGGGGGACACGGAATGGGAGGGCAGATGGGCGCGAGCAGTCAGGCGGGCGGGCAGACTCCACGGATGGGAGGCCAGTTCAGCAGCGGGATGGCGCCCGGCGGCCAGATGAATCCGCAGATAAGTTCCGCTCCGATGAATCCGGCGCAGATGAACGCCTCTCAGATGAATCCCGCGATGTCCGGCCAGATGTCCTCCGGTCAGGGGAACCTCGGTGGTCCGAGGATGGCGACGCCGTCCAGCGGAACGTCGCAGGCGATGAGCGTACAGATGAGTCAAGGTTGGTTGAACGTCTTTTATATTCATTCAACTGTGAACGTTAGTGTTTCCATAGGATGTTGTGGACACGGTCTTTGGTTGGGATGGTAGTCTTGAATTTTTATGTCATGTTGTCAAGGGAAACTTCTCAAGTCCTTGTGTCATTTGATTCTAGTCTAATCTTGTTGGTTTATCCAGTCATCTATCTATTAAGTTGCTTCTATTGTTTAATCGAAAACTTGCTTCTATTGTTTAATCCAATCTATTGAATTTCTTCTTTTATTTTATCTGATCTATTTACTTCCTTCTATTCAGTATGTTTATGTTTTTGCTTCAGCTTAGAGTGTAAACCAGTAGGTGTTAAAACGTATTAATGCGTTAGAATAATTAAAAATCATATAACGAATTTAAATATGAAAATTAAATTGCAGATTTATTGTTGCTTTGACTTTTAGCGATGTCGGCAAGTAACATGCTCAGTGCTCAACAACAACAACAGCAGCAACATCCACAGCAACAACAGTACAACTACAACATGTCCGGACCGCCGTCAATGGGAGGGCAGGGAATGTATCAGTGGAGTGGACAGGGCGGTGAGTGCAGAGTGCACTTCTTAGCTCTGTCTTGCTGGTGGCATATGCCACTGAAGTTTTGTGTCTTTGCGTTTGGCAGTCTTGCGTAAAACTTCTCCCCGGCATTTTTAAGCTGATTTCAATGTGATTTAGCTTTTCTTTTGATGATTGCTTTTGGCAACAAATGCTTTTGCGTGATGCTGACTTTTAGCAACAGTCTTGTTCCAGTTCATTGTCTTGAGCTTGTACTGTTTCTGTCAGTCTCGTATTGTGTTTGTGATAAGTTAAACACCAAGTGCTCAGCACAGTGGAAGCAGTTTTCTAACGCCTTTTCTTATATTTTGTGACAAACCAAGAGCACAAAGTCATGTTGACTATTTTGCGATGAAGAAGAATTTTTTGCTGTACTGCATATATATAGCAAATTTTAGTCTGACCAATGTTTGCATGTTTTGGTGACCCTCCCAAGCGGGATGTCCATCCCTTTAGGGCCCCCTTTGTAGCCAATGCATGGTTATTTTCTACTTTTGCTGTCATCTTGTTTTCTGGTTGCAATAAAGTGAATTGAATTGAATTGAAAAATTGAATTACATATCTGTGAAATCTAGGGCCAATGATGGGCCAGGGCAATCTGAATCAGGGCTACGGTATACCACCTCAAGGCTCGCAACAATCACACCAGGTGATGTTCTCAAGTCAACAGCAACAGCAGCAGCAGGCTATGTTGTCACAACAGCAACAGCAACAACCGATGATGTCACAGATGACGTCACAGCAGGCGCTGTCGCAGCAAATGTCACAGCAGCAGCAGACGATGATGTCACAGCAGCCAACGATGTCACAGTCGCAGCCGATGATGTCACATCAGTCGATGATGCCATCGCAGCAGCAGATGATGATGTCATCGCAGCAGAGCGGTGGCGGGCAGTCGAACACGGCCGTCGGAGGGAGCGGCATGACGGTCAACCAGGGAGGAGGTCAGATGATGGGTCAACGACAGATGCTGCCACCTAGCGCCATGGCCAGAAGATCGCCTAACCAACCAGGTTTTTGTTTACGTCTTTCTGTATCTACGATGTTATAGATGGGCATTTTTGGTGCACTGATGGTGCACTTCTACAAGACAGCGCCGAGCCTTTTCTACTGTGGATCCCTCTATCTGGAATGGCCTCTCACTAAACTTGCAACTTATGCCTAGACTAAATTAACTTTTTTTATAAGTTGCTCAAAACCTATTATTTTAGCTGTGGCTGGACTGGGAGCGCCTCTGAGTAGCTTTCCTGAAGAAGCGCTATATAAATTCACGAAATGAATGAATGAATGAAACAAGATGATTTTTGTGAGAGTCATCGTTTGGTTTGGTTTTACCTGTTTCTATAATATACATTTTATTTTATTGTATTGTATCTATAAATTTATAAAGAGCCTCTCAGAGTGCACACCGATAAAAGGCGATCCCAGTGCGAAAGACCCAGAGAAAAAAATGTAGTTTTGAGATGGAGAAAAGATGGAGAAAATATGTGCATTGAGTACCAGTTAATAACGAAGAACATGTGAATGGAGAGAGCTGATTCCAAAGTGCAGGACCAATGAATGCAGAAGTTTGAGTTTTGGACAGACCAGTTCTTGCTCGTGAAACAAGGAGATCATGTCTGTCACGTGGAGTATAGTAGACAAAGAAAGACGATGCTGAAGCTGAAGGAAATATGCAGATACATTAATTATATACATTTTGAACGCTTCTGAAAGGCTCTTGCTGCAAGAAGCGCTTTATAACTGGGCAAATACAATATATTAGACATGTTAAATTACAACAATGATGAGAAATAATTGTCCGACAAATATCCGCAAAAGACTGCTCTACTTTTCAGCGAAGATGAACGTTATCATCCTTATCCTGAAATCTGTGGCCGTGAAATTCTTAACCGCTTTCTAAATTATCGTTTATATGAGCTGAGAATTTTTTGTGCATCTGAACTAACGGCACATCCATTTCCTTGTGTGTTAGTTCCGCCATACGGAAGCCAACCGAATTACAGTCAAGGCCAATACGGAGTAGGAGGAGGAGGCGGCCAGTCCTATCCGGGATCCGGACCTGGATATCCGTCGGCCAATCAGCCACAGCAGCCGAATTACCCGAACCAGTACGGCGCCTATCAGCAAAGTCCACAGGACCAGTACGGCGCTTACTCTGCGCAACGGCAAATGGGTGGCCAGGTGCCCGGGGGTGGACAGATGGCGGGGGGCCCGATGCCGGGTGGCGGGGCCATGGGTGCCCAGATGCCCGGCTGCGGCCCGATGGGAGGCCTGCAGATGTCGGCCGGCAACGTGCCATCTGGGGCGGGTCAGATGGGCGGCCCTGGACTGATGGGTGGACAGATGGCTGGAGGCCAACAAATGGGTGGTGGGCAGATGATGCCTGGAGGTGGGGCGGGAGCCGGAACGGGCGGTGGAACGGCGGCTAGTATGGGGTCACAACTTCCGGGTGTCAGTGGGGGCAGCAGCATGAATCCCTCGATGGGCGGCCAGGGGAGCAGCGGTCAGATGCGAGCTGCGCCGATGGCGGGCATGAGCAATCAGATGCAGGGAGGGGGTGGCCAGTCGGGCCAGGGCAGTTACTCCGCCTACAATCAAAATCAGTTCTAGGGAGCTTGGGAGGACTGCGCAGGGTGACCGTTGACCCACGTTTTCCCCCGTGACGGTTGTGCCGTGACGTTGTCGTGTACTGATGTCGTCGTCGTCTGACCAAAGCATATCATTCATCGTCATGTGACCAGAATCCGGCGTTAATTGTGTTCAGACTAAATTTCTGCGAGAGATTAGAAGGTTGCCAATGGATTCTGTCGTCGATGAAATGAGCAGACGTAGATTATTTGCGGTGGGATGAGATTACATCTGATGACGATGGTATGTCTTGCGTTGCAGTGGAAACAGTTTTGTGGAAGTGTTTCAAATTCGTTGCAACAGTTGGATAATATTGATTTTTGTTGCCTTCCGGTAGCAAGCTCGAGACCAAGATTTTGTGCAATCGTAGAAGCCACTCTAAGAATCTGCGCCACTATTGTAATCTCTCACGTATTATGGCAACGTGCTGTCTTACTGAAGGAATATAAGAAATGTCGTACATTTGAAGAAAGGCAGAAGTGGAGAAACTGTTTTCTTTAAATAGGATTTTTCTCTCAGGCGCAGTTTACATCAAAATTTGCTGTGAGAGTTCATTTAGCTGTAATTGATTTGTAATGTAATATATGTATTTTTTATAGCACTGATATGATGTTAATGTCTGTGGCAGATTGGTTTTTGGAGATTTATTGGTTGACCAGTGCAGATTTCAAGTTTTCAAGTGATACTGATGGACCACGTGGGTGTATTTATGGGTTTCTGGGTTCAAACCACCCAAAGTAGGCAATTTTCCGAATTTTATAAACTGATTTTGTGTATTTTGCCACCATGTCCAATTGTCCATTGGACCCCACCTCCCACAAAAAGAACCCCCAAAATGTTTTCTGGACATGCTTCCTGCTGATGGTTCTGCTGACATCTCAACTTGCATGAGGATCAAACTGGATACAGCAACAGAATGTTTCTTATTGATGTCGATCATCCTGTGGAAAGATTCTTGGCGCTAAAGTGAGGCACGGTGGCCGATTGGTTAGAGCGGTCGGCCAGTAACACAGAGAATGTGGGTTCGATCCTCATCCGAGGCGGTTACTGCGCAGGAACCTTGAGCAAGTCCTTCATGCACAATTGCAGCTGCGCTGTTGAAGTTTGGGCACTTTTGAGCATGGTAAGAATCAAGGCCGTAGCCAGGATTTGATTTCGAGGGTGTTTCTTTGGTGGAGAATTTCTGACGACCTTTTTTTAGTCTTCAAATTTTCTGACGACCTTTTTTAGTCATCGGAAACAGCTTTTAAAACCATTTCACGTCTAACTTCATGTTTCTTTTCACTATGTGCTAGTGAATGCATTCTATTATTTTTTTTTACATTTTTTTCGGGGGTGTTTTCATGGTTTTTTTCATGGTTTTTACATCATGTGTTAGTAAATGCATTATATTATTTTTTCCATTTCGGGGGGTGTTCAGACACCCAAAACACCCCCCTAGCTACGGCCTTGGTAAGAATGGTGATTATAAAATTGCAGAGCTGTATTGTATTGTGTAAAGTCCAGATTCATTCAAAACCAGAGTGAAAATTGTCTGGCTGGCCCAGTTAAGTTACTAAAATTCTCATTGTGCTCAAACGAAATATGTAAACAACTTGCGAGTCTACTCCAATAGTACTTTTCTGACTACTTCGTGTTTCAGGTGTGTAGTAGTCTAGTGGCTAGGATACATCACTGTTAATCCATATGTTAGGGTTCACACCTCTGCGTAGCAGAAAGAATCTGCCACTCATACATCCTGTAGAGACTTGGCAGACGTGCCCAGATTGTGCAGTGTTTGTACGAAGTTTAGGCAGCGAATTTATGTATGTTTGTTTGTATCTGGATTATCATAAAACACATTTGTGCATCCCTCTACAGTTAGATGACCTTGTATGTCATATTGAACAAGAAGGAATCGCATGACTATTTGATTACCATCCACGTTTCTTAACCTGTGGCCATCTCGTGGCGTTAGCGTAAGGCAGGCACTGTTTTCTGTACTCTTATGTTTGTATGATATGATGTTTATTGTGTGCTGAGCATTCATAGAAGTCGCTTCAGCGCTGAGTTCGTAATGTTAAAATGTGTTTTCGTTTAATATTGTGTTAGCTGGAGCTAGAATGATTTCGTCTAAGTTGTTATTGTTGTAGTACACAGAATGTATTTTTAAAAACTTGAGCAGGGCCGGATTCAAGACCCTCCATTTAGGGCCCCAACCAGTGGCAATTTTATTTCTGTGTTCCTTTGCTGTTTGTGCTATCTGAATAGGGAATAGATTCCAGCAGTGATTAGATCTGAGCTTTTGGCTTCTAAATAATCGTAAAGTTCAAATGTGACAAATAACAAGAAATAACTGATATTAAGCCTTTTGTGACTTTTTCTAGTACATTTGCTCAGCCATTGTAGCTCTACGACTAGTCATTTTAAACATTGCCTTTAGAAAAGACCCCAAAAAATCTGATGCACAAAAGGCCCCACCATTAATTTTTTCTGTGAGCATTTTCCCACACCACCCTGAATCCGGCCCTGAAACTTAGAGCGTCCAGTCTGTTTTTTTCACCAGTGTGAATCTTTTGTCGCTATTATTCTGTGTTGCCGTCTTGTTGTATACAATAGGTTTGCTTACGAATCAACACAACTCAAGTCTAAATGACAGATGAACATACAAGGGCTGGACGTCTTTAGACTGACGTTTTAGCTGTCTATTGCTCTTTACCGAGTTTTGAAGATCTGCTATTTGTGTGCGGAATGACAGTAATTGAAAAATTCTGTGTTTATGTAAGTTGATATAAAATTATATGTTTGTAGAACCTTTTCGATTCTTGTGTGCCCATCTGGAATGGCCTTCAACTAGACCTGTGCTCATGCACTGCCTCGGACAAACTCACATGCTTCATATAAGACCCTCAAATCAAATGTTTTACCTGTGGCTGGGTTTAAGGAGTCCTTCTGAGTTGATTTCTGAAAGAGGCGCTTTATAAATGCGTAGAGTGAATGAAGTTACTATTCAAATCCTCCTCAAGAAACTAAAGTTTAATGAGCTTTTAGCCCTCACCAACTTGGCTATGATGAGTACACTAAGCGTGGTCGCTGGTCAGTCAGTGAAAAGATCAGATGGCGAGAGAGAGGGACTCTGACGGAGTACAAATAAGTCACTCGCTGAGAAAATGATATTCTTCACACCAAAATGATGTTTTTCACCCCCAATAGTTGGCTTGTTGGCTAGGTAAAAGGCAGTATGCCTAGACACTATGAGAATTGTGAAGGAGTAACGGGGGTGGTCAGATGTTGATGTACATGGAGTTGGGCATGCAATGAAGACTTCACTATGTGGGGCGGTCATAAGAAAGACTAGGTATTGAAGCCCCCCCCACCTCCGTGGCAATTCTCACCCCGAATAGGGCACAGCAAAGATCAGAAATGTTCCTAAAGGCGGTATGCGAGCTAATTTGGCGGTGAAAGTGCTGCTAGTCCTCGAAAGGGTGGGAGACGTGAAAAGGGGCTCAATCTAATTTCATAATTCTGTACTAACTCGATCGTTTCACAAAAATTAAGGTATTTTATTTAGTGACTTATTCAAAATGGATGTTTGTTACACTGATTGTATTTTAAGAAAGAAGATGGCGACAGAAACAGGTGGCGAAGAAATATCTGTGCGGCTGCGCCCCCCCCCCCCCACCCTCCTTTGGGAGAGAGATTAATTCAGCATGAGGTAGAGAGAGAGAGGAGTAAATATTTTGTCGATACAGAACGATTACCGCACGTCTAAAATAAATCTCCGTGTTTCGCCCTTTCGTGAACGTTGTAATCATGCGAAGAAAATAATGTCGAAACGGAAGAAGCAAACATGGTTTATTTGGCCAATGTTAGACCCGGTTAGTGCATATGGGACGTGGGGGAAAAATGCACGACCCTACCGCTGACCCATTCTCAAAACGGAATGCTCTAAGGGAACGCAGACGAAGCTCCATTGTGGTCTGAGAACAACTCCCAGAGAGACTGGACGAAGAGGCAGAAGCAATCCTGCCGCTTTGTAGAACGGCGGAGGGCGTTAAATTCATTGGCCGGCCACTTTTGCTCCCTCTACGCCGGGCGTAAACTAGACGCTGTGGACAGAGGGTGGACTTCTATTAATAGCAACGCTGGGGTGAGTTGAGTTGAGTATCCATAGGACGGGTTGCGTAGACCCCAAGTCTCAAGGTGGACAAGTCCACTAGTGCAGAGCGTGGCAGAGGCAGTGACGCCAACAGCGGGGGTGAATTATAAGCCGCGGGTGGGACGGGGGGTAGGGTGACCAATAGAGGCCGGGCATGGAAAATCCATAGTGTCCACAGCGTAGATCTACGGCGGGCGGAGGCTGGACAATCCGCAGAGGGTGGCCAACGTGCCGCAGCATGTCGAAGGGAGGGAAGGAGGGTGGCTGATGGACCGAGCGGCGGCCGATAATTCCACATAATAAATATTGCACGATCGAGCGCTGCATTGCGCACGCGCGGCGCGCAGAGGGAGTGAGCCAACTGCTTGGAGCGAGCGCTGCAAGCTGTGGCTTAGCTGCAGCGGCGCAGCCTCCTGCATCTTTGCTGTGTAGCAGCCGGGTCCTGCAGCAGCAGCAGCACTGGCAAAGCTGCTGCTGCTGCTGCTGCTGCTGCATAGACGTCTGCAGCTGATGCGCATTGTCGGCTTCGGCGGCGGTGGTATATATTCGGACAACTGCATCAACGGCGTACATTATCATTTCTGCATCATTATTTCAGCGGATGGATGGATAGCTGCTGCATTGCGCGCGTCTGCAGGCCAACATAATAATATCTGCGTCTTCTGCTGCTCCTGCTTATTCTTCTTCTTCTCGTGGGCGCCTGTGATCACCACCGCGTCTACTGCCCTCGCCTTTAGTCCGTCGTTGTCGACCGTATGCCCGTCCAGCAGAGCTGCTGCTGGTGCCGACGCCACTGCTGCTGACGTCTTCGGCAAAGGCAGTGGTGCGACTCGGAATTAAGCAAGGTGGAGAGAAAGAGAGAGTGAGTGAGAAGCTGTGTGTATTATAGGCAGGACGACGAAATAATTATTAGGTCCAGTATAAATTATATCGTCGACGACAACGCAAGCAGCATCAGCTCAAGAGCAACTCACTGATGCAGACGCGAAGGGCTGTGACGTCACTGCAGCGTCATCGGACATTAGCAGACGTACTGACGTAGGCAGGCAGACGTACGTTTAACGACCGGCTGAGGCGTACGTACATAGAGAGAGCGGGAAAGAACGTCTGTGCGAGGTGCATAAAGAACAGCAGGCGTACATTATTATAGCCAGGAAGAGGAGACGTGCAACTAGCCTATAGACTTCTGGCCAGCGTTCGTGTACATTGATTTCGTGTACACATCTTTGGTAGCAGATGCGTGAAGACGAAGACGACGACTTGCATTGATACATAAAAGGCAGACATAATTTCTGTGCGTGTTCGTCGAGAGTAATTGCACAAGCACAGACAGACAGACAGACAGACATAGACGAATGTACGCATATTATAGGCTATGTATTGAATGTGCATAATATTATAAGTGTGTAGCCTATATTTTCTGCGCGAGTTGGCCAAGTAGTCGACAGCTGGTTTTGTGTTACCAGCCGCAGTTTGGATTGTTAGTTCGTCATCGGCGTTGAAAGAAGAAGAGGAAGAGGAGGAGGAGGAGGAAGAGAAGAAGAACAAGGCGAGAATCATCATGTTGATAACTTGATAGTGTGGGGTAGGATCATCATCATCAAGCGGAGCTTGTTCATCGTACGGCTGTTCTAGGGATCCCGAGAGGTGTAACACTGGACTGATCGGCGGCTGGGTTTATTAGCCCCCCCCCCCCCCGTTGAATCGGCGAATTCAGACGAAGAAGAAGAAAGTGTGAGATCAGACTCAGCGGAGAGGGAGGCTGCTGGACCAAGACCAACACCACCAGCATCATCTCTTCCAGCAGCATCAGCATCATCTCTTCCAGCAGCAGCAGCAGTTGTTGGGCAAGGATGGGGTGTTCTATGAGCGCTGAGGATCGGCAGGCGCTGGAGAGGACGAAGGCGATCGAGAAAGCGCTGAAGGAGGATGGCATGGCTGCGGCCAAGGATATCAAACTGCTGCTACTTGGTCAGTCTTTTACACTAACCATTCATTCATTCATTCATTCATTCATTCATTCATTCATTCATTCATTCATTCATTCATTCTATACTCAATTTCCACGTGTGTTTGTGTGTGTGTGTGTTTGTGTGGGTGGGTGCATATGTCTGTCTCCGTCTCTCTTTTTGTCTGTGTGTCTCTGTGTCTCTCTGTTCTCCGTCTGTCTGTCTATTTAAATATGTCTGTGTCTGTCTGTTTGTCTGCCTATTTCGGTGTCTCTTTGTAGGTATCTGTCTCTATCTGTTTGTCTCTCTGGCTCTGACATGTTTGTTCTGTAGCAGACAGACGAGCATACAATGACACAAACAGCCACTCAAGTGTGTGTGTTTGCTTATGTCTGTCTGTCTGTCTGTCTGTCTGTCTGTCTCTATATATCTATCTGTCTCTCTTTTTCTGTCACTTTCGATGTCTAGCATAGAAGGACACAATCAGACACTCATACTTCCAGCTGATGAGCAGACTTGGACATGCAGACACATACTGACAAAAACATGCATACACAGACAGACACACAGAGACATACAGAGATCCACAAAGACAGACATAAACACAGGTACAGAGGCGTACAGAGATCTACAAAGCTGCATTATTTGGGTCTTTTGTTTTTATGAGTTTATGATTTTCACTGTTTTTCGTTCGTCATTTATTCCATTAAACTGAAGAGGATATTATGATGGAAAGAAATGGATTGGAAAAAGAAAAGACCAAAGAAATGGAAGAGGTGGATGGAGGAGGAGGACGAGGAGAAGGAGGAGCAGAAGGAGGAGGAGGAGCAGAAGGAAGAGGAGGAGGAGCAGAAGGAGAAGGAGGAGGAGAATGAGGAGGAGGAGAATGAGGAGGAGAGAGAGGAGAGGAGCAGGAGGAGGAGGAGAAGGAGAAGCAAGAGGAGAAGGAGGAGGAGTAGGTCGAGACGGAGGAGGAACAGAAGGAGA
The DNA here is from genome assembly GCA_945859605.1 of Lumbricus rubellus. Lineage (NCBI taxonomy): Eukaryota > Metazoa > Annelida > Clitellata > Crassiclitellata > Lumbricidae > Lumbricus > Lumbricus rubellus. Next base: position 30,590,329 of record OX243820.1, on the reverse strand, counting down.
AGGAGCAGGAGAAGAAGGAGGAGGTTGAGGAGCAGGAGAAGGAGGAGCAGAAGGAGGAGAAGAAGGAGGTGATGAAGGAGGAGCAGGTGGAGAAGTAGGAGGAAGAAAAGGAGAAGGAGAAGGAGGAGGAGGAGAAGGAGGAGCAGCAGGAGGAGAAGGAGGAGGAGGAAGAGGGGAGGAGGACGGTTGTAGATTGAAAATAATATGGGGGTCCTACAGACCGTGATTCTGTTCCTAAACAAAAGCTCTTCTTATAATAAAAGGCTCCTCGTATTATGTTACTTGTTATTAGCAAAGTCGTCTGTGCGTTTTCGACGTACACGCCTTTGTAATCAATCTGTGGGAAATATTATCTAATAATAATATGGCACATGACTTTGGAGAAATGAGCTGAAGGGGATTTCCATATGATTCACAGCTCTTGCGTTTTGATGTGTTTTGAGATCGAGTCCATAAATTGAGATTGAGGCTTTCTAATCTTATCTAATCAACTAATTTAAACTGATCTAATGTAATCCAATCAACTAATCTAAACTAATCTAATGTAATCTAGACAAATAATCAGTGGCGGCACCAGGATTTCAGTTTGGGGGGGGGGGCTGAATTGCAGAGAAAATTAAAATTTTCATCCGCCAAAATTTCTGACGACCTTTTTTTAATCATCGGGTCAAAATCTCATGAACATTTTCCATTTTCATCCACCAAAATTTCTGACGACCTTTTTTTGAGTCATTTGATCGAAATCTCATGGATATTGTCAATTTTTAAGGGGGGGGGGCTAAACGTCGAAATATTTCATTTTGCATGTAAAAAAAGATAGTATTATTTGGGGGGCTTAACCCCCCCTAGTTCTCTTGGAGCCGCTACTGCAAATAATTTTATTGTGATGATGTGATAATGCGAAAGACTTCAATCACAGTGGATTGAACCATGTAGCAGATGATTCTTTTCCACATGCACATAATAATATGGTTGCAAAAATTGTTGCATGTATGAGATCTTTACTGTTGTTGCTGTTGTTTACTGTTGTTTAACAACACTGTGTCTGTCTGTGTCATATCTAGTAGGCCTATGATTAGTGTTGCCCTCCTCATTTCTTAAGACTAGAGAGTTTAGACTGGCACTGCCAAATAGCTTGTTGCTGTTTAACGACACTGTGTCATAACAAAAATGATTAGTGTCGCCCTCCTCCTTTATCCAGACTTGTGACTGGTACTGGCAGATAGCAAACAGTGTCAGAGTTTGCACAAGGATTGTATGTGTTGTTACATGTTTAACGACAAGTGCTGCCATATCAAAGATGGCTAGTGTCGCCCTCCTCCTTTATCTAGACTTGGGACTGGCACTGGTAGAGAACAACCAGTGGCATATAATATATGCCACTTATATTATAAGGATCGTATCTGCATGTAGGTTATTTATAGTGTGTCTTTTTAGGGGCCTTTTAAAGACACTGGAATTCTAAGATCGCTAAACATGTGACTGACATGTTTTGGATTTTCAGTTAAGATAATTATTCAGGGAAAGTGCCACAATAAAGCTACTATCATTGCCATGTTGTCACTTATGTTAAATTGCCCCACCACATCTTCACATCAATATAACATAAGGTAATATAACATAATAATGTGGTCTACGAATTAACTATGAGACCTAATTAAAAATTGTATATGGTATCTAATAATAGACCTATTTTATAAGCTACATATGAAATCTCGTAAAAAATTAATTTTGACATTTAATAATTAATTATTGATAATGAATTGAGACCTGATGAATTACTTGTGAGGCCTAATTATAAATGATTTTTAATTTTGTGTGACATGATAGGAAAAAACGCTTGACAATAGTGCAGAACAGGAAATGAAAAACATGGGTGTTTTTCATAATGTATTCTGAATATTATGTGTATTTTTCAATTTCACTTTGTGTTTCATTAGCATCATTTCTGCTTTAGTGCCAACAAATTTATTCTCACCAAACGATAGTGGTAAACAAGGTGTCAGTTTTCCTTAGGGGATTGGGGGGGCGGCAGGGGGGGGAGGAGATGACCCGTCCTGCCTCTGTGTGTGGGTGTTCATGTCAAGCAAGTTAACAATACATTAGTGTATTATGGGGCATGGTGGGGTAGTGGTGGGCTCGGTGACTTGGAGCCGGAGGGTTCCAGGTTTGAATCCACCTCAAGCCACTGCGTAAGGACCTGAGCAAGTCCTTCACTTGCAGTTGCTTGTGCGCTTCGACGTGAAACTCCGTGCTGTAGTCTGGAGCGCCTCTGAGTAGGGAGAGCTTGAAGGGGCGCTATAACAAGTGCACATACAAACAAACAAACAAACTTTTGATGTGTGGTCTTGTCAAACGCCTTGCTGCATTGCTAGGCCTCATCATCAGCTGTTTTGTGTATTATTGTTTTCAGGCGCTGGTGAATCCGGCAAGAGTACAATAGTCAAACAGATGAGGTAAAACTAAAACCAGTCTTATGCTAACTGTCATGAAGTATTGTATGTGTGCTCATGCATGCGTATACATGTAGACATGCAGGTACTTAGAGACATGCAAACCCATTCATACATACAGACATATTCATTCATTCATTCATTCATTCAAGAATTTATATAGCGCTTCTTCAAGGGGACTACTCAGAAGCGCTCCAGACTCTAGCACCTCAAAAAGGACAGTTTTGAGTTTTAAAATAAAAATGTTTCAGTCATAACCCCATAAAGTAGACATAGCTCCTGTGGGAGCCCATTCCAGACAACTGGGTCGATCACAGAAAGGGCTCTATTCTGCATTGTTGCAATTCGTGCGAATGGGACCATTTATGAATATATGTATGTATGTAATGTATGTATGTATGGATGTATGTATGTATGTATATGTGTAATTATGCATATACGACAGACAGAGGTGTATATACTTACAAGTTTAAAAGCTGTCTCAAGACAAAAACGATGATGATGATGGTGGTGGTGGTGGTGGTGGTGGTGGTGGTGGCGGTGGCGGCGGCGGCGGCGGCGACGACGACGACGACGACGACGACGATGATGATGATGATGATACTTGTAAGTGGTAGGTGGGCATTTAGACTTTAACATTATCTTTATTTGCAACATGTTTTCAGCAAAAATATGGGTATTTGTTAAGATCAGGGCGTTTACGCAAAACAGACTGCAAGTATTTTTACATGCGCATCTGTTTTTATTATTATACTCAAACCTAAACTGTGGCCTACACGTCTATTTATTTGTATGAACGATACACATGTGCAATTGTGCATGCAATTGGATATTATATAAAGCAGCGAAATTGAGACTGTGATGTGTGTGAAAAATCTGTGGGTCTTTCGATAACTTTCGTTTGGCTTGGATGACATTGTTTGTCGTTTTTTCCTGTGTTTTTCTCTCGCTAGGATCATTCATGAGGGTGGTTTCACGAGCGAGGACAACAAACAGTTTAAGCCAGTTGTTTACAGCAATACGATACAGTCGCTGGTCGCTATCGTGCGTGCCATGGCCACCCTACACATCGATTTCGGGGATCCAGAGCGTGAGGTAAATGACCGCTTAAAGTCATCCGCCCAATGTTGTTGAGACAGTCCAGTGCTCAGAGGGGGGTCGGGGGTCAGGTTAAAGCATCGGGTTAAATCCGGTTTTATGTTTATTGTTTCAATTGTATCTAGGGTTGGTCATTGTAACTGTATTTGTCAGTTTAAATGTTTAGCAAAACTATTTCAATGGAGGAATCATCAGAGGCTTGTATTATAGTATACATCAGTGTACTAGAGATGCCTACAGTATAATTGTCCAGATCTGAGATAGAAACATTTTGAACATATCACTATTTTGCGATTTATGCATGTTCAGATGCGCCTACATGTGTGCTAATAGGGAGAGTGAGTCTACTATTTGCCTGCATAGGTCCCTTAGAGTGAGTCTACTATTTTCCTGCATAGGTCCCTTAGAGTGAGTCTACTATTTTCCTGCATAGGTCCCTTAGAGTGAGTCTACTATTTTCCTGTATAGGTCCCTTAGAGTGAGTCTACTATTTTCCTGCATAGGTCCCTTAGAGTGAGTCTACTATTTTCCTGCATAGGTCCCTTAGAGTGAGTCTACTATTTGCCTGCATAGGTCCCTTAGAGTGAGTCTACTATTTGCCTGCATCGGTCCCTTAGAGTGAGTCTACTATTTGCCTGCATAGGTCCCTTAGAGTGAGTCTACTATTTGCCTGCATAGGTTCCTTAGAGTGAGTCTACTATTTGCCTGCATAGGTCCCTTAGAGTGAGTCTACTATTTGCCTGCATCGGTCCCTTAGAGTGAGTCTACTATTTGCCTGCATAGGTTCCTTAGAGTGAGTCTACTATTTGCCTGCATAGGTCCCTTAGAGTGAGTCTACTATTTGCCTGCATAGGTCCCTTAGAGTGAGTCTACTATTTGCCTGCATAGGTCCCTTAGAGTGAGTCTACTATTTGCCTGCATCGGTCCCTTAGAGTGAGTCTACTATTTGCCTGCATAGGTCCCTTAGAGTGAGTCTACTATTTGCCTGCATAGGTCCCTTAGAGTGAGTCTACTATTTGCCTGCATAGGTTCCTTAGAGTGAGTCTACTATTTGCCTGCATAGGTCCCTTCTTATGAAATGGACTTACCTCATCAGCTCACTCTGTCATCCTCTCTGGTAGTCTTTCGTCATCTTTCACTCGTCTCAAAACCTGCTTTTTCTCTTGATGTTGCATGCACTGGGGACACTTCTGAAAGGCTCTTGCTGCGAGAAATACTTTATAAATTGTCAGATACAATGCAATGCAATATAATTGGCAACATAGACCTATGTCTTCAGTAATTGTTCTACTGGTGTTTGAAGACATAACATCAGTTAAAGTTGTACTCAATTCGCCAATCACCGTATAAATTAACTCTCTCAGTTACTTGGATCAAGACAAGGAAAGTGTGGCTTTAAAAAATTCGCCTGCATTTGGACCATTGGCCTGATCTAATTATCAATATAATGTAATCTGTTCAACCGTTTTTGTGATCCATTTTATTTGAACAGTGCTGCATTCAAGTTACCGGAATTATTGTCAATTACCAGATCAGGGCTTGTTGACAAAATTTGACAGCCCGCAAGTAGCCAAATTTAATAACAAATGGAGACTCAGACCGTAGATAAAATGTAAACAAGCTGTAGAAACCAGGTCATATTATGAGTTCTACTGACTATAATTGTACTGAGCTAAGCTGCTAAATGATATTTAAAGTTTTTGGAGGAGGCTATCTTATCTGTTTCACGGTCACTGGTTTTATTATTGCCTGGCTGGAAAGCAACGCGTGACACTAAGAATAGGAGATACCCTCATCTTTGTAGGCTGCTGCCATTAAGTTGCACATGGCACCCGCACATAGGGACAAGATGGGGAATTTGCTCCCCCCTTTAAAATTGACCCCTATTTTAAGCTACTACTTTTTACTTTTAACAAATGTTTTTGCACTAAAGTGCTAACAATAGGCATAATAATGATGCATAAGTGAAACTGAGAGATGTAGGCTACATTCAGAAACCTCTAGGAAAATGCCCATGTTCTTAATTTCCTGCTAAGCATTGCTCAAGCGCTTGATAAAAGTGTAACTATGTCACTATGACCACAATGGTTTTACCTCCACCTCCTTCTGCAAAAATGCCTGCATGAAGTTACACGAGTACATAAGCCTACATCTGTAATGTATTACAGGGTGGGCCAAAAAAAGTGAGAACATCGCGTAAAAAGTAGTATAATTGCATCAAAACTTGTTTCACTGTATCCAAAATAGCTTAAATTGTTTGCTCATTCACTTACTTACCTATTTAGCTATATGATGTCTTTATTTCGACGCATTTTAAGCAAAATTTACAACTCTAAACGTACGAGCGTGTAATCGGGCAGAAGCTCAATGAAAATGTCACTTTGAAACGCTTGCAACGCAGTCGGTAGCTACTTGAGCGGTTTCCTAATGAGAGAAGTGTACGATCGAAGCATCTGGTTTACAGATGAAAAGACATTCACCGATGCCACTCCAGTAAACTGTTCATTCCGTTGAAACAAAGAAAAATGTAAGTTTAGGAAAGTCGACTCATACGAGAACGTGACCATTTCAGCCGCGCGGTATCTTTATATCAGTTGGTGTGTCTCGAATGGGTAAAACTAATATTGTGTTGGTTGAACCAGGCGCCAAAGTAAACAGTGAATACTATTGTGGACATGTTCTGAGACAAGGCGATATGTGATCGCCATAACTGGACATTACAGCAGCAAGATGGAGCTCCATCTCATACAGCGAGAAATACAATCCAGTCAACTTTCTTTGGCAGGAGAATGTTAACTTCATCGAGCCAGACATGTGGCCACCGAACAGTTGTGATTTAAACACAGTAGATTATGCCATATGGGAAGCTTTGCAAGAAAAAGTCTACCTTCGGGCTACGGCGAAAATTTACCACAGTTGAGCAGCTCAAGTTGGCAATAATCGAACTTCGAAGAATGAAGAAAAACAGCGTTTTATTGACATGCAGTAGCATAAACGAGTGGCGTCGACGCTTAGAAAAACTCGCTGAGAAGCAAGGAGGACACATTGAACATGATTTCTGATTAGCTAAATACTTGGCAAACAAAAATATATGAAAACAATATAATTAATTGAATTATATTTGTAAATAACTCGTATTCTACGAGGTGTTCTCACTTTTTTTTGCCCACCCTGTATATTCGTATCATTCCTAGACTGCGTCAGCATGTGACGTCATTAAGCACAGTGTGATTTTCAGCAGAACATGACGTAGTTCAGCTTTGCATCACAGTGTGAACCTGTAATCATTTTTAAAGCATCTCGAACACGGTTCAACAACCTATCGGATTCGGATGTTTTAGATCCCATCTTCCAAACTTGTTTTTCAAACGCATTCGTAATCTTAAGATTTCTACAGTGGTCAGAAAAAAACTTAAATCCCACGAACATGCTTATTAAGAGATGCCTTGTAACAGCAAAGTTCACGGGCAGGTAAAATCGTGATAAGTTCCAGCAATCTCGTTGCATTGCCCTAATAACTCAGGAGAACATGGGCGGAGTTTATCAGGGGCTAGGGGGGGCCAAGCCCCGCCTTCAAGAACGCCCAGATTCCGCTTTTTTACCATGAAAATTGTATCTTTTCCGGACTTAGCCCCCCAAGAAGGCATTAGCCCCCCCCCCCCAAGAACGGAAACCAAACTCCGCCCATGGAGGAGAAGTAGATTTTAGATAGGAAGTTGAGTCAGTTACTGAGAATTGTTTGATGGATGTTCGACCTGCCGCACTATTCTATCATGGCAACTGCCTATAGAGTACTGAAAAACGTCACCTGCCAGCTGCTGCCTATGAGGACACCAGATTTATGGCTATAACAGCAAGTTTGAGGCAGAGTAGTGGCTAATGGTAATGCACAGGTCTACATGAAGAATAGAAGGTTCGGCGAACGGCATAGCGCTTACAGAGGGATGAGTTTTTCTGTTTCATGTTTTTCTTGATGCAATACCTGCAGATGTAAACGGCAGATCTCAAATTTTTATGGGTGGGGATGTCAATCCTGGGGTGGGGGGTGGGGCTTTCCCCTCTGGATATGCCTAGATTAAACACTAGTTGGATACCCGCTGGCCTCATAAGATTGACTCAGCCCTCCCCTCTAATGGGGTATAATAAAATGAGTCCCAGTTCATAGGATGAATTGGCGCCTAATAGGCTGCCATACAGTCATAAGGTCGCTCCTTCAAGCCTCCTTTAATTTTTTATTGTGTGTTCGTATACTATTTCGTGTAATCATACTGTGGTCTGTTAGATTTGGTAGTTAGAATTGAATAAATTAATATGATTAAAGTTAAAGACTTTCTCATCGATGCTATACATGTAGTTAGGTCGTGCAGCATGGTTGGTTTAGTGTGTATTATTGCTGGTGCAATTGTGACGGAAACATGTGCAGTCTGTGGCATCATTCTTAATGATAATAAATAATGATAATTATAATGATAATTGTAATAATAATAACAATAATAATAATAATAATAATAATTAAAATAATAATAATAACAATAATAATAATAATAATGATAATAATAATAGCAATAATTAGCACCTGAGGGATCATAAATAATAATGCAGGTAAAAAATAACAATAACAACGCCTGGCAAAAAGCTAGCATAATGTACTAATAGTTTGCCTACAACTTATTATTATTATTATCATCATCATCATCATCATCATCATCATTATTAGGGTGAATATTTGATAATAGGTAATTTTAAGTTTCATCATGCTAAATAAAAATCGGGTTATCATATTTTAAAAAGCGAAACACCATTAAATAGATATTAACTGAGCAGATCTATTTGGTCAAAAACCAAATTTTAATATTTATATATTTTATTGATTTATTGAAAGAAAAGCCAAAAATGTCACGACCGCAACCTGTATCCAAGGTAGGTTACTTATTTTAAATTCCAAGTAGTAGCTAATGCATTTTAACAATTTTAAAAACTTTTGTGAGCATTTAATAGAGATTATAATTTTTCATCACAGTGGGTACAGAATTAATCTTCAGGGATAGGTTTTCAGTGTTAAATATTTTTTCAAAAGTCTGTAACATACTTTCAAATTTCCTATGTCAACACCGCAACCGCAGCTTGTGCACACCCATTAGTAATGCCTCGCGTGTGTTAATTACGCTTGCGCACTGCTACATTGCATCTCCTGCGTCTTCACTAGCCGACAGCGTATTGTAAATGTAATTTACGATAATTTAAACCAGTTTATTAGGAATAAATGTCGGATAACCATCACGCGTATGTTTATTTAAGGTCACCACCGCAACCAACAATGCAAGCATACCATTAATATCTAAGCAATTTTAATTGTCATGTATCAAATCGCAAGCAAGTACAGATGAGACGTCACCCATCACTGTATACGCGAGTGAAGCGGGGTTGGCCTAAAATTTAAACTTTAAACAAATTTGTCACCACCGCAACCGTCACCACCGCAACCAAAACAGGCAGTCGTGGTGGTGACTTCATGGTCGCGGCTTTGACACTTACTCAGTTGCTAGGGTTTCAGTGACTCTTAACTGGCAACCATTGTGTTTTAATATTGTTCCAGTAGTAGAGTCCATGGCTACCAGTTAACTCTAAGTCAAATTTTATCCAATTCAGTAACCATACCCTGCTATTTTGTTAAAATTCGGTATGTAATATTTAAAGCAATTAGGCTATGCTGTGTTCAGTTTTTTTATTCACTTTTTGTTTCAGTTCTTATGATGTGAAATAACTGGCTTATACATTGCATTTCAGCAGCATGAAACAAAGTAGTCTTTGGTGCTGTGGTCTGATAATTTATGTTCTTTATTACAAATTTTAATGTCTTGTAGTTTGCTGACATTGGCTGACGGTTGCGGTCGTGACATTTAAGACTGTTGCTTTCTGTTACCTGAACTTTTATTCAGAATAAGTATTTCGAAGCTTTTTTTAATAACGGCTGGCTTACTTATATATGTATTTATGCAACAATTTATTGTGCATTATTATTACATGAGCAACATGATCATTATTTCTATGACAGTTTAGAATTGATACCATTCGGTTGCGGTGTTGACATTTTGCGCCTAAACGTATGTTCTTCCTATAATTTTTTCTGATAATCTGATGGTATTCATTTTCATTTCACATTATATTACTTTTTTCCATGTCATGCAGTTTTTATTGGACTATTAAATTCCAAATAAATTTTTGTTATTCAGCTTGTTTACTGACATTTTAATTGGTTGCGGTGGTGACATTATGCGGTTGCGGTGGTGACAGGGTGTGCTACACCTACCATTTTCAAACCAATGTTCATGGGGGTTCTAGGGCATATCCGTTATGAATCATATTTTTAATATCTTGGGACTATATTTGCACTTCGATTTATGTAACTTTTAACAATAAATATCACAACTTTTTTTGTCTTGTATGGAGCACCTAAAATTACCGGTTTTCAAATATTCACCCATTAAGTTGTAGGCAAACTATATTAGTACATTATGCTAGCGTTTTGCCAGGCGTTCACTGTTAAACAAGCACAGCCAGTTGGCGTTGCACAGTTTGTAATGGAAATAAATGATGGTTGTAATAATTATAATAATGAAACCATCTGCAAAGACTAGCCATTTCAGAACATCCCCTCTAATTTTTGCAATCCCGAGGGATCATAATAATAATATGTACGTCGGTAAGAAACGTAATAATAATAATAACTACTTTTTACTTGTAGTCGGATGCGAAGATGGTGTTGGATGTGATCGCAAGAATGGAGGACACGGAACCATTTTCCGACGACCTTCTGTCGGCGATGAAGAGATTGTGGACAGACAGCGGCGTGCAGGACTGCTTTCAAAGATCAAATGAATATCAGCTGAACGACTCAGCAAAATAGTTGAGTATTATTAATAATAATAATAATAATAATAGTAATAGTAGTAGTAGTAGTAGAGTAGTGGTGGTGGTGGTGGTGGTGGTGGTGGTGGTGGTGGTGGTGGTTGGTGGTGGTGGTGGTGGTGGTGGTGGTGGTGGTGGTGGTGGTGGTGGTGGCAGGGGCGCAACCAGAAAATTCTCATGGGGGGTGCTCAGATGGTGCGAAGTAGCGAGTGCCAAAGGAACTTGCTTGATTGTGTAATCTTAAAGACCGAATGATCCCTACCCCCCCACATGCACCAAAAAAACTCATCGGATTTGGAAAAATTGCGTGGGTCACCTTTTTAGCCTCGGGGGTGCTCAAGCACCCCCCAGCACCCCCCTAGTTGCGCCACTGGGTGGTGGTCGTCGTCGTCGTCGTCGTCGTCGTCGTCGTCGTCGTAGTAATAATAATACAAACTCATTTCATCAGATAAAACTTAATAAAATCGTGTTTTTGCTACTTTTTGCTGCGCGGTGGGTGGTCTCACTAAAGGTGATATATAACATTTGTTCTATTTGAAATATTTTCATGAAATGTGGCCACAATGTGTAAATATGAATTGTCTTTAAGCTTGTGAAATTTCATCTCGAAATTCTTACTTCTGGCCAAGATTTTGGCAAAAACCTTAAGGGGGTATTTTTGGTCCACCCTGTACATACATATGTACGTGTACATACATACAGGCATGTCATGCAAACATACATGCATACATACATACATACATGCGGACATGCATGCATATACACACACAGCAAAAGTTATGTTGATACCGTGCAGTAAATAAATTGTTGTCATGTCTTGCTGAGCTTGCATTCAGGGCGTGTTGTGGTGTTTGCGTGTAGCTTTTTAGATGATCTGCAGCGATTGGGAGGGAAGGACTACATGCCAACGGAGCAGGACATCCTTAGGACGAGAGTGAAAACCACTGGAATCGTGGAAGTTCATTTCCACTTCAAAAATCTCAACTTCAAGTAAACTAGACACTTATTCAGACTTTCACACTTAACAATGGATCTATTTTAGTGTGGCTCATGGCTTAAAGTGTGGCTGGACGGTCATGGACGGCGTCCATGCACTTATTTTAAAACCCGAACGCCGTCCTGCCACTTATTGGCCAGCACGGCATGGATAGGTAAGGAGCACTTCTTTTGGAAAGGTATTAGGGGAGTCCAGGCGCTTATTTTTCCGCAGTTTAAGCTCTGGTGTGGATCCTCTGCACTTATTTCTTTTCCATCAGTTGCAATGGAAGATTGATTCATGATTATTAGGTAAAAAAAAATTGCGTTGTTTCTGACCTGTAGTCCAAATTAATCTAATGCGATCGCCTCTGCACTGGCTTCCTGTTGCTTTGCAAATTACAGGTCAGATTCAAATCGAAGAAAAGGCTAGATTGAGAATTTCTGAGAAAATACACGAATTTTTCAATTTTTGGTGCTTGAAATTTAAATTTCTGAGGATCTTTTTTATTCATCCAACCAAAATTTGATTCTTTTTCCGAAAAAATTTCTGGACCCCTTTATTTTATTCTTTTGCAAAAAAATCTAGAATTTTTGGGTCGTATTCACAACAATTTCGACTTTTTTCACGTCTTTTGTGCATTTTTACCCAAAAAAATCAGTTTTTATGTAGAAAAAGTCGGAAACCGCCATGATAAAAAAGGTTAAATGCTGACCAAAAAAAACCTAGACAAGACCTAAAGACCTAGATCTAGTTTGAAAAAGCTATGAGTGGCATAGCTGACTCACACATCCTTATTAGTTTGTTCCCACCATAGGTCCATAGGCAGTATAGTCTGCATCCTCGTCCTCGTCTATTTAACTCATCTCGGTTATACATGTAGATGCGCTGTAGAAAGATGTGATTACACTGGATTGTGTTTTTTAAAACTATTGCTGCAGACTGTTTGACGTTGGAGGTCAGAGGTCGGAGAGAAAGAAGTGGATCCACTGTTTTGAAGATGTCACAGCGATCATCTTCTGCGTTGCGATGAGCGAATACGATCAAGTGCTGCATGAAGACGAAACAACTGTACGCATACATGCACACTTATTGTTGTATCGTGTCGTTGTTATGTCACTGTCCTGTGCCATGTTGTTGTCTTGTCATTGTCCTGTCATGCTGTTGTCCTATCATTTCATTGTCCTGCTCTTTCATGTCATGTGATATGTCATTATCCTATCATTGTCCTTTTGTGTCATAAATCATTGTCCTGTCATGCTGTTGACCTTTCATGTCATTGTCCTAACGTTTAGCTGTCTTGTCATTGTCATATTATGATGTCATTATGCTGTCATTGTCCTATCATGTCATATCCTTGTCATGTCATGGTACTGTCATGTCTGAGAATTTTAGGTATGGCGTAGGCTTAGACAATAATACCCCATAGTGCCCACATTGGATTCATCAGTTTGGGGTCCATTAATTTCAGGACCCAGCAATTTAAGGGCCATAGTTATGGACCCATCAATATTTAAAAACTCGTTTATTTAGGGCCCATATGGGTCCAATTAATTTAATGGCCCATCAATTTAGGGGCTCATTTGAAGCCCAATTTAAAAGCCCATCAATTTAGGAACCCATACGAGCCGACATGGGCCCATCAATATATAGGAGCTCGTATGGTACCCCCATTGCTGAATTGTTGACGTGTTTCGTTGTTTGTAGAATCGCATGCAGGAGAGCCTGAAGTTGTTTGATAACATTTGCAACAACAAATGGTTCACGGACACTTCCATCATTCTGTTCCTTAACAAGAAGGATTTGTTCGAGGAAAAGATCAAGAAGTCTTCTCTAACTATCTGCTTTCAGGAGTACACTGGTAAACGTCTAACATTGAGGGCTCAACTTCAAAGCATTTCCCACCACAACGAATTAGCAAAAATTACTGATTATAATTATTATTATATTGTGTTGTATTAAAACACTTATAAAGCACCTCTAATAGAAAGAACCATTCAGAGATGCTCTAATTAATTGTAAATTGACAAACTTGTTGACAAATTTATTCAAAAATTGACAAATTATTGACTTGCGGTGATAATGTGTGTGCGATTTCCCAAGACCAGCTTCCTTTTTACATGGTTTGTCAATAAATAATTAGTATGCATATTTAGTTATGCTGTTTTAAGTAGGTAGTCTACCAGTGTCCGGGATAACTGATCAATTCAGCACCCATTTTTAAAGAAATTTATTGGCAAATTTATTCAAACATACAGTTTTATTAATACAACTTCTCTTTAGGCAAGAAATTTCCTCAACCTAGCTTCTAATAAACAATTATTTTTTTTCAATTCAGCTTCCATTTAATTCACAATTCATTTCAACTTTTATTTGAGCAAGAATTCTTAGCATCAGTGCAGCTTCTGTTTAAACAAAAACGATTTTCATCAAAACATTCACTTTTCTCCAATTTCATCTCGGTACCATTATCTTCTCCTCACGAAACCCTAGGTTCTACAATGCACAATTTGGGAAACACTGCTGTGGGTAACTTAAGCCCTAAAACTTTGCGGCAGTACACACTCAACTTAGGAGTCATTTTCAGGGTTAGCCTATTTGAACTTTTGAATGATGCCACTGACTGTATTCAGTGCATTTACACTATAAACTTACGATGTATTTATAGGGAAGCAGACTTACGAGGAAGCGGCGGCTTACATCCAGGCGCAGTTTGAAGCGAAGAACAAGAGCACGACGAAAGAGGTGTACTGCCACCAGACATGCGCGACGGACACTAACAACATCCAATTCGTGTTCGATGCTGTTACCGATGTTATCATTGCCAATAACCTTCGCGGATGTGGATTATATTGACAAGAAGCATCCGACGACCGACATATTTATATAACACTAACTCTACCAGTAATGATGCTACTAATTACAACAACAAATACTACTACTGCCACAACTACTGCCACAACTATTGCCACAACTACTGCTGTTACTACTGCTACCACTATTACTACTACTACTAATTCTACTTCTGCTGCTACTACCGCTACTGCTACTACTAGTACTATTACTACTACTACTACTATTTTTACTACTACTACTAATGCCACTGCTACTATTACTGCTACTACCAATACCACATCCACTATTACTACTGCTAATACTACTGCTGCTTCTGTTGTTTTGCTACAGAATGAGTTGGATTTTGGTTGCAGAGCTCGGACCTTTCTGATGCTCTGCTGCTGTATCTGGGTTGAGCATCTTCTGCCACAGCCATCCAATGCCCATTGTCTGTCCGCCTTTGTCTCTGCAGCCCTCTCTTTCTATCTTTCAGTTTCTCTGTCTTTCATTCCAGGCTGCTGCAGCCCAGGACAAAGAACTTTTTCATTATGTCCATTCACTCAAACTAAAAGAGAGCATTCTGAGAAACTGTGACCTGGACGGAACCAAGTCGACCTTTTTCTGGTTAAAATGTTCTACGTAAACCTTCTGTTAGACCAAGGTTTATTGCCTGTATCTTAGAACCTTGACTGAAGCTTTGACTGTCATTGACCTTACACAGCGCTGGTGAATAAGCTGGTCTCCCTCGCATGGCTTTTGTGGGCACTGAGAAATTCTCGAAGATTTACATTACATTACATTACATTACACCGCAGCCATAAGCTGCAGTATGAAGATCCTACTCATTTTCTTCATCTTTAAAATTCCGCTATTATTGGAAATTCTTAAGTCTGATTTATTCGTTCCCGATTTCTTCATTGTCTATCCGACTTGATGCATCTTCTGAATTTTATTTTGCGTGCACATACTGATGTTCAGTTGTTCGCTCTACGCTGCGCCGTGATGGCAAAGCTTTTGTCTGTGTACCGACCAACAAATTCCTCATTTAAATAACCTTATCACATGGAGTTGACATCCATTAACTGAATTATTCTCGGCTTAGAGTGAAGAACTGGACGAATAGATGGAAAAATGGAAATACGTTTGTGGTCTGTTGTGTAGTTATGATGCCAAGAACGCTGCTTCTCAACGCCACCAACCTTAGCGCCACTTCTGTTGCTTTTGGTAACCGGAGTCCTACAACCTCCCTTGGATTACTCTTCTGAGGACAACCCCTGTGACTATAATACACAACGCTCCTGAATAAGCTAGTGCCCTGTGATTGGCCTTCGAGTTGCGCTTTAGAAATTCAGAGATTACGATTCTCAAGTGACAAGCCTTCTGAATTGAATTTGTCAAAGCACATCGCTCTGGTGTTGTCCATCCAGTCTGTTGTTCATCTTGTCTGTTGTCCATCTTGTCTGTTATCCATCTGGTCTGTTGTTCACTTGGTCTGTTTTCCACCTGGTTTGTTGTCCATCTGGTCTGTTTTCCATCTGGTCTGTTTTCCATCTATGTCCAAATGATACTCAGGACCTGTTGCATATTTTATGTGTAGTCGCTCGATCGCTTTCCAAATATTAGGTTACTTTAAGGAGACTTTTGACAAGTTTTGAGGCTTGCGTAGGACGCAGTGCAGCAAGTTCAGCCTCGATCTGAACAGCAGTTGTTTAGGCAACGACTTCTTCCTTTGCTCGTTGTTCATTCAGCGCTGGAAACGAAGTCGTGACTGTGGCGAGAGCAGGATGAAACAACCACGTGCTGTGCATCTGCAGGCTTTGCTGGCTAGTTATTGTCTCTATAGGCTCCCTACCAGATGAGTTTAGCAAGGAAAGGAGCCGGGCCCTTGAGGACCCGTTCTTTAGTAGCACATCTGCTCTTTCCTTTTTGCACTGGCTTCCTGGACGCGGAGGGGTCGAACCTTGGTCTGCCCACCTTGAGCATCTGCACTTGTAGGTACAGACCATGGGACGAGGATGAGAATTGCTGTGGTCTTTCTTACGACCCTGTAGTGAAGCCTTCATGGCACACCCCCAACTTCACCCCAACTTCACATGACATCACATCACATCTGACCCCCCGTTATTTTTTCTACATCAATTCTCATGCTGCGTATGACCTGTCATCATTTTACTTTGTCCTCTTCCGGTTCCGATTTCTCTGGCTGTCCACAGTCCAGTCATCTTGAATGCAGGTGCGACTTTCCTCTGTAGGTCTCTAGTCAGTTCTTTGCAGTAGGCCTATATGTAGACCTGTGTTACAGTAGTAGGCTCCACTGTTCAGCCAACTGACCAGTGCTATGTATAGGGTTATTATGTGGCATGTGTAGGGTTATTATGGAACTCTAGGTCTGTGTTTGTGTGTAAGTTACTTTGTTCGTATGGCCGACGAAACATCGTGATGTCAATCTGTCTATCATCATAATAATAGCTGTCGACATATTAATATTATTATAATATTATGATATTCTAATTCGTCGTCTTCTTTTTTGTGTGGTTCTATTCTAACGCACCGTTGGCTCTCGTTTTATAAAAGTCTGCACTGTTTTACTGTCGATGTAATGTTTGGTGAGAGCAGATCTCATTTCGATGGTGTGGAGCTTCCCCCTGAGAGGAGGGAGGAGAAGGTGCGATCTGTGGGTTGTGGGATGGGTGAAAAAACCAGTGGGGTAGCGGTTGTTTGTAAGCAGTGGCGGCGCTACCATAGGTGACAGATCGTTTGACGCACTGCATGTTTTAGTCTTGACATGCCTTAAGATGTGGGAAAAAGTTGCGTACTGATTCTTCACCTGGTCACCTGGTGCCGTCAGCTTCTGGAGCTCTGGCGAAAGCCTTGGTGTATTCTCTCCAACGTCTCCTCTCTCTAGTCGCCTCTCGTAGCTCCTCCAGTCTCATGCCAGACTTTTCCTGTACCTCATCCAACCATTTCTTCCTAGGTCTTCCGCATCTTCTCCTTCCCTCACCGCATGCCGTCATCAGCTCCTTTTCCAGACCGTTAGATTCCTTGAATACACCATGACTTTTTTCTTGGCAGAAGATAAGGGGTGGTTTGCCATTGCCTTCCCCCCGTTTGCCATCCGTGCCCGTTCGTTCACCCTTCCATACGGAAAGGTTACTAACAGGTCGCACCACGAGAAGGTGGGCACGGTGGACTTTGATTCGCCAGCCCAGGTCGGTTCCTAGTCTACGCTCCAATTGGAGTCGTCGGTCGGGTCTCCTCCCCGCTTTACTCAACTGAATGAGTGACTGACAAACCTTTGCGACCCACTGATTCTTAGTATCGGGAATCTTCATTTACATTTACTTTTCATTTGACCTGCTGAATGATTCCCATAATCCTGACGCAACTTTTTTTTAGCTGGGGTTGCCGCCACTGGGTTTGTTGTAGGCCTATATTTATATAGGCCATTGTTGATTGGGGGAAGGGTGGTATCAGGTTTCCCCTTGCCCTACAGATCGCATCCTGTAGGCGAGTAGACTAGTGATGGGAAATAGTGATTATGTTTTAGGTGTTGCGTCTTTTTGTCTATGTATGTCTGTGCCTCTGTCTGTCTGTCTGTCTGTATATGTGTGTATGCCTCTGTTTGTATGCTTCTGTCTATCTGTGTATGTCTTTCTCCTTCTTCTGTGGCCTGTGGGTGGATGAACCTTTTAAATTAAATATACAAAACTGCATGCTGGTCATGACTTGCAAAAAATATTTTGTTTACAAATCTTCATGTCAGCACCAGACGAGAGAGACACAGCCAGACATACAGCCAGACAGACAGTGTGAGGGAGAAGTGGGAGAGAGGGAGAGTAGAGGAGCAGTTCCTTATGCTGACTTTGAGCTATTCAGATTGTCATGTCGTTATGGATACCACGTAATAAAACATTTGGCTTATGTTCATTTCTCTAAAGTCTAAACCAATGGCCTGTCCCACGACTCCCATGATCCCATCCCAGCCGTCTGCTCTGTCCACCGACCGCAGCACACATTACTCGGATCAACTGTTTTTTAGCTCTAGGAGAGAAGTGTACAACATGCATATAATTATGCGGAGACTCAATTGGTCCTGGGTTTGGGGGGGGGGGGGTGCGAACGGACGGCCTAAGGTCCCTTATCGTAGGACATAATGAAGTCCGTTTGCATATTGCACCGGCGCCCATGCTGCATGCATTTGGTAATACTTATCGCACAGCCGATGCCGTGGACTTGTGGTCGCTCCGTGGTAGCCCTACGCAGTGCGCAATTGAAAACTGTAGGGATTTGAAGTTTCAGTCAGCAAGTTATTATCTGTACATTAGATTATCGCACACCCCCTAATTATGACGAAAACACCGGAGAAACAAATTCCGTCCGTCCCACCCTCGCAGAGTCGTGCATGTCGTAGATAGAAGCCATTCGTCACCTATAAACAGTAAAGTTCAAGTTTGTTTATTACTCACAACAATATGCAATTGTACACAACACTATGCAATTGTGCACAACACTATGCAATTGTACAAAACACTACGCAATTGTACACAACACTATGCAATTGTACACAACACTGTTGGGGTGAGCTTCAGGTCCCGCGGGCTCGCTTGGCTATTAAGCAGCGCCGTGCTTTCTCGGTCGTGGGGCCTACTGTCTGGAACGACCTTCCGGTTACGCTTCGCTCCTACTTGTGGTCCATCCGGCTGGGTTCTACAAGTCCCTCAAGTCTTAATTTTTCTTTGCTCGCGGTTGGGCTGGGAGCGCCTCTGAGTAGCTTCTTGAAGGGGCGCTATATAAATGCTCTGAATGAATGAATGAATGAATGAACTGTGCAAGTGTACACAACAATATGCAATTGACCACAACACTATGCAAGTGTATACAACAATATGCAAGTGTATACAACAATATTGCACAATTGTAGCCTACGCGTGACAGAACACACAGTCATTTAGACTGTTACCAGAGTCTGCCAGGAAAGAAAAAAGCTCATGTGAGCTTACTGTTTCCTCGTTAAAAATTTTTAAATTATATTTTTAAAAAATATTTAATAGATCCACGTTAGCGATAAACTATTTTGGAAGAAAACGAAGACGGCGGCGCTTGATCTACCGAGGCCGAGAAAACGATGGCCCTTCATATAATCAACTGCGCCGCTCCGAGTCGCACCGAAACACTTTTCAACTGCGCCGCTCCGAGTCGCTCCGAGACACTTTTCAACTGCGCCGCTCGGAGTCGCTCCGAGACACTTTTCAACTGCGCCCGCCCGGAATCGCTCCGAGACACTTTTCAAGTGCGCCGCTCCGAGTCGCTTCGAGACACAATTCAACTGCGCCCGCCCGGAGTTGTTCCGAGACACTTTTCAACTGCGCCGCTCCGAGTCGCTCCGAGACACTTTTCAAGTGCGCCCGGCCGGAGTCGATCTGAAACACTTTTCAACTGCGCCCGCTCGGAGTCGCCCCGAGACACTTTTCAACTGCGCCCGCTCGGAGTCGCCCCGAAACACTTTTCAACTGCGCCCGCCCAGAGTCGCTCCGAGACACTTTTCAACTGCACCGCTCCGAGTCGCTCCGAGACAATTTTCAAGTGCGCCCGCTCGGAGTCGCCCCGAGACACTTTTCAACTGCGGCCGCTCGAAGTCGCTCCGAGACACATTTCAACTGCGCCCGCCCGGAGTCGCTCCGACACAATTTTCAACTGCGCCGCTCCGAGTCGCTCCGAGACACTTTTCAAGTGCGCCGCTCCGAGTTGCTCCGAGACACTTTTCAAGTGCGCCGCTCCGAGACATTTTTCAAGTGCGCCCGCCCGGAGTCACTTCGAGACACTTTTCAACTGCGCCCGCTCGGAGTCGCCCCGAGACACTTTTCAACTGCGGCCGCTCGAAGTCGCTCCGAGTCGCTCCGAGACACTTTTCAACTGCGCCCGCCCGGAGTCGCTGCGAGACACTTTTCAACTGCGCCGCTCCGAGTCGCTCCGAGACACTTTTCAACTGCGCCGCTCCGAGTCGCTCCGAGACATTTCTCAACTGCGCCCGCTCCGAGACACTTTTCAACTGTGCCCGCCCGGAATCGATGCGAGACACTTTTCAACTGCGCCGCTCCGAGTCGCTCCGAGACACTTTTCAACTGCGCCCGCTCGGAGTCGCCCCGAGACACTTTTCATCTGCGGCCGCTCGAAGTCGCTCCGAGACACATTTCAACTGCGCCCGCCCGGAGTCGCTCCGACACAATTTTCAAATGCGCCGCTCCGAGTCGTTGTGTTTCTGGTAACAGAGCTAAAAAAATCCTGATAAGGCCCCAAACAATAATGGTGTGTTTCCGGTAACAGAGCTACAAAAAATCCTGATAAGGCCCCACCAAATAATGTTGTGTTTCCGGTGACAGAGCCAAAAAATCCTGATAAGGCCCAAAAGAAAATAATGTTGTGCTTCCGGTAACAGAGCTACAAAAAATCCTGATAAGATCCGAAGAAATAATGTTGTGTTTCCGGTAACAAAGCTACAAAAATTTTCATAAGGCCCCAAAAATAATAGTGTGTTTCCGGTAAACAAGCTAAAAAATCCTGATAAGTCCCGCAAAAATAGTGTTGTGTTTCCGGTAACCGTTCTAAAAAAAACATGATAAGGCCCAAAAGAATAATGTTGTGTTTCCGGTATAATAGCTAAAAAATCCTGATAAGGCCCAATGAAATAATGTTGTGTTTCCGGTAACAGAGCTAAAAAAAATCCTGAAAAGGCCGCCAAAAATAATAATGTGTTTCCGGTAACAGAGCTAAAAAATCCTGTTAGGGCCTCTAAATAATGTTGTGTTTCCGGTGACAGAGCCAAAAAATCCTGATAAGGCCCCAAAAAATAATGTTGTGTTTCCGGTAACAGAGCTAAAAAAATCCCGATAAGGCCCCCCAAAAAAATAACGTTGTGTTTCCGGTAACAGAGCTTACAAAATCCTGATAAGGCCCAGAAAAATAATGTTGTGTTTCCGGTAACAAAGCTACAATAAATCCTGATAAGGCCCCAAAAATAATGGTGTGTTTCCGGTGACAGAGCCAAAAAAAACCTGATAAGGCCCCAAAATGTAATAATGTTGTGTTTCCGGTATAATAGCTAAAAAAATTCCTGATAAGGCGCCCAAAAACAATGTTGTGTTTCCGGTTACAGAGCTAAAAAAATCCTGATAAGGCCGCCAAAAATAATGTTGTGTTTCCGGTAACACAGCTAAAAAAAATCCTGATAAGGCCGCCAAAAATAATGTTGTGTTTCCGGTAACAAAGCTACAAAAAATCCTGATAAGGCCATAAAAATAATGGTGTGTTTCCGGTAACAGAGCTAAAAAAATCCTGATAAGGCCCCAAAAATAGTGTTGTGTTTCCGGTAACAGTTCTAAAACAAATCATGATAAGGCCCAAAACAATAATGTTGTGTTTCCGGTAACAGAGCTACAAAAATCCTGATAAGGCCCAAAAAAATAACGTTGTGTTTCCGGTAACAGAGCTTAAAAAATCCTGAAAAGGCCCAAAACAATAATGTTGTGTTTCCGGTAACAGAGCTAAAAATATCCTGTTAAGGCCCTAAAAAATGATGTTGTGTTTCCGGTAAGAGAGCTACAAAAATCCTGATAAGGCCCCCAAAAATAATGTTGTGTTTCCGGTAACAGAGCCAAAAAATCCTAATAAGGCCCCCCACAACAATGTTGTTTCCGGTGACAGAGCCCCAAAAAATAATGTTGTGTTTCCGGTAACAGAGCTAAAAAAAATCCTGATAAGGCCGCCAAAAATAATGTTGTTTCCGGTAACAAAGCTACAAAAAAACCTGATAAGTCCCGCAAAAATAGTGTTGTGTTTCCGGTAACAGTTCTAAAAAAACATGATAAGGCCCAAAAGAATAATATTGTGTTTCCAGTAACAGAGCTACAAAAAATCCTGTTAAGGCCCCAAAAATAATGATATGTTTCCGATAACAGAGCCAAAAAATCCTGATAAGGCCCCAAAAAATAATGTTGTGTTTCCGGTAACAAAGCTACAAAAAATCCTGATAAGGCCCCAAAAATAATGGTGTGTTTCCGGTAACAGAGCTAAAAAAATCCTGATAAGGCCCCCAAAAATAGTGTTGTGTTTCCGGTAACAGTTCTAAAAAAATTAATGATAAGGCCCAAAAGAATAATGTTGTGTTTCCGGTAACAGAGCTACAAAAATCCTGATAAGGCCGCCAAAAATAATGTTGTTTCCGGTAACAAAGCTACAAAAAACCTGATAAGTCCCGCAAAAATTGTGTTGTGTTTCCGGTAATAGTTCTAAAAAAATCGTGAAAAGGCCAAGAAAATAATGTTGTGTTTCCGGTAACAGAGCTAAAAAAAATCGTGAAAAGGCCAAGAAAATAATGTTGTGTTTCCGGTAACAGAGCTAAAAAATCCTGTTAAGGCCCCAAAAAATAATGTTGTGTTTCCGCTAGCAGAGCCAAAAAAATCCTGATAAAGCCCCCACAATAACGTTGTGTTTCCGGTGACAGAGCCAAAAAAATCCTGATTAGGCCGCCAAAAATAATGTTGTGTTTCCGGTAACAAAGCTACAAAAAATTCTGATAAGGCCCCAAAAATAATGGTGTTTCCGGTAACAGAGCCAAAAAAATCCTGATAAGGCCCCCCAAAAAATGTTGTGTTTCCGGTACAAGAGCTAAAAAAATCCTGATAAGGCCCAAAAAAATAATGTTGTCTTTCCGGTAACAGAGCTAAAAAATCGTGATAAGGCCCCAAAAAATAATGTTTGTGTTTCCGGTAACAGATCCAAAAAAATCCTGATAAGGCCCCCAAAAATAATGTTGTGTTTCCGGTAACAGAGCCAAAAAATCCTGATAAGGCCCCCCAAAAAATGTTGTGTTTCCGGTACAACAGCTAAAAAAATCCTGATAAGGCCCCCCCAAAATAATGTTGGGTTTCCGGTATCAGAGCTACACAAAATCCCGATAAGGCCAAGAAAATAATGTTGTGTTTCCGGTAACAGAGCTAAAAAATCCTGTTAAGGCCCCAAAAAATAATGTTGTGTTTCCGCTAGCAGAGCCAAAAAAATCCTGATAAAGCCCCCACAATAACGTTGTGTTTCCGGTGACAGAGCCAAAAAAATCCTGATTAGGCCGCCAAAAATAATGTTGTGTTTCCGGTAACAAAGCTACAAAAAATCCTGATAAGGCCCCAAAAATAATGGTGTTTCCGGTAACAGAGCCAAAAAAATCCTGATAAGGCCCCCCAAAAAATGTTGTGTTTCCGGTACAAGAGCTAAAAAAATCCTGATAAGGCCCAAAAAAATAATGTTGTCTTTCCGGTAACAGAGCTAAAAAATCGTGATAAGGCCCCAAAAAATAATGTTTGTGTTTCCGGTAACAGATCCAAAAAATCCTGATAAGGCCCCCAAAAATAATGTTGTGTTTCCGGTAACAGAGCCAAAAAAATCCTGATAAGGCCCCCCAAAAAATGTTGTGTTTCCGGTACAACAGCTAAAAAAATCCTGATAAGGCCCCCCCAAAATAATGTTGGGTTTCCGGTATCAGAGCTACACAAAATCCCGATAAGGCCCCAAAAATAATGGTGTGTTTCCGGTAACAGAGCTGAAAAAATCCTGATAAGGCCCCAAAAATAATGTTGTGTATCCGGTAACAGAGCTAAAAAAAATCCTGATAAGGCCCAAAAGAATAATGTTGTGTTTCCGACAACAGAGATACAAAAAATCCTGATAAGGCCCAAAAAATAATGTTGTGTTTCCGGTAACAAAGCTAAAAAAAAATCCTGATAAGGCCCAAAAGAATAATGTTGTGTTTCCGGCAACAGAGCTACAAGTGCGCCCGCCCGGAGTCGCTCCGAGACACTTTTCAACTGCGCCCGTCCGGAGTCGCTCCGAGAAACTTTTCAACTGCGCCTCACCGAGTCGCTCCGAGACACTTTTCAACTGCGCCGCTCCGAGTCGCTCTGAGACACTTTTCAACTGCACCGCTCCGAGTCGCTCCGAGACAATTTTCAAGTGCGCCCGCTCGGAGTCGCCCCGAGACACTTTTCAACTGCGGCCGCTCGAAGTCGCTCCGAGACACATTTCAACTGCGCCCGCCCGGAGTCGCTCCGACACAATTTTCAACTGCGCCGCTCCGAGTCGCTCCGAGACACTTTTCAACTGCGCCGCTCCGAGTCGCTCCGAGACACTTTTCAAGTGCGCCGCTCCGAGTTGCTCCGAGACACTTTTCAAGTGCGCCGCTCCGAGACACTTTTCAACTGCGCCCGCCCAGAGTCGCTCCGAGACACTTTTCAACTGCACCGCTCCGAGACATTTTTCAAGTGCGCCCGCCCGGAGTCACTTCGAGACACTTTTCAACTGCGCCCGCTCGGAGTCGCCCCGAGACACTTTTCAACTGCGGCCGCTCGAAGTCGCTCCGAGTCGCTCCGAGACACTTTTCAACTGCGCCCGCCCGGAGTCGCTGCGAGACACTTTTCAACTGCGCCGCTCCGAGTCGCTCCGAGACACTTTTCAACTGCGCCGCTCCGAGTCGCTCCGAGACATTTCTCAACTGCGCCCGCTCCGAGACACTTTTCAACTGTGCCCGCCCGGAATCGATGCGAGACACTTTTCAACTGCGCCGCTCCGAGTCGCTCCGAGACACTTTTCAACTGCGCCCGCTCGGAGTCGCCCCGAGACACTTTTCATCTGCGGCCGCTCGAAGTCGCTCCGAGACACATTTCAACTGCGCCCGCCCGGAGTCGCTCCGACACAATTTTCAAATGCGCCGCTCCGAGTCGTTGTGTTTCTGGTAACAGAGCTAAAAAAATCCTGATAAGGCCCCAAACAATAATGGTGTGTTTCCGGTAACAGAGCTACAAAAAATCCTGATAAGGCCCCACCAAATAATGTTGTGTTTCCGGTGACAGAGCCAAAAAATCCTGATAAGGCCCAAAAGAAAATAATGTTGTGCTTCCGGTAACAGAGCTACAAAAAATCCTGATAAGATCCGAAGAAATAATGTTGTGTTTCCGGTAACAAAGCTACAAAAAATTTTCATAAGGCCCCAAAAATAATAGTGTGTTTCCGGTAAACAAGCTAAAAAATCCTGATAAGTCCCGCAAAAATAGTGTTGTGTTTCCGGTAACCGTTCTAAAAAAAACATGATAAGGCCCAAAAGAATAATGTTGTGTTTCCGGTATAATAGCTAAAAAATCCTGATAAGGCCCAATGAAATAATGTTGTGTTTCCGGTAACAGAGCTAAAAAAAATCCTGAAAAGGCCGCCAAAAATAATAATGTGTTTCCGGTAACAGAGCTAAAAAATCCTGTTAGGGCCTCTAAATAATGTTGTGTTTCCGGTGACAGAGCCAAAAAATCCTGATAAGGCCCCAAAAAATAATGTTGTGTTTCCGGTAACAGAGCTAAAAAAATCCTGATAAGGCCCCCCCAAAAAATAACGTTGTGTTTCCGGTAACAGAGCTTACAAAATCCTGATAAGGCCCAGAAAAATAATGTTGTGTTTCCGGTAACAAAGCTACAATAAATCCTGATAAGGCCCCAAAAATAATGGTGTGTTTCCGGTGACAGAGCCAAAAAAAACCTGATAAGGCCCCAAAATGTAATAATGTTGTGTTTCCGGTATAATAGCTAAAAAAATTCCTGATAAGGCGCCCAAAAACAATGTTGTGTTTCCGGTTACAGAGCTAAAAAAATCCTGATAAGGCCGCCAAAAATAATGTTGTGTTTCCGGTAACACAGCTAAAAAAAATCCTGATAAGGCCGCCAAAAATAATGTTGTGTTTCCGGTAACAAAGCTACAAAAAATCCTGATAAGGCCATAAAAATAATGGTGTGTTTCCGGTAACAGAGCTAAAAAAATCCTGATAAGGCCCCAAAAATAGTGTTGTGTTTCCGGTAACAGTTCTAAAACAAATCATGATAAGGCCCAAAACAATAATGTTGTGTTTCCGGTAACAGAGCTACAAAAATCCTGATAAGGCCCAAAAAAATAACGTTGTGTTTCCGGTAACAGAGCTTAAAAAATCCTGAAAAGGCCCAAAACAATAATGTTGTGTTTCCGGTAACAGAGCTAAAAATATCCTGTTAAGGCCCTAAAAAATGATGTTGTGTTTCCGGTAAGAGAGCTACAAAAATCCTGATAAGGCCCCCAAAAATAATGTTGTGTTTCCGGTAACAGAGCCAAAAAATCCTAATAAGGCCCCCCACAACAATGTTGTTTCCGGTGACAGAGCCCCAAAAAATAATGTTGTGTTTCCGGTAACAGAGCTAAAAAAAATCCTGATAAGGCCGCCAAAAATAATGTTGTTTCCGGTAACAAAGCTACAAAAAACCTGATAAGTCCCGCAAAAATAGTGTTGTGTTTCCGGTAACAGTTCTAAAAAAACATGATAAGGCCCAAAAGAATAATATTGTGTTTCCAGTAACAGAGCTACAAAAAATCCTGTTAAGGCCCCAAAAATAATGATATGTTTCCGATAACAGAGCCAAAAAATCCTGATAAGGCCCCAAAAAATAATGTTGTGTTTCCGGTAACAAAGCTACAAAAAATCCTGATAAGGCCCCAAAAATAATGGTGTGTTTCCGGTAACAGAGCTAAAAAAATCCTGATAAGGCCCCCAAAAATAGTGTTGTGTTTCCGGTAACAGTTCTAAAAAAATTAATGATAAGGCCCAAAAGAATAATGTTGTGTTTCCGGTAACAGAGCTACAAAAATCCTGATAAGGCCGCCAAAAATAATGTTGTTTCCGGTAACAAAGCTACAAAAAACCTGATAAGTCCCGCAAAAATAGTGTTGTGTTTCCGGTAATAGTTCTAAAAAAAATCGTGAAAAGGCCAAGAAAATAATGTTGTGTTTCCGGTAACAGAGCTAAAAAAAATCGTGAAAAGGCCAAGAAAATAATGTTGTGTTTCCGGTAACAGAGCTAAAAAATCCTGTTAAGGCCCCAAAAAATAATGTTGTGTTTCCGCTAGCAGAGCCAAAAAAATCCTGATAAAGCCCCCACAATAACGTTGTGTTTCCGGTGACAGAGCCAAAAAAATCCTGATTAGGCCGCCAAAAATAATGTTGTGTTTCCGGTAACAAAGCTACAAAAAATCCTGATAAGGCCCCAAAAATAATGGTGTTTCCGGTAACAGAGCCAAAAAAATCCTGATAAGGCCCCCCAAAAAATGTTGTGTTTCCGGTACAAGAGCTAAAAAAATCCTGATAAGGCCCAAAAAAATAATGTTGTCTTTCCGGTAACAGAGCTAAAAAATCGTGATAAGGCCCCAAAAAATAATGTTTGTGTTTCCGGTAACAGATCCAAAAAAATCCTGATAAGGCCCCCAAAAATAATGTTGTGTTTCCGGTAACAGAGCCAAAAAATCCTGATAAGGCCCCCCAAAAAAATGTTGTGTTTCCGGTACAACAGCTAAAAAAATCCTGATAAGGCCCCCCCAAAATAATGTTGGGTTTCCGGTATCAGAGCTACACAAAATCCCGATAAGGCCAAGAAAATAATGTTGTGTTTCCGGTAACAGAGCTAAAAAATCCTGTTAAGCCCCCAAAAAATAATGTTGTGTTTCCGCTAGCAGAGCCAAAAAAATCCTGATAAAGCCCCCACAATAACGTTGTGTTTCCGGTGACAGAGCCAAAAAAATCCTGATTAGGCCGCCAAAAATAATGTTGTGTTTCCGGTAACAAAGCTACAAAAAATCCTGATAAGGCCCCAAAAATAATGGTGTTTCCGGTAACAGAGCCAAAAAAATCCTGATAAGGCCCCCCAAAAAATGTTGTGTTTCCGGTACAAGAGCTAAAAAAATCCTGATAAGGCCCAAAAAAATAATGTTGTCTTTCCGGTAACAGAGCTAAAAAATCGTGATAAGGCCCCAAAAAATAATGTTTGTGTTTCCGGTAACAGATCCAAAAAATCCTGATAAGGCCCCCAAAAATAATGTTGTGTTTCCGGTAACAGAGCCAAAAAAATCCTGATAAGGCCCCCCCAAAAATGTTGTGTTTCCGGTACAACAGCTAAAAAAATCCTGATAAGGCCCCCCCAAAATAATGTTGGGTTTCCGGTATCAGAGCTACACAAAATCCCGATAAGGCCCCAAAAATAATGGTGTGTTTCCGGTAACAGAGCTGAAAAAATCCTGATAAGGCCCCAAAAATAATGTTGTGTATCCGGTAACAGAGCTAAAAAAAATCCTGATAAGGCCCAAAAGAATAATGTTGTGTTTCCGACAACAGAGATACAAAAAATCCTGATAAGGCCCAAAAAATAATGTTGTGTTTCCGGTAACAAAGCTAAAAAAAAATCCTGATAAGGCCCAAAAGAATAATGTTGTGTTTCCGGCAACAGAGCTACAAGTGCGCCCGCCCGGAGTCGCTCCGAGACACTTTTCAACTGCGCCCGTCCGGAGTCGCTCCGAGAAACTTTTCAACTGCGCCTCACCGAGTCGCTCCGAGACACTTTTCAACTGCGCCGCTCCGAGTCGCTCTGAGACACTTTTCAACTGCGCCGCTCCGAGTTGCTCAGAGACACTTTTCAAGTGCGCCCGCTCCGAGTCGCTCCGAGACACTTTTCAATCAGTTATAGAATGCATACAACCTGTAATATTTTAATACAATGTGCTCTAACTGCGACGGGCAGGCCAACAATGAAAGCGGCTTATTAAAATAAATGTACCATCCCCGAAAAAAATGTTGCAACCAACCCCGAAGCAATGCCTTGAAAGCGTTATGGAACAAAATTTCGACGGCACCGATTATAAATAAAATGACTAAATGCATTTTCAACCTTGTTGAAGCTTACTTGTCCAACTTATAGAACCAAACTGAAAAATATTTCTTCAAATCATTCGGTTATAAAACGAAAAAACCGAAAAATTTACTTTCGATCGCCAAAAATGAATTTTTTTATTTATTAGTAGTCATTATCAATTGCCTGCTAAGAAATTAGGGCACATTGGCCTAAAATGTATTCTTTACAAAATAGTTTGCTTAATTTTAAGTTGCTATTATGTAGCGCCAAAATATCGATGATGTTGCAACCAACAGCTGTTGCAATCAGCCCCGGTCTCTTCAAATTCGTATAATGCTTATTTACAGAATGTTCTTTGACGTTCTTCACATAGTCTGTGCAACTCAGAATGGGCGAGCACTTCCATAAAGTTTATTTAATGTCCAACTAAAAATGTTCTTTACACAGTCAAGTTCTTCCGGAAGGAATTGTGTTTCCGACATCTTCATTTGCAGTCTTGTTCTTCTTCACAGTTTTCTTTTACCTGCAATAATCAACAATTAAACCAAGTTAACAACAGAAGCAAGTTAAAGTTGACTTAAAGAGTCGAAATCCTTAAAGTTGACTTTAAGAGTCGAAATCCTTAAAGTTGACCTTTATAAGAGTCGAAATAAAGTTGACTTTAAGAGTCGAAATAAAGTTGACTTTAAGAGTCGAAATCCTTAAAGTTGACCTTTATAAGAGTCGAAATAAAGATGACTTTAAGAGTCGAAATCCTTAAAGTTGACTTTAAGAGTCGAAATCCTTAAAGTTGACTTTAAGAGTGGAAATCCTTAAAGTTGACTTTACGAGTCGAAATCGTTAAAGTTGACTTTAAGAGTCGAAATCGTTAAAGTTGACTTTAAGAGTCGAAATCATTAAAGTTTACTTTAAGAAAATTATCAAAATAAAATGCGATTCAATTACAATACTGTTATTTCAGCTACACGTAATTCTATTTTAAAATCCATTAGTAAATTAAGTCATCCGGCTGATCTCAGTTTACCTGCGAGAATTCGAAGAGGACAGAAGAAGGATCCAGAAGAACACGGCTGGCGACTGAACGAGTATCAGGACATCACCGCTCCGGTCTCCCCTACCGACCACAGAGTAGAGAGTGCGAGCATTCCACACGCCAACTGGTATCATTTGACCCGCAGATCTCGACTTGGGCGTCGTTCGAGCTGGCATACGTCTTCGCATCGTTTCCGCTTGGCATCGAACATCAATCGTCCCTACCTGGAAAACCTTCCTCCTTTATCCGGGCTTAGGACCGGCGCAGGGAGCTGCAATCAGCTCCCTGATTTGCAGCTCCCTGTGGCGGAGTTACCTAGAAAAGAAAAAACACACATTCGAAGTTACCAAAAGAACTTGAAACAACAATAACACCATCTACAATGAAAGAATCAGAAACAATAAGAATGCAATCTACGTAACAATGAAAGAATCAGAAACAATAAGAATGCAATCTACATTAAAATAAAAGAATCAGAAACAACAAGAGCACAGTTACATTAACAATAAAAGAATCAAAAACAATAAGAATGCAATCTACGTTAAAATAAAAGAATCAGAAACAATAAGAATGCAATCTACATTAAAATAAAAGAATCAGAAACAATAAGAATGCAATCTACATTAAAATAAAAGATTCAGAAACAATAAGAATGCAATCTACGTTAAAATAAAAGAACCTAAAACAACAAGAGCACCGTTACAGAAACGATGAAAGAATTAGAAACAATAAGAATGCAATCTACGTTAACAGGGAGGAAGGGAGGGAGGGAGGGAGGGATTGGCCGGGAACAAGGCACATCCTAAAATTCCCGGGCGTTGCCCGGTACCCCAGCTACTTAACAATAAAAGAATCAGAAACAATAAGAATGCAATCAATGTTTACAATTAAAAAACCTAAAACAACATGAGCACAGTTACATTAATAGTTAAGAACCTGAAAACAACACAATCCATGTACGCAATAAAAGAATCACAAACAATAAGAATGCAATCTACGTTAAAATAAAAGATTCAGAAACAATAAGAATGCAATCTACGTTAAAATAAAAGAACCTAAAACAACAAGAGCACAGTTACATTAACAATAAAAGAATCAAAAACAATAAGAATGCAATCTACGCTAAAATAAAAGAATCAGAAACAATAAGAATGCAATCTACGTTAAAATAAAGGAATCAGAAACAATAAGAATGCAATCTATGTTAAAATAAAGGAATCAGAAACAATAAGAATGCAATCTACATTAAAATAAAAGAATCAGAAACAATAAGAATGCAATCTACGTTAAAATAAAGGAATCAGAAACAATAAGAATGCAATCTACGTTAAAATAAAAGAACCTAAAACAACAAGAGCACAGTTACATTAACAATAAAAGAATCAAAAACAGTAAGAATGCAATCTACGTTAAAATAAAGGAATCAGAAACAATAAGAATGCAATCTACGTTAAAATAAAGGAATCAGAAACAATAAGAATGCAATCTACATTAAAATAAAAGAATCAGAAACAATAAGAATGCAATATACGTTAAAATAAAAGAATCAGAAACAATAAGAATGCAATATACGTTAAAATAAAAGAATCAGAAACAATAAGAATGCAATCTACGTTAAAATAAAAGAACCTAAAACAACAAGAGCACCGTTACAGAAACGATGAAAGAATTAGAAACAATAAGAATGCAATCTACGTTAACAGGGAGGAAGGGAGGGAGGGAGGGAGGGATTGGCCGGGAACAAGGCACATCCTAAAATTCCCGGGCATTGCCCGGTACCCCAGCTACTTAACAATAAAAGAATCAGAAACAATAAGAATGCAATCAATGTTTACAATTAAAAAACCTAAAACAACATGAGCACAGTTACATTAATAGTTAAGAACCTGAAAACAACACAATCCATGTACGCAATAAAAGAATCACAAACAATAAGAATGCAAGAAGAAGAAGAGTAAGAACAATAGAAGAACCTGAAAACAAGCAAGAACGGGAAAAGGAATGGAGTAAAAAATGAAGGGGGACGGGGGAGGATCAAAAAATGAATGACGATTTTTGTTTTGTTTATTTTTAATTTTCTTTTGTTTTAAACATTTTATTTTTTACATTTTACGTTTTTACTTTCATTTTGAGTTTTACTTTTTGACTTTTTACCTTTTTGATTTTCTACTTTTTTACATTTTTGGATTTTTGATTTTTTACACTTTTGCATTTTTACTTTTTACATTTTTACTCATTTTATTTGTTTTGTTGGTTGGACGGTGGTATGGACTTTGGGAAGGCAGACAAAAATGATCAGCAGGTCCTGTCTGCTTTGAAAGTCCTTTCTTGTTCCATGTGCTGGAACGCTACAACAGTATCCTACAAACAGTATCTGAAAGAGTAATAACATGACAAATGCAAGCATTGGTGGCCAATTATACCACCCTCTGTATGGCCACCATTCCTACCACATGGTGATCACAAACCAAGACACATCACCTGCTGTTGTACTTAACCCATCCAACCTTGCAACCTGTGATGTCAAGATGAAGGTCGTCGAATACCCACCATCTCCTAGTCCGTCACCTGGGCTTCGGGGTCCAGCGATCTGAAAAATCTGAAAAAAATCAATTGCAAGAGGAACAAAATACATCACCCACATTTTGTTGCCCAAAAAGGGCGACGCCAAGATGACGACGGATCCAGACGATCGTCGTCGTAGATTGCACGCGTCCTCCACTGCCTCCCAGTCCATCGTCAGATCCTCCGAAACATGAAACAACAAAAACAACTACTTAGGCAGTAACTGATGCAAGAGCCAACAGGCATAGTCAAAACCTACTTCTCCTTACTCAATGCATTACATCTAATGTGCTATGAATTATATTTTGCTTTTTAATGGGTCTTACAGGCTGCATTATGCCTCAATATAGTTTAAATGAAATGTAATAGATTGCCAATTAATTATAATTATAATAAGAAATAGCAGACATATAATAGAGCAAAAAATATTTAGAAAGCACACTAATATGCAAGGACCTACATTAACAATCCTACCTATCCTGCATCAGCGTTAATTAATTCGATTTTAATTCGTCTAGACAACCTACTGTTTTACTTCTGTAGGCTTGTATTCTCATTCGACCAATGGCAATGTGCAGTAATGAAATATCATAATTTCCTGGTCAAGACGTGTATGAAGACACTTGTCCCAACGACAAACCCCATCATAGTCTCGTCGACGAATAGCTCAGCCTCTAAAGACTTCACCGTGCAATGTACAATATCGTCCCATCAAGAGTCCATACATTATCATCGACTCGAAACTACAATTGGGACTGGACTACAATTAATTTCATGGACGGCCAATAGTCGTAATATTAAATACTGACTGCATTGCTTTATTACATGTACAGTGCTTAGTCGCATTACTGATCATCGCTCAGTCAAACCATGGATTGCTCTGCGATGCTATCTGCCGTTGAATTCCGAATAATTATTTCGGCTGGAGTCGACCTACTCCATTGACCAACAACGTTCATCTGGTCTTTATATAGAGCAATGATTTTGCCAAAGTTTTATAGAAGTTATCGACCACATAGAGGTCACATTACATTTACCGTTATATTATAAAATAATTTTAAGCAGATTCTGACTCCCTGTTTTCCGTCAATACAATGTACTACAGGTAATATTAAAATTAACATTCAATTACTATCTATGTTCTAATTTTTAAATTGCAATTAATTTTCTAATTTTTAAATCGCTATCGATTTTCTAACTTTTAAATGCAACCTATTTTCATATTTTTTAAATTTACATTACTATCTAGTTTGAATATGTGCATCATTTGAAGTCTAGAAAGGAATAAGATGAAATCAGGCAGGATAAAACAATCCCATTTTCCCTTTCACAATTTCAAATCACTTTTTTATTCTCAATCCCAGTTCTCATTTTATTCCCAGTTTCCCCTTTACAATTTTACCCCTTTCATTTTTACCCCTTTCATTTTTACCCCTTTCATTTTTACCCCTTTCATTTTCACCCCTTTCATTTTCACCCCTTTCATTTTCACCCCTTTCATTTTCACCCCTTTCATTTTTACCCCTTTCATTTTTACCCCTTTCATTTTTACCCCCCAATTTCACCCCCCAGTTTCACCCCCCAATTTCACCCCCCAATTTCACCCCCCAATTTCACCCCCCGATTTTACCTACAGGGCAACATCCCAAGAAAATTTGGCTGATTAAGAAAACGTGTGAAAGTTCACAACACGTTTTAAGATTACGTGCAATTACGTTTAAGTATTCTATTTTATTTTAACGAATAATATTTAATGAAAAGTTACATAGGCTACTATTTACCTAATTAAAGTACCAACTATTTAAATACTTTTATTTATGTTTAAGACTATTTAGCAATCAATAGGTTTATGCTATTAGCATTAAGCTTACTTAAATAGGATATAATAAGAAAGAATACAGACTAAACAAATAAGGGAAAACAGGGAGACATTCACTGCATGGTGAATTTAGAATATAATATTATTATACCCCCTAAGCAATGTGCCTTATGACTGGCCGACAAATAATATAAAAGTTTGGAAAATCATTGCACATATGCGACCAGATGAACGCTGGTGGTTAGTGGAGGAGGTCGCATCCAACTGAAATATTTTCGAAATTCAACATCGATAGCATCGGTGAGAAATCCATGGTTTGACTGTGTGATGAGCAGTAATACGCCCAAGGATTGTACATGCATTTCATGCAATGCACTCAGATTTAAATTATGACTATGGACTATCCATGAAACTGAGTATAGTGCAGTCGCAGTTGCAGTTTCGAGTCGATGATAATCTAGGAACTGTTGGTGGGACGATAGTTGTACATTGCACCGTCAATTCCTTAGAGACTGAGCGAACAGTCGATGAGAATATGATAGGGTTTATTAGGGCAAGTGACTTCGTGTCTTGACAAGGAAATGACAATATTTCACCTCTACACCATGCCAAGGTTGAACGAGAACACAAGCCTATAGAACTACAAAGGTCGGCTGTCTGGACGAATTAAAATAGAATTAGCCTTAACGCGAATGCAACACTTAGCCTACAAACAGGGGCTAGATTACAGAAATTAACAATTTACGGCACAGGCTACCACTGAAAACATTACATTATTCCAATATCCTACGCTGCTACGCAATATGCGTCGTTTTTACTTATGGCCTAACTTAAAATATAATTATGAAATTCATATCCTAGAATAATGAACGTAAATGAATGTCGAATTCACCGTTGTATGCAGAAGAAGGAGTAGGTAGAATCGTCGTCTCTTGCTCCGTGAACGAACGAAGCACGATTTTTGACGTCCGTATTGCGACTGAAGTTAAATTTAAGTCTGGCACGTGTTGTCGATCCTTTCTTTTAGCGCCACGCCCACGCAAAACCAAAACAGACACAGCTGATTGGCTAGGCTCGTCACGTGCCAGCTTCGAACTTTTGTAGCGCATTTCAACACTGCTGCAAACGACTATCACACGGCCCTAGAAAATCATCGGAGTCATAATGTCTGCAGCAAATTTTCCTTCATATGAATCATATTCGCATTTTATCCTTAAGCCCAACGAGTCTCAGTAGAAACAACGTGAACCCTCCTACCTGGTATAAACACGGTATAAACAGACTACAGATTTGTTTCACTGGTTTGGCTTGGCTGTGGCCTGACAGAGCCCATCGCTCTGCCTCTAGTGGGAAGCTTTTGCTCCCGCGTGTTGAAACCTCAATCTGTCAGCGTCGTGCTTTCTCAATTGTAATTTGTAGGTCCATCTGTCTGGAATATCCTCTTTCTCAAAACTAGCGCTCTGTGTTCCAAAATGTTGAGTAGGCTATGTTAGAAAATCAGCGAACGGAACCAATTATTAACAATTTAACATACATTAATTTCAGGATTAATTATGCATAATTTCATAAACATCACAATTTATCGGATAAAATGGCTTCTGTTGAAATGATAGGCCGCATTAGGCTCCTAAGTTGATGACAATTTATCGGATAAAATAGCTTCTGTTGAAATAAAATAGGTGACATAGTGCATAATTATTAACTTGGCTTTTCTTGGCTTTTTTAAGACCCCATCTTGACTTTTCTTAAAATTTAGAGTGGTAATGGTATCACTGTTAATAAACACAAGTTATATTTCTTGCACTGTTATATACGCAAGATTATTTATACCCAATAATTGCATCTTAATTGTGGAAGAAGTTACTACAATTGCCTTTGATTCAGAACAGTTCAAAGTACGCTATCAGTGTTTACTTGTAAAACCTTATGTCGGTAGTTTTGTCTATTTCAATTCACGCTGAAGTATGCCGGATTGCCCATTATCGCTCATAATCCACTCAAACTTGTACTGGTTATATTATTAGCTTTATAGGATTTTCTTCGCTACATAAATTTTTTCTCTGCCTAAAATGAGTCGGACCTTACCGTTTGCAGTGGTATTCCGCTATAAATAGGATTGAAACAAGACGCTTTTTTCATGACAATTTGCTGCTTCTGATGCTGCATTTCTGTCATGTTTCACTTCGTATTATCTTTGCTATAGTTGAAGTCTTCAAAAGTGTGTGAACTATTCAACTCAACAGTTTTTAAATACTTTTACAAAATGGATGTTGTTTTGATGGAAAGGCTTAGCTGCACTGCACGGTACAAATGTGAATTATTTTGTGCAAAAATGTGAATCTGAGGTGTGGTTAGTCAGCTGCCAGAGGAAGATGCAATTAGATATCCATGTGTTCAGCGTATACAATACATTTCATGTTATGTTTGGCGTAATGTATGATTCTGACTGCACATGAATTGTTTTTACAGGTGTAAAAATGACTAGTCGCTCAGTTGGAACGCTCGAGACATTTGAATCTGAAGACAAGTTATTTACGAAGCACATCTTAGACGAAGGTGAAGGCGACTCGACTCCAAATGAGGGATCGGTCTGCATGGTCAACATAATGGCCGTTGGTAAGCTTTTACTGTACATACCAATCAATCAAAATTTATATAGCGCCCCTTCTAGGTACCTACTCAGAGGCGCTCCTGGCCGAGCAAAAAAACAGTCTTCAACAGTTTGTAAAATTGAGAACAGCTTGGGAGGTGTCGCATAGTCAAGGGAAGTCCATTCCAGGTTGTTGGGCCAACCACAGAGAACGAACGCCTCTGCATTGTTGCAGAGCGAGTGAAAGGAACCATTAAGTCACCATGGACAGCAGAGCGCAGTGTGCGGCGGCCTATGCAAGTGGAAAGGGGGAGACAAAGCTCACACAGATAAGAGGGTGCCCAGCCTGATATAAAGCATCGTGTTGTTCATTTTCGATATCGTATTGCATTCTATGTATTAAATCATTTATAAAGCGCCTCTTGTATATTGATGCAGCTGATGAAAGATTCTTCGAAGATCTGTGCTAGAAATTATCTCGTCAACAAGAGGCAGGTGGGAAACGAGTAAGCTAATAAGTAGCTATGCAGAGTGGTTGAATACTACATGTAGTTACTTCAAAAATGAGCAACTTAGTTAGCTGATTATAGTTATCTAGATTCTAGACACTGAAATGCTGCCTTTGCTAGCCAAAATGATGCTTTCTATCAGCTGATCAAGGTTTTTCTCTTTAGCCATGGCTGGGCTGGGAGTGCCTCTGAATAGGCTTCTTGAAAGGATGCTTTATAAATTTTTTGAATGATTGAACGCTCGATTCATAAAGCGGGACTCTGCTGTCTTGTCTGAGTTTCCCTTTTGTGACCAACAGATTACTTGTTCATAGTATGACGAGATGTCTACTTTGTATACTTTCGTCTCCATAAAAATTGATTAATTGATTGACGTGTTTGTTTATATAGGCAAGGAAGATGCAGTTGATGTTGCTGCGGAGGATCTGGGCGGCTACAGACTCAACGAAGACGTTGAGATCGTAATCGGGGAAGGCGACTCTCTTCTGTCGGAACTCTTCGACAGAATATTCATCGTGATGAAGGAAGGCGAACGGGCGTACATCAAGACGAAAGTCGACGTGAAATGTCGCAAGGTCGACGATTCTCTTCCCGGACTGAAGTCCACGCTCAAGTTCAACGTCCTTCTGAAGTCTTTCAACCGCGCCGCCGACATCGGAGAGCTGGAGCCGGACGAGAAACTGGAGCGAGCGGATCATCACAAGGAACGGGGAACGGCGATCTACCAGCAGAACAACATCGAATTCGGACTGCGTCGATTCCGGAAGGCATTGGAGTACTTGAACTCGATTCTGTCGGTCGACGGCTTCTCTAATGCGATGGTCAGCCGCATGAACACTCTCAAATGTCACTGTAATCTGAATTTAGCGGCGGGTTACCTCAAGCAGGAAGAGTTCGACAAGGTCATCGACCACTGTACGGCGGCGCTGATGCTCGAGCCGAACAACGTGAAGGGTCTGTTTCGACGCGCTCAGGCGTATGCGAAACTGCACAGGTACGACGAAGCGAAGAAGGATCTGCTGCGGGCGAGAGAACTCGATGCGGAGAACAGATCGATCGGTTCTCTGCTGAAGAACATCGAAGTTTCGGTGAAAAAAGAACGGCAGATGTATCAGAAGATGTTCAGTCATTAACGGTTTATCTGTTTCGATCGTTCCGTGTTGTACCAGCTTTTGGAGATGTTTGTTCGCGTCTTGCGTTAACCCTTTCGCCCCTGGGTTCCCGTAACTCAATGGCTAACAAACCGAAATATCGGTTTGTCGGGGCGAAAGGGTTAAAACCAGAGAAAGTATTGTTGCAAAATTTGTCTTCTCCAGATTCAGTCGTATATGTACCTTTTTTTTTACTGAATGTGCTGGAATGTTGAATTAAGACATTGTATATATCATATTTCATGGGTGTTTAAATCTTAAGTCAGTATGATTCACAGCAGTGCCGAAATACATTGCTGGTTTCTATGCTGGTTACGAATGCATGTGTATATAGTCTTTCCTTTATTCTGTGGTATATTTTACTGTGCTTCCTTGATTTAAGTTGCTATGTTCATTGTTGGCAAGCAGTTTCTGTTATGCATGCTTTAAAGAAAATTGCTTGTTACGTATACACTGTCTGATGCAGTTTATGCCAAATTTCAGGAGGAAAAATGTATGATAATTATTAAATAATTGCAGTGCTGTTGACAGGGTTTGTTTTTTTACCAGGAAATTTGTAACAACTCTTTGACTTTCATACAGTGGCTCCAAAATATTTTTGTGCAATGCCACGTGAGACATGGTGCAGATAAGAGTATGTAGCTGATTTGGTATGTAAATTTATAAAACGCCTCTCAAAGTGCACATCAATCAAAGATGCTCTCAGTGCAAAAGAACAAGAGAAGAAAAAGTGGTTTTGAGACAGCGGAAAGATGCATTTGCATGGTAAAAATACCAGTTAGTAGTGAATTGTAATTAATGCGGAGTGTGCAAGTTTAAGCCTCTCCCAAAATAGTTGTTGTAGGAACCTTCTGATGGTCTGTCACAATTGCTTAGTGAAATTATTAATTAGTGACACTTAGTACATGCATAATAATAATACCAGTAATCTGGCTTCTTTTATATGATAATTTATATGATTTGTCATGGCACTCTAG
The DNA here is from genome assembly GCA_945859605.1 of Lumbricus rubellus. NCBI lineage: Eukaryota > Metazoa > Annelida > Clitellata > Crassiclitellata > Lumbricidae > Lumbricus > Lumbricus rubellus. Next base: position 30,550,680 of record OX243820.1, on the reverse strand, counting down.
CAAAATTTGCTTTGAATGGCAGAATGCTAAGAAAGTATTTTAAATTTATATTTGGTTTTGAACATTTTATTATATGTACATAATGTGGAAAGAAATAATTATTGAGCAGCCAACTGTTTGTTTTCGGTTTCAACATGGTATTTCACACGGCACTTCTGTGAAACTAAGTCAAGGCTCTAATGATCGATGTCTTTGATGTGAGTGTTCTGACAAATGGAATTACATGCTGTCTACTTAATTAGAATTTCACAAATGTAATATGTTCCGCTGTAAATGCATACCAATCTACAAGTGTGCATTACGCATAATATATGCAAGACGTATGAAGCTACATGTGCATGCGAAGTACAGTAATACCATGATTTTTAGTGTATATTTGATGATTTCATATGAAGTCATTCCAGTTAAACTCATCCAATTTTGAGGAAGGTCACACCCAACCATCTCTGAATTGGCTTAAATTTTAACCTCATGAATGGAAAACGTTAAAATATTTGTAGAATATTTAAAATACCTCTTTAGATAATCGTGTAAAGTAGTTTAAACATCACACATATTTTCTAGTTTACCATCCAATACACCATACAACACGTGGTTAAAATTTCAGCCAATTCGGAGGTGGTGTAGTGGGAACTTTCCTAATAGCAGGTTGAATTGAGCTGGATTGACCCTATGATGCGACTTTTGCTAATTTTGTGATACTACTTTGTTTCATGTTTTGTTTCATGTCTAAAACCTAATTTTTTTTCCTTCTCTTCCAGCAAAAATATTTAAAATTCAAATAAAGTTTGATTCATCAGTTGTTGTGTTCCTTGAGTATAGCTTGGAGAGATACAAGGGCTTTTCATTGTCAAACAGTTGTAGGCATGATGGTAATTTTGTACATAATGCTTTGACATTAGCCACTGGAAGGCTTTTAGGAGTGTTTTACCCAAGATTGCAAAATCCCCATATGTTAAAAATAGGGATATATAAAATCCCCAAATCGTAAGTATTTTTTTCCTGAACCAAAGCAACAAACAAACATAATACAATTATGGCAGTGAACAGTACTTTAACATAATTTGGTTAAGAAGGAGAGACCCAGAAGGGATGAGCAATCTCACGATCTTGAGAAAAATCCCAAGTCCTGTAGTCATGCTCGCTGGTGACAGTTTTACCCGTAAAAGATTTTTAATAAGAATGATTTACTCCTCATCAACACAATGTTGACAGTATAGTTTCGAAAACTGATAGCATTTTATATAGAACATTAGAGGCACACACCATTGCAGTATGTAAACGAGAAGGCGGTAAACAATTGACACAATGAGGTATGTACTTGCTTACTACACTGATAGTAGAAAATCGTATCCATTACACACTTATGACTCCGCCACTGGTTGCACTCTGCCAGTGCCGGTCCCAAGCCTGGATAAAGGAGGAGGGCGTCGCTAATGGTTTGTGGTGTGCGGTGGTGTAGTGGTGGCGTCGTTGCCTTGGAGCCGGAAGGTTCGAGATTCGAATCCACCTCGCAGCGTAAAGACCTTGGGCACAATTGCTCAGCGCTTCGGCGTGAAACTCCGATGCAGTGTCCGCTCTGCATTCGGGAGCGCCTCTGAGTAGCGAGCCTAAGAGGCGCTATAACAAGTGCACATACAAACACTCATCCACAGATGACGCCACTCTTCAATCTTGACGTCTAATATTAGCCATGATGTTTCACTTCTCCAAAAAAAATTTGTAATTTGCAAAATTAATTATTTCTAATTTTTGGGGATGGATATAATTTATTGGGTAGATTTGCTAAGCAAACAAAACATAAAACTTTTGTATCCTTGATTATCGCTCAAAAGACGGTGGCCCACAAAAGAACTTTCCAGTCCTGTAATATATTATTTAAAAGTCCGTGCGTTTCCGTAAAACATTACTATACATGTTTTGATGAATTATGAATTTTAGGATCCTACTTATTCTTACATTATGATTAGATGTTTAACATAACATAACAAGGTTTACAGTGGTTGTGAAGACTATAAATCTGTGTAAGAATAGCCACTAATACATGTCTTAATATCCCATCTGTTCCAAGCGAGTTCTTGAGTTGCATAGATACTGCCTCATCACTCGGATCGTTCCATCCAGGCCTTCGATCATATAATGATGGCGCCCTCAGACTGCCTGAAGATCTTGGTGTTTCTTTATTGATCATCAACTTGTGTGCCTCTAATAAATTCCCTATGTATCTTTTCGTTTGGTGCGTTTTTTGTGTGATCGTGTATTTAAGTTTAATTACCATGTATTGTGATTCTCATGCTTCAAAACCAATATTCAGATAAATGAGTAATAATGTGGCATTATTCCAATCGTTCTACTAGTAAAGGATGCTAAAAAAACTTTATCTCGAAGATCCTATTTGCCGGCCATCATTGACATAGCTCTGTGCATATTATTTTCCATTTAATGTACTTCGACATGCGACTGGATGCGGTGTCCTACCAGAATTTATCTAATTTTCAATTAAACGAATATATATATATATATATATACATTGTGCAGTGATTTAATATGCCAAGGTTATGAAAAGAAATTACGTCAGTAACACTGAGCACTTGCTTCCTCAGGGCTTCATACGGGATTGATTTGTCTAATATATAATTTTCGATACTGCATCAAATTTAATGCGATTTATGTCTTAGATACCAATTAGAAAACTGGCAGAACTTGTTAAATGCTGCGCCAGTTTTGTAAATGGAACTTGTGTTTATTGTTGCAGCTCAGAAAATTTCAGAATTATCCAAAGATGAGCAGAGTTGTTCCAAATTGTTTAATTGCGGAAGATGAGAGGAAGACGTACAGCAAGCGCGTTCTGCAACCAGGAATTGGAGATGACCAACCTGGGATTGGCTATGAAGCTCGTGTTATGGTCAACTTTATTGGTAAATAGACCTTTTTGACTTTGCTGTCTGATGTATTTTAATTGTCCATTTCGGGGTTTCTCAAAGTTCATGGGTGTGTTTCAGAAATGCAAAAAGGCACAATATCAATTGAATATAAGTTTTTAGCTTTGTTAGGTGGAAATGATACACACTCTAAAATTGTACGAAATGGTGAAACATGTGGCAACAGGCTTTCTATGCATACATCGATCCGCACAGCCATCTACTTGCAACGCTTTGAATATCACTCATTTGCAGAAGCCATGTTTATGCCCTTTTTGTCTGCTTTGTCTGTTTATAAGGGTTCTCATAAACAGATACATACAACTCTGCCACTACCCACATTCTGATAGTGCCAGTCCCAAGCCTGGAGAAAGGAGGTGGGCACCTTTGTTTTGAAGATTGTTGTTAAATGGAAACTAACCATCAACATGCATACGCACAATCATACACAAATACATACATACATGCACACACATGACAGTTACAAGCACACATAAACATATACAATGCATACCTTGTGCTTTCAGCTTTCTGAGCTCTAGCGACCGACATGATCCATTTTCTCCATTGCTTTCTTTCTGATGTCGCTTCCCTTAGTTCTTCCAAGTTCATTCCTGTTGTTTCATGAATCTCATCCATCCACCTTTTCCTTGGCCGCCCTTGTTTTCTTCTTCCCTCTCCGTATGCCAACATCATATCTTTTCCCAGTATACAATGCATAGGAACCCAAAATGAACTTGTTAGTTATCTTAGTTATTTTCTCAATTTATAAGTAAATAATTTACAGTTTCTTGGGTTTGCTCTGATCATATTTCAATGTCAAATCGATTAATTTTTCTGTGTTTGTATTCATGTGCAGAAACAAACCCGGGCATAAACTTGGATCTTGGCGAATACGAACACGATGCTTACGCCAACGTTCTCGTTGGTGACGGGTGCAGTGAGTTGGCTCGGCTGATCGACCAAGTAGTCCAGACGATGAAGGAGAAAGAATGGTGCTACGTGAAAACGAAGGTGGACATTCCCGGCGCAAAACTTCACAGCAAAGGTTCCATTCGCGAAATGGACCAAGAGTACGTCGGCTTAAGACTGAACATCAGACTCGAGTCATTCAGCCGTGCGCCTGATCTCAGTGGACTGGATCCATCTAAAAAACTGGAAGTTGCCGATCGGCACAAGGCGAAAGGAAACGAGCACTACAATGCCGGCCGAATCATTCAGAGTCGCACGAGATTTCTGAAGGCCCTCGACTATCTAAGTTCCTTGGATCTCGATTCGCTTGAATCAGAAGACGTCAGAGATAGAGCGAAGAAACTTACCTGCCTCTGTCACCTGAACTTGGCCCTCGGGTATCTTAAACAGAAACAGTTTGAGAAGGTTGTTGAGAGTTGTAACGTGGGACTTGGAATCGAGCCGGACAACATCAAGGGACTGTTCAGGAGAAGCCAGGCGTATATCAACCTCAAGCGATATACTGAGGCGGAGACGGATCTTTCTCGTGCGCTGGAAATCGAACCAACGAACACTTCGGTTACGCACAGCTTAGAATTTCTGAAGAAGAAGCTAGAGAGTGCGTGAAGTCGATAACGTCGGGTGCTTTTTGTAACGTGTAAATGGATGATTTTTAACAGATTGCGTCAAGTATTATGTCGGTTGATTTGGTAACTCAATAAGAACATTGTGAATGGATGATTTTAACAGATTGTGTCACGTGTTATGTCATTTGACCTGGTTAACTCAATAAGAACATTGTGAATGGGTGATTTTAACAGATTGCATCAAGTGTTATGTCATTTGACTTGGTTAACTCAATAAGAACATTGTGAATGGATGATTTTAACAGATTGCGTCAAGTATTATGTCATTTGACTTGGTTAACTCAATAAGAACATTGTGAATGGATGATTTTAACAGATTGCGTCACGTGTTATGTCATTTGACTTGGTTAACTCAATAAGAACATTGTGAATGGATGATTTTAACAGATTGCGTCACGTGTTATGTCAGTTTTGACCTGGCACACTCAATAAGAACATTGTGACTTTTAGTGGATCTCTGGCACTTCAGAATCTACAGAATTTTTGAAATGTCAGACTTTTTAAATTTCATTTCATCCAATTGGCCTCGGTCGGCAGCATCTCTGAGTAGTGATCTTGAAGAGGCGCTAAAGAGGTTTTATTGTTTGATTGAAAGTTTTCCTTCATATTTACGTCATCTACCAACAATTCACAATGTTCATTGTGACTTCCTTAAATAAATTTGATCATTTTTTAAGCCTTTTCGTCATGGATGAAAGAAATGATAGTCTGTATCAAGTTAGAGTTTGGAGAGCTTCAGTGTTGTACAGTAGCGAAGTAAAAGTAACGCGTTACTGTACTTAAGTAAAAGTTTGAGTACTTTCACATGTAACGAAGTATCGAAAAAATAAAATACTTTTACTTTCAACGAAGTAAAATTTTACCCATATTTCAGTACTTTTACTTCGTTACAATTTATGCGACACTCGTTACAATTTTCGTTACTTCAAAGCGTTAATTAACATTTCGTTTCACTAAGCTAAGACAGCCTATTCAAATTTGCATGCCTAAAAATAGATTTTCGATGGTGGTGCACGCTGGATGCACTGCCATTTCTGCAGCAGAAATGCTCTTCAGCTGTGCATTGTGCTAACAATGAATCGGAAGCGTGCGTACTAGACGCAATGATAGCCTAACCATAATTATTTCGAGAATTTAGTATTTTTGAAGGTTTATAATCAATTGAGTTATAGAAAGGCTCGGTACTTTTACTATCTACTTTAAAAGTATTATTGGAAGGAGATACTTTTTACTTTTACTTAAGTAAAATTTGTGATGAGTACTTTTACTTGTACTTAAGTAATTAAAATCCACTTTACTTTTACTTAAGTACATTTGCCCGATACTTTCAAAAACACTGGAGAGCTTTTGGCCGAAGTTTAATGACCTTTTTATATGTGTGTATATAACACACATTGCTTGACCTTGGAATTATTTGGCTTCGACAAGTAACTGCCGCGATCTTGATTTACTATTTCAGTTGTTTAGTTCATTATTATTATTATTATTATTTATTACATGTATGCTCGTCGCACAGTAACTTTGAGGAAAGTAGTTGTTTATAAATGAGTTAATAGTTTACTGCCTCAGGCAGTGTCACACTGAAATTTTATGTCGGAAGTTATACTTTCTGGTACATACTGTAGGTACTTTATTATGTGGGTATGTTCATTATCTGAATCTTAGCCTTGGCAAATAAATCCGATAGACAAACTGTTATCAGGTACAAAAACAAGTGAACATGTAAGAGTTTATGTATGCCGGAGATTGTCTTGTCCATGTCTGTTGAATTTCCATTTTAAAGTATGAGTGTAGATGATTACAGGTACATTAAAGAATGATATGAGATGACCTATTGTAGGCTATGCTTATAGACAAGGCTCGTGATTTATTCTTAATTTGAGAATGAAATGATGTAAGTGACTGTGGAGAACAAAAACAGACTGTGAGAAACAAAGAGAGAAAGAGAGTATGCTACCATCAAGCCTGTAATATACAACAAGTCTGTTGGTGCAGCCTAACATTTCCAATATTGATCAGCGGCTAATCTAGGCCACCATCAATTGGAATGTATGTTGCTTTGACAGATGAGGCAGGGATGTGTCCAAAATTTGATCTTTATTACTATTCATTCATTCGGGCATTTATATAGCGCTCCTTCAAGTAAAAAAAACTACTCAGAGGCGCTCCCGACTCCAGTGGCGGATCCAGAACTGTTTCAAGGGGGGGGGCAAAATCTTGGGAAAAACCAAGAAAATTTATAAGAAAAAGTTTTTTTTAGTCATCTGCCAAAATTTTCGGGAAAATCATACCATTTCATCCGCCAAAAAAGTTGATGACCTTTTTTTAGTCCTCAACTTGAAAACCGAGTGGGGGGGCCACGTCCCGTACAATTTTCCGAATAGGGGGGGCCAATATCCATTTTACCCATATTCGTATTGCTAATTTCGGACCAAATGGGGGGGCCACGTCCCATGGCAGTTTTCAATGGGGGGGGGCCATGGCCGGATTGGCCCCCCTCTGGATACGCCCCTGCCCGACTCCAGCTCACCTAAAAAGAACAGTTTAAAGTTTACTAAGGAGCGATCCTGGTAAGAGTCATTCATTCATTCACTCGGAAACTTGTACAGCACTTGTCGACGACCCTAAGGAGGAAGGACAGACTGTGACCTATGCTCAATGCCCATGTATATTCCTTTATTTCCAGAAAATGGCAGGCAAAGCGCTGCAGGCGTAGGCCAACAGTAACAAATTGCCAGAATGGCTACTGGTGGTTGAGTTTGTTAGTGTATGTTTTCATAAAACATTCATGGGATAAAGCTAACCGAGACCTTCCTTTGTTGAAAGTATATATATTGCTTCACTGGTTTGGCGTTGTCTCCTTGGCTGTGCCCCGACTTATCTATGCTGTCCATTATCTGTTGTCCTTTCTCGCAGAGCCCTTCGCTCTGCCTCTAGCGGTAAGCTGTTGGTCCCGCGTGTTGAAACATCAACCTGTCAGCGTCGTGCTTTCTCAGTTGTAGGTCCGTTTTGAATAGTCTCCCGTTGCAGATGCGCTTGCTGCCTAGGGTCGACTCGTCAGTGTTCTACAAGCTCCTTACAACTTTTTTGTTTCACCGTGGTTGGACTGGGAGCGCTTCTGAGTGGATTTCTTGAAGAGGCGCTATATAAATTTTTGAAATGAATGAATGAATGAATATAATACTGGATCTCACTGCAGGGGCAGAGCCACGGATGACATGCAGCACCTTGCTCTGAGCGTGCTGAAAGAATGAAATCGCTGAGATGGATCAGATAAATTAATCAGTTTTTCGTTTATTTGCAACATCAGGCTGTGAAGAATGATGTTTGGAAACAGTTTGTTAGCCATTGCCTCTTGAGATGAGGACACTATAGGCAACGAAATTCTAGCCGCAAACCTGCTGAGACAATTAGCTGCCCAAAAGTCTTGTCCAATCCATTAGAAAGCGTTTACATTTGCATCTAACTGTTCTAACAGAATCTGAAATGTAAATGTAAGTAAGTAAGTATGTGCTTTATTGAACCGCCTGCAAATGCAATGCGGGAACATTAGGCCTAGCCTATATGAGAACAGCGTGTACATTCTTGCAAAAATCGAAATATGCAATTATTTTCTATAATCTTAGTAGGCCTATACAACTAAAAAACATAACATACATCTAAGGAACCATTTGGGAGAGAAAAGATATAAAGTACTAAAAATAAAGGTCACTTAAATAGCATCCGTGTTATAAAACCACATCTAGTTTGTACTCGGATTTTATATATCGACCGCATATGGCCTCGACCATGCTCATTTTTCAATGAAATTATCGGTCCGATCTTTCACCACCGCTGCCCGTTTAAGGTCTTGTACGGACTTTTCGTAGCATTGCCGTGGAGCTGCGCTATATAACGAGCTACGCTATATTATAACTTTTGCAGATAGAGAGAGAAAAACACTGACCCAGAAGAAACTTTGCTGATTGGTTGCCTTCAATTGAGGCAGCCAATCAGCCAAGTTTGTCCTCTTTAACATCGAAAGTGGCGGTAAAAAAGCGTGAACAATTGCACGTGCCACGTGAGCAGTGATGACACTCCTAGCTTTTTCTAGCAGTCGAAGTAGAACAGCTGTGGCGGCGAAAGGCGTGGTTCGAAAACGGCTGCACGACTGGAGGAGTTTGACGCTCGGACGAAGCAAGACGACCAATTCTACGGACGCCTTTCTGTCGAAAGCGGTTAAGTAGAAAATCATTATGCTTACTGTTAAAAAATTTCAAGCTTACAAGTTAGAGAAAGTAGCGAAAGTTATAGTCTAGGGGTGGCAGCCAGAGTCGCCATGACTGAGGCTATGATAGGGCATTTTACTTTTGTTAATAGCCAGGGTGAGAATTGCCGGGGGGTTGGGGGGGGGGTTCAACCCCCCAGTCTTTCTTAGAGCCCCATGTTAAAGTATGTTTTTCATACCCCAATTTCAAGTTTATCATAGGCCAACCCCCCAGTTATTTTTCCACAATTCTCATACTGTTAATAGCTAAGGGTTCATTTATGTTAATTCTATTTTCATTCGTCTAGACAACCGACCTTTGTAGTTATGCGGGCTTGTGTGCTCGCTCGACCTTGGATATCGTCGTGTAGAAGTGAAACGTCATTTTCTTCGCAAGACATGCTTGTCATCTGCCCTAATGCCAAACTCTGTCACACTCTCATCGTATGCTACTTCAGTTTCTAAACGGTTCACCATGCAATGGCCATCAATTGTCATCTCACCAACTGTTCCTCGATTATCATCAACCCAAAACTATACAGCTACGACTGCACCATGTACTCAATTTTCATGGCTGGTCCCCAGTCCCAAATAACTCTGACTGCACTACACCATTTCACGCAGTCCTTACTCCCATTACTTATCATTGGCCAATCAAACCATATATTTCTCTGCGATGGTATCGTTAGTTAAATTCAAATATTTCGGATGGATTCGACCTCCTCCACTGGGACAATTCACATCTGGTCATTTAGAGAATAATTTTGCCAAATTTTTATGCTATTTGTTGGCCAGGAAGACGACACTTGCAAAAGGGGGTTTAATTATATTCTAAATTTACCAGTACTGGTCTCCCTGTTTCCGTTGTATGTTTTGTCTATCTACTTAAATTAGCCTATCTACTTAAATTAAATAATTAAAATACATGTATGCAATAACAGTTAATTTGACCAGCTAGAATTACTACAAGCACTTAAATAGGGAAATAACATTAATACAGGGAAAAATGGAACGGGAAATTGAAATGGGGGAAATATGAATGAAAATGTAAAGGGGAAAGAAACTAAAATTGGAATGGGAAAATTGGAATGGGTGAAAGTGGGAATGAAAATGAAAAGGGGATGAAACTAAAATTGAAATGGATGAAAGTGGAAATGAAAATGGAAAAGGGGATGAAACTAAAATTGGAATGGGAAAATTGGAATGGGTGAAAGTGGGAATGAAAATGAAAAAGGGGATGATACTAAAATTGGAATGGGAAAATTGGAATGGGTGAAAGTGGGAATAAAAATGAAAAAGGGGATGAAACTAAAATTGGAATGGGTGAAAGTGGGAATAAAAATGAAAAAGGGGATGAAACTAAAATTGGAATGGGAAAATTGGAATGGGTGAAAGTGGGAATAAAAATGAAAAAGGGGATGAAACTAAAATTGGAATGGGTGAAAGTGGGAATAAAAATGAAAAAGGGGATGAAACTAAAATTGGAATGGGAAAATTGGAATGGGTGAAAGTGGGAATGAAAATGAAAATGGGAATGAAAATGAAAAGGGGAATGAAATTTAAAATGGAACGGGAAATTAGAACAGGGAAATTTGGATCGCAATTAGAAATTAGAAAATAGATAGCAATTAAAAATTAGAAAATAGATTGTAATTTAATGTTCACTATAACATGTAGATTGCACATTGTGTGTAAGTTGTTCTTGTATTGGCGAAAAACGGGGAGCCAGATCTGGTCTAATTTTTATTTTCTAATATAATATTTATGCAATGTGTCCGTCTATGTGGCCGATAAATACTGTAAAACTTTGAAGAAATCATTGCCTTAAAAGACCCGATGGACGTTGCCCGTCAATGGAGTAGGTCGAATCCAGATGAAATATTCAGAATTCAACGCGTTGTAGCATCACACTTAAATCTACGGTTTGAATTTGAGCAATGATCAGTGATGGTGACTAAGTTGGCTACTGTAACGAAATGGTGCAGTCCACTCAGACTTGTTTGGCCACTGGGCACCGTCCCATGGATTTGAGTATGTAGAGCAACCGTAATTGTATAGTTGGCAAGTTGATGATAATCTATAGGAACTGTTGGTGGGATGGTAATTGTTGTCCATTGCACGGAGTGAACTGTTTAGAGACTGAACTATCCGTCGACGAGACTGTGATGGAGTTTTGCATTAGGACAAGTGACTTAATGTCTTGACGTTTAAATGACGAGATTTTCACGTCTACACGACGCGAAGATCGAGTGTAAACACAGCCAATAACTAAAACAGTAGGTTATCTAGGCGAATGAAAATAGAATTGACCGAGATAGGTTGAATTTTAATGTAGGTTGTTGCATAGTTTCTGTATTCCTTTTCTCCTATCTAAATATTTATACGGTCTTGTGGGTTTGGTATTTCTTAAGCTAAATTCTAATTTTAGTCTGGCTTTAAAGATCTCTAAAACGTTAATTTAATTCATTGCAAGTAAGATATAATACATAAAGAAGAAAATTGTTGCAATAGCTTTGAGTTTGTGCAACAGTTACTGCCCAAGTTTTTTTGGTTTTTTTCCCAGATCTCGAAGACCTGATGTGGGACTGGGTGGGAAATGGTGCATCTCGGCATCATGGGTCGCAAGGTCGGATGGGTCTTGGTCTACAGTGGGTGATGTATGTCGAAGTTCTTGTTATCATGTTAGGATTGGCTAACAACACTAACTTGTGCCATGCTCTTGTTCTTTTTCTGTTGTAGTGATTCAGGAGCAAGAAGATTGTGGATCACAACCGTTGGATCTCGAAGACCTGATGATGGAAGACTGGGAGATGGTGGAAAACGTGGCACGTCACCGCCAACGATGGTTTCAACGTCGCAGGTCATGACGTCAAAAGCGTCATGGACGCCCATGGGTGTAGTATCACGGTTTGTTAGATTAGAGTGCCCTCTTGTGATCACCATCTACCAGTGGTAGAAATGGTGGCCATACAGAGGGCGATCATATTTGCCATGTTCTTGTTCTTTCAGATTCTGTTGTAGTGATCGAGAGCATGGAGCAGCAAAAGTCTGAAGCACGCAAGACCTGAAGAGATCGTCTGGCTGCCTCCTTCCCAAAGCCCAAATAATAAAAATAACTGAAAATAAAAGTAATTGTTAAAATTGTAATAGGACATAATAAAAGGGTAAAACGTAGAATAGAATCCCTTCAATTTTTGACCATCAGTTTTTTGTCCACCCATTGGTTTTTTGTCCTCCCTTCGTTTTTTGTCCTCCCTTCATTTTTGTCATCTGTTCGTTTTTGTCCTCCCATTCGTTTTTGTCCTCCTTTCTTTTTTTGTCCTCCCATTCGTTTTTTGTCCTCCCATTCGTTTTTTGTTCTTCTTTGTTGTCCTCGCATTCGTTTTTTGTCCTCCCTTCGTTTTTTTGTCCTCCCATTCGTTTTTTGTCCTCCCTTCGTTTTTTGTCCTCCCATTCGTTTTTTTCCTCCCATTCTTTTTTTGTCCTCCCATTCGTTTTTTGTCCTCCCATTCGTTTTTTGTCCTCCCATTCGTTTTTTGTCCTCCCTTCGTTTTTGTCCTCTCTTCTTTTTTGTCCTCCCTTCTTTTTTTGTCCTCCCTTCTTTTTTGACCTCCCTTTGTTTTGTCCTGCATTTTTTTACCTGACCATTCATGTTTTGTCTTGTTGTTTTTTTACCTCCATTTCTTTTTATACCTTGGGATATAAACCTTAATAACGTGCACTATAATATAATAAAATATAATCATAAATATAATATAATAATAATATTATAATAATAATAATATTATAATATAATAAAAACAATAATATTATTGTTGTTTTTCAGGTTCTGCTATTGTCATAAACTTTTTTGTTTTAGATTTTTTAAATTATTAATGTGGATTGTGTTCTTGTTGTTTTAGGTTCTTTTATTGTTAGCATACACTGTTCTTTTTGTTTCAGGTTTTTTTATTGTTAATGTAGATTGTTTTTTTCTCAGGTTCTTTTATTGTTAATGTTCTTGTTGTTTTAGATTCTTATATTATTACTAGCTGTGTCCGGCCACGTGTTGCTGTGGCTGAAAAGACCGTCCAACCCTCCCTCCCTCTGTCCCTCCCTCCCCTGCCCTATCCTTTCCCCTCCCTCCCTCCCCTCCCCTTCTTTTATTATTATTGTAGATTACAAGTGTTCTTGCTGTTTCAGGTTCTTTATTGCTAGCGTAGATTGCATTCTTGTTTCAGATTCTTTTATTGTTAGTGTAGATTGTGTTCTTCTTGTTTTAAGTTCAGGTCCTGCTATTGTTGTCGTAAACTTTTTTAGATTCTTGTATTATTAATGTGGATTGTGTTCTTCTTGTTTTATGTTCTTTTATTGTTGCCATACACTGTTCTTGTTGTTTCAGGTTCTTGTATTATTAATGTAGATTGTTTTTTTCTCAGGTTCTTTTTTGTTAACGTTCTTGTTGCTTTAGATTCTTGTGTTATTATTGTACATTGTGCTTTTGTTGTTTCAGGTTTTTATTGCTAATGTATACTGTTCTTGTTGTTTCATGTTCTTTTACTGTTGGCGTTGATTGCGTTTTTATTGTTTTAGGTTCTTTTATTGTTGGCGTAGATTGCATTCTTGTTCTAGATTCTTTTATTGCTAGCGTAGATTGCATTCTTGTTTTTAGATTCTTTTATAGTTAGCGTAGATTGCGTTCTTTTTTTAGATTCTTTTATAGTTAGCGTAGATTGCATTCTTGTTTTTAGATTCTTTTACTGTTAGCGTAGATTGCATTCTTGCTTGAGATTCTTCTATTGTTAGCGTAGATTGCATTCTTGTTTTTAGATTCTTTTATTGTTAGCGTAGATTGCATTCTTGTTTTTAGATTCTTTTATTGTTAGTGTAGATTGTGTTCTTGCTTGAGATTCTTCTATTGTTAGCGTAGATTGCATTCTTGTTTTTAGATTCTTTTATTGTTAGCGTAGATTGCATTCTTGTTTTTAGATTCTTTTATTGTTAGTGTAGATTGTGTTCTTGTTTTTAGATTCTTTTATTGTTAGTGTTGATTGTGTTCTTTTTGTTTGAAATTCTTTTGCTAACTTCGAATGTGTTTTTCTTTTGTAGATAACTCCGCCACAGGGAGCTGCAAATCGGGGAGCTGATTGCAGCTCCCTGCGCCGGTCCTAAGCCCGGATAAAGGAGGAAGGTTTTTCAGGTGGGGCGTGTCGATACCATGGCAGTAAAAGCAAAGACGATTGATGTTCGATGCCAAACCGAAACGATGCCAGGATATGCCAGCTCGAATGATGCCCAACCAAACGAGGTCCAAGGTCCGCAGATCTGTCAAGGGGTTCAATCAACAAGCCAGCTACCAAAAGGAATAGTCCGAGACCTGCTGGTGAAATGATGTCTGTGGACGCTTGGGAATGTTCACCCTCTCTGGTCGGCAGTTGATTGGAAGAAGATGTCAAGATGCAGCCATGATCCCTGTCATCTCGGAATTGTTGCAGGTATTGAACATCGGCAGTACGACTTGATTTGCTAATCGGTCATATTTATAATTATGTGTAGCTGTACATCTGTTCTTCTTTACATGACTGACAATGTTTGTCTGTGCATACATTAAATACATTTTATGTTAAATTTGGCAGACTGTGTGTATGGCATCTTTACACTTTCCTTCAATTTTGCTCTTCTCTCCTATAACCACTCGACGTGGTTAAAGAACTTGTCTGAAAATAATAATTTTTGACGCTATAGTCAAGATATTTTCCTGCTAGTAACCGGTATGCATTGTGTGCAGCGAATAGAGATAAGTTTAGAGAGCCGCAATAGATTTGTCCACCAACAACGCTAACGTGCACCATTTTTTCTTTCAGATTTTCCTACTTCAGCCATGTCATTCGCTTGCCAGAACTGGAAAACCTGACGGGTGACGCATGGACTGAAAGAAGAGCGATCGTCTGGATCCCTGGTCAAGGCGATTATCTATCATCGCAGGTAACGGTGTTCAGTTATTGAAATACCGGACTCAAATGCCAGTATTTTAATTGAATTACATTTTTTTAATGTATGTATGTATGTATATGCACTTGCTATAGCGCCCCTTCAAGCTCCCTACTCAGAGGTGCTCCCGACTACAGAGCGGACACTGCATCAGAATTTCACGCGAAGCGCTGAGCAATTGCGAGTGAAGGACTTGCCTAAGGTCCTAAGGTGGATTTGAACCTGCAACCTTTCAGCTGCATGGCGACGAACATGCCCACTACACCACCGCGTCCCACAACCGATTGTATTTGAAGTTTGATGTATGTGATTTGTGATTTCAACCAGCTGCCTACCCCTTAATTTTAATCAACTGCTCTACTTGAGTATTGCTGGTAGATTCACTCATGCATTCTTAGCTACAGAAAGCAGGGCAATAAGTTCCATGCGTAAAGTAAACATTTAAAAACATTCATTTGAACGTTTCTTTGGTACTACTGCATAAAAATTTGAAACGTGTAGACGCAATAACTAGCAGGCTAGATTTCAACACTTGTAGTTTTTCTACGCTCTGTTGCTAACTTGCTAACCTGTTTTAATTGATTGTAATTGTAGGCGAAAGGGAAAAGTGACAAAGCAAGACCACAAAGGATGTCGATTGAACTTTTGTTGACCACGTGAAGAACATTTTTAGCTAGACTTTTATGGAAGTGCTGACTTGTTCTGAATTACTTAATTAGACTGTTTAAAGAACATTAAATAACATTTTTCAAAATTAATAAGCATTGGACAAATTTGAAGAACTGTGGTTGTATATTACGGACTACGTGATTCTGAAGTTTTATCGTTTTAAAGACTCAAAAGAGCATTGTACGTGTATTTGTCAAGTAATGCTGATGGACCTTAATGTGAAGAATATTTTTAGCTAGACTTTTATGGAAGTGCTAACCTGTTCTGAATTACTTTACTAGACTGGGTGAAGAACGTTGAAGAACATTTTTCACAATTAATAAGCATTAGACAAATTTGAAGAACTGTGGTTGTATAATAATTATAGACTAATTCTATTGTATTGACTGTAAAGAGCATTGTAATTCTTAAGTAATGCTGATTGACCTTAATGTTCCATACCTTCTTTCCAGCAGCTTCCAGACCGCTCTTCTCCAACCTTCTTCCCTCTTGCACGTCTTCCTCTCCCCTTTCTTTTGAACTTTAAAATGCTTGTTGGCGAGTTCATACTAGCCAAACCATTTTTTAATGATGTTGCTTGGGACAATGCTGGGGATATGCTGTGAGTGCCCCAGCAGATAACATGCAAACTGTTTGGTTGCATATAATTTGCTGCAATAGGAAAACAACACAAGGAGCTGAAAGTGACTTTAGACGGCAGAATACTGGAGCAGGTCACGAAGTTTGTATACTTAGGAGGGCTAATAACAGAGGATGGAAAATGTACGGAGGACATCAAGTCTTAGAGAAGGATCGGCCTGGCATGTGCGGTATTTGGTACACTGGGCAAAATGTGGAGGACAAAGAGCATCTCGATCAAAACCAAGATGAAACTCTACGAAACCTTGGTGGTACCAGTACTGCTGTATGGTTCAGAGTGCTGGTGTCTGCGTAGAGAAGACGAGAGAAGATTGCTGGTGGCTGAAATGGGTTGGCTGAGGAGAATCAAGAGCAGGAGAGAGAGAACAAGAAACGAGATGACAAGAGAGGAGCTGGGCACAGAAGAAACGGTGGTGGACAAAATCAGAAAAAGAAGGCTCAGATGGTTCGGTCATGTGGAGCGCATGGAGGGAAAAAGACTACCACTCGCGGCCCTGCACGTGCATATAGAAGGAGAAAGAAGCAGAGGAAGACAACCAAAGACTTGGATGGACAACGTCAGAGAGGATCTGAAGATGATGGATATCAGTATGCCAAGAGCAAAGGATCTCATCAGAAATAGACAAGTCTGGAGAAGTCATGTGAAAGCCTCATCGTCGTCGCATGACTGACGGAGGAGAGAAAGAAGAAGAAGAATTTGCTGCATTACCTTAGGCCAGACTAAGATTTATCATTTACATATCTGAATTCTGCATTTGGGTGCCAGACAGCCGGCTAGGATCCTCTATGAGTTGTCTACTACAAGTTCCACAGTGTTCTTCGAGGTTTGAGGACTGCTCTCTTTTTCTCTGTCAAAACTTCCTGCAGTCCTCCCGACCACGTGAAGAATGCAACATGAGGGATTTAAATCAAAACTCGAGACTTGCCTGTTCCATCAATCGCTGCCATTAGCTGTTGGAACTTCTGCACAGTGCTATGTAAATCTATTATTGTCATACACACGGATCCTACGTGAACACCTGATCCCTCTGATATGGAGACGAGCCAAAGTTATCGCGCTGGAGAAGCCTGGCAAAGACCCTCATCTTGCTGCCAGCTATCGTCCCATCTCACTGTTGAGCGTCTGCTACAAGCTCTTCGAACGCATCTTGCTTCAGCGTATCTCCCCAGAGGTGGAGACCTTCCTCAGCGCGGACCAGGCTGGTTTCCGGAGGGGCAGAGGTACATGCGACCAGGTCGTGGCATTAACAACATACATCGAAAATGGGTTCCTCCAGCAGTTAAAGACCGGTGCAGTGTTCCTCGACCTTACTGCTGCATACGACACCGTGTGGCACACCGGGCTGCTGCTGAAACTCTCCAGATGTTTGCCTTTCTGGTTTGTTCGCATAGTTGAACTGCTCCTGCGGGACCGACGCTTCCGCGTTTATATGGGAGACGAAGTTAGCTCCTGGCGACAGCAACGAAACGGCCTACCCCAGGGCTCAGTGTTGGCGCCAACCCTTTTTAACATCTACACAAATGATCTGCCAGACACGGTGAGCCGTAAATTCATCTACGCGGACGATATTTGCTGCGCGGCCCAGGCAAAAACATTCACGGAGCTGGAATGCACTCTGTCAGCTGACCTCCAGCGTCTCACAAACTACTGTCGCAATTGGCGCCTGATACCAAGCGAATCAAAGACAGTTGCCAGTGTCTTCCATCTTAACAATGCTAGTGCCTCCCGTGAACTGAGCATCATCATGAACGGTCGGCGCCTCAGGCATGACACCCACCCCGTGAACCTGGGGGTGACGTTGGATCGCACACTGTCATACCGTGAGCATATGTGAAGAAGACCGCAGCAAAAATAAAGAGCAGAAACAGTCTGATCGCCAAACTTGCCGGTACTTCCTGGGGGGCTAATGCAGCCACTCTTCGCACTGCCTCTCTGGCCCTCTGCTACTCGGTCGCGGAGTATTGCTGCCCAGTTTGGTCCCGATCTAGCCACACGGGAATTATCGATTCTCAGTTGCATGGATCGATGCGTCTCATTACTGGCTGTTTCCGTTCCACCCAACTGCCCTGGCTGTCAGTCCTGTCCAAGATACCGCCGCCTGGACTGCGTCACAGAGCCGCAGTGGACGCTGTGCTGACAAAGATCGAGGCCCACCCGGAGTGGCCTGTTCACAGCGACATCTTCGATCACCCAGCTGCAGTCTTGCGACTGAAGTCTCACCACCCAGTTTGGCTCAACATGGAGACTGTGGATGTATCCGCAACGTGGCGGGGAGACTGGCTGTCGGCACCAGTGGTCAATCAGTCCTTAGTGGACGACCCTACTATCCGACAGCCGGGCTTCGACTGCTCACGTGACGTCTGGACCCTATTGAATCGTTTCCGCACGGGGCAAGGTCCCTGTCGCGCGATCCTGCACAAATGGGGTCTCGGGTCGTCGGCGGACTGCGAGTGCGGACAGGTGCAAACCATGGAGCACATCGTCAACGTGTGCCCAAGGACAAAATTCAGCGGTGGCCTGCGAGCCCTGCACAATGCGGAAGAGGATGCGAGACATTGGCTGAAGTCAGAAGCGACTAGAGCACTCGCGAAATAAATAAATAGCCAATCATTTTGCTCCTCTTTCGCTCTAACTTCTTTTCTCTTCCGTGACTCCGTCATTATTTTCATCTAGAAAATTCGCAAATTCTTCTAGCTAGAGACAACAGGTTGCTTTTAGGCTGTATGGAACTATGGATGTGCAAAACTGATAACAAAAAAGCTCAAGTGAAATAGTAAGGCTGCATCATTCCTGAAACCACAAAATTCCCCAACATTAGGCTACATTACATTGTAGGCCTACAATGTTCAATGGAGTTTGGGGACAAGTTGACTGAAGCACAATATAATTATACATTATTATTTTTACATGACAACAGCAGCATACAATCTCATGGTTGGGTAACAACGAGGTTGCCTGTTCCGCTTGACATGTACGTACGGACTTGGCCTAAGGATTTGAACACCAACACACAAGTGTGCGTGCATGCATGTGTGTGCACTTGTCATAGGCCTACCGCTCCCTTCAAGAATTCTCAAAAGTGCTCCCGATTAAAGCACGGACACTGAATTGAAGTTTCACGCTGTAGCGCTTGAGCTATTGCGTGGGAAGGACTTACTCAAAGTTTGAGATGGATTCGAACCTGCAAACCTCCGACTGCAATTAAGGCAACAAAAATTCGCAACATATCCCCATTAGGCTACACCACCGCGCCCCAAAAGTAGGCCTAACCTGAATCTGCAGCCTTTGCCACAAAATCGAGTCAACGAAGCCATTCTCAACACAGGATATGGTAACTTAACTATCGATCTAACCTTCATTCTTTCAGCTTCGAATGTTGTTCACCCAAAGTTCAAAACTAATACAGCATCCATTGCATAAAAATGTTTATTGTTTGTGACGTAAATAGAAAGAACAACTGTTTAAGGTTACGTTTGTACTTGTATAAAGCGGCCGTTTTAAAAACACGTTTTTAAAACACGTAGGCCTAAACATGTAATAATTATTACATTATTCATTTTGTGACGTGTGTGTTTGTGAAGTTGCGTGTTTCTATTGGCGGGCGCGTATTATGTTACCAGGGCGTCCCCTAAGAGCAAAGTATATAATATTATATATATATATATATATTTATATATATATATATTTAAATACGTATGCATCTGACAAAAATAATACATCGGGCAAGAGAGCGAGGAAAGGAGAAGCAAATGCCAAACTGTATTGTAGAACTGACTGCGTTTTTAGTGCCTTAATCTAGAGAGGAGGAAGACATTTGGTGCAGAGGATCGAGTCAAGAGAGGACAATAATAAAAACTGAGCGATGGATTTTGTATTTGATCCTCCTACGTTTGGTCCGAAGTCGTACGTTGATCGCGAGAAAGGATCGCTCTATCTTCGATCGAATCGATGCAACTATGGAAGAGCTGTTCTCAACACAGGATGGTCAGTTTATATACACACACTTATTTTATTTCTACCATTTGTCATAGCGCCCCTTCAAGCTCTACGCTCAGAGGCGCTCCCGACTACAGCGCAGACACTGCATCAGAGTTTTACACCGAAGTGCATGATCAATTGCGGGTGAAGGACTTGCTCAGGGTTCTTAATTTACTCGACGACTTGAGGTGGATTCGAACGTGGAACCCTCCGGTTCCAAGGCACCGAACCAACCACTAGCCTATATACAACACCGCGCCACACAGACTTAATTAATTGTAAGCTATATTCTATAATTAGACTATACCGGTACCCACATAATTATACTATAGGCCTAATGCACGGATAGTCGGATACGTCTCCATGCTAATAGGCAGCGTTTAATCTAGACAGGAATGAAATTTAAACCCCCAGAAAATTTGAGATGCTACTTACCTGTATATAACTGTAGTAGGCCCCTATATATACGTATAGGCACTACCACCACCCCCCCCCCCCAAGGTCATCTTAACATCCGGCTACCGGAATTGGCAGAATAGATTCGTAAATAGCCCCATGCAATAGATATACAGGGTGGTCCAAAATAAACTGCACAGTGACAGTTTTCTTGATATAAGTATAACAATTCAATGTTTAATGCCATTTTTCTTACTTATATATATATATTTTCTCTGACGTCATCATTGACTTCATCATTGTTTATCATAGTTTATGGTAAAGAAGTTGTTGTTTATAAGAGATTGTGATCATGGGACGCTTAACTGAGAAAGACCGATGTCTAATTTGGAATCTACGAACTCAGAAACATTGGGGGTCGTGTGGCCCCCAAACAGCCCGGACTTGAATCCAGTCGACTACGCTGTTTGGGGCGCCCTTCAACAGATGGTATACCGTCGTAGAAGTTTCACCACAGTGGATCAGTTGAAAGAAACAATCGTCACAGAGTGGACCAAGCTGTCACAGCGTTTCATTGACCGCGCAATTGATCAATGGCGTCGTCGGCTTCAATGCGTGGTCGAGCAGCAAGGATGACACATTGAACATTTTATGTAACAAAATCCATCCATGCATGTAATGTTACAGTAAAAATAATAAATATTGCTGTGTTTTTGTGAATTTTCACGGTTATATTTGAATTGGTCTGAATAAAGTACTATCAATTTATCATTGTGCCATTTATTTTGGACCACCCTGTATGTACCGGTAGGGGGGGGGTAATAGATAGACCTAATGATAGGCTCTATAATATGGCTTGGACAAGGGCGGATACAGAAATTTTGGAGGGGGGGGCAAAAATTCTTGGTCTTGGGTCCGGGAAAAAATTTAGGCCTTGGGAAAATTTTTCTTGTATCCGCCAAAAAAGGTGATGACCTTTTTTTTTAGTCATCCGGTCAAATTTTCGGGAAAATAATTCCATTTTGTCCGCCAAAAACGCCAAAAAAGTTGATGACCTTTTTTTTTTAGTCATCCGTTAAATGTTCGAGAAAATATACCATTTTGTTTTGTCCGCCAAAAAAATTGATGCCCTTTTTTTTGGTAATTCCGCCAAATTTTTCGGAGGGGGGGGGGGGCCGCAATGCGCATGGGTATTTCTTAATAGGGGGGGGGGCCAAATTGTACAATATGTACATTGTTCCACAGCATGTTCAATCCAAATGGGGGGCCACGATACATGGGAATTCTAAATGGGAGGGGCTATGGCCGGATAAGCCCCCCCCTGGATCCGCCAATGGGCTTGGATAGGCATATAGTTATAATTTTGATTTAGGTATCTGTTCTAACGATCGTTTGATACTGTTCTTCCTTTCTGTACAGGCACGAGGCCAGAGAATCGGAACCAAAGGACAACGATATCAGCAAAGTCCCGCGTCGTGATATGACTGTCTCGACCTACAATCGCCTTGCTAACCTCACCGACGGGGTTCGTCAATTAAGTCTTATCTATCAGCGCTCGTCAATAAGCGGGTGCCCTGCGCGCTTGGATTTCGAGTGACGCTTTAGAAATTTGTAGATTTTTACTATTACAATAACCGAGCACCCTGTGGCACCCTCTACTTATGAGCGTATAATAATATATAGGCCTTACGATAATACGACCTCAGGAGGTTTGGGCGAGTCTAGGCCTATTATATATATTGGTCTCGACCCAGGGTGAGATTGGGAGGGGATTGAAGTCTTCTTTTCACACCCCAACTCCACGAGGGCCATAGTCATCCCCCCTATGTTTCAGCAATTCTCGTACTATATATTGCCCTACCTGTCTAGCTGTCCAACTCAGCCATCCAATCATTCAATCAATCAATCAATCGATCAATCGTTCAATCGTTCAATCAATCAATCGTTCAATCAATCGATCAATCATTCAATCAATCAATCGTTCAATCAATCGATCAATCGTTCAATCAACCAATAATTAATCAATACAATTATTCTTTGTATTTAGCCCTAAACCTCACCCCAATCAACCCCTCCCCACCCCATTTCTTCCTGTCTATAAATTATCTCTGTGCGATAATGTATGTCTTACAGCCTGCCTATATTAGGCTAATAGATGATTAAATTTTGTCGCACGTGCTGTTGTAGTCTCTGCCGAAGACGACGTACCAGCATTTCTATGAAGGAATGTTCGACGAGAAGAAGTACTACGGAGTGCAGGACTACAAGAAACCTCTTATCACCAAGAAGACCTGGAAGAGTTCCGTTATAGAAAGGTTCGCATCAGTGTGAGAATTGTGGGAAAAAACTGGAGATGGACTAACTTGAAATTGGGGTATGAAAAACATACTTTAACATGGGGCTGTAAAAATGACTGGGGGGGGGGGAGAGTTGAACCCCCAACCCCCCCGGCAATTCTCACCCTGGGGGGGGCAAATATTGAACTTCTGCCCGAAAAATATATCGGTCCAAAAGTTGACGACCTTTTTTAAGTTGTTCGGGTCTGTGTTTGCCCAAAAAACCAAACTTGCCCGAAAGTTGACGACCTTTTTTTAGTCGTTCGGGTTTGTGTTTGCCCGAAAAACCAGACTTTCCCGAAAGTTGGGGTGGGGGGGCATTTGCCCCCCCCTGGACCCCGCCTCGTGCGCCTATGATTATGATCCACATGGTATTGCGGTGTGATAAACATACTTTACTAAAGGGCTTTAAGAAAGACTGGGGACGTTGAAACCCCTAAACCCCAGCAATTCCCACCCTAGATCGCACTGGGGCGGATTCAGGGGGCAATCCGGCCATGCCCCCATTGAAAAATGCCCATGTATCGTGCCCCATTCGGTTTGAACAAAAAAAGGCATCAGCTTTTGAGTTTTCTGACTTTTTGATCGGACGACTAAAAAAAGGTCGTCAGATTTTTCGGATGGGAAATTGGTTTATTTTCTGACTTTTCGATCCAACGACTAAAAAAGGGTCGTCAGATTTTTCTAGCCAGGATCAAAAAAAATTCCGGACCCGAGGCAAAATTTTTTCCCATTTTCTATCTTGAGCAGTTTAAATCCATTTAATAAAACATAGGAGAGTTATAAGTTTTAACATATGCAGCTGCACATGGATCAAAGGCCCTGATTTTCTTTTTTCTTTCAGGGTAACTGGCCGACCGTGTCGTGGTTTCGCTGCCGTTCTACCCAGACACCCGCCGGATCACGGAAAAGGACGATATTTTACCACGCATCTCGACCATTTCAGAACCCCTTTTCCACCGGCAAAGGTAGGCCATATATAGACCTACACACGAACATGGGCGGAGTTTATCAGGGGCTAGGGAGGGCTAAGCCCCCCCCAAGAAGGTCCAGATTCTACTTTTTACCATAAAAATGATATCCTTTTGGGGGGGGGTTGCCACCCCCTCCTAAGAAGGCCCAGACTCTGGGTTAGCCCCCCCCCAGAGCGGAAACCAAACTCCGCCCATGCACACGAAGGACTCCATTCAAATTAAAGCACCGTGTTTATATAGCGCCTGTGTATGGTGGAGCTGTAGGCTAATGGATGGTGCACGATCCGTCTCTGCGAAGCAAGAAGTTAAGAGAATCTGAATTTGTCATAAAGGCTTCTCAATACAAATTTATCTGTTTTACTTTGTGCTGTAATCGTATCATTAGAATGCTTTAGCACTATGAAATTTGTTAACAGCCAAAACGTACAGCCTATCAGTTAGAAAATAGATGTCAATTTTTCAGAGAAAGTGCATATAAATTATGTCCTCTTTTCCCCCTTAGGCTAAGTGCGGGCGCTCGATCGTGACTGATGTAGGCTAGGCCTATCTGGAAATGGAGCCACATGAGCCTATGCTGTTGCGCCTAATTGTCAGTCCCTATAGATCTACGTAGGCTATAGGTCTATATTATGTCGTAAACTAAATATGCAGCCCACGATTAATTGCCAAATGCTTATGCTAATTATAAACTTGCGTGTACACAATATTTAAACAGTGCGTGAAGGAGAGCAAGCTCGACGACACGGATTGGTCGACTGCGGTGAAGAAATGTCTGTCACAGTTCACTGATCGCGACAATCACAGACATCCCGGACGCAACACATGGCTCGACGATTCTGGACTGTACGCCAACTCTAACGTGCGCGTCGTCTGCCCCTTCTTCCGCCGAAGGGAACCACCTTTCCTCGAACGACTCATCTAGAACCAGAACTGATCGATCGATCATTGATTGCGCTCATCGATCCCCTGATCATTCCGCCGCGCGTTCGATTAAGGACCTAATTTATTCAGGTTTTTTTGTTTGACTAATTTGCCTTCGCAAGGAACGTGAAAATAATTTGTTTGTAATAATCCTTCATGTAGCTTTTTGTAATAGTCGTCTTCTTATTTCGCAATTGGCTTGTAGCCTAACTGAAGCACGAGTCTCAATATAATTATCGTCACTGTCCGTGCAGCGAGATAAGTGCAACATGCGTATGTCCTCCATTGAAATGCGTTTGCGATATGGCCAATCGATATACAATATTAACAGTGCCATGCAGACTCTACTTCACCAAAGGCGAAATAAGGGCGAGACGGAAACCTTAAATTGACTGAATCCATCTTGCCCCATAGTCCATCTCGCACCTAGTTCCCCTATGTCCGGGAAGGATCAGCTTACTTAGGCTGCCGCTATAGTCGGGCTGCGGAAGCTTCAGACCCGGAAAAAATTCGCAACAAGCTGGAAATAGAAAATAATTAAAGATAAGATGATAATATATGCAAAAAATTGTCCCCAGCCCCTCAGATATCTGGGGAATTTTTGCTATTAGAGAAATTTGAAGCCAAAAAATCGCAATGCTATTTCAGCGCTGTACCTCGGACTTTCTTTTTTTATATTACCGCTTCCAATCATTTATTGGTAAACAAATCAGGTTGCGGAGACCTCAGACCCAGGAAAAAATCGCGAAAGGGCCAATTTTTCCCCTATTTTACCATACAGGGTTTATGTAAAGATTTAAATACATTATCAACATAAATATTTACACTAGTCAGTGTTTTTAACGAGCCGAATAGTGTAGGCCTAGGCCATGACTGCCGCAGCGCATGTTGACAGACCACAACCGGCTACAGTAGCCTATGCACTGTACAGTATTGTGGAGCACGGTGGTGTAGTGGTTGATTAGGTGCCTTGGAGCCAGAAGGTTCCAGGTTCAAATCCACCTCAAGCTGCCGCGTAGGGATCTTGAGCAAGTCCTTCACTCGCAATTGCTCGTGCGCTTTGGCGTGAAACACCGTTGCAGTGTCCGCGCTGTAGTTGGGAGCGCTTCTGAGTAGCGCATGTTCGCCAATCCCAGGGAATACAGTACATATTATTGAACTACTCACGTTAATGTATCGCGCGAAATTATGCTGTATTTTCTTGGGATCTGCGGAAATGTGGCTTCAGATGAACTATCGGTTGTGTATTTTGAAAGCAGCTAGTTTATTTCTATATACACTAGTAATAATAATAAAAATAATAAACACCATATGCTGGGACAAATGGATGAAATAACGAGAGAAGGGCTTAAATGCATTCTTAACTTCAGTTTGAACCAGCATCAATGGATGCAAGCTTCACGCTCCATTCGAGATCTTGGTTTGAGACGAGTGTCTTCACTGGCTTCTCATGCCTATTTGGCCTCAGCTGTGAGCACTTTGGAACTTTAGTCTGCCATCTTGACGAAATGCACCACTGTTCCAGATGCTTACGGTACAATGAGGAGGTGATAGTGGCATGGCATGACACAGTCTCTTCCAGGCATCATAGATCCTCTGCCAGCTAAACAGGGTGCATGGGACAGGCCTTTTGTAGAGGGAAAAAATGTAAATTTTGGCCTCTATGACCAATAGTTTTGATAGGTCTAGACTGACTGCTACCAGTTTTTCTCAGTTGGGAAATTGGCTAACTGCCTTCCCATACACTTCTTGTGCTCTGCATGACCAATGAGACAGTGCTAGTTGGACTTTGGTTGGTCCTTGACCTCTGTCTTCCTCACATGTGTTGATGCAGAGATGCTGTTGTCTCAACTGGTCGCCATGGGGTGATTTGTAGGCGATCAGAGGGACGTTCCATCCAACATGATACCATTAATGACATAATTAGCCATTCGCTTCAAAGTGAGGATATACCAAGCAGAAAAGAGCCAGCGAATCTCATGCAGACCGATGGCAAACGACCCGGCAGTGCCATACTGGTTCCTTGGTCTGCAGGCAAATACATGACCTGGGATGCAATAGTGGTTCACACTTGAGCTGCTTTGTACCTAAATCTCAGACAGCTATTTCTGCAGGTTCTGCAGCTGAACAGGTTCCTGTTCAGAAGACTGCTAAAAGATGCATTGCTGCCTGCAACCCACATATTTGTTCCCATTGTCTTTGATATTATGGCATCTGAAAAACAATCAATTTGCTCAGTAACAGAGTGAGACTGCATCATCACTGATTACCACTCCAGCACCATGCTGTCTCCTTGGCTTGACCTCCCTGGATTTTGACCTGGCATCGGAACAAACAGGGCAGTTTGGCTATTGGGACTTGATTTGACATATTGCTGGTGAATAAGCTGGCCTCTCTGACTTGGCCTTTGTTGGCACTGGGAAATTCTTGATTTACATTACACTCACCCAAAGTCGTACACAATAATCCTGCGGTGTCAAGGACAGATTTTACGCTGCCATTCTTCGCTCTGCAGCTAGACAACAGCCAACTACACAACTAGAGACCACCATGAGGAGGTACTGGCAAAGGTCTCCATAGTTTATTCATCATGAGCCTTAAACCTACCAATTTCATCATAATCACCAAGAGCATACGCCCAATCTTCAAAATTTCTGAGAACTGTTTTCAGAACATCAACTCCCATCCGACGACCACATTCAGTGATTGTAAAGTGATAACTTCTACAGCTCCAAGCCTCAAAGGCCGGTCGAATGGTGCCATACATGGTGTAATTAACAGGAGTTTCTTGGTCCGGTCACTAAAAAACAGTTGACAATATGCATGATCTGTCACCTATTAGTATACCTGTTATCTAATAATTTGTAGTTATACTGTTGCTAATTTGATTTTTGACTGTACTTTTTATATTTTACACCTATCATTCTGAAGAACTGCCACCTTGGTCAAACTGTATATACGGTACCAGGGTGAGAATTGCCGAGGGGTTCAACCCCCCAGTCCTTCTTAGAGCCCCATGTTAAAGTATGTTTTTCATACCCCAATTTCAAGTTTATCATAGGCCAACCCCCCAGTTATTTTTCCACAATTCTCATACTGTACGGTACCTGCAAAGAAGGCCTTTAGGCCCTTTACAGTGAAATTAGACTTGCCTGCTATTTTCTTGTATTTTAAGTGTGGCATTAATAGCCTTTTGGTGCAGTTTTGTTTGTTTAAAAATATCGGGGGTGGTAGATGTTCAGACAAAATTACAACGCTACATTCAGAATTGCTTAATTTTTGTAACCGGGTGATGTGGTGGAGTGGAGCAGCTGTCAAGGCGGGTGTCATCAGGCTCAGAATTGGACAGTGGAGGAGCAGAGGAGTATGAGTATCAATTATTATGCACATAACTAGCTGTCAGAAGAATGTTATTATGGTTCTGTTCACTTTGTATAATATCTCAAAATTTAATTATTCAATGTTTTTAGGAATATAGATAAGAATACATATAAATAAGAATGAATAGCCTGTAAGAAAAAACACAATTATTTTAAAATATCAAGTAGGCTATATTCACATTCAAGACTGCAATGCATTTTTGACACAACCTCAAAGATTCAGATAGAATGTTTAGAAGTTTAGACCTATAAATGCATGGATATAAGGAACAAGTAAGGCCTAAGCTTATACGCCATATTAATGAAATACTCAACGAAATCGAGGAAATTAAAATAGTAGGCTACATTACTCTGCTGTATTTTATTAATCAGTTTCAGTTCGTCTATGAATGGTATAAATTCCCATGAAATTGCACACGCAGCCACTATGCAAGCGATTGCGTACGGAACCGGCAAAACAGGCAGCTGATTCGGTACAATAACCTCTAATTTCTTTATAAAAGATGTCTTGTCTTCCGGTAGACTGTCGATTTGAATTATACATTAAAATGAATAATAAAACATTACTAATTGTCAAAATATAAATGTTTTATTCCGTTGTTTACAATGATATTTTCGGCAACAGCTGACTTTTTGGCTCACAATCTGGCGCGCTAGCCTAGTTTCACGCCATACAATTTATCTTTATAAAATAACCCACAGTGAGAATTGAGTGGCCAGGGACCATTTGTAAGATACGTTATTATTATATCTTTAATTATTTTTTATTTCCAGCCTGTTGCAAATTTATTTCGGTCAGTACATTGCAGTTCTTTTAAATGCAACCCGGCTTCGAGATTAAGCTATCGCCTTATTGTGAACCCGATACAACGCTAAAATAGCTTCTGATTTTATGCCTTCAAATTTCTCTAATAGAAAAAATTCCCCAGATATCTGAGGGGCTGGGGACCATTTTTTGGATATATCATTATCTTATCTTTAATTATTTGTTGTTTCCAGCTTGTTGCGAATTTTTTCCGGGTACTACATTGCAATTATTTTAACGCAGCCCGACTATAGAGTGTGCGCTCCGTACACCATGACTTTAAATGTCGTGGTCGTGGAGATAATTCAAGCGGGCAACGGTATGGTGTGAGCTCACCCGATCAGTTCAATGCAAAATGAGCAGCAACAATTAAGCCAGACGGTTGTTATGGGTTAACGTAGTTTTGTAGTTAGTCACAATTTCTCACAACCATAATCACAATGATGTCATCAGGTGTTGATTTTGAGATATATAATCTATGCCTGTAAGCAGGCGCGCGGCAAAAACAAGTACGTTGAAATCGCCATAGCAACAGCGCGCGGTTGTCAAGCTAAATAGATACATCAAATTTGTTTTCAGTGCATCTGATAATAGTCACAAAACACGAGGTCTACAAAGATGGTAAGTCTCGTTCTAAGTTAAGTAAAACTGAGTTAATAATTATTGAGTTTCACATTGAGTGTTTATTTTCCTATACGCTAAACCGACCGTAGGACTAATATACAGCAACTACTAAACTAATATGAACGTTTGATGCATAGGAATAATTGACAATATATTAGTCCCAGGGCTACCGGTGTGATCTGTCTTTGGCTTAGTATGTACAGAATATAAGTCTGACATGGTATTGTTTCAGATTAAAACGCGATCATCTTTCAGATTTCATAGATTTTATGACAGTTTATATGTGATAAATATAATTCTCCAACAAGAATCTATGAAGGGCTTGAAGGCCCATAATTTTGGCAATACTTTCACTTATACTACATATGTCACTTCACTTATGGTATGTCCTTCCACGTATCTCCATTTATAAAGCTTTCTTAATGTCAGCACTTTAGAAAGGTTTTATATTTATGACTGAATGAATGAATTAAAATTAAGTAATAATTGATTTATAAGTTAAATTAGGCTAGTAAATATTGGTTCTGTTGCAGTCTGAAATCGAGGACACGCTGAAGAGGCTACAGTCACAGAAAGGTGTTCAGGGTCTTATTGTCATCAACAATGAAGGCAAGCACAATTCACTTAATGGATTCATTGTTCTCGATGTACACGTAGACAATGGATGAATTGCCTGTCTTATTTTCTCTACTCCCAGGAGAACTACCTCACAATACATTTTGTGCATCGTTTTTCTTGTAAGTAAGTAATTAATCTTTATTTGTATGGGTGCTTTAGCACATGCGAGAAATAAATAAATAAAAAGTAAATAAATAAAAATAAACACAAATAAATAAATATACAAATAAAAATACAAATAAATAAATAAAAAGTGGCTGAATTTTGCGATGCAGGTATTCCCATTCGAACGACGATGGACAATTCGACGACGGTGCAGTACGCCGGTCTTCTGCAGAGAATGGTCGACCAATCGAGAAACAGCGTCCGAGATATGGATCCACAAGACGATCTCACGTTCCTAAGAATTCGATCAAAGAAACACGAGATCATGATCGCACCTGGTAAGATAGCAGACGTCACGCTAGACTTCTTTTAGATTTCTTTGTGGGGCACGGTGGTGTAGTGGTAGGTTCGTTGCCTTGCACCCGGAGTTGCAGGTTCGAATCCATTTCAAGCGTGCCATGTAGGGACCTTGGTAAGTCCTTCACTTGCAATTGCTCAGCACTTCGGGCCTTCAGCGTGAAACTCCGATTCAGTGTCCACGCTGTAGTTGGAAGCGCTTCGGAGTAGAAATCTTGAAGAGTGCACATACAAATTTCTTACTTTCTCGCTTTTGTGTGGTCACCAGTGACATAGTTACATCATGTAGATATGTTTAATTTAGGCAATTTATTTGCAGTTAACTTCTGCCTAAAGCTAATGCTGAGTAATATTTGTTTAATTGGTGCAGTCATTGCTGTAGTTTCAGATTAACTTTTCTCAGAACTATGTAAAAATAGTTCAGCTTCTGCATTTTTGCATTTCAATGAGATGGTGTATGCTACACAATTTAAGCTTTGAAAATGTTTTTTATTGCCGACTAAAGCCGACATCTGAGGCAATAACTGTAATAAAAAATCTTGAACATGGTATCCAGAAGCCTTCCCAGCCAGTCACTGAGCAATTTAGGTTATCATGCCTACACAGTAGTACACACAGATATCAACTATCTCATTTAAATGTGAATGTGTAAATGTGACGGTAATTCTAATATTAGAGACCTAGCTGCATGTGTATTTGTTTGCACTGTCTTTTCAAGTGTCTCTTATTTGTTTCAGAAAAAGACTACATGCTCCTTGTGATACAGAATCCTGTTGATGAGTAAAGTTGTTTCTACGAAAGACTAGCACAGTTTTTAAGTTGCAATTGCCTCAGTCTCCAAGGAATCTACTTTGAGACGCTCACACACGATCAATTCCTTCTTCACGCAGTGGATGTATTCATCTTAACAAATGTACTACTTACTTACTTACTTACTTACCCAAAGCAGTGTTTTATGTTTAGCCTTACGACAGTGCGATGCTGGCTAAAGACATTGGCAACAGATCCTAAATAATGGAAAGAGTAAATTCTCTTAGACAGTACATCTTCTGTGGTAGATAACCTTAACCAGTGGGATTTTTTATATATTTTAACTGCTTTCTGGTTGACATTATGAAATTTATCTACTCACAGACTCCTGCATTGTGTTAGACAACATTCTTTGCATTGTATAAATTCATTGGCAGTGTATTTACGTACATAATTATGAGAATGTTTAATTTGGTGCATGTTAGGTAAATGCGTTGTACCTGTGACTAAGCAAGGCACTAACTCTCACAATAATTATTGTTCAGCATTAGCAACTAATACTTTGTTATTAGAGTGGTGCTTACTAAATGTATAATAATAATAATAATAATAATAATAATAAAAAATATAATAATAAAAAATATAATAATAATAATATTAATAATAATAATGCGGTACCTTCACAACACAAGATCTCTACAACAATTAGGTGCCATTCCAGATGTTTATATTTAAGTCCCTGAGTGATCCTAAATACCTGGGGGCATATAAAAAATTAAAATAATATTAACATTTAGGAAGCTAATATGTTAGCATTTATTCACCTGTAATACGATGAAAATTATTAATTATAAAGCACGCTTAAATAGAAAAACACGAACTCCATGTCTTCGTAGCAGTTGAACCATTGCAACAGCTGAATACACAATCAAATGACAAATGATTGAATTTAAATCAGTAAGATCACAACCAATTACACAAAAAAGTTTCCTAACAAATGTTTAAACATTACCCAATCAGCTCTCTTTCGGATATTGCCTTATATACAGAGTCATCTACTGACAGTCTGAAGTTTCTTTAGGAGTTAATCTAACATGATTGTTATTGGTAAATCAATTGTACACATAGCCACAATGTGCATTGTTATTGTTTGTACGTA
Source organism: Lumbricus rubellus (assembly GCA_945859605.1). Classification (NCBI taxonomy): domain Eukaryota; kingdom Metazoa; phylum Annelida; class Clitellata; order Crassiclitellata; family Lumbricidae; genus Lumbricus; species Lumbricus rubellus. The sequence continues at coordinate 30,518,233 of OX243820.1, read as the reverse complement.
TTTAGATGAAAACAAAACAATTTTCGACACTCCAAAGCAGGCTGAAAGTTGTTTGAAAAAGTTGCCGGGTCTCACTCTGGCCGACGAACCCGTCTTTGACCCGTAATTTTCCTGACGATGTTTTTTTAGTCATTTGCCCAAAATTATCCAAATTCCTACCATTTTTACCTAGTTTTGACACCTGGCGACCTTTTTAGCGACCCTGCTGAGACCCGGCAAAAGCAGGTCTCGAAAATCGATGCCGGGTCGCAGACCCGGACCGACCTGGCTCACTTTCAGCCCTGCTCCAAAGTCATTGTGTTTTTTCCCTATTGTGTTTAGGTAGATGTGTTTTCATTCTGGAGAATATTCAACACTCTGATGACAAGAGTGGTGCAGTAAAAGTAACTTGGAAACCAATCAGGATCGATTAAAGATGGTGCCATGCCTTTCACTTTATTTCAATGTGGTGATTTGTTAAAGTTGCATTATGAAAAGTTCCGAGCTGGAATAAGAATATTTAAGATGAAACAAGTTTTTTAAAATCAGATAACTTTTATCTAATTTTGTTGTAGGACTTCCAGAGTAGATCAGAGCAATTTTAGACGGACACAACTTCACACGAGACAAAATTATATCAGGCTAGTAGGGATGTATCCAGACTTAAATTCAAGTGGGGGGGGGGGGCAACTCTGGGAGACATTCATGATTCAAGGGCGACAGACCATAGTCAAAATCCTAAAAATCTTGTTACTGGTTAAGTGTGTATATAAAACAGCAAGAGGAGGAAATTGCAAATAGCAAGTTGAAGACAAAACAATTTTCAACAAGAATCTACTTCTACTACCAATTTTCAACTTCTTTACAAAACAAAAGCCGTCACGAAAAAAGCTGAAGTTTGCTACATGTCGATATCACACAAACGTATAATAAATATTTCCTAAACACATTCCTATATCTTAATAAATAATTACATTCACCTTATGTATATACATGTATTATTTAATTATTGTTAGTGACCATTTCCTATACGATGCACCTAAAACAATAATAGCTTTATATGAACAGACTGCTGTGCAATTTTAACATTTAGACACAAACTGATGGTTCAATTTCAGTCCGAGAAATGTATATTTAAATTGGTCCTGAATAGTCCTTTATGTGCCATGGGGTCCCGTTTGCAAAATGGTGTTGCTGCCCAGCCTCAACCGGTCCGGTCAGCAGGTCTGCTCCATACCATAAACATCTTGGAGTAGCTAGACCACCTTGTCTGATTGAAGAGAATCGTGGGAAAGAGGCATGAAGGACAACGTGGGTCAATGCCCGTATGTGACCCATGCTCTCCCCTCGAATCTCTTCACTGGTCTGTCCTAACCGGTCTGTGCATGTCTGCTCCACATCATGACACCTTGAAGCATCTGGGTCGCTCTGTCACTTGTGTCGTGGTTTTTGCGGATTTCAATCGTCTTGGTCTTTTCCTGCCAGTGTATCGCCACCCATCTGGCAAACCTTCCTCCTTTGTCGGGGCTTAGGACCGGCACAGGGACGTTGTTGGTTCCCTGTGGCGGAGGATGGATGCAGTTTAACGTCGTGCCCAGGACAAACGTCGTGCCCAGGACAAGTAGCTTCTCTACTTTTCATTATACTGACAATGCATTTATCGGACTTATCCACGATGATTGCTCGGCAGCTGATTTTGGCTTGTCTGTAGCGCCTCTCCAGGTGTTGGGAATGTTCACTATATCCTCGTGGGTCCTTTTGCATAATCTACACCGCCGATCCGGGTTCCCTGCTGACAGCTATGGCTGTCCATATCCAATCTTATGCTGTTAACCTGCATGCCTACGTCCAAGGTGGGATCCAGACACGCAGCCATCACAGCTATTGCGTGCAACCCAAAACACTAGGCTACAGTATCTAACAAGCTTTGGAGAGACGGACATGCTGTTAGAGCAAGATGCAGCATAGTAGAGAAGTACTTGGTACGTATCTGAGCAGAGCCAAGGTCAATTACAACATGTGAGATGTTCGACCAGATGAGATTAGACAACTATATTACATACACGTTCGGAATTGATGCACTCCCTCCTACAAGCAGTGGATCAGAGGGCCTCAGAGGTTACATAGTTACAGCGAGGGGCCCTCCTGGTGGACCATGCCAACCACTTGCAACACACAATGAACATGACCTCATAACCTTCAGATGACCCCTGATGACAAAAACAATGTCAGAAATGAATTCTACATATCCGAATCAGTAATATTAGAGGTATTACACATGTGTATATTTTGTAATAAATGAAAAATATGAAACTCAGTGACCTTGACATGACTTCTATGACCTTAAGATGACCTCTGATGACAAAAACAATATCAGAAATGAATTCTACATACCTAAATTAGTGCCATTAGAGGTATTACACGTGCATAAGCTGAAGGAAATGAAAAAGATGAAAAAATGACCTTGACCATGATCTTATGACCTCAAGATGACAAAAACAATATCAGAAATGAATTCTACATACCTTAATCAGTACCATTAGAGGTATTACACGTGCATATACAGCAAGAAATAAAGAAGATGAATTTTCCAATATGGCCGGCGGCGGCCATATTGGATTTGTCGATTACGTCATTCGTGACGTCATGGCAGACAAGCACCTCGGTGATTTTTCATGTCCAGGGACCCACTGACTGATTGGAAGTGAGAAACTCCCCCAACACCATTTTGCAAACGGGACCTCATGGCACATAATGGACTAGAATACATGGCCTTAAAGCCGAGACTTATAGCCACTGTTGAGGCCCAACACAACATGTTGTTAGCACTAAGCCCTCGTGCACATAGAATTAGAAAGTTTCTTACTGATACACTTCTTGCTTAACCACCTACCTAGGCCTGACCTATTTTCAAGAAAGGAATAATTCGCACATATTCGGATCACAACTGGCATCATTCAATACAATTCAATCTCACAACCCAGCTCTTAGAAATAACAGATGTTTTAAATTAGATTTCTATAAAATAATTATGCATTATGCACAAACAAAATCACAAGCAATGTTCACACTTGAGCAGCAGCAGAACATTGGGATAATAATAATTATCATAATAGACAATCCTGATCACTTGAAGGCGGGGAAATTACCTGATAATTCTTTTTCTAATTCGTTTAAAATTTATATATTATATCCTTTGTAGGAACATGTGTAAACAATACGGGTTTTATGTCGAACAAACTCCATAACTGTATATTGTACATAACCGGTTGCAGTTGAATAAACGAAAATTACTTAAAGATGAGCCAAGGAACATGACCCTCTAAGATATCACCACTGTCTAATTACAATCATTCATTGCTACATGACAGCTGCTAGGGAAGAGTTGTTCAAGATCCATTCTATACGACGATCACTTACACACATGCTTAAACCTACACAATCTGCAAATACAGATTGAATTTTGACCAATTTGCAATCATGATACATTTACTTGTCTACTGTTTACAAAACTCAACAACTTAAACGTCAACATTGAAAAGGCAATCTCTCACTAAAAGCATGTCTTTTAAACAACGTCAAATCTACCGGTGTATTTTACGGGTGCCAAGAATTTAGTCAGTTTAAAAAGCTGAAACTAGTAAATCTTGAAAAATAGATTGTCGCCAAAATCGCCTAAATTCTGCTCATATCTAAAAAAGCAGAGCCCGAAAATGTAAATGGCAGACAGTTGTAATGTTAATGAATCTTACAAGTCAACTTCCACTGCACGCTAATCTTCCTGTCCAAATATCGGGTACACTGGGAGGGGAGTGATCGAATTTAGGCGATTTTGCGCAGACAAAAAGTATTACAGAAAATAAATTTATAATTTCGACATCCACATTAGTCTATAACTCTGAATTATCCTGTAGTTGTCTGATGGTATTTTATTACATCATAAATAAATTCTGCTCATATCTAAACAGTAAACCATAATAGTTAATGAATTTTAACTAGCAAATACGACGTTTGACAAAAGTAAAGAAAAGCTACGGTAAAATAAATATGGATTGGCTCACAAACACATACAATACAACTTCGTGTGATTAGTGGTCTGTCACAAGTGCATACCAATTATGCACACTGGAGAGATTACTCTGGATATGCTCCACACAAATTAAATACTTACATATATTGTTCCGTAACTGCTCTGATTTCTTCATTTAGTTAGCCTCAGTGCCACACTCGGAACAGAAATGTAATGCACCCAACCAGGATTATATTCAGAGCAGGTACCGATACTTAGTGCAACAAACATAAGACACACCCAACTATGATTAAGTATTAGTTGTATCTAGAACATCCTCGGTGCATACCCACATCAGACATAGAATTCACCCAACCAAAATTACATTCATTCTACAGCATATGCAGAATAGACAGAACAGACATCAAACTATGATTGTATTCAGAATAAACTCATTGCATACTCAGAACAGGCGTGGAACGCACCCAACCACAATCCCATTCCGATTATACTTGGTGCATAACCAGAACAGAAATGGGTTACACCCAACTCAACTATGACTGAAATCAGATCATCCTCAGTACATACCCAGAACAGAAACAGGACGCACCCACAGCATATCGCTCGCCAAACATTATGTAAACCGCGCTATGTCCGCTTGTGTTTGTGCGACTCTCTTGCCCCGCCGCTCCCCTCGCTTCGTCTTACCCCTTTACCCACGCTACCCTCACAACCTTCGCCCGCTTTATCCGGCTTATCCGAACCAACTTTCTTCCCTCGCTTCTGCAACTGATGCGGCGACGGCGGATGGTCGCCATGACGACCGTGATGCGTTCGCATCTGTTCCTGACCTTCGCCCGACCTCTGACTACCCCCCACGTCGGGGCTGTTCACGTTGTAGTCCGGACGCTGTCTCGGTGTGGGGCCCTCGTTTTCGTTCTCCTGGTATTCAGGTACGGAGGAGGGCGAGAAGCCTTTCGGGGATGGGAGGCGATGGTGCGGGGAACGAACGTCGCCGGAAAACGGTCGGAGAAAGTTTGACGGTACTAAGCCGTATCGTCGGTTCAGCTCTCCGTGGTAGAATCCATCGTAGTCTACGTCACCGAAGACGGTTATGACGTCACCCGATTTGAAAGATAACTCCAACTACAGCAACAAACAATTATGCTTATGAATAATGATGTTCATACGTTTATGTATACGTACCATGGGATCTGTAGAACCAGTGCTAAAAGTGTAAAAAATAAGTGCCTGGACGCCCCTTATCTTTCCAAAAGAAGTGCCAGGACGACCCTTACATTTTCAGGTGTGCTGGCCAAGTAAGTGGCAGGACGGTATAGAGATTTTAAAATAAGTGCCAGGACGCCGTCTATGACCGTTCTGCCACACTTTAAGCCCTGCCTTTGGATCTGTAGAGTTTAAGTCAACATAGATGTACATAAATTAATATGCACACATAAGTACACACATAGATACGACGATACGTACATGCATAATTACATAATACATGTATATACTAACACCTGATACCTATGGAATTCTATACCTTGTATCTTATTACATAAATGCATGTATGTACACTTGTACAGTGTTGTACACTGTACCTTAATAAATTTTCTCGGTGCAGATTCAAAGAATGCATGCTAGCCCATAACTGTTCTGCATCATGGCTCACTTAAAAGATTGATACTTGCTGATCATAGGAAACAATTTGGAATACAAGGAGAGAAAAAATAACTAAGAAAAAAAACTCTTTAATACAAAAATTGAAATAAAACTCATTATGAAAAAATAGTACAATTTACTACATAATGTTGACCTCCTTGTAAAAATAAAAAATTCAGAAGTGCAAATAAGTTAATCGATGCCACGAAGCAATTCTGCATGAAGGACGTTATGAAGGTCGAGGTCAAAAGTTCAAGGTCAAGACAAAAACATCAGCAGAGAACATTGCCTTGAAGCCGGAAGGTTCGAGGTTCGAATCCACCTCGTGTCGCCGCGCAGAGACCTTGGGCAAGTCCTTCACTCTCAGTTGCTCCACGCTTCGGCGTGAAACTCCGGTGCAGTGTCCGCACTGTAGTCGGGAGCGCCTCTGAGTAGCGGTTGAGAGCTGGAAGAGGCGCTATAACAAGTGTGCATACAAACAAACATTACCTTCTTGTCAATGTTGGGCGACAGTTCGCGTGGGTCGTAGTCGTAGAGGGCAATCATGGTGAATGATGGTCCAACGTTCGACCACGACATCACTTCGGATTGGCTGTCAATGACGCCCTTCTGTTGCTTCTCTTTACCTGCCGTTCATTGAACAGATAACAACCAAGTTTTTAAAACAAACCACAGAAATCGAATCTGCACGACAAACACACTCTTTGTCTATTTGAAAGACTCGTTCTGATCTCATTACAATGATGTCATTGGATATGCCCCATCCGTATAATTATTACGTACACAAAAAATCGTATTTTCAACCCCCGCCCCGTTGCAACTCGTATTTTTTGCAGAACCCCCGCACATTTAAGCATTTCTATCCCCAGAAAAAGTATTCACAAGTCATCTATAAAACATTTATTTTATCATTGTCTGCAGACTGCTATTTAATTTTGCTAAACATCATATATGCTAGCTAAAATTTGTTAACTGCCATGGCTTACATTGTTTAGATCTTAAGAGAGTTTTACTATAATAGGCCTACAGAGTTATATATAGGTTAAAGTGGATGTCATCACTAAAACATTTTTGTGTATGTGCATTTTGTCAAGACCACCCCCATACCCCCCCGTATGCAAGTGCACGCAAATCGCCTAAATCCGGTGACCCCCTCCATGCGTACACAATAATTATATGGATAGCCCCTTAACCATCTTAACGCTCTGTCATACAATGTCTATACTTCACATCTGTTCAGCACTTAGCATGGATATATTTTCCAATACTTTGCATATACTTTTCTGTACAAACTATAAGCTTACCAACAAGTGTAAAATGCATTTGTCACACAACTCAAAGCATTTACACTGACACTACCGTCAATGTTATATAAATCACTGTACGCCCTATTTACAATTGCAATTCTCTGCATAGAATTTCTACACAGTTTACAATATAGATTATACCATTGTTTATACTTTGCATAAACTTTTGCTTACCCTTTTGCATGCACTTTGCCTATAATTCATATTATTTGCATGTAAAATCCTTATGATTAGCATACACTTTGCTTATGATTAGCATATAATTTGCATACAATTCATATTATTTGCATGTAAAATTCTTACGATTAGCATGTACTTTGCTTATGATTAGCATATACTTTGCATATGATTAGCATGTACTTAGCATATACTTTGTCTGTGTGATTTCGACGAATGGTCTCTTCCTGTTCTTGACCTTGACTTCTCTCGACAGAGGTTCATACTTTCCTTGATCAGCTGCTCAGCTAGATCTGGATTATCGATCTGAACCTCGGAGACCATGTTACATGGAACGAGGCCTCGCAAACCGTTCGCCTCACCCAGATAAAACCCATCGGCGTCTTTGTCACCAAACACCTAGTAACCAATCAATCAATCAATCAATCAATTAGTCAGTAAATCAATCAATCAATCAATCAATAAATAAATCAATAAATTAGTCAGTCAATCAATCAATCAATCAATCAATCAAATCAATCAATAAATTAGTCACTAAATCAATCAATCAATCAGTCAGTCAGTAAATCAATCAATCAAATCAATCAATCAATAAATTAGTCAGTCAATCAATCAATCAAATCAATCAATCCAATCAATCAATAAATTAGTCAGTCAATCAATCAATCAAATCAATCAATCAATCAGTCAGTAAATCAATCAATCAATCAATTAGTCAGTAAATCAATCAATCAATCAATCAATCAATCAAATCAGTCAGTAAATCAATCAATCAAATCAATCATAACCGCAAATGTAAACTTCTAAGGTGCCATTCGAAAGTCAAATGCATTGGAGAGATACCAACTTGTTCATAACATCTAGACTTTACTGGACCAGACAGCCAATGAGCCAGACAATCAGTGAGTCAGATGTCATAAATCCAGACAGTCACCAAGACTGCACACATTTATATACCTTAATAAGTAACAGCATAACATGGATATAAACCTTAATAAGTTACCACTTAACATGGATATACTTTACCACTTAACGCGGACATACCTTAATAAGTTGTCCCTCGCTGAAAGGCAGTTCCTCCTCGACAGCTCCAGAATTCGGGGACATGGTCGCTGGGTGGTATTCGAACAACGCGATGAATATCCTCACTTGACTGACACTGCTTCCGTATTCCGTTTCGCTGCTATCGAACAGCGAATCCGGTTCGTTGTCAACTGGCGATCCGACACCGACAACACCGACAATCTCCCCGTCACCACCGCCAGCCGTCCTTTTCCTTTCGACAACGTCAGTGCTCGTTGACTTGCCATGCTCGAAATAGTCTCGCTGTTGATGACCAGTAACGCTGTGCTTGGTAGAGCGACCCGCCGAGTCTTGAGTCTGGTCCTGACGTCTGATCTTCTCCTCTGGCTGTTTCAGTGGTTCATTGGCGTCGCTGATACGCGTTTCGTTATTCACGTTTTTGAGGTGATCTTCAAAGTGTAAAAATAAATAATCTAGAATTTGGACTCAGAAATGATGGCAAAGAGGACAAAATCAAACGTAATCGACTTGCAAAACTGCTTCATTTTTTGAATAATTTAACGTAAACCTTCAATTTGTTTGTCTCAGTGCCCACAAAAGCCACGTCTGAGAGACTAGCTTAATCAATGGCACCAGATGAAGTCAAGTCCACTATAAAAACATCACAGTCAAAAGAAACCTGTAACCAAACGTCCATTGTTTGTCAATAAATATCTATGTAAGTATAATTACATTGCTTTACATTGTCATCATAAATACAATATATATATATATACAATATATATTAATATATAATACATATTATAAGTAAATCAGGATATTTTATTAATTATTTAAGCTGTTACCTATGTCATGTGGCGCTGTTGTTAGGATCTCAATGCCTTGCTCCGAACAATTTTCAAAACTTGAATCAGAAAGACTATCTTTTGTGATCTCTGAAAGAAACCGAACATAACAACCAATGCAGAGAAGAATGTTCATAAATTGAATATGTCTAATAAAAGATAGTGCAAGCATGGTAGCTGATAGCCGTGCACCGACCAAGAATCATTTTACTTTGGTTTTATTTTGGGCGTGCTTGTTTTCTACTTTGGCTATGGTCTTTATATCGTAGGTTTCGACGTTCTTCAAATCGATCAAAGGGTTTGGTCCGTTGTATTAAGTGCTTTAACTTTATTCAGTGTGATAACTGTGAAAAAATAACTGGAGGTTTGGACTATGATCCACTTGGAATTTACTATGGGGTTCTAAGAAAGACTGTGGGGTCGAAACCCCCTGCAGGCAATTCTTACCCTGACTTTATTCATGCAGTTGGAGTGACTAACTCCCAACAAAAAATCTCCTGACGCAGAAAGACAGAATATTCTCTCCTAGGCTCTCACCTATTTGTGGTACTCTTCCAAGACTTCTGTTCACCGGAAGTTGCTTTGAGTCGTTCACAATGTCCGTCTTGTTCACAACACCAATTACACTTGTTTCCACGTCAACAGTGATCAGAGAAAGTCTGTCGTCCTTCTGGCTATTAATGCACGTCGAAAAGATTTCTTCATTCTGCAAGAAAGCAGTCTATAGCTTAATGGCAAAAACTGCTGGTGAAATGCTGAGGTTGGACAAAAGAACTACAAATAATACTTTCCCCATCCTTTCAAGATTTTGCAAATCACAGCCGATACTGACCATTACAAATAATGAATTGGAGCACTTGACTGCACAATAATACAATAGTGCAATGCTATTCTACAATACATAACGATATTACCAGAAGATAATGCAATACAATACTGCACTTTGCAGAATTTGTAGCACTTTATAAATTCACGAGTAATAATAAAAATAATTTCTGTTTATTAATTCAAGCTGACTATGTAGTAAAATCACATGACATAGAATAACAGATGATAACAAGTTTAACAGGAATCAAATCTAACTGCATATCAGCCTGCATGACACCCGTCTGTAACACCACTCATTTTTGACACCCGTCTGTAACACCACTCATGTTTGACACCCATCTGTAACACCACTCATTTTTGACACCCGTCTGTAACACCACTCATTTTTTACACCCGTCTGTAACACCACTCATGTTTGACACCCGTCTGTAACACCACTCATGTTTGACACCCGTCTGTAACACCACTCATTTTTGACACCCGTCTGTAACACCACTCATTTTTGACACCCGTCTGTAACACCACTCATGTTTGACACCCATCTGTAACACCACTCGTTTTTGACGATTCTAGGACGTTTCATCCCAGGACGATTCATCCCCGGACGATTCATCCCGGACGATTCATCCAGTGGACGTTTCATCCCCGGACGGTTCATCTCCGGACGGTTCATCCAGTGGACGGTTCATCCAGTGGACGGTTCATCCCAGGACGGTTCATCCAGTGGACGGTTCATCCCCGGACGGTTCATCCCCGGACGGTTCATCCCGGACAATAAATAGAGAGAATAATATGTTACATTAGTCAAACCTCAAGTAGCTCCCGATAAATATTTTACCATGAAAATGGTAGTTTATCCCGGGTTTATCCCCTCTAGAAAGCACTAGACCCCCCCAAGAACGGAAACGACACTCCGCCCATGTCGGCAGGGTAAAACAACTGCCCGGTGAAGAGTCATCTATTCTATTGTTCTATAATCACCTAACGGCCTAGTGTTGTACGTTCAATTGGCCATTGTTTAAAATTCTGTACACCCCAGGCTTATGTTTTCTGATATGATCTCTATTTTATTCAAAATATTTGTGACTATTTATATCTATTTAATCGCAGGTTCTACAGGCTTGTGTGTTCTTTTATGATAATATGATTTAATTGCATGTTATATAGGGCAATTATAGGCCTATGTGTTCTTATATGATATCTATTTTATTCCAAGTATTTTTTACTTTTTAGATGTGTTAGATTGATATTTTATAGGAATATGTGTTCTTTAGTACCTTAGGCTTGTGAGTTCTTTTATGATATTTAATTACTGACGATTCATTCTGTGATATAGGCTTATGTGAAAGCTATTTTATAAATGCAAGTATTTTTGACTTTTTATATCTATTACAGTGGAAATTTTATAGGATTAAATTGCTTAAATTTCCGTTCAATGGGATGAAACGTCCTGGGATGAAACGTCCTGGGATGAAACGTCCATTGGGATGAAACGTCCGGGGATGAAACGGCCTGGGATGAAACGTCCCCTGGATGAAACGTCCTGGGATGAAACGTCCACTGGATGAAACGTCCACTGGATGAACCGTCCGGGGATGAACCGTCCGGGGATGAAACGTCCACTGGATGAATCGTCCGGGATGAACCGTCCGGGGATGAATCGTCCGAGGATGAAACGTCCGGATACCGTTTTTGACACCCGTCTGTAACACCACTCATTTTTGACACCCGTCTGTAACACCACTCATGTTTGACACCCATCTGTAACACCACTCATTTTTGAAACCCATCTATAACACCACTCATTTTTGAGTCACTCCTAGCGAGTCTAAGGCTGAGTCAACCTAATGGAGCTAGCAGGTATCATCCTTCTGATTTTAGCGGCAGCATGACACCATTCCGTGGTCTCCCTGCCCCAGTAATACTAAGCAACAGAGACGTAACCCACTTGTTTGTCTGCGGCAACTACAATGGGAGCTGGCGCCATCTCAGACAATGATCCAGATCGTATTTCGTCGATGAGGACTTGAGAGAGGACAACAGGACTGGAATCATGTGACTGTCTGCAATCCAACGTAGAAGTTCGAACGGTTATGAGACGTGGATCCTTGCACGCCGTCAGCAGACTTCCACAATCCAAGACGATGTGATCACCTTCAAAGCAACCACAATCATTCCTCATATTTGCTTTAGCAAATAATATTATTATAATTTCAGCTCCAATTACATAGACAAAGGCAAGAAGTGCCAAGAATGTAATTCAACCGTATTTTATTCAACACAATATCGATTACAGAACAATAATACTGTACAATGTTACTGGTCAGAGAATAATACAATATATTACAATTGCTTGATGTAGGTATGAGCACTTGTTATTATTATAATGCCCCTTTAAAGTTTCGCTACTCAGAGGGTCTCCCGACTACAGCGCAGACACTGCATCGAAATTTCACATCAAAGCGCATGAGCAATAATTGCAAGTGAAGGACTTGCTCAAGGTCCCTACACAGCAGCTTGACATTGATCCGAACCTGGAACCCACTGGCTCCAAGGCACCAAACCCACCACTATGCCCACAATTTAATCAGGAGTGTCTTAGGTAAGTTGTAAACAAAGCTAAATCATTTGTTGTCACTCTATCAACACCAACCTGTTGGACTGGTCAGCTCTTTGACTTTGGTTCCATTGGCGTAGATGCAGTATCCCATCACTAGTCCACAGTTGATGACCGGAGACCACGTGACCAACAGGGTTCCATGCTGCGGACCGGACTCCACCTGAACGTCAACTGGAGGATCAGGAAAATCTGTCGTGTAGGAAAATCAATTAGATAAAGAAAGTATTTTTCACGCATATAAAAATCATTAATTCATTAATCATTAATTAATTCAGTCATGAATTATGAGAAATAGTTAATGAAACAACTAACCAATAATAATATTTTAATAATAATAATAATAAACATGCTCTAGCCTATGGGCATATTAATGGGAGTTTCACAGACCTGTTCAAAACACCACAAATAAATTTGCTAAATGTACAAAATGCAAAAAACTTAACTATTCAAAAACGAACCATGTACTCTACAACCGCCCGTATCCAATGGAACACCTTCCCCAATTATTGGCAACACTTCCGTTCCAACCATATACCGGACAAAATGTCCCTGGACAAAAAGTCCCCGGTCAACAGAGGAATAAATTATCAGTCATTCAATCAATCGATCAGGAGCACCTCTGAGTAGTTTCCTTGAAGAGGAACTATATAAATACTTGAATGAATGATCAAGTCAAAGATTTCTACTTTTTTCGATTAGACACGCACTGTAAATTGGAAAGTGAATCATGAAAAATACCTTTAGGAAGAGTGACGAACGAAACAGAAGCCGTCCTCAGATTGTGATCGAGATGTTGATTTTCAGCGCAAGTGATGGACACGGTGTACGTTACGCTCGGAAGTAGACCTACAGTACAGATGCATTATACGGTCACCACAGGTAAATGATTGACAGGTAATTATAATCAGAAAACTGTGCAATCGGAGAGCATCAGATTGTCTCGTTAGTAATACATTCCAAAACGCATTTCAGAAATCTGCATTTCCATGGTAACATGCCAAATAGAACCATGAGGTAATATCAGTATCTTCTATTTACTCCAGCGGTTCTCAACCTTTTTAGTCCGGCGACCCCTTTTTAACATTTCAAAAGTTGTGACGACCCCCAACGACAAAATTGATTGTGTAACAACCCCCGTTTCACTGCATTTTTGTTACTATTGTCCATTGTTATGCATTTTCACCCTCATAATACGAAAACTGCTTTTGGCAGTTGTATGAGGTTTCCTTTAGTTTGAAGTAGTCGAAGTTATATAAGCCTATTCAGCTTGCGATGGAGCTTCAACAGCTGCCGCGTCTTGCTTAGAACTGGAATTCTTCAAACCCGCTGTCTCAAGTCAAGTGTGCCTTCTTGGCATCATCAGCTTTGTTCTTTAAAATACTGGTCATGCTTTCCTACATGGCTAGGATGGTTAGTAGCCTGTCTGAATAGTGCTCTGTCATTTATTTTTGGGGGTTTCATTGATTCTACCGATAAAATGTCATGACAAAGACCTTTAGATTTCTAATTTCTCTATTCTTGCAGCAACTATTAAGCAATGGCTACTCAGAGAATTGGTCAATAGTTCTTCTTTTCTTTACACTCATTTCACCTTAGGGCCTACTGATTCGTTTTACGATGCTAGCAATTTCAAAAACTTATTTTGTGTTCTTATGAATGCGCCGAGAAGGGAAGGAGTTTGGGGAATGGACGTACGACAATGATGTATGGCATTCCTCATTGTCGACAATATTCCACGCTGCAATGGTACCATTTTAGGCTGCCGTTTTAACGAAACTCTTCATCATTTCAGTGCTGATAGGCTAGTCGTGGTTTAATTACGACTTCAAAGTGTCTCCTCCCATAGTGTTTCGAACTTTTCATCTCAACAAAAATTTCTTAATTTCAGTGCTGAAGACATGGTTTAGGACGTCAATAAATGTTCTCTTTCCATTCTTAAATTTTTCTAAATTTCCAATCAGTAGCCTATAATTTTAGACTGTCATCTGAATTTTGTCAATGCTGATAGTCATGGTTTAAGACTTCGGAATGTCGGCCTCAGTTGATAACAATATTTTGAACGTGTGCACCGTAACATTCTAAGCCATCATCTAAAAAATTACTCATAATTTTAGTGCTCAGAGAGGTGGTCTAGACTTCAAAAATGTTCCTCCCTGTGTTTCTTTAGAAGAATAGCAGAGTTTACAATTGAAAACTAAAATGGGAAAAATTAAATTAGCTGCCGCAATCTAACTGATGAATCATAGCAAAATTATGAATAAAATTTATTTTAGTTTGTTATAGTGAAGTAGATAGCGTTGAAATTGCTATTTGGCCAACATCTTTTGCAAATTTCTGAAGGTTCCAGGCGACCCCTGGCAAATCCTCAGGCGACCCCCGTGGGGGTCGCGACCCACAGGTTGAGAACCGCTGATTTACTCCAACATATTTCTCTCCTCCTCTTCTTCTCCCTGTCCCCTTGACCACTCCCTCTCCCACCCTCACCCACCCTCACTCACTCACTCACTCATTCTCTCTCTATCTAATCCCTCCCTCCCTTCCTCCCTCCCTTCCTTCCTTCCTTCCTTCCTCCCTCCCTGTCTGTCTCCGTGTCTGTCTGTCTCTGTCTCTCTCTCACACTCTCTCATCCCCATCCCTCCGTCTTCCTATTTCTACCCCTCTGTCTCATGACCTGACTATTCAGCATCACCTTCAACATGTTTCACGAGTAATTACCTGTAAATCATCAATACCTGTAATCAAACACCTGTGAACACCTGGCCTTGTCACAATCTCGCAGTGTCCCTCCACGCTGACCATATGATCAATGTAGCTGCTGGCTGCTGTCCACGACACAACTGCCGATGTCTTTGTTATGTCTGCCACATCAACGGCGGATGGCGTCAGGCGATTGCCTACCAGAAGAAAACAAAGCACAGGTTGAACAATAGCCTACCAGAAAAAAACAAATAACAGATATAAAAATAGCTCACCAGAAAACAAAGCATGGGCTGAACACTTGCCATGCAGAAACGTAAAATAATAGTGAATTGTTTAAGCACATGTATACATTGTATACAGACACCTCTTGGCAGAAAACATTTATGGAAGTTAAGTCCATTATTGTCACCTAAGGACAAATCTACCATGTAGATATCAATCACTCAATCAATCAAAATTTAAATAAAGCCCCTTCAAGATATCTACACAGAGTTGCTCCCGGCTAAGATCAAGCAAAAGAAGCAGTCTTCAACATTTTGTGAAACTGAACTGAAAACGGTTTGGGAGGTGTCGCATAGTCAAGGGAACCCGCTACAGGTTGTTGGGCCAACCACAGAGATGAAACGGCTCTGCATTGCATATGTATATAATATGTATAATATACATGTATATACCAACCTTTGCCGATGGTAATAGCACACTGGTGGTCAGTTGACTCCCCTCCACATTTTGAAACGGCTCTCACCGATATCTTATGGCTCTGCATAGATCAGCAAAAACATCGGCATAAATGTTAGGCAGGTCGAGCTCGTCATTTATCTAGCCCAATCAAAATTCTGAGCTTGTATGACGTCAGGTTCTGATTGGGCCGCTCGCTGTGGTTTAAGATTGAGGTCAGCCTATTCAGCTGCAGTGAGGAGGAAGAGGAGGAACAGGAGGAAGAGGAAGAAGAAAGCACAAAATGTGAAGTTATGAAGAGAATTGTGTCTGTATGTGTTTATGTGAATTTGTGTGTGTGTGTGTGTGTGTGTGTGTGTTTGTGCATGTGTGATAGGGTGTGCATGCATGAATGCATGGAAGGATATATATGTATGCATCTTGACACTCACTGAATAATGGAGTCTTTTTTTATTACCTCACAAAACTGTGTTATAAATCATAAGTAGTATTAAAGTTCACCATTAAGCAAAAACACATTCAAATAAATGTGAAATTCAGCATTGCCCCTGAATGGTTCTAGCAACACACAGGCACAAGCCAGTTTGCTGGATGACGGCGATTAGAAATGACAATGATTTTAATCAAAAAGGGAAAACTAACAACAGTTTGCAACCTTTCCAGAGTCGACTTTTTCAATCAGAGCTTTGGTGCGATCGCTCGCCTTGACCGTAGTGACCAGCTGACCATCTGCGTAGACTTTGTAGAACTGGACCTGGTCAGGCAACTGACCATCTGGGGTTGACCAGGCAATCACACAACTATTGGTCAGTTGCCGCTCCAGGTGGAGATCCTTTGGAACAGGGACATCTGAGATGATCAACAACATTCGCATTTCAACATGAATTTACACTGTAACATGAGCATTATACTTTAACATACAAATTTACATTGTAACATCAACATTACACTTCAACAAGAATATCTGAACTTTAAAATGCACATTTGCACTTTAAAATACACATCACACTTTAACGTAAACTTTTTACTTTAACATAGAATTTTACTTCAACATAAACATTAGCACCTTAATGTACATATTTGCACTTTAACATAAACATAACACTTTAGTCTAAACATTTCAACTTTATCATTTACCCTTTAGCATGAACCCCTTCACTAAATAGCATAAACCCCTTCCAATCCACCATGCAATCAGACTTACTGTATCTAAACTTAAATTTTGTTGGAAAAATAATGTGAACATTAATGCCAAACTAACAATTAATACAGTATTACGCTTGAATTTGAATTTCTAATAATACTTTAAAATACAAATACATCTCGTAACGAACACTTATAATAGACATTGAACTTTGCAATAATCGCAAGGAAAATTCTGTCTAACTGCTTAGACATTTTAAAACAGAGACACTTCGGTCCACATACTCTAGCAGCCTGGGCTTTATATAAACTGTCATTTCTAGCTCTTATATTTAAAGCCATATTATGCCTCAATGCTAATCAACAGAACAAAATTCCAACCGTTGTTTTCGCTGTCCTGCAACTGAGCAATAACAATCGTCGTATCCGGTGCCGCATCTTCAACATCCATCACTGCAATTCACAAAAAGTTATCCAAATCAAACGTTCCATTTTCGTTTAAAATTCATGAACTAGTTCAGATAGAGCAGATTAGCTGGCATCAGCATTTTTTTATTACACTGTGTGAAACAAAATAAAGCTTTTTGCTATCGTAAAGCATCTCATTTGTTTAATTTAGGGTGACCATATTCTGGCAATCAAAAACCGGGACACTTTTTGGAAAAAATCAATTGTGTGCCTAATTCCTTAACTACAGGGCTATATACGATCGAAGGCCTAACCCTATAGGCTAGACTCGGTTAAATTTTATGCTGAGCATAGACTTCAGTGTAGAAATCTACAACCTGCACTAGTCATCAGCGAGGTGCTGTAGTTATAGGCCTAGTAATAATATTGAGAACACACTCAATCGGTGCATAGTGGGCAATCTAGTCCAGAGGAAAATTTAATGTTACTGGGGTGCACAAGAGCGTCCGGCGGACGACTGCCGAGGCGTTCAGCGCCGAGCAGGGAAAGGGAATTGGGGAGGGAATATGCCTTTCACAATCAGATTTTTTCAAAGTTTCCACAGTACAATGACAGCATTTTAAGTTGTCGAAAGAATTTGCTGTAGCCTAGTTCAGTAACTTCAGTGCTGTCATGATCGGTCGAACTCCCATTGCGACACTGCCGACATCGATAGGCCTATTAGATATGGCGCCGCCATAATTATTAGCACCCCTATTACGAAAACTTCTCTTACACCTTGATGATCCTTTAAATCTATTAACTAAACTCAGTAGAACACCAAAGATGCAAATATAATATTTCATATAAATTGACAATTTCTCTTTTGTTACGAAATTTTTGTGTTGTAAACTACACTTTGTTCTGTGATTTACATACAAACACGTTTTAAAAAGATGCAAGTTTCTTACTTGTCAAAAACCGGGACATTTTGGCCTTTTTTCCTAAGTTGTCGGGACACCGGGACGCACCACAAAAAACCGGGACATGTCCCGGAAAACCGGGACGTATGGTCACCCTAGTTTAATTTATGTAAACGACGGGAGACTCAGAGGCATATACAGATACAGTCTGTCTGCGAAAAATGCACCAATTAATATTTAGTTATGCATAGATTGTCTGGGAACAGGTTCAACTCCAAGATCCCTACCTCTTTTTTCCCCTCTGGCCAGCCATTAAAGCATCGGTTTGAAATGTACAGCTGGCTAAATGGTGGGCACAGAAGGGATCACGGATCATGGCACCATCAGAGAACCTCATGCATAATGAAGGCACAGTTTATACAGCACTACTCTATTTTATTGAACCAATGAATGTCATCCGCTTGCCAATTCGCAAAGATGCATCGGTTGATCCATTTCTGTGCTCGCCTCCGACGCTGTGAATGTCGTCCAGTTCTTCCTCTAAAATTCAAAGTACAAACACCTGTTAGATCAGGTAAAGGATGTGGTAGAACCACAACTGGATGCACAGGTAACCATCAACAGGTGCCATTTGCACTTCAGATAAAAGACATCCAAATGGCTTACCTTTGTTTAGAACTAACTTAAGACAATTTTTGACATCCTTTATAGATCTATCTATCTATCTGATGAATTTAAATAGTACATCTAAGGATAACTATTCAGAGGTGCTCCTGACTCAGGCCCAGCCAAAGAGGAAACTCTTAAGTAAAGTCTTGTGAAAAGGAACGCAGGTCAAACAAAGTCAATACAAAGAGTTCCCGAAGATGCCAATGACCTGCTTAGACATAAATGAACAGGTTTTTCCACTTTCAAATTCAAATCGAATCAATTTTGTTGTTCCCGTAAGGTAGATCATAAAACACTACATCAAACATATACACCAAAACCAGCAAAACAAGTAAAACCTGACCTTGATTTGCGTTCCTATGACCTGACCTTGATTTACATTCCTATGACCTGACCTTGATTTGTATTCTTATGACCTGACCTGGAATCTTTTCGATGAAGTTCGAAGGCACGAGTCCCCTTCGACCGTTCATTAACTCACCCTCGTAAAAACCATCCTGCAACAAAAGATTTAATCAGATGCAAAGTATCTGATTAAGTCCATAAAAAGCACTAAATAAATGTTCACAAGATGCATAAAACAAGGAAATCCAAACGCATGTTAGCCAAGATAAAAAAATATCCAAGCTGTCAAATGAAAAGCCTCGCTACAACCAACTGACACTCGTCTTTTGGTTAAAACAAAACATTTTGTGGTAAGTGTCTGGGGTTTTTCTAGTGTGCATTTAGCAGAAGGTGGACACAACAAGGCTACAAGCATATTGTGTAATGTACCATCCCCCCCTCTGGTCCTGGATTGCATACTACAAATGTATAACACAATTTAATAAGTTAAGTCAGCTCAAGAAATCCATCCAACCTATCATGACTAATTTACAACTAAAATGCCCATAGAGACAATTGATGCATTTCTAGGAGGAACCCACGTGAATGTTATAACATTCCACATGGGCATGCTTACAGGTAGGTCTTGTGTTTGATCAGAGTCAACATTGTTCTTAAGTGGCACCATAAATAGCCAGATACATGCACACACCCACAAACATGCACACCCACGCACACGTGCAAACACTCATGCATGCACACAAAAAATACATACACAAATATTACACACACACCCACACACACAAACACACATGTACACAAACACACACGCAAACACACACACAAACATAAACACACATGAATACGCATTTTTCTCAGCAAAAGATTAGCTTCCTTAAAAAGAGCTGATGTTCAACAATTTACGAACCTCGTCTATTTCTCCGTAGATAAACAGGTAGTCGCCGGCCGTCAACGCAAGCTCTGCTTCCGGATTTTCGTTCGGAGAATACTCGACGGGATCGTAATTGTACTTTGCCACAAAGACCTGGAATGGAAGCCGGACGACAGGTGGAAACGTCTCTCCTCCTTCCATGATGTAGCGGTAAGAGTCCTGCAAATATAGTCATATATGACATACGTTTCTGAAACACTGCACAGAATTTGCAAAAATTATAATAGTAATAAAACTGCAAAATAATAATAATAATCATACTGATCACAATAATAATAATAATAATTTCATAATAATGATACCAAAAATTCCGCACCATCACAAGGGACCCACGGACATTTTCACCAGGCAGGAAGTAGACTAATAGGGCATTCCGGACGCGTTATGAAGCAGTAGTCATTAGTGAAGTCCCTGAGGGATCCTATATACCTAAAGGCATTAAAAAAAAATAATAATATATAATAATAATATTAATAATAATAATAATAATAATAATAATGACAACAACAATAATATATTCAGCAGCAACGATATAAACAACAAGCACCACTATAAACCCGACCAAAACGGATTGTACTAACCCTCGTAGTGATTTTATTGAAATTCGTCTTGTCGTCTACGTTTGAGCAAACGCACGACGACGATCTGATGCCATTCGTAGGATTTTCAGCAGACGTAGAATACAAGGCAATGTTTGAATTGTCTCCCACATGATTTGCGGCGGCAACATCAGAAATCCGTTCTTCCATAATCCTGTCACTTACAGAACATCATCAGTTCTTTGAGTTCTTTGAAAACGTCGGTCAGCATTTTTATCTGAAATCACGAACACGCATGCGGCTCATTATTATCTGCATGTATTTTTCCGCGAATGTACCGAGAGACATTTTCGTCTTCTCGGCGATGCTGCGCAGAATTCTAAATGTCACAGGGCAAAATGAAACGACAGGCAGCCGCCGAGTAACACGACAATCAGCCAGAATGGATTGCCACAGCAACGGACGGCTGGTTGTCATGGCAACAAATGGCTGGGTGCCATGGCAACCAATGGTAGGGTGCCATGGCAACCGACAGCTGGTGCCATGGCTGAGCCTTACAATAACCCAACCACACAATGCTAAACACGTCGAGCAATGCTCAGAACCATTTTGATACAGATTGAAAGAAGCGAGTGCCATATCATTCAAACAGCAGAGATTAATCTGCCATGGACTGTGCAAAAAACATGACCACAGTTTATTAATTAGTACCACAGTTTATTAATTAGTAGACTCCACCACAGTAGCATAGACTTTTTCAGCCTAGCAACACAGCTGCAACACGCAAAAAAGCAAGGAAATACAGACATCTGCTGGTGTAACATTGCACTCGTAATAGTACAGCAAAGGCCACTCTGTCACATTGCGACCATAGGATATCTGCAGTTTATAACACAATATATGAAAAAATTAGTTGGACACTGTGTGAATGAATGTATGTATGTATGAATCCATGAATGTATGTATAATATATATATATATATATATATATATATATATATATACACAGAATGCATGCATGCATGAATATAAAATGTATGCAACTAGTATGACAACTTGGATCTCAGCCTTTGATCCATGTGGAGTGGAAATGTGCAAAGAAAACTTAACTATGGTGCCCTAACTTAGAAAGACTGAGGGCTGAATCCCAACAATCCTAACCCTGTATGTATGTGTGTGTGTGTGTGTGTGTGTGTGTGTGTGTGTGTGTGTGCATACGTGCATGCATGCGTGCACGCATAATTGGGCATAGAAGGATGGACCAGTGTGATGCCTTCACAACTGGAGAAATACCAGTCAACCAGCCCAGAAATGGACCCAGACAGCACCACTGAATGAGCCATATGTGGCCAGCAGGGTGTCACTGATGGCACATAATTTTAGTCCACGGACTGTGGCTGCATGCCAGGGCCATAATTATATATACCTCCCACAAACTATATCCAAGCAATATGCCGTTTACACGCTCAATGTTTGCTTTCATTGCGCTTAAAAACTTTGCATCACATAATTATTTTTCATTTGGCTCTTTTGCCGCCAGATTGAAAAACAATCACAGTAAAAAAATCTCAAATGATTGATAACGTGATGAGCAGCAAAACTGTTTTTTCATTCCATGCAACAATAACACATTTTTACATCATACGTAGGTTTTAAACTGGTTCAGCAGAAGACATAAAACTGTGTTAGAAGCATTGCACGTTACTGGGTTATGCTTCACAGCCAATATTGTTCCAATCTTTCCTCTAAAGTGCTGTTTTCTAACATGAGACAGCACTACCACCCCAACAAGTTCATTCCCATGCAGCCATTCAAGCTTTATAATTCACAATCCGACCTAGCAAAAAATCGGATTTGACCCTCCTGCCTGTCAATTTTGTTTGACTAAGCATCATTAAAAAGAACGCCTCTGACTTACTTACTCAATCACTTACTTACTTACTTACTTTCAGGGACTAGGCCTGCGTTAGTATGATAATATTCCTAATAAGTCGAGCAATTCCGTTTGGTTTTTGGCTTTTGTCATTACTTCTGCTGATCCGTTAGTAATACCAAATAATGACATCTCTTGACACCATGGAGCTTCGTGCATTCGCGGCATAATAAGAAATGTATCCTTCACTTAATTAAACGCATAGGAACATTCATTATGTTCGAGCGACGCGCTATCTCCGATATACACGTATGAAAATGACACCGCTAGACGTCACTGGAGACAGTGGGGAGCCACAATGGGTAACCACTAACCACAACCCCTCGCGGGTAATAATAGTGCCCCCCCCCCACACACACCATACATAAAATTTTTTGAAATGCATATTCTTACCAGTGTTTCACGCAGAAATGCAGAACAGCGTTAATTAATCGAACAGCAAACACGTTTCCGCTAAAAGCTGTGGTTAAGCGCGTTCCGGTACATATATCCAGCCTTAGCCCTGCAGCCCACGTCGTTCGGCGGTCAAAAATCGACCGGATTGTTCAACAATATCGCCGTAACTACCCCTTCGACTAGGCCCTATCTCTCGGTTTGGCCCACGACAATCTGTGTCCTCTGCTAGATCTGCAGCAGTTACTGATCCGTCTGTTCCTCTAACAAACGGCAGAAGGACTCGTCGGTTCGATAGCCGGTACAAATCGTTCATGCTGGCGCTATACAAACTGCTGGTGGGGAAGTCGTCCTCCGCTCGAGGGAGGGGGGTCACCGACCGCGACGGTCGATTAGAACACACGCAGTGACAGGAACAAAGACAAAGGCAGAGGAAGAAGTGACAGACAGAAGGGCTCTCCACACGCACGCCCACAAACAAACACACACGCCCACAAACACACACGCACAAATGCACACATGGCAACATACATGCAAGCAGGTGCACAATGCAGATAGCACGCTCGCCTAGCGCCGCGTCGCCGCCACCCGCTGCTGCTTCATTGTCCACGCGATGGAAACAGGCCGCGCTGCTGCTGCCAATGCCACGCCTGCAGCGGCGGCCGCTCCATCCTCGGCCGCAAAGCCTCGCCGCCGCCGCCGCCGCTGATATCATTGCTGCTGCTCTTGCGACTGCGGCGGCGGTCGGAGATATATCCTGTCGTAGGCGTTCGATTTGGTTGCCATCAATATTGATGGACATCTTGATGGTCTGCATTTGTACATGGCACCACGTATGAGGACTGTAGGGCCTATAGAAATAGCATAACTGAGGAGGTTCGGTCTATGGTCCACTGTAGGCCTACGTGTACTTGGGCTGTGCAAAGAAAACTCTACTATGAGGTCCTAAGAAAGACTGAGGTTGAAACCACCAACCTCCACCCCCCCGCAATTCTCACTCTGTAGGCCTACGTATAGCACCGGATCTGTCCCAGCGCGTGATCCAGACACAGACCCAGTCATGCGCAGACACAAACGCCCAAGCACATCGATATCATCATGGCCTAATATCACCGCCGTTCTCAAATCACTAGGCCCTACATTGGCTAAAAATCCCCAAACGTATTCAGGCCTAGGCTACTTCAAAGTTTCTAACCTACAGTTCCTACACCTCTACAACACTTCCAATCCAAATATTTGCGCAAACTCTTTGCAAAGTCTTGACTTAAAAGTGTTTGGAACTTTGGAACTATCTTCACATTTTTCTATTCGGTTTTGCGTCTGCGAATAGGCCTAACATGACGTTTTTGGTCGCTGCCAAGCCGTGTAGATGAAACATTTGCGTCATAAATTTACGAGCGCACAATATCGTATCTGCAGTGATATGTAATCGTTTCTGCAATCGGTATCAGCGTTGCCACTCCTTGGGTTTTTTCACAAGATCTTGGGTTTTTCGATCCGAACTTGGGAAATGGGGTTTTTTCGGGAAGAACTTGGGTTTTTTGCTTGGGTTTTTCCTGGACAAAATCTTGGTTTTTTTCTATCTCCGAACTTGAAAAATGGGTTTTTTCCGAAAAAACCTTGTTTTTTTTGCTAGGGTTTTTTCTTTCGACTAAGAAAATCGGGAAACTGTGGATATTTTTGAGAAATTTTGGCCGGATGACTAAAAAAAGGTCATCAGAATTTTTGAACGAGACGACAAATTGAAAGATTTCAAAAAATTTCGGACGGGAATTTGTGTACATTTTCGAAGATTTGGGCAACTTGGGTTTTCGTGGGTTTTTCCGACCCTCCAACTTGGGTTTTTCATTTTTTAGTGTGGCAACGCTGATCGGTATTGGTTGCGGTGGACAGGTGGTTCTGAGGTGTGTTTTTGACGAAATGGCTGCCATCGTTTCGAGGTTAAAGTCGTCGGTTTTTGGACGATTAATAATAGCAGTAAGTCAAATCCTTATCCAACGATTGCTTTTATACACCGTGAACGCTGCACAGTAGTCTTTAAGGCGTGCCACGTCGCAGTAGGTGCATTCGGAGAAGTTACAACTTACGATCTGCCCTCTCTGGCCGCTGTTGCTTGCACGCAGTAGGTCGGAAGTGCAAAGTAGCAAGTAAGGGTGTTGGCCAGAAGGCCCAGAACGGCATCAGTATGTGCAAACGAAAAGTATATAAATAAGTACACACACGCACTACGCATAGTCACGGGAAAAGTTTTATATGTGTATTATATTGATATTATATTGATGACACTTCATTGCCATATGAAAAAGTTTCAGCAGGCTGTATACATGTACATGTAGGTCGTATACGTGGTTACATCGCCGTCGTTAAAAGCAGAGGGGGTTTGGATATCAACAGAAACCCTTGTACCATGTTCTTAATTTCCTGCGCTGCATTTTCAAGGTTTTGCTATAAAATTTAACCATGACCATTGTGTTTTGCCCCTTCTGTAAAAATCTTTGCATGCATCCATGGCAATTGTCAATGATGGTGGCTAGACTAGTTCCTAGTTTATAGACAGAATGGTGTAAAGCATTGTAGAATACTATAGCAATTGTCATAAATACAATACAATGCAGCAGTGAGACTTTTATTCGCAACGTTGACCTTTGACCTTTGTTGTAGGACCTCGCCTACCGACGTCAGTTAAGGGTGTTGTCAACCCTGAAAACGGTTGGATCATCTATAAATTACAGAGCAGGTTCAGAATTCCTCTTTAGCCGACGAATACATGTATCGTCAGGTAAATATTCACAGTTGTGGATGACAACTTATTAGTAAATAAAGTACTGTGTATACAGTGGCATTAATGTGGCTAAGGTATTGCTAGACAAACTTGTTGTTCTTTGCCTCGTATAGATGGTAGCTGTAATCAAGATATCGATTATATGCTTTTCTTGTAAACTGCACCATACAGGTTTGTGCTTTCCAGCCTAGTGGCCGTGAATACCTTGAAGAACAAATAGATGAATTTAAGGTGTGTGTTGTGGTAGTTAGGTGGCTGTGTTCTGATAAAGGTTGGGAACCACAGAGTTAGAACCTTTTCTATGATGCTGAACAGTGATTTTGAGCAAGTCTTTGATAAAGTATTGATGTACTATTTGGTAGGTCCTTCCACATGGAATGCCCTTCCCCCTCTTCTATGGTCGAAGCCCATGTGAGGGCTCTTTCTCACATCCTCTTGCTTGCTAAAGATGCTTCTTTTTGCCAGCGCTTAGAATCTAGTCACCTCTGAATAGTGTATGCATTGATAGACTCCATAAATTTTACAACACGATACTGTTTCTTAACACTGTTGCCTGATGCTTGCCATGTATACTGTATAGGCATAATAAACAAACAAATATGTTGAATTAAGAAAAGGATAACATAATTAATGAAACTGCTTTGCTTGCAGAGTTTTGCTTCTTTAATACGAGCCACTTTTCACAGACCAATCAATGTACGGGTGTGGCAACTGGCATTCATGATTGAATTGGGATATGGTTATTTTTAGTATATCTATATTGTGGTACCATGAAAATTCGTGCTTGTAGTGTCTTGGAGTCCTACAGTCCAGTTCAAATTGTCGGACATTGGTGAAGGAATCCGAGAAGTGCACGTGAAAGAATGGTAAGCACCATTTTCAGTTCTTTTAATCGATTTTGAGCAACCATCCATCTTTTATACTGGCCATTTCTATCTTATTCAATTATATTTAAGTGAAATTGAATATTTTAAAAGACGCTCCACACCTTGGGCCTTTGGCACATATGTTGTGTTTGGTCCTTCCACTTGGAATGAGCATGCTCACAATTTTCATTTGTTGTTGGTGTTAGTTTCATATATAGTGTTGTCTTCATTTGGTGTTATCTTCATTTGGCGTTGGTGTTAGCTTCATTTGGTGTTATCTTCATTCAAATGGTGTATCTTCATTTGGTGTTATCTTCATTTGGTGTTATCTTCATTTGGTGTTATCTTCATTTGGTGTTGTTATCCTCTTTCTGTGTTATCTTCATTTGGTGTTATCTTCATTTGGTGTTATCTTCAATTGGTGTTATCTTCATTTGGTGTTATCTTCATTTGGTGATATATCTTCTGCTTTTCTTTGCACACGCACAGGTTTGTTTCGGTTGGCGACCGCGTGGCTCAATTCGACAGCATCTGCGAAGTCCAGAGCGACAAGGCGTCTGTTACGATCACGAGCCGTTACGACGGGGTCATCACTAAAATACATTATAATGTTGATGACACAGCCTTAGTTGGACAGCCGCTCGTCGATATAGAGGTTTCAGAATCAGGTGATCATTCGGAATCAAGTGATCAATCAAGTGATGATTCCGGATCAGGTGACGTCTCTGTCCGTCGTATATTCGGATCCGAAATTTCGTTAGATTCGTAGCAGACGATCAACATCTTTAATACAACTTGTTGTGTTGTTATTATAGGCTATAACAATTAACAACCCTTGGTTACAGAGAAACGGAAGTGGGTTGTGATTTGGTAAGGTAATCGCTGATTTGTGCTCCTTGGTGTGCAAAGGACGGATCTGTTGATGGGGGCGTTGTATCTAGTGTAATTGCACAGCTTAATTTTGTGACATCTTGACCAAATCAGTAGTACCTTGTAAGAATCTCGATGGCTCTGCACATCCATCTATCCAACTGACTTAATCAACTGATACTCGAACTTTTCCTCTAATTCTTTAACCCTTTGAACCTGGAGCTCCCGTAATGCTACTGATAACAGGCCGGAAAACTGGCCAGTCGGGTTCTAAGGGTTAACAATGAACTGTGCATTAGTTTCACATTTTATTACAAGGTTTTCATTTAAGGGTTGAAGAAAGGTAATGGGCCATAATTACCATAAGTAATTTGTCCAATGACGTCTCTGTGAAGCAGAGCTGCGACTAATGGACCATTTGATTGGTTTAGTAATACGCAAAATCGTTGTAGTAGAAAGGTGTTGCGTGAAAATGATTCCCAACTGTTCAGCTATGTAACCTATGAGGATGGGTCAGTTTGTGTGGGAGTTGGCTGTTTGGTACTCTGCTTCCGTCCATATCTGGTGACTGCCTCATTAACAGAAGCATAAAAGTAAACTACGTCTGTAATTCTGTATCTTATTCAAAAAATTTCTCGAACACATCTCTTTAGTTTTTATTAGGTGTTATTTAAATTATGTTGGTAAGTTAATGTTGATTATTATTTTTCTGTACCTGTTGTCGTACGTACTGTGACTTTGTAAATATTATGCACATTTCGCATGATGATGCTCACTTTTAAACTATTTTCGTTGCCAAAACTGTCAACTTCTCATTTTACTGTAATTTTAATTGATGTTGGCTTCATGCACTTTGTTGTCCTCAATCTGTTTCTTGTTTGTTTATTTATAATTAATTATATAATTAATAAATGAACAAGAAACACATTACGGAAAGTATTCATCTGTTTATTTCTGTCTTAAAATTGAAGATGTCTGTTTTCTGAATGTCACATCTTGTAGATGATGGTGAGGCGACTAAGAAATCTCGGCAGGTAACGGAATCGGACGATGCGGCCGAAGGTGACCCGCTGGCAGACATTCCTGCGCATAAGCGACCGAAAGTCCTGGCAGCTCCATCTGTCAGACGTTTGTCTCACGAGCATAAAGTAAGTGACTCAGTTAACTACATATAATTCACTTTGTCACTCAGTTAACTACATATAATTCACTTTGTCACTCAGTTAACTACATATAATTCACTCTGTCACTCAGTTGAATACATATAATTCACTTTGTCACTCAGTTAACTACATATAATTCACTCTGTCACTCAGTTAACTACATATAATTCACTTTGTCACTCAGTTGAATACATATAATTCACTCTGTCACTCAGTTGAATACATATAATTCACTCTGTCACTCAGTTGAATACATATAATTCACTCTGTCACTCAGTTGAATACATATAATTCACTTTGTCACTCAGTTAACTACATATAATTCACTTTGTCACTCAGTTAACTACATATAATTCACTTTGTCACTCAGTTGAATACATATAATTCACTTTGTCACTCAGTTAACTACATATAATTCACTCTGTCACTCAGTTAACTACATATAATTCACTCTGTCACTCAGTTGAATACATATAATTCACTTTGTCACTCAGTTAACTACATATAATTCACTTTGTCACTCAGTTAACTACATATAATTCACTCTGTCACTCAGTTGAATACATATAATTCACTTTGTCACTCAGTTAACTACATATAATTCACTCTGTCACTCAGTTAACTACATATAATTCACTTTGTCACTCAGTTAACTACATATAATTCACTCTGTCACTCAGTTAACTACATATAATTCACTCTGTCACTCAGTTAACTACATATAATTCACTCTGTCACTCAGTTAACTACATATAATTCACTCTGTCACTCAGTTGAATACATATAATTCACTTTGTCACTCAGTTAGCTGCATATAATTCACTCTGTCACTCAGTTGAATACATATAATTCACTTTGTCACTCAGTTAGCTGCATATAATTCACTCTGTATGTAGTTAACTGAGTGACAGAGTGAATTACTTGGAAACCTTAGTGAAACGAGGACTGTTATAATTAGGACTGTTATAATTAGATTAAGATGAGCGAAATTTTAGATCCAAAGCCCTTGTATGATCAAGACAAATTTTTTAAATTATATTTACCTGTTCTGTCGGTTTTGATGTATTTGCCTAATAGATTGATCTGAGTAAAGTAATTGCCACTGGAAAAGGTGGAAGGATCATGAAGGAAGATGTCATGGCATATCTGGAAGAGCTGAAGCTAGGAAAAGGTTTGGAAATAAACGTTTGTCTTGTCGTTGTGCATAATTTTCTCTTACACCTATGAACTGCTTTTAACTGTGTCTCTCAGATATGAATGGCTTGTGTTCTGGAATTCAATATAACAGAATTTGATGAGGTGACTTCAGAATGTCAACTGGAAACTCAGCTCTTAATCTGGATTTCAATTCCAAGCGTATGACATGGAGCTGGGTAGTCATTAACTCATTCCCGCCGGAATTATTCTGATACCTATCGGGTTTATCGGGTCACCCGCGACCCGATCCGGCGGGAAAGAGTTAAGGAGGGATTGTCATATATCAGATATAACAATTATCATGAAACCATCTGTAAATTTGTCTCTTGATCCTTCAGCCCATGGATTTATGGATGCATTGGTGGACCTCATTTATCTGCAATGGACATATACTTTCTCTGGAGCTCTGTGTTGTAGCTAGAAGCTCTTCACCTGCATTGCATGCCTCTCTGAAATACACTCTTTTCAGCAGCTGTGGTTGGTTCTGGAGCACCACCGAGTTGATATCTTGAAGGGACCATGTAAAAAAATTGATTGATTGATTGATTGATTGAATTGTGTGAAATTCTTGTCTGCAGTGAGCCTGGTTCCCGATAAGGTGCCGGCCAAGGCTGTTGTTGCCGTTAAAAAGCAAGCAGCAAAGGCCGCTGTCGCGGATGCTGTACGTCCTGCAGCGCCGTCGTCTTCGTCCTACGTTCCTCGTCTGCACTTTACTGGTCTTGGACAGGACAAAACGGAACCAGTTACTGGAATCCGCAAGGCCATGGCGAAGGCAATGATGCGCTCGCAGGCAGTGCCACACTTTGGTTATTCTGATGAGGTATAAATCATATTTTTAATACCATTAAGGGTATGGGCATATTCAGGAAGTTCACGAGTTAACCCCCGACTCCGAAATTTACTTATTGTAGAAATTTGTGTTACATTTTGTATGTTTTGCGACTGTGTGCATTGCAAAACCCTGAAATGGAAACCCTATAAATTTTTTCATGGCTATGCCCGATTATGGGGTAATGTTTAAATGACATTGCAATACATGGAAACTTTTATGAATGTTTTTCAGGGTGATGTTCAACCTGTACTGTTCATTTACTGTTATAATTAGGACATGTTGCACATTATTAGATTGAGATTCAGCGAAATTTTAGATCCAAAACCCCTGATTTAAAAAATCCCACTTCTTGATTATATTCACCTGTGCTGAAAGTGGGTTTTGGGATCAACCTTGTTTTTTGTGGTCATCTATTCCAGGTCTAGCTTTGCACAAAAAGTTTGTTGTTCATAGTGCTTGTTGGCGCAATGAATAATCACAGCAGGTCTTGTTTAACGCAAATTGGTTGTGTGTGAATATTTGTGCATGAGATGTGATCCCTGGTTTTCTGTTAACGTGTAGGTTGATCTGACGAGTCTCGTTGGCCTGAGGCTCGTCTTCCGAGAGGCAGCTCAGGAAAGAGGCGTCAAATTTTCATATATGCCAGTATTTATCAAGGTAATGTTCAACCTTTACTTTTAGTGTTCTTTCACTGTTTGCGTTACCAATGTTATGTCAAAGGTTTCCTAATCTAATGAGTTTTCTCAATTCTTTCTAATCTAATGACTCATCTAATCTGATCTCGTCTGATGACTTCTATAGTGCCATTGTAATGATGCACAAATCATCAATGTGCGGGTGATCAAATATATAGTGGCAGATTGTTCGAGAGAAGCAAAACAAAAGTGTAGTTTTTAAAACAATAATTTTAAGCCATGTATTAAACAGATTTTGTTTTAAGTGTTTTTCAAAGTCAGAGTACATGTTTTCTATCCAAGTATTAAATTTGAATGTCTTGATAAACAGGGGAAAAAACATTTTGTGGGTGGATTTGCATTGCTTTGTATGTTATTTGCAAGGCCGTAGCCAGGATTTTATTTCGGGGGGGTGTTTTCAGTGGCGGCGCCAGGATTTCAGTTTTGAGGAGGCTCAATTTCCTGAAAAATGTTCATTTTTATCGGCAAAATTTTCTGACGATCTTTTTTTAGTCAACCCGTCGAAATCTTGGGAATATTTTCCATTTTCACCATCAAATTTTCTGTTGACCTTTTTTTAGTCATCAACTTCAATTTTTCAGATCATAATTTAAGCTGTTATTTCATTTCGGGAGGTGTTTTCATGGCATTGTTTCATGATTTTCGAATCACGAACTAAAAAATGCAATACATTTTTTCTGCATTTTCCATTTCGAGGGTTGTTCAAACACCCAAAACACCCTCCTGTCTACGGCCTTGGTTATTTGTATCGGGAATGACATGACTGTAACTGATACATGGACTTCACAGTAACTCTCTTTTGTTCAGTTGTTTTGCTTTCTTTTGCTTGCTTGCAGGCTGTTTCAATGGCTCTTCATTACTTTCCAATCCTGAATGCAACTGTCGATGACAAATGTGAAAACATTACCTACAAGGTATGAGAGATTTTCTGTTTTGTTTTTCCGGTCTTGTTTCTCACATTATAATGCAGGTATGTTTTTATCACTAATGTAGTATGATGCAAAAATCTACAGGTTCTTGTAAGTTTATTATTACTATGTAATTACAGCGATGCACTGCAAGGAGGATTGGAATACAATATACATGATATGCATTTTAGTCCAGTGGTATTACGATCGCTAGAGTTCAACGAACTGACAGCACAAGGTGTGTGGTATTACGATGTTATTATGCAGTGGAATTTGGTGATATGATGCACAATGCGCAATTATACATTTAGGTTCTTGTAGGTTTATTACTATTATGATGTAATTATGCTATGCAATTTGACGATATAATTGTTCAATCATCATATGATAAGCAAAACATTGTTTCAAGATTTCTAATGAATTTGAAATTATGGCACTATTACTGCACTGTCTGTCATTGACCCTTTACCAACCGAGGGTATCAGATTCCCATACCATTTACTACACTTTGGTCGGTAAAGGGTTAGGTGTATAATTATGAATTAACGTGGTGTAATTTTTAGGAGTTTCTCAGAGATAATAAATGGTTTTTGCTTTAATTCCTTACATGTTTTTCATCATCTAGGCATCGCACAATATTGGATTTGCGATGGACACGAAAGCGGGACTCATCGTTCCAAACGTAAAGAACGTTCAAACGCTGAGCATCTTTGAAGTCGCAAAGGAATTGAATCGACTTATGGAATTGGGTCATTCGGGAAAACTTGCACCGAACGACTTGAGCGGTGGAACGTTTACGCTGTCCAACATTGGAACCGTATGTATTGTATCGTATTGTATCTATATTGTATGTATTGTATTGTATGTATTGTATGGTATTGTATCTATATTGTATTGTATGTATTTATTGTATTGTATCTGTAATTTATATAGCGCCTCGTGCAGTGCATGCTGATCAAAGGAGCTTCCAGTGCCAGAGATCATGTATTGTCTTAAAATCTGTTTTGATTATAAAACTTGGTGTTACAGGCAGGTTTTAAGTGTAGTAGTAACAGAGCAATGTGAGACCACATTTTGTTTTGTGTTCACTGTGAGCTATACTTTATAAACTCATATCGTACTGTATTTTGTGACCAGTTCTGTGGGCTGCACAATAAATAATCGGGTGGTTAGTGGTTAACATGATGGACTGTCTAGTGTCTACTGAAAGATTGGGGTTCAAAGTCTCGCCATTGGTGGGGCGGAAATTTGATTTGAGATTTCTTCTCCATTTTTGCCATTTTAAACTCAGCTATAATGAGTATTCTGGCTGTATACTGTCAGTGGTAGGATCAGGCGGTGAGGGTGAGGACTGGTTACCACCTCCTCGTACGCGACTATTAATTGCCTTGCGTATACTATATCCTTGTATGCCAAGGCTAAGAAAATGAAGTCGCTAACACTTCATACCCATGGCTGGATTGCAGGGTTAACCAAAGGGACTGCTCTACTTCTTGTTATGTCTAGGGTTGATCTCGTGATTGACTTTAGGGTTGTCATGTTTATTTTTTAGATTGGTGGCACCTATGCGAAGCCGGTTATATTCGTGCCTGAGGTTGCAATTGGTGCTGTTGGTCGTATCCAGGTTGGTGCTAGTTTTGCACAATGCACAATTTTGTTTTTCTAATACAGCAGACTGGAAGGAACGTCTGCGTTGTTATGGGGTAGCAAAACCTCACATTTGTTGAGACACGTGTAATGCATTGCTGGTATCAGGGGGTTGTTTTAAGGCCATCATGGACCCAAGGCACTCTTGCATTCGTATACCCCAACTGCAAAATCTGTGTTAAGTCTAAAAGCAAACTTACATACTCGCATTGTGCATTGACATTACATTTTATCATGATTCACAAACATGCTCAGTGTAGATTTTAAATCTCAATATCTTTTGTGATGTTGATTATTTAAATTTAATAATCTTGGATTTATCCGGTAAGGTCTGATGCTATATTTCCAGCAATTTTCAGCATCTCGTTTTCGGTCTTGCATAGACCCCTGAAAAGTCTGTAGGTCCTAGGTAAAGTGCCCACTGGATAATATGGCCCTGTTGATGATGTGTGTGCAATGTGCATCATGACATAGTACACCGCAAAGGAGTATACAGTAATTTGTAGTCGTTTCAGTTAATAAAATCTCTTTTCATTGGCTAGTTCATTTGGCCAGTTCTACGGAATTTTTTCTGTTAACCCTGTTAAGTATCTTATTTTAAAACTTTCAATCCTGCAGAATCTTGTGAGTGATGCAAGTTCTCAGAAGTCTTGTTGTCTTACGGTACATACTTGCATTGGATTTTTTATGCTTGTTTTTCTACTCGTGGCTTTACTTGTAACTTTTAATCAAATTTATGTAGCACCTCTACAAGAAAGACATGTGAAAGACAATCTAATGATGGAATTGCAGAATTGAATGCAATGGTTTTCAAGTTCATACAGAATATTTACTTTGTTTATTTCTTGCATTCGCTATTGTGGCACTTCAAGCTTTCGACTCGGAGTCGGAGGCACTCCCAACTACAGCACGGACACTGCATCGGAGTTTCACGCCGAAGCGCACGAGCAGTTGCGAGTGAAGGAC
The DNA here is from genome assembly GCA_945859605.1 of Lumbricus rubellus. Taxonomy (NCBI): domain Eukaryota; kingdom Metazoa; phylum Annelida; class Clitellata; order Crassiclitellata; family Lumbricidae; genus Lumbricus; species Lumbricus rubellus. The sequence continues at coordinate 30,483,213 of OX243820.1, read as the reverse complement.
TTGCCCAAGGTCCCTACGCGGCAGCTTGAGGTGGATTCGAACCCGGTAAATACTATAGAAGCAATGCTGGTTAAGAATACCAAGTAACTGATGTCATCAGATGCAGCTCATTCTAGAGAGTTGGATCAATTTAACTTTTTTGTTATTGTGGCAGTTTTGTGTTAACCCTTTACCCGTTAATTTTTAAATTTTAAGCCCGTTTTCAGCTGATATTCTCGGTTCAAACGGGTAAAAGATTAACGATTGATTCTTCTATTAATTACCATTCGTGCTACAGAAACTGCCGCGGTACAATGACAAAGACCAGATCGTTCCTGCTCACATAATGAACGTCAGTTGGTCTGCCGATCACCGTGTGGTCGATGGTGCAACGATGGCGAGATTCTCCAACGTGTGGAAGTCGTACCTGGAAAACCCTGCGACTCTCATCCTCGACTTGAAGTAGTCCAGTTCGAAGGCGACGTGGCAAAAGTGAAAAAAGGAGAGGCAGCTGATCTACATGTTTGCCAATGATCTGATGGACAGCCGTTAGTTTTCAATCTCTGGTGAAATGATTCGGGAGACTTTGATGTTTGCATTTGAAATTTCAAAGTTAACTCCTACCTAAGTAACAACTCTATGCAAAGGCGTGAATGCCAAGCCTGAATAGTAATAACTTGGTCCAAAGGTGCTGGTATATCTGATTTATTGTTGTTTGTCGTATAAACGAAACCTAGGACTTGTATACAATGTTGCAACTTTTACCTCGGCGTTCATTGCTCGAAATGTACAGCTCAGATATGGTTTTGACTGCTGATCATACGTAAGGAGATAAAAATTTCAACTGCATTTCCACGCTAAACGCTTGGTACAAAAACTGCATTGACGAGCAATAGAAATGTATTTCCAGCACAATATTTCAGTTTAATATATTATGCCAATGCTTCCTAATCTTTATGATATTGAAACTCTTTGATCTGAAAATGTTTGACGGAACCCAGCCTACATCTTGGTATAATCTGTACAATTGTACATAATACTGCATGCAGAGTAGACCAATAAATTTTTCACAAGAAAATCTTAGGATTTCCAACGAGACAACACATTCAGACACTTCTATTCATATTCAGACACTTCTATTCATTTTTTATGGAACCCTTTTCTCCTCTCACGAAAACCTATGGTTTTTGCAGAACACTCTCTGGGAGATGCTGCTGTAGCAGGTGTAATTCACGTGATGTTAGTTGATTAGCTTATTGATTTATTTGTAAGTCGCTGTTTCCAAGGCTACATGTCTTGCAGATCTCCTCTCACGAAACCCTATGGTTTTACAGAGCACTCTCTTGGAAATGCAATCATAGCAGGCATAATTCACGTGATGTTAGTTGATTAGTGTTGATAGATCTGTAAAACTATTTCCAAGGCTACATATGTCTTGCGTTCATTGTACCCCTAGTTCTGTGTACAAATATTGTGTTAGCGTATCAACCAATGATGTCATATCACGGAGATTATTTAAAAACACTGTTTTATTTGTGAAGTACATAATATATTTTATGCAATTATGAATTCTTGAACTGTTCTCTCTATCATGAATATCAATCTTGTTCATATCTTCTACGCTGCATGTTTTTATTGTTATGATAATTAATCATACCAGTGAATTTTGTTGTCATTTGCAGTAGTGATACATGTAAATAAATCTGGTTTCATCCATTAAGGGCATCTACAAGGAATATAGTCTATATAGGTCTTATAGCCAAGACCTATAGTCATTTGGAGTGCAAGCGCCCGTACACGTTAAGTGAGAATTTACCGGTAGGCCTACTATAGGCCTCACTATAGGCTACAGTTAAGTCTATTTTCATTTAAAACGTCTACAAGAGTTCAAGAGCAGGGATCACCCAAGTGCAGACAAGAGGTGGGCTATGCTCAATGCAGACGTCCTCATCTACAGGGTGGGCAAAAAAATAGGTTTTTTGCAGTATCCTGGCCAGAGGTTAGAATTTAGAAATGAAATTGTACAGGCTTAAAGACAATTCATATTTACACATGATGGCCAGATTTCATCAAAATATTTCAAACACAACAAAAGTTATATCACTTTTTGTGAGACCACCCACCGTTTTATGACGATTCAGCAGAATTTAGCACAGATTGCAAATACGACCAGAGAAACTTAGGAAGCCAATTAGTAGAGAGTTACAGACTTACAGTAGTCAATTCGGGAGGAGATAATTAATAATACACCACCATAACATATAGCCTTGCTTGATTTAAAGTCTGCACCGTAGGTCTAGGCCTGTAGCTTAATTCTATTGATCTTAATATATAGGCCTATAGTTCTAGGCCTATAGCTTAATTCTGTAGGTAGATCTTAATAGGCTATATAGGCTAGGTCTATACTCATTTGGAGTGCAAGCGCCCCTACACGATAAGCTTATAAGTGAGAATTTACTATAGGCCTCACTATAGGCTACAGTTCAGTCTATTTTCATTTAAAACACGGTGCCGAGAGTATTCCTATTTAAGATGCGGACAATGAGAGAATATGGGTCCAAAATGGGTCATATCTTATGAAAGTCCCTTTTAAAAAACTCTCCCTCTATCTTGCGTGCGCGCATATCGTCTCTTCAGTGACTTCAGTGTCAAACACTTAATATTATGTTCTAGCATACAGCCCATAATTACAGGCTACTATAATCTCATATTATAGCCCACAGTCCATGCTAGGCCTACTAGCCTATAATCTCCAGTGGGCCTATGCCCTGTCTCCTGCTTTTGCCTTAGGTCTAGTTAAAGTTTATAAATTATTTCCTATATTAATCGAATCTGCGAACGTTTAAGTCTTCGATAATAACTTGTTTTGGATTCGTCTCATCATTTGCGACCCTTTTTGCCTTTTCCCTTTTTGCCTTTTCCCTGTTCGCCTTTTCCCTTGTTGCCTTTCTTCCTTAATTTTGCATGATGCCTGAAGACCTTATCGACAGGTTTTAAGCTGGAGAACTTGATCATATGGACGCCAAGGTAGATCATCATGAAAACGAAGAAGACGAAGCAGAATCCGGATATGATACTGAGGATAGAAACGTCAGTTGGTGCGGATACCATCAGATGAATTATCGAAAGTCGAACTAGGTTCTTCCAACAGCTGAACACACACAGATCGATCGGTTCAAAAATTAATTTTTTACCCACAGTTAGGACTATAATAGTCCGTTAATTAAACAGCATATTAATCTAATCGATTAAGTAGGCCTATAATCGTCCTGACAATAGAAACATATTTTATTACTATGATTCTACAAAGGGGAAATTCCATCTGCCTCTCAGATTTAGGTTTGATTGCATGGGGGGGGGGGGGCGAGGAGACAACCACCACCACCAAGACCACCACCACCACAACCACCATCATGATCATCATCATGTCGTTGTCGTCGACGTCATCGTCGTCGTCATCGTCATCATCACCACCACCATCATCGATCATCACCATCATCATCATCATCATCATCATTGTGCTATACTCAGCTATAGGCTATTTAATAGCCTATACGACCTGTAGACGGCTCTGTCGTATTTCGTGGCTCGTTTGATGACGAGTTGGTTATCCATGTCGACGTGTACTCGACCTTTTGATTCACGTTCCAATGTCAGTTCGTTGATCATCTGCGATCCGTTCTGCCATCTTAACGGCATTTTATTCGTATCTTCGTCTTCTGATCTGCACATTTAAACGTTTACCAGACTTTTTATATATAGGCTTATTATAGGCTTTATAGCGAACGTAGGCCTATAGAATTATGCCTCTATATTATACCCTGCTCATTTTCTCAATGAATTGATCGGATGAGATCCTAAACCACCGCTGAACCTTTGAGTCTTATTGCTATTTAACGACACTGCCATAATATGATGACTATAGCTTGTTTTAGCATTTTCCCGGGCCTTAATTCTTTCCCGAAGAACCGACTCGATCGAAATGGGAAGGGGTGGACATTTTCCCGCTCTGGACCTCTGCATGCCTCCTACGCCTATGCAAGTGCGGGGCACATGCTTATTCACGAGCGCTGTCAAAGACACGCTTCATTTCGAGAATGAGATCAGATCAGCAGACGACTCGATGGAATTAAATACCATAATTGGCGGCAGATGAATTAACCGCCATATATAAGCAGGGGCTTCTATCCCCCTAAACAACGGCCCCGGGCTCAGTCCATCATCCCCCCCCCCCCCTTCATGGGCCGGCCTTCCCTCACGGCAACATGTTAGTCCCGTCCTCTGGGAAATGAAGGTTTAGGGAGTACAAACGATACGGTCGCCAAAGCACGTAGCGCCGAGGCGGGAGGGGCTTTGGGCAGTAGCGGCGGCAGGGGGGCTAGGGTGGGCTAGGCCCCCTCCAAAATAGGCGATCCATTTTTTCCCATGCAAAAATGAAAAATATCGACGTTCAACCCCCCCCCCCCCCCCCCCCAATGAAGCTGATGACTAAAAAAAGGGTCGTCAGAAATTTTGGCGGTTAAAAATGGATTTTTTCAGGAGTTCATCCCCCCGCCACCAAGCTGAAATCCTGGCGCCGCCACTGGCTTTGGGGAGAGAAGATGTGCCCCTCTCCAGAAGAAATTGACTCTGAGCGGATATAATTGTGTGTGTGTGTTTGTGTTTGTGTGGGTGTGCGCGTGCGTGTGTGTGTAGTTTGCTTTGACTAACGTAGCCCTACGTGATGCATTGAAGAGTAATCCTTTCGCCATCGTTGACGTATTTTGTCGAACGTTCCACTTCCTTGGGCATCGGTGGCGCGGTGCCCCTCAACGATTTGCGTCCTTTGCCGGTCAAAACGACTTCAACGGTTTTTCCATCCCTGAAAAAAGGAAGAATCTTTTTGAATGCAATTTACAGTGCAATTCATATTTAAACAAAAAGGTCAACTTTCACCAAAATCTTTCAAACGAAACAATTCCTTGAGATGTGACTTAATAAAATCTCGTTTGGTACATTTTGTTGCGCTATGTTTTTAAATCGTCAAAAAACCAGTGGGTGTTCTCACTAAAAGTGATAGGCTATAACTTTTGTTTTGTTTGACGAAGGTAACGGCAAAAAACTTTAGGGGTACTTTTTATGGCCCACCGGTGACCGATCAACTAACTGCAATATGGCCGACCGCATAGGCCACGCCCTTTAGCAAGCCGCTATATTATATGCCTGAAAATGTATTAGGATATAGGCCTACGTACATGTCGGTGATGTAGGTGACTGGTACTAGGGTGGTGCAGTCCATGAAGCAGTATCCGACCATGAATTCGGATGGACGTCGGTCAGTCTTGTTGGTGATGTACTGCGGCAGAAGAGCAGACCGACACGGAACGCCTTCCGGGTATCTTTCGAGGATTATTGCATCCTTCGGACGCGTCTTCTGACTACTCACCAGTTTCTATTTACATATATTATAGACTATTTAGATATACACTGTGTCCGGAAAAAAAGGGACCCATTTTGTAAATATGAAAATAAATAGTAAATATTAATCGATTTTCACAATTCAAAGACCGTTTTTATCCTAACATATTTCTCTAACAATTGTGAAAATATAAAAGTTCCAGTCCAAATAATGACGTCATTATGACGTCATTTGCAGAAAAAGTCAAATTTAAGAGATAAGTGCACAAAATCATCCAAAATTGCAATATTTTTATGATATAATTTATCAATAATAAATGTAAGTTTAATTTTATTTTTATATCTGAATTATGTCTGACTGCAATTTGTGCTCAAGTGTCCACCTTCGGCCTTAACTCAAGCTCGAAAACGGTCGCGATAATAGCCAATAGCAGCATCGATAACCAGCTTTTCAAAATTCTCCCAGGCATTAACAATTCACTCACGGAGTTCTTCAATGTCTTTTATCCTTGTGTTGTACACCTTCTCCTCCATCAGTCTCCAGATCTTATTATAAGAGGGATTTAAGCGGGCGGCCGTTTAGCGGCCAAAGATTAAGAGGAATGAAATCCGAGTCTCCTTAGTCAACAGTTCAGCATGCATATTGACGAACTCAGTGAGCTGAAGCACCATTTTGTTGAAATGTGTAGGCTATTGTTCCGAATATTCCCGGATGTCAGACATCAATTTTATATGGAGCAGACAATCCCTGTAATAAGCTGCATATATTTTCACTTCTGGTTCCATTAAATGGATTTCCGTTTTACCAAAAGTCAATATACCAACCGAAACCATGCATGAATGACCGTATAAATGAACTTTAATGCAAATGACGTCATTATGACGTCATCGTTGAGACTAAAACCTTTATATTTTCACCAATGTTAAACAAATATGTCAGGATTAAAATGTTTTTTGAATTGTAAAAATCGATGAATGTTTACTATTTATTTTCATATTTACAAAATGGGTCCCTTTTTTTCCGGACACAGTGTACATTATTGACAAATCCTATGAACGATATTATGGGTGTCGTCTTCCGTTTCTTCCTCCTCCTCCTCCTCCTCCTCCTCCTCCTCATCATCATCATCATCATCGTCGTCGTCGTCGTCATCGTCATCATCATCATCATCATTGTTTTCACAGTTTCCATTATGCAAGTGTGCATCTTATCGAGGTGCGGTCTGTCATTGTATAGGCTACTCTAGGCCTACAGTAACTGCAATGAGTAGGCTAACAGTGTACATATAGCCTACATGTACAAGACGGTGAATACATACATAGGCCTACATGACATGTAGGCCTACATTCATACATGTACATACCTTGACCATGCACATTCCGACTCGCTTCCTCTGTCCTCTCTGATTGCACATATTACACTCCGTCCAGTCGGACCATTGCGTGAACATGTAAAGATTGCTGAGTGCCAGCGTGGTCGGTTTGGCCGGCATTTCCCTAAGGTTTGTCCACGATTCTTGTACCTCAAACAGATCCATGCAGAGGTAGAAGCAACCATGTTTTGTATACCCACTGCATACATCACGCCACAACCAGTGGATGTGTTAGGCAGTGGCGTAGCCAGGAATTTATGATGGGTGGAGGGGTATGGTTGGATGCCCTTCCTAACACCAACCCAACAGTATTAGTATTACAGTAAATAAATTAAATAATAAAAAGTGAATAAAGTAGCAAAATGGGAAGAAAACAATTGTAATTTGTTAATACAAACAATTGTTTTGGTTTTTCTTATTTCAGTGGATAAATAACCTTTAAAAAAACTTTTTCCTGAAGCAATGGTTTATTTTAACCTCCTAAACCCCTCCTCTTGGCTACGCCACAGTCTGGTGTTAGAAGTCAATTAGGAAAACACTCGAACCAGTAAATATAGACCTATTGCATAGTCGCATCAAGGGTAGACCTAAAATCAGTGGCGATGATGACGACGACGACGATGAAGATACAGCTGATGACGACGACGACAAAGATGATGACAACGACGAAAGGGGAGACGTGGTACGGAGGGGGGCGTATACGTTTTACGTCCTACCATTCGTCTGTCGACGGCGTTTTCGACTCCGATGAAGTACGTGATCTCTTGGGCACCATTCTTGAAGCACGTGTACATCCCTGCGTCCTCGAGGACCAGACCTTGGATGTAGAGAACCCCGTCGTCGTCCATCGCGAAGTTGTCCACCTCGGTGTCGTCCTTCGGAACTTCGTCGAATCCTCCGATCGACAACCGACGTCGCATCCACCGCACGCCGTAGTTCTTCGCGATGGCCAGAGGTGGTAGGCTGAAGAACAATATTCATAACGCATGAACTTTTTGGTAATGGGAACCGTGGGGTGGGTGGGATCAGAGACATGCGCCGATTTGAGAGTGGCGGCGGCGGCACGCCGGTCATTTTTGGTCGGGGGCGGCGTCGCGCCGACCAGCAAAAAATTGGCGGCGGCGCCGTCGAAATGTCGGTGTCGGCGGCGCGGGGCGTCGTCGTGGGATTGGTGTTCTCAGAACAGACGTTCATATAGAAAATTACACAAAGACTGGATTAAAGACAACTTGACAACGTTTTAAAATTCAGGCATCGTGCTTAAATAACCCACCAACAGAAGTTCTGCGGCAGAACTTCTGCCCTTCAAACAGTTCTGGATCCGCCACTGCCTGTGTTATCGCACCCCATAGGCTAGCAATAGACACATTTAGGCCTATTTAGTCCACAATATATTTGCGCCGCCATGGCTTGATTTTAGGGGCAATATGTGCACATGTGTTCTCTGTAACAGTTAGGCTATGCGTAGTTTTCAAGAAGAAAAGTAATGCATATTAATAAGCCTACCATGTGTGGCATTTAAGGGTAACTTGCATCGATGACGATACGATCATGTGCTGGATATTTTCCATCGGTTGTCCCAGCGACTCCATGTACTTCTTCTTCTTCTCGGCCAAGCAGAAGTAATATTCCTGGTACTGCTTGGCAAGCTTCGCCAGATCGATTTCAAACACCTTGGCGAATTCCGTTGATTTCTCATCTTTTGTGCCCGTTAAAAGGTTCTTTGTCCTGTTGAGCATAGGTAGGAGACTCTTCAAGCTCATGCCAGGCACTACGCTTCGCGGCAGAATAGAGGCCGAGGAGATGATGGTATTGCCAGAGTTATCCCCCGGTCCTTCGTCGGAATTCTCCGAGTCCTCCTTCTCCTCGCGGGCGTGTGCCCTCAGGACGCGCTCGACGATGTCTTCGGCTGTTTCCGGATAGTAGCTGTCGGAGAAGATGACTTCCTCTCTCTTCCGTCGGCGGGGGTAGTTTCGCTTACGTTTCTTCTTCGACTTGAGAAGGGTCATGAACTCGCTGTCTTTGATCTTCGTACCGTCCGGGAGCGTATACTCCTCGTCGGGAGGGGAACTGGAACTGTACCGAGCCGCGTTCATCGTCCGAGCGTGTTCGGAGGGCTCGTCCTCGTTAGAGCCAGCGAACACAGAGCCCTCTTCGTAGGGACGACGCGCGCTTGGCTCGCCTGAAATGGGGCCACTGTCAACTGTCGGCCAACTGCCGTCTGTCTGCTCGGAAGGTTCCCAGCGTTCTTTATCCTCGTCGGAGTTTTTCAGCATAGCATTCCAGTCCATTACTTCGATGGTTTGCCGTCGGAAATTTCTTTCGTATCGACTCGGACGAATTGGATTAATGACGTGATCAAACATGCGATGTTGGTTCACTTCGTCATCGCCACCGTCAAGCGAGTCTGAACTCGTAATATTGTAGATGGATTTGGGGGCGTCCAGCTGACGACCAACCCCAGCCTGACTTATTCGATCTGCAACCAGCTTTTCGGTAGCGTGTGGGTGAGGGTAATTAAATAGGCCTAATGGTGCACACAAGAGACCCACTACCATAGATAAGCTCAATAGTATGTAGGCTAACATCTCAGCCTTCAGGTCTTCTGTAAGTAGCCTACTCGTACGTGCGACTGAAATATCCTTATTTCAGTAGCTAAACAGGCGATTCTAAAGCAGCAATCCGACTAAAGCTAGCATTCGAACTTTGATTCAACAGCGATCGCTGATAAATAGTTATAGATAGACCTATTCCTTGGTTGCTATTTTGCCTCATTTGAAATTTGAACTGCAGGCAATGATTACGTCACGCTATATGGTAGGCCCGATATGTAATCCGCAACGTTGACGTCATTACGCATGCGCGACTCAAAACAGATTTTAAATTAAAAATGTTGGGTTTCCGGTTCGATTACGAAAATAAATCTAGTTTTAAAATAGGTAGAGGCGATACTTCCGGTATCGGTGTGTTTACATTTGAAAGAAATTGTTTTAGCTGTATATCAGACTCAGACCTTACCACTCCGGGCATTGGTACAGGTTTTTGTTTCCAAACTATATTAGATATTTGTTGTATTGGAAATTTAGCGAAGGCTCTAGAAAAATCCGCAGTTCCGTACACAGTCGCGTGTGAAGTCTGAAAATATGAACCTCTTGCAGCGTTAGGGTTGTGGTACCAGAACGATCCTGTAGGGCAGTAGGCGATGCCTCTTAAGGATCTCAAGAGAATATGTAAATCTATAATGATTCACTCTCGTAGAGGAATGCTAATGAAATCTTGCATGTTTAAAACAGAGAGAGAGAGAGAGAGAGAGAGAGAGAGAGGCACCTAGGTAATGCTATATTGTGGTTACCCATGTGCTATAGACAATAGGTTAATCTCTATAATGACTCGGTAGCAAGTAAACATCATGGCGACCAAAGATCCGCTCATAATAGAGCGCGGTCACGTGACGGCAAAAAGGTAGCCCAATATTTTCGCGGCCTACGGTGATGTATGTGCGACCTGGTGGCGGACCGGTAACGCGTCGGCTCACGGAGCGTGAGGTTGTGGGTTCGACTCCGGGTAACGACCTTGGGCAAGTTGTTTACGCACACGTGCCTCTGTCACCAAGCAGTATAATTTGGTACCGGCGTAAGCTGGGAAGTAAACGGCAAGTCCTGCGATACACTGGCCCCGTGTCCAGGACCTCGGGATTCGTCCATTGCCGGCTCAAGGGCCTAGAAAAGGAGATGAGCGCCTCACCAACGGGCCTTCGGCCCTGGGATGTCTTTACTTACTTTTTACGGTGATGTATAAGCCAATGTTTTCGCGAAAGTAAGTAAGTAAAAATACCATGAAAAGGTTATTTTCATAAATATTAATACGCCAAAATAAGCTAAAGAACACAACAAAATCGATGGACCTTAACACATTGGCCGCCATCTACGAGATATCTCGCGGTAAGCGCAAGATCTCGCGGTTTTTTACCACGAGATATCTCCGCAAGATCTCGCGGTTTTTTTACCGCGAGATATCTCCGCGAGATCTCGCGGTTTTTTACCGCGAGATATCTCGTAGACGGCGTCCAATGTGTTAAGGTCCATCGATTTTGTTGTGTTCTTTAGCTTATTTAAGCGTATTAATATTCATGAAAATAACATTTTCATGGTATTTTTACTTACTTACTTTCGCGAAAACATTGGCTTAAACATCACCGTAGGCCGCGAAAATATTGGGCTACTTTTGCCGTCACGTGACCGCGCTCTATCATGAGCGGATCTTTGGTCGCCATGATGTTTACTTGCTACCGAGTCATTATAGAGATTACCCGACTATAGCCTATAGTGATTGAGATCGGAGCCACAATTAAGAATGGTTGGTTAATGTAGGCTAGTTCAACAGGCAGAATTTAAAAGACAATTTATCAGTGATTTTTTATTGCTCACATTAGTTATAATGATCACTTCATTGCCAAAATTTTGTTTATTTGGATTGATCACTGACATCTATAGCTAAAAATTAACCTGTTTTCCTTGCATAGACATATGGATGTGAAACAATGCTACGTTGAGTGTGAACAGTCTGAAGCAGATGCACTAAACCTATTCAAATGTGAGCTGTGTAAAAAGACTTTCCATGCAGGTAAGCCTCTTTACAGATTCTGTTTGAGTGACTAAATAAATGTGTCCCGCCATATGAAAAGGTACCATAAGTCGGGTTTGGAGTTATTATGCCTTCACAAACCAGCTAAGTGAGCTGAACATTTTGCTGAAAACCAGATAAAAATCGGATGATAAATGACCGACTTATAATGATGAACATGAGAAATTGCCACTTTATTTCCATCGATGGAAATCGTGGGGTCTTGCACACTGGGAGCGCTTCTGAGCGATTTATCCTACAAGAGGTTCACAACCAATTCTCAGTGTTGTCTATTATGTAATATTATCAGTGTTATTAACTTAAAAGTCCTTTTCACCTGCTGCTAAAAATACCAAGAACTCAAATTTGATAATAAAATTTTTTTCCCCACGTCTTTATGCGCGATTTCTCGTGAAACCGTACGCCGACTTATGGTACCTTTTTATATGGCGGGACACAAATTTCAAGTTTCAAAATAATTTCAGATTAGAGATTGTCCATACATTGTACATTAAATGTAGTGTTGCTGTCTTGACCAAACAGTTGCACGTGTGAGTTAAAATTTTGAACTGTGTGCCGGGGCACAGGAAGCCAGTGCAGAATGTCCAGAGTGAAGGCAGATATAGGTTCGACCACCAATGAGTTGGGCTGCAACATTTATATTGGCTGAGGTTGTATGAAGCATATGATGCATATAAATGTTTATTCACACATGTGCGGATGTGATGATATTGTGTGTAAATTTTCCAATAACTTATCTACTTTATTACGTTGCTCTGTGTTTTTGTCAGATTGCTTGAAGTCGGGCAAACCCAGTCCGTTAGTCGGCGATATCTTCTACGATTTCCAATGTGCAGACTGCTCTGAAAGTAGACAAGAAGTGTTTGTTCGTATGAAACTGCCATGGTGAGCTTAAAAAAATTGCACGCAGTATTTCATCTTAGGGCCATCCATATATTATGTACGCAAAAGCCGTATTTTCTATGTATACCTCTTACCCCTGTATACATTTTATTGACCCTATACTTACGTGCATGCAAGGTTCTCGAGCCTATTTCATACCACGGGACCAACAACAGAGAGAGCACGGTGCTGTCTAAGAGTTGTTCATGCTCAGGGAATGAGGAGTTCACTCTGAGTGGAGGAACATAGAGTTGGATGGATCCAGATTTGATGATTGCCTATGATAGCAGAGGTCGCTGCCCTCGAAAAAAAAATTGTTTGGCATACTACAGTTCTTTTTTGAACATAGAGTTATATAATGTTATAGTTATACCATGTAGAGATGGTTTATGTTGCTAGGCTGCCTGTCGTTATGCTGACGCTCTACAACCTGCAGCTGTCAATCACCGGTCGCCAGGGTTACTTCCGTGGCAGGGAGCACATCTGCAACTTCATCGAGAAACACTGGACGGTTTTCTTCGCCCGCGGACGGTTAGGCGGACTGCTAATTATCTGATCAAATGTTTGCAGAATTCATACTAAGCTTGGTGTGTAAAGAAAATGTCTGGAAAATTGTCCTCAGTTGTTATCCAGGAGGAGTCTGTCTGTAGATATTTTCTGATTAATACCTACTTGAAGTAATTCATATGCTGTTCATGATTCTTGTGTGTTAGACACCTGGTTGATAGGTGTTACTAATTACAGAACCCGAAAAATTTAAAACTGTTAAACACATTTTTTTACAATGACGCCCTTAGACTGTGGCGCCACAGGCAACTGACTGCTTTGCCTGTGTGTAATGCCAGCCCAGAGCCCCAGACCTCATAAAAACTGTTTTCTTAAAATTTCAGGAGGAAAACCTCAACGTGGTTCGGAACTGTGGCAGGCGTGCTATCCATCTGGTCGCCTACTTACTTTCTATCAGGAACGAAGGAACTGAATCAGACTGGATGGTGGAAGTTGACGACTAATTCGCCGCCAACTCTCGACATCAGTGAGAAGACATTTTGTCTTTTTATTGAGTTTTCAATACTTCATTCATTTCTTTTGAGCTGCATCGTGATATTCAATTGATGTGGGCTGTTGAAATTTATCTTTTGTTGCAAACTTAGTAGTGATGTTTAGCCTCTTTTCTTATAATTGAAGCCGTTCAGTGTTACATGTTTGAGAAAATTGGTCATTTTATTGCTGCATATATTATTTGGTAATAGTTTGACTTTGCATTTACAGGTTGGTAGCTTATATATGTAGACTAGCGCATTTGCTCCATAAATGTTCAGTGACCCTAAATGTTCAATCTTTAAGTGCAGCAACTACTTCACCATTGCAGTTTTTGGTATGGTTTTCGATATTTTAATTATATGTAGTGGATTACTGCTCATCCTGCTAAAATATAAGCATTGTCTGTTGAGCTTGCAAAAGTGAGAAATGTTCAAAATAATGGGAGTTGGTTCACATGAAAAAATCTAACATGTCAGTTTGACTGAGAAATAGAGGACGGACTGGGTGAAGATATGATGGTAAGAGGTATTTACTTATAATGCTTCTTCCTCTTTACAGTTTAATTTTTCTTTGTTTTCTGCAATCTTTAGTTGGGGATGCCACCCTAATCTCTTCGGTGTTTGAAGACTTTCTTATTTCCTCTGTCTATCACGCTGAGAGTGCCACTCAATAACTAGTACTGTAAGATGCACTTCACAAATTCTCATATACAATGCGATACTTCTAAACGATGTATGGGAGGCACTATGAAATTTTGATTGCATTGTATTTCTTTTTCCAGTGGATGCAAGTACACGATGTCCTAAGAAGAAGAAAAGTTCTCCAACTGGTGCGGGCAATCCGTCCCTTTGTAGGCCGTCTGGTCTAAGACTACGAGACAACAAGTCATCGATTCAGACTGCTATTGAACTCAAAGCAAAGCGCGACATTATGCCAGTAAGCCATTCCTAAGCTCTTCCTTCTTGACTGTCCCATTTTCCATGGTGGTCTTCTTGCAGTAAGACAGGTTTTCTGAAGTATGTGTGTATTTGTGTATTATGTAGAAATTTGTGTATGTATCGGACTCCTGATAAAACTGCACAGAATATTTTTCATGTATCAGCAGAATTCTCTTTTTTCATGTCAAGAAAATCATCGTTGTTCTCTGGATCAGACTGCCACAGTTGAATACTGCTCACATCTCTTCTCTGAGGCATACCTCTCTGACTGATCATTGTGTGCTTATGTTTGTCAAGACACCATTGTAACAGCTTGAGCTGTGTTTCAGCGCCGCAGAAATTGTCGTCATTATTATTGTTGTTGTTATTATCACCACAGTACTACGGATATTGTAATTGCAATTGAGCATTTATATAGTGCCGCTCATAGAATCAGAGACGCTCTCGACCCAAGTTAATGCTGTCACTTAGAAATAAGACAATCTTCAGTCGTTTCTGAAATGGGAAGAGAGAGGCTAAGGAGTTCGAGCTGCAGTTCCTGTGAAAGATGGCTGTAGAGGCTGGCAACATAAGGATATGTTGCAGGTGCTTTACTTTTCTAGTCAACACAACCATTCATTCATTCAAGAATTTCTATAGTGCCACTTGAAAGCCTACACATTGGCGCTTCCGATTCTAACATGAAAAATGCACAGTTTTGAGTTGAATAGAAATTGCTTTGAACAGCAAGAGCTCCAGGAGCAGATGTAGCTCCTATGGGAGTCCATTCCAGACAACTGGTTCCACCATGAAAAGGGCTTGATGCTGCACAGTTGCAGTTCGTGCAAATGGAACCAAGAGTACCTCTTCTGCTGTTTGGACCTCTATGAAATAAAATATCTTGATGTGTCAATAATCAGTTTTATGTTCTAATGTGACATCGTTTTTTTTACTGATACAGAGACAGAGTTCTGTGGATAAGTTATCTACGACCGATGGTAGCGTACAAGACATGGCTGAGCCATTGAGTGATCACGACGAAGTAGATGACATCGACCCAGTGGATGATGATTGTGACTCCGTTACAACAGATGTATCACAGGTAAAAACACACTTATTTTCACTCACCTGTGCATGTAACCATTATTTTACCTGTACACTTAACCGTTATCTTCTGAGGTAAGGAGGCTATCACTTGTATAGGTGACCACTGACCATTATTGATGCAGGTCAGTAGTATCTTCGGTTTTTTAAAGACTAGATGTCAAACCGTGCACGCCGTGCACGGTTTGACATCTAGTCAAATAGAAGTTTAAGCTAATAAAATTTTAATTAAATAAATGTTTGCTTCTACAATGGTCTCTTTTGAATGCTTTAGATGTCCGGCTGCAGTTATTCGGCATACGACTGTCTCGATCAGAGTAGCCAGATGTCACGGAGCAGCTGCATTTCTGATGGTTGGCTGACAGAAAAGGATCTGGTTGTGGGAGGTGAGCGTGACGTTATTATTCGCAACGTTTATGGAATAACTTCAACTGGAAGGGGAACAATTTAGCCATTTCTTTTTATCCACTTATTCATATTAAAGGCCTTTTAGTTGTTTGTTATTTGAATGCATGTAATTTTACATTCTTTTTGAACTACTGCATTTTATTGTGTTGCAGGAGCAATTTTAACACTGTTTTATAAAAAAATCATACATCCTGCTTCCTTCTATCTTTGTTTCTGATACTTGTTTCCTTTGTGCCATTTCTCGGTCACCTAAATCAACTACTCTCGTGCCATTATCATACAAAATTCCTGTATTGTGGTTGCCAATGTCTAGCGGCATCACTCCCTTTCTGGGTAACCCTTTCTCAGGGATCTCGTCTTCACTTGCTAGTTAACATAGCTTCTTATTTGCATTGCATGCTGTAATTTTTTGTCATTTTGCTGATTTTTGTATTTTGATATCAATCTCTCTGAATAAACAAAGTTTGAATTGAATTGAATACAGATTGTCTGCCTGAGTTCCTGATGAAGGAGGATGGTGATGAGGACGATGATGAGGATGGCCTGGACATCGACCCGTGTACGATGTCACCTGAGCGCGCCATCTCTCCCATTATGACGACTGGGAATAATCCGTCCAGCAGACTACCGCCTCTTGAAGATATCCTCGCTTGCATGGGCTCATGTAAGTTTTTTCCAGTGAGGTGACAATGATATTGTAATTATAATGTAATCACATGCCATCATATGACTGTAGAACAGGGGTGTCAAACCTTGTTTTAGTGGCGGGCCATTGTGAGCATCTCCCAAGAAGTGGCGGACCAGGGTGTCGAAGCTCCTGAGCAAAATTGGGTAGTGATCTGAGAGGGAGCTCCGGGCTTGGTCAGCCAATTCCCAGAACATTTTAAATAATATAAGTGTTTTGTAACTTTCATAATTTTGTTAACAGACAACCAACCGGAAACCATAGATACGCAGTCTAATCTAAGCAGAGTTGTGCGTCTGAGCACAAGTGATGTCAGTAAGAAAAAAACTCTATGTATTTGGCGCTGACTGTAAAATAAAAAAATTTGAACTTTTGTCATCTAATTTTGCAATTTTTAGGGAAGGCTCCGCGGGTCAGAAAAAAATTGTCAGCGGGCCAGCATCTTCTGACTTGTTCATTTGTCAAGCACATAATTATTACCGGTATGCCCTGTCTTTCTCGTCAGCTTCTGCTAAACACGATTGGAATCGTCTATCGATGATTGGCAACGACACTGACGCAGTTTCGTCATCTGACGAAAAACCCGTCGACCGCTCGACAGACGATTGGGACGAGAGATTGAATCGCGAGAGTTCATCGAACGAAGCAGACGATTGCGAGCTGAACAGAAGTGCAACCGAAGACAACCAGAACGCAGACGAGACAACGGAGAGCTTGGTTGCAAATGCCGAGTCGACTCGGAGAAGGAAGAGGCGCCAGGAGACGGAGGATGAGTCAGCTACTTCCGCAGTGGCTGCACAGCCAAAGTGAGTTGCTTTGTCTAATATGAGTAAGGCCGACCTTCATGTAACGGAGGATGAGGACACGTTTCGGCGACCGTGCATTCTCGGTTGCTGGTCCCAGATGCTGGGACAGTCTTCCGCCGGACATCAGAATGGCCGCCTCAGTGGACTCCTTTAAATCAAAGCTTAAATCTTATCTGTTTGCTAATGCTTATCCCGCAGTTAGCTGTTTGTAAGGCGCCCTTCTAGCGGTATGACCGCGTTATGGCGCCATATAAATTGTCGTTATTATTATTGTTATTAAGTGTGTTCTTTATTAGGGCAATTGCATATCAGCACCCTGATGTACATACGTGTTAATAACAATCAATTGTCAATTTCAGTACAGAATTCTAACTATAAACGGCGTGCGCCGTAAATTAGCAGCAAGAGATAGGTAGCGACCATGCGATCGTATTGCTAAGTTTTTTGTGGAAGTAAGCAATATAGGATGTGATTTCAGTGGAATGCCAATTACGATAGGAAAATGTCTATGTCTTCTGTTTCTAGGCTGGTTCTCATGTCTCTCTACGAAGAAAAGCAGTTGGTTAAAAGGTTTCGAATGCTCGACGACAGCGTGAAACTCGATCCTTCGTTGCGACGACTTCGACAAAAGCTGTTTGTCCGAGAGGTACGTTCAATTGTTCATTGCAACGTATGATGCGAATCGTCACGTTCTGTTGTTTTGTCTCATGTTGTTTGCGTCTGCATATTTATCTAGCACCTTTTTGCTGTTACTGGTCTCCTGAAAAGAATGATTGAATAATATGTGATTTTTTTGCTAGGCATCAGTATTCATTCATTCATTGACTTGTTATGAGAATTATGGCTCCTGTTCAGGGATGCCTGGGATGGGTTCTAGGAAAAGAGTGGAGCGTCAAGGGAGACCATTCCAGGACGAGGGACCTACCACAAGAAGGACACGGTTCTGTTTAATGAACGTGCGAGCAGAAAGAACAGAGCAGAACTTGTTAATATTTGATTCATATTCACAGTCAGTTTACTGGGGGAGATGGAGATGAATAGCCAACGCCATCTGCCGAATGGAAGGTTGATTTGACGTTTAGGGGTGGTGGGAAGCGATCCTGCATTCTTGTATGCTTCGTTCCAAAATGTTCCATTGCTGTGAACCCCTCCAACGATGTCGATAGTGGTTATGTTATGTTATGATGGTGATTTGGATTTGGTTTTGTAGCAACAGCGAGAGCACGGTGTTCCGGTCTTTGATTTAGACTCGATGACGAATCGACTGAATGGAATTGACCGTGGTCTATCGAACGCCACCGTTTCAGACGCTCTCGTCAGAACTCAGGTAGATAGATTGCTTGCGTTTTTTTCATTCGTTGCAGCTTTTATTGGTTTATCATGAAAGGGTGCCATAGAATATTACGAATACACATGTACAAATGTGCCTATTCAGCTAAGGCACTTTGGCTGATGCGCCTCTGAGTAGTTGTCTTGAAGAGGTGCTTTATTAATTCTCGAAACGAATGAATTCGTAAATCTGATTATGCGTCTGAATGAAGGCAGGTGCTATATAAATTCCAATTGATGGATTGTATGTCTTTATTGAACATCATGAACAGGCAGCCAGAAATTTTAGAAAATGAATTGTGGTGGAGCGTGCAAGTGTAAAGGTACCGGGAAAGAATATCCAAATGTTATGCACTGCCTTGGTAGTTGATATGGAGTTTGGGCTCAACTTTTTTTACCACAGCTGGCTATATTCAGTGTTGGGTTCAAATAAAAGCACTTGACTTGTTGTATTTAATGGCTCTGTTCTATCAATGATGGTTACTTATTTGTGTTGCCCTTCTCCTTTCTGTGGACTTGGGACTGGCACTGCCAAAGTATGAGCAGTGGCGGAGTTAATAAAAGCTTTTGTATGGTGCTACGTCTGAATATTTATTTATTTTATTATTTTTCTATTATTTTATATTTGCTGAAATCTATATCTTACATTTGGTTTAAGTTTTAAACTTATATTTACTATATTTATATTATATTTTATATTTGAAGATTACATTGCATTGCTGAAGAGTTCAAATTAAGCGTTGCGCTAGATATTTCTGTTGAGTGGGATCATTTGTTTTCATTGAAGCCGGGTCAGATGAGGGACGATGCTAACGGTCGGATGGATGGATCGTCATCCTTTCCAACCGATTGTCAGATGGATGACTTCCGGATTCTCGACAGGTTTCAGGTCAGTGTTCGCTGGTTGTCGTTGTTTTCGTTTCCAGTGTTTAAAAGAATGTTGGATTGTCTTCGTAAATATCTCTTTACACATTATTTTATCTGATAATAACAGCTGGTTTAACCAGATTATGGTTTGGTTTGCCTGGTTATGAATGTATGTATTGGTAAGAAGCGTCTATCTTAAAGGACACCTATATTTCAGGGAAGCAGGTTTTGGAGAAAGTTTCCCACAAGAAATTTTTCTGACATTTTTTTGTTAAGGCAAAGAATGTGAAAGTAGGAAATACGAAATAAATGGATACTTTAAGATTTTCAGAGTATTCTTGAAAGTAGTGTCTGAGTTATTCACCATGCCTCAGATTCAAATTTTCTAGTGACCTTATCTGCATTATAAGCCTTTGTACTGTAGAACAGTAAAAATTTTAATGGGAGAGAGTACAATTGAATGAATACAAATTAATTTCAAAAGTAAAGAAAATTATAAAGCATGTTGTTCTGTTGTTTGAATATCTTCTTCACAGACGTCTCGTCATTCGTATCAGAAGCCGCAGTCGTCTTCTTTTCTCAATCGTCTGATTGGTTCCGATGGACCAAATCTGTCACGCATTTACAGTCCGTACACTGCACGGTGAGTCACTTCGTGCACCTCTAAACGTGCACTTTACATACATTATAATGGATTGTTTGCAACCGTTGAAGATTGTTCTGAGAAGATTTTTCTGTTGCATATAATTATCTTTCTGAGTTTCATGTAAGTTGCTACATGATTGCACTATTTTAGAATACAGATACATGGTACTGATGTATATCTGCGTACCAGAGCCGATTGTTGTTATTATTATTATTATTATTTGGAGGATTTATATAGCGCTTCTTCATTTAATGGGGGCTATTCATAGGCATTCCGAGACCAACCCCAGCCAAATAGGACAATTTTAAGATTTTTTGAGAACAGTCGAGCAGCCCCGTGGGCAAAGTGACACCAGAACTGTGGTGGATGTAGACCAACAGATTTGAAAAAGTGCCTAATGTACCATTGTAAATACACGTGATTGCACATAGTGTTCAAAAATTATTTAATGGTCAAATTTTTCACATGCAGATCTCTAAGATTCATCGAGCTTTTCTGAACTTTTCTTTTCCCTTATGAATTTCTTCTCAGCATTTCCTACTACTGTTCATTTAAATTATTTGCAATTGCAGATCTCTTCCGCCGTTTATTCGACGTGATTACGAATGTCGTCCGATAAAGTTGCAGCTTCTACAAGAGTTGGTTGCGTATCATCACAGGTGCCGAATTATTGCAAGAGTTCGCTAAGTTTTAAATTTTCACTTGAATGTTGGCCTAAAATTTTTCTTCAGAATCAACAAATCTGTTGTGTCTATGTCTGAATTTAATATACCAAACTGAAGCTTAGCCAGGAAATTATTTCAGCGGAGTGTTTTCTATTGAAGGCTGAGTCGGTTTTTAGCATTTGGCAATATGAAAAACTCCTCAGTGTGCTTGTGACAATAACCTTCATTACTATAATAATGATCCTTCAATTGCACAATTCAGTTCACTATTGTTAGTGGTCGTATGAAATATATGTGTAAATTCCATAAATGTTTTGCTAATTTAGTATTGCTCTTCAATGAGTCTTCATGCTCTTCTGCTATCATGTGAACAGTTTGTCTTGTAGATATATCTCCCAAATATTCTCACTGAATTGTTTCCAAACTTTGATTTTTACCCTGACAGGAAGGACTCTGATTGGAAAGCGGAACCTTCTGCACCGATTGACTTCTGCTACGTTCGACCGCAGCACATTCCTTCGGTCAATGCGCTCTGCAAAGAGTTCTTCTGGCCGGGAATTGACTGTAAGCACTTGTCAACTTTATCTATCTAAACTCTACTAGTTGTCTCTTCTGTAGATGAATAAAACAAGGTGATGATTGCAATGATGACTATGATGGTTGTGATTAAGTTGATTATGATCGTGATGATCATTATCATGATGATCATTATTGATGATTATTATCATGATGATACTAAGAGGAGGAGGAGGGGAGGAGATGTGGAAAGAGAAAGTGTTTTGGAAGATGAGTAGAGTATGACAAAAACAATCAGGTTAATAACATGTAAGAACTGCTGAAATATGTGCAATGTGTTCTTCATTCCATTAGTCTGTCTGTCTGTCTGTCTGTCTGTCTGTCTGTCTGTCTGTCTGTCTGTCTGTCTGTCTGTCTGTCTGTCTGTCTGTCTGTCTCTGTCTTCTCTGTTTCTCGCTCTTGGTGTGAGACTTTATAGTTTATGTGAATGGAGTGTGCCTGTAAAACAAATTTAGTGTCTGATTGTTTCTTTGTTTCTAGTGTCTGAATGTCTCCAGTATCCGGACTTTAGCTGCGTTGCCTTATATAGGTATTTTCTGTCTAATTTCAATGTTATTATTTCTTTATGTAATGGTTAATAATGCTTGGTTTTTGAACCATTAACAAAAACACTTGCACTGCAATAAATTAAGGTAATAATATTCAGAGCTGAGTTCAGGTGATGATCCCTGTTGCTAACTGCATTATTTAATTATTATTTATTATTTTAATGTTTATTTTTTATTTCATTATAATTCATTATTGATGCTTTTAGGAGCCCTGGTTTATACAAACAAATCAGTTTACAGATCTATTCGTGTGGTTTATGTACGATTTAAACTTACTGATTTCAACCGTAAGAGCTTGATCAGTCTATAAGCATAAATTTGTGAAATTAAAGGGCAAAAGCCATAAAAAAAATGCATGTTGGCTACATTCTAGTACTGCTCCCTTTACAAAATTCTCAAAATCTCTAGTGCAAACTGGAAACTTATTAATAATAATGACGATGCAAATGGTACTAGTACAGTTCTTTGTGAATAAGGTTCATTTTCTGCAACTTATGTGCGGTGTTTTTTTGTCACTAGGAAATTTGTCGTTGGGTTTGCGTTTATGGTTCCGGATGTCAAGTACAACGAGTCGTATGTCTCGTTCATCTTTACTCATCCAGAATGGCGTCGAGCTGGAATTGCCAGCTTCATGCTCTACCATCTCACCCAGGTGAGATGTATTCAGATGACGAGCATTTCGGGTCGTTGGCCAATGCGCATGGAATGGTCTTCCAGCACCTATTCAAGAAATTTAAATCCTTTATGTCTTAAAAAAAGGCTTCTTTTTGCCACAAGGTTGGTCTAGAACAGTTTCTCAATGGATATTTTGATGAGGTGTTATGTATAAGTTGTGTTATATACACATTTTGTAGTTTCTTTGAATTTGTAAAAGTGACACTAAGTTTTATATGTTAGAGATTTAAAAGAGACTATATAAATTGAATTTATTGCAAAGTTATTCTGCTGACATGAAAGATTATTTTTTTGTAGACAATTAAAGGTCAGGAGATAACGTTGCACGTGTCGGCCAGTAACCCAGCGCTTCTGCTTTACCAGAAGTTTGGCTTTAAGGAAGAGGAATTCCTTCTCGACTTCTACGATAAATATTTTCCTTTGGAATCGACGGAATGTCGGCACGCGTTGTTTATGCGTGTAAGAACGTTGTGACTTTGTTGCTGAGGACTGTGTTGCTAAGCGTAGTGATCTCTGCTTGACGTGCAGTTGTTCTTTTTGAAAATGCTGTGGAGATTGACGTATTAATAATTAATACTGTTTTTATCTGCCGTTGTTGTTTTTCATGAGGTATAGAACTTTATGGGCATGATTTTTTTATTGTGATCATCATTTAATAATTTTCATTTATTCAACAATCCAGTTGACAGACCGCTGTGTTTACACACTGCGGCAGTCTGGTTACAGTGTACAATCATGCAGTTGAAACAGTTTACAGGCACTCAGATTACAGAATACATAAATTTTAGCTGTTAACCCTTTAATGCCGGAGGGTATAGTATTTCCCATACCATTTACTACCATGTCGGCATTGAAGGGTTAACAGAACAGACAGCCTGCAATAATCAGCGCTAATAGCAGCCTTCTAAGCATGTCGACCCTGTTTGGGGCACAAACTCGTTACCTCAAGATTGCTCTATACACCAGCGTGTTATCCATTGTGCGAGGCCCCCTTTCTACAAGAATCGCAATAGGAATGCATTTTTCAAAGTGGACAAAAGTGTAATAAAGCATAATGCAGTGTAGCTCAGTATTGTGTTACAAATACTATTAAATATACAAATGCATGCAATAGGCTAAATTGGTAAATTCTGATCTGTGATATCTGATGATTTTTAGTGCATCATTTATGTCTTTATTCTATTAATGAATAAAACACTATTGGTGGATAACAGTTTCATCTTATTGTAAAACCCGTGCATGTGATGCATTTTACGAAAAAAAGCAAATCTTAATTTTTCTGGGAATGTCATTCCTGAAAGGGGGTAGAACCAACCCACTCCCCCAGCCCCCGATGCCTAGATTAAACACTGATGTTCAATCAAAAAATCAACACTTTTATCACCATAGCACTTGAAAACATTATTTTAGACATTCCTGTGCACATTGACGTATATAATTAGCCTGTGATGTGCAATGTTCCTGATAGCATAGCCAAAATCCATATAATGCTTCTGGGGTAGAAAATCGTCAATTTGTTCGTAATTTCCATTAAATAGTAGGGTGATCTGCGACGGTACTTGCTTCTCTGTCGCTCCATTGTCTGCCCATACTTTCCAACGTTTCTTCAGAATGCAGCTTTATTGTAGTGTAACACCAAATCGCTTTGGTTGGTCTAGCTACTCTAGCATCAGTTTTCTTCCGTCGTTAAGTTTCAACAATGAATCCTATATATAGCTGCAGTATTCCAGCTGTGACCTCGTCAGTTCTCATTAATGTGCTTCTGAAGTAGTGCATTTAATTAAATCCTGCGTAAATTGGAAGCAATCTGTTACGTGACGATTAATTTTCTAAATCTGTAGAATTTTCGCGGTGTAAAATCAAGGCGCTATACAACTTACGCTTATAAGAAGCGGAAGTGGTCTAAGGGCACCTTGTGTCTTGTCGTCAGACATGGCGGACAAGGGGAAAGATTTGCGTTCGTATGCCGAAAAGGACCGCGAAGCAATCGAAAAGTTTAATGAAAGTCTTAAGCGAAGCCTCGACCGCGAGGCTAGGCTTATGAAGCATTTCGAATGGAGAGGAAACAAGATTCCTCCGTTCAGTATCGAGCCCGTGCCTCACGAAAGACAGAGGCTGGGCGAATGGATGACAGCCGAAGACCGTCAGTTGAGACGGCAATGGTTGAAAGACCAGGAACTGTCTCCAAGGGAGCCTAGGCTGGTCCCGGAACTCTACCCAAAGAACCCTTTCAGAAGACTTCTCGCTGCTCCGTGGGACATCACTTTTAAGGCGTTGAAGCCACTGATAGTGAGAAGCATTGATACAGATTATTAGAGCATAATGTTTTGCGTTAACTGTGGTACTTTTGTACCAAAACACCATTCTTTGCGCTTTTTAAACAAGCTACAGTAATAACTGTGGTAAACGTCAAGACTGGCTGCCCGTACTCCAAGCATTGTCATAATTATTACTAATTAGTGAGTGAAGAACTTTAAGTTCCTGCATCCCATAGTCTTATGTGTTGGGCCAGATGCTCTAGCCAATCGCCCCCCGCCCCACTGTTGCCCATTTTCCAACCTCAGTGGACCCTTTCCAATAAAATCTTAAATCTTATTTATTTGTGAGGTGCGTTGTAGCAGCACGACCGTGTTAAGGCGCCATATATAAATCGTCTTTATTATTATGTTGCAGACATTTTGTTGATGAAGCAGATTTTATATGATGTTAACTGTGTCTGTGTTTATCTGTAGGGACAAAATGCAGCAATATATGGGCGATTTTATGCTCCAAAGGTTGTTGTGTCGGCATTGGTTCTGTGGTCAGTTTACTACCATATGAAGTACAACCAAAACGTAAGCAAGTTTATTTGTGATCAGTCTTTTCGAAATCAGTCGGAAGGTACCAAATGTCATCAGGTAGAAAATGACGAAAAACCATGGAAAACCTTAAATCGGCCGTAATTGACATGAACGCAAAAACAAGCTTAAAAATATATATTCAATAGAAATGACGTATAAAATGCTTGTTTAGACATATCTAAATGTGTAAAAATTAATTTTTACTAAGAGCCCTAAATCTGCTTATCGAGATCGAAAGTCAGAATTTAAGTCAAAATTAGCTACATTTTGTTGCGATATTAAACTAAGTTGCAGGTCGAATCGAAAAACGTGATTGGTCTCGTTTTGAAAAAGGAAATCCCCTTTTTCTGTTCTATTAATAAAACATGACCGCCTTCTATTTAGTTCGCCCTGAGAGCGGCTCGAAATAGATCGACTAACTCACAGAAACCTAAAATAGCGCTACAAAAGAGACACGTGACCAAATCTTGAGCCGTGGTTGGCTGAACGATTAAAGGTCGCATGGCCTCGCCTCGCCTCGTGTAACGGGATAAATCGTTTATTTTCTTCGCTTTTCACCTAAATAACTTAATCTTCGAAATGGAGAATATTTTGTAAATCTGTAGAGTAGTTAGGCAATTGTCGAAGCTACGCGGCGGCCAAATTGTATTTAAATAGGTCCAGTAGAAATAGCCGTTTCATAGGAGAATGTCAATAATTATATCACTAAACTTCGCACGCAATTTTCTCAACTAGCAGTTTATCTATACCATCGGATTTAAAATTCTATAACCCTGGTTATATTTTAGATATAGAAAAACCGCAAACAGTTTTGGAAAGGAAAATGAAGCATGTACAGGAAATTGCTAAAAAGTGAAGAAATTTAATATGGTACTTTCCGACCGCTTTTGTGAAAACGGGTCACATTTCTTATCATCCTGACTTTCATTTTTGACTTTCATTTAATATTTCAGCAAGCAGCAGCATGGAAGACTCATGCTAATGCTGTTTCGTATTTCTATTTGAGAATGGCTGACGACTTTAAAAGCTCTAATATGAATTAATATTGCAAGAGAATGATGATGAACTTTTAATTTATTTGTTGAGTTTTTGTTGTTGAGGGTTTCAAAGTGGTGTCCAAATGTTGACTGATTATATTAATTGTTGGTTGTATATATAGGGTAAATTAATTAATATAGTCTTCACAATATTCTTTGCTGCATTGTAAAAATTTCTTTGCCGTGACTAAAAAATCTTAAATGTTCTTTGCTGCTTTGTAAAAGTGTTCTTTGTTGTAATGCAGTAATGCTCTTAGCTCTATTCTAAAGGTCTTCGTTGCTCTGTAAACATTTTAGAGAAATTTATTTTCTGCTATTTAAAGGTGTTCTGCATTGTTCTGTAGAAAATGCTAGTTTCTTTCTACCAAGTTCATATCACAATTTAATTACTAAATGACGATTAGTTTTTTGATTACCTGTATGAGGGCCATGGGTCAGTGGCGACACCAGCTATACAATTTCAGCAGGTCACGTCAGGGTCATCAGAGTTATTTAACAGGTCGAAGAAATTAAATATATGAAGATATTAAAAAGTAAATAAATGAATATCGTGAGGAACACTTGCTGGTTGATATACAGCATTGAACTTTGTTTGTTTGCTAGCGTTGGACGGATAAACATGGATGGAAC
Source organism: Lumbricus rubellus (assembly GCA_945859605.1). Lineage (NCBI taxonomy): Eukaryota > Metazoa > Annelida > Clitellata > Crassiclitellata > Lumbricidae > Lumbricus > Lumbricus rubellus. The sequence continues at coordinate 30,456,164 of OX243820.1, read as the reverse complement.
ATATATTCCACGAAAGCAACACTGCTACCGGTGCGTTTGGCATTTTCTACATTTGTTTTAATTGTTTATTAGGCTAATCCAGTGAAACATTTTGTGGTTATGCCATTAACCATACTTGCATTTCAGTTCAGTGTCTGCATTAAATGGCTTATTATGCAGTTGTTAACACTTTAAATAATCAGGTTAATAATCATTATTATGGTAAATGAAGAGCTCTGCTTGATTTTTTGGTGTGCAGGTTATGTCAGTAATTTTTTTATTGGACCTAGTTTTCATGTACTCCACTCTCACATGGGTGTGTGTTTGTGTGTTTGCATGAGATTGTCAAAGCATCATGTCTTGAGAACTTCTGAAACATGTCTAAATGGCTTCTTAACCCTTTAGCGGCCAACCGGCTTATAATCGTATACAAAATTGACGATTGTAATCGGTACCGCCACTAAAGAGATTAATGATCTAAATAGGTGCATCTGAAAACACTAAAAGAGATTGAACTAGTATCAAATTGATTTTGATCACACCTTTTAAGTTGAAAATTCTGATATATTTTAAATTGTTGTTTTGACTGATAGGATGGAGTTGAATTGCCAAACAAAGGTCCCAACGACTTCTACGACAGAGGTTTCAAAAATCGCAAGGTCCTTCTTGACCTGAAAAACTCGACGGCACCGAACTAAATCTCTTGCAGCATGGACATCCATCTCGCCATGTTTTACGCCCGTGAATTGTAAAGTGGAAAGCTTTTCGATAGTCTGATCGCTGACTTTGTGACTGAGTAGTTAGTTCAATTAAAATCAATAAAGGAACTTTACTGTATCTGTATGGCCTGACTGATTTACTCATTGTGATTCAGAATTTTCTGGTCAAGTCAGTGTGCATCTGTAGGTAGTTTGGATTGTTGAATGATCAAGATGTGTTGAATGTGAAGTTGAGGGTTTGTAGTTGAAAATGCATCGGGAAATTCATGGTGTACATACAGTATTCTTTAAAAAAGTAGGTAGTTCCAATGTGTGGAATGCTACTCCACTGAGTGCATTACTACATTCTTCTGTACTACATATGAAATTCTGATGCAGTTGAGAACTTGCTTCCCTAAATAGTCATTATGATATCGTGAAATAGTTTGTACAGCTTGAAGGCAGTTCTTGATTGGATTGCTGAAACATAATGTTTTGCGCTATGTTTGCCTCGGGGACTAACTTGACGGTCATGGATGGCATCTAGCTCTCATTTTCAAATCTGAAGTCTGGCCACATCAGTCCAGCAGAGGCTGGAAGGGTAGGAGGCATCCAGGCACTTCTTTTCTACATTTGAAGTACTGACGTACCATACGCAAAGAGGAAGTAGCCGTGATACATTCCTGTCCTAGGATAAAATACCAAGTTCACTTAGAACTTAACATTTAGGCTACTGTAGAATGCAGCTCATGTTTGCATATTTTTTTCAAAACCGAGTGTTGGGTTGATGATGGTTTTTGGGTTTCGATGATGTTATGGTTTTATGTCTATGGGAACCAGTGTACTTTGTTCAGCCAAATTATTGTGCAACTGAGAAGTAGCGACAGAATTAGCATACATGAGGTTTAGTGAATTCTGGGAATTGAGGTTGTGAATAGACTGCTAAATTGAACAACAGTTCCAGAAGGGGGATGTACCAGTACATGAAATTCAATTTGCAAAACGACTCTGGTGGTAAAGCTTATTAAGAGTTGGCATTGCTGCCACAGTTTGTAACCTGGATGTGATAGTATCAGTTTGAGTTTAACAGCATTGTGTGATAAGAGTCATCAGTGTCGCCCTCCTCATTTCTCATGGCTTGGGACTGACAGAGTGTACAAGCTGTGGTCTTGTTCTGGATATGATAATTACACAGTTGTCCTTTTGAGTCCATGCTGCCGCACTGCAGGATTCTTATAGCATCTTCTAATATGGACCTCACAAAGGGGGGGGGGGGAAGAGGGTAAGACCATATCAGACAAAATGAGAAAGGCTCAAAAGTAAATCGTTTTGCAGATATCTTTTATGGACGATCCTTAGCTGATTACGCCATGTGGTCAAGCAGTATAGCAGCAATGATGGGCGATAAGGATATCTGTATCTTCGAGATAATGCGTGAGACTCCAGCAGGTTTGATGTTATCATTCTATGTTAAGGTCAGCTATCTGAATGACAAGCATTTAGTTGAGCTTAGAAAAAAGGAAGGTCTTGCTCAAACACAGGGCTTTTTAATGTGTAGTTGTACACAAAATGTGCAGTTCTAAATGGATTTGTGCAGTTGTAGAAGCACTTCTGTACAGGTAAAACTAGCAAGAAAGGATTGGATTGGAAGTAATTTACCACGGAGGATGGGAAAAAAAAGAAGTTGTGCAGTTCTAAAAATTCCTTAAAAACGGCCCTGCTCAACTGCTCTAAACAGTAGCCATCTTGGAGCAACTTGAAGTTTTAAGCCTTAGCGTGACAGATGATTTTCTCAAACACATTGAACAAATTGGGGGCAGGGGGTAATACGAAAAGCAGGCCATTTTTCCTTTTTGTCGCTAGATTAAAAACACTTGACGGGCAAGATTATAAACAACAATGAACAACACAAGTAGTTTCTCGTAGACTTTACTGAGTTTAGTTCAGCTTTTGCACGAACACAGGCAATCCGACGCTGCTTCGTTAAAAGTGTCCACCGACGTAACTCCGCATTTCACAAACTAAACAGCGTACGGTTTAGCAGTTCGGATATGTGGATCCGATCGTCTTCGGCAGACCCGACATGTCCCAAGCGGTCATCGTCAGCTGGATGCCCTGCAGCCGGATGGGGCAGTTGCTGCCCGTGCGGGCCAGCAGACAGATGGTGGACAGGGCGATCTCCACTTCAGGGCTCGTACGTATGAATCCACCGCTGATCGGCTTGTTGTAACCGATCCAATCGAAGGTGATGGTTTCAATGGCTGGCTGAAATGACAGCAAAAAATATGTTGAGTCACTCAGAAAACTTCGTAGCCTATTATATGGAGCAACGTATCGTGTGAATTATTAGTTCATTAGGATCACTGATATAATTACCGTATAGTCTCCATTGCACAAATGGTGCTGGTGAAGATGCCGAGACGTAAATCAGTGTGTTAGCCTGCACTGTGAGAGGCGCTATATAAATTTATAGATACAGTACCAAAAAAGTCCATTGTGAGATCCACATAGGCCCTACCCTATTTAGCGCCATGTAATTGCAAAGCTGTCGGGCTCAGTTGGTAGTTAAGTTTAATTAAGATTACTACATAACTTGTAAATGTAAAGCGCAGTGCGTCTTGCAGGCGTTTCATTAAAGAAAAGATTATTATTATTATTATTATTATCTTACCTCACAGCTGTCTATCGGACCATTGTAGATGAGGTTTCCCGCTTTCTCCTCAAAGTACGTCTGAACCCAGTTGTGCAGTCCCTTCACTTGTCCATCGTCGATCTCGCCAAGGACCGTGTGTTCGAAGCCGCTGCTGTCCAACGGTCCACCCGATCGAGTGTACAGCATGAACCAGTATTGGTAGAGTTCGTCCTTGAACGCGGCATTTGACGCCGACGCCAGACCTATGCGTAACAAAAATAATCAAAATTAACAGTCATGTTAGCACAGCTTAATCCAACCGTCCAATTCGTTCATCCAACAGACTCGACCTCTTGGTTCCTCGCTTTAGAATTTCTATGGCTCAGTCTCGATCATTTGCCTTAATTGGTCCTTCCCTTTGGAATGTGCTTTCTCCTTCTACACTTCTGTCTGCAAGTCTCTCTTAGAACTGCATTCTCTCTTCTCAAAATCTGCTTCTTCTCGCTGTAACTTGCGCACTGGGAGTGCCTCTGAACGGTTCACCCCTACTAGAGGTGCTTTGTGAATGATTAAATACAATACAATAACAGTATTACGTTTCCATTGTTGCGACAGGATTCTATGTAGCAAATAGGAAACTTTTGCAGGCGGTGGACAGGAACGAGAACCATGAACTCCAAAATCACTAGTCTGTGATTAAGTGAACATAAGAAATGAACCTTGTGAAACAAGCCAATCGTGGGCCAGTTGGATGGGGCCAGTGTTGAGGATATCATCGAGGAAGTTGGACTCCTCAGTGCGACAGGTCTGTCCACATGACTCGGCTGTTCCAGTGAACGCTTCATAGTTGTTGAAGAGAGCAATCATGCTGGCGTATGTTCCGGTCAACGCGTTCTCATTCACGTAGGTGAAAAACCTGCAAATTAATGAGAATCTCATAATTGTAGACTACCACAGGTATATTCGGCCAATTGGTGCTTGGCCTGTAATGTGGAGTGTAAGTTTGAGCCTCGTTCAAGATAGTTTGTCATTACTCTAAATTCTAAACCCATAATATTATAGTACCAGGGCTGTTTTAAGGAATTTTTAGAACTGCACAACTCCTTTCCTTTCCCATCCTCCATGGTAGATTACTTCCAATCGAAGGAGAATTAGCATTTTTTGCTAGTTTTAACTGTACAGAAGTGCTTCTACAGCTGCACAAATCCATTAAGAACTGCACACTTTGTGTACAATTGCACGTTAAAAAAGCCCTGACCCATAGGCCTACCAATATTAATAAACAACCATAACTGACTATCTGTAATAGCCGATGTCCATTGTACTTTACTCATTCATAGATTGTGCAATAAGGCGAGCAACAGATTCTTGTATATATTTTATTAACCTGACTCAGTCAAAATAAAAGACTAATCCAAAATAGTAAAATTTTGCTAATTTTGTGAAATCGTGACGGTTCAAATGGTCCATACGTATCTCCATTGACGTTGTATACAACATCGCTGTCAGCCAAACGGTTGTCATCGGCCGCCCAGATCTGCTCCGATATGCTACGAAGTTCTTCGTCCGTTGCATACAGAACCGGACTCCCTATATGCAGGAAGGCACTGCATCATAAATCTTAATGCAAGCAATAGCAAAAAACAATAGGCCTAATAATGAAACCATCCTGAAGCTAGGAGAACATTAATTGCCCCTATTTTTCCAAACGATCCCGAGGTGGCCTAGTAATTAATTAGTTAATTCAACAATTAATTTGATAAGCCTTAATTTAACTACAAACATTTCTAACAGAATGATGCTGAAGAGAAGCACATCAGTCAAATGAGTCAATAACCGTGTGTAGGCACTCCTAGTTTCACCTATTCATTATGCAGTAGGCTAAGTCATATAAATGGGTTGTTTTGCATTATGTTTGAGAGGGAATAAGATAGAGGTGATGCCTGCCTGACTCTCCGGACTTGACCCGCTGCCTATCAATTTTGTTTTGATTAAGCGCCTGTGAATAAGCTGGTTCCCGCGACTTCGCTTTTGTGGGCGCTGTAGAAGTCTCGAGATTACGATTACTATGTGCAAATATTTCATCTTCACATACCAAACGCAGGGACAAACAGCAAGACGCTGCAGAAAACCAAAGACAACATTGTTGTAACCGAAACTTGTCCACGTCAGACGAAATCGAAGAAAAGTATGGAAGCAACAGCACTTTGTTATTTTTATATAAGCACCTGTTTGCTTTATCGGGGCACAGCATCTTATCTCTGTTATCAAACTTCTGATAATGTAAAATGAGGCAGATGTAGTAGCATTTTCTTTTCCAAATTCTTCTGTCTCGTCTCTCTCTCCCTCTGTCTGTCAGTGAGACAGAGAGACACAGACAGACATACCCAAGGAATCAATTACCTATTAACCATACCTAAATTTGTATGCATAATATTATATTTATGCATGAATGCATTTGGAGCTTTGCAAAGTGACTTTCAATAACTTCACAGGAATTTAAGATGCCAATCGAACACATATCAAAATGGTGTACCATAACATGAGTCAGTGTTTACACCTGAATCACCAGAGGTTCAGACTCACTCCCTTGCATCTTTAGTCAGCAACATCCTGCGAGGAACACCAGAGAGAAAAGCAAAAATAACAAACTTTGAAACCACTTATCAAAGGAACCTCACATGAATAGACTGCTACTTCAGCTACAGTAACTGCTGTACACCACTCTTTGCTTCGCCATTCATCACTGCAGCTGTGAGTGAAGTAGTACTCAAATACTTAAACTGCTAGCATTAGGCCTAACATAGAACACACAATTTATTCTATGAATGTTTACATTTTCGAACTTTGCATAATTGCATTTTATCCTTCATTCATTCATTCATCAGCCTTATTTATCACCAAAACATTAGCACATGCACAATAACTTTTATTGCAGCAGTTCATGGTTGTGAAACGGTTAACCCAAATGGACCTATATCGTTCCGTTAGCAGGGTCGACCCTTTCTCATTTTTATTTCGTATGCATACAGTGACACTAACCATATTGTTTAAGCATGAAACCAGAACAAGTAAAACATTGTATGCTAATTAGACAGGTTCACCTCCTAGAAAAAACTGTAGGCCCTACACGGCGATGATGACTGGTGATACCATGCAAGAAAAAAAGACAGATTCACATCACATCAAAGTTTCCTCCTCTAATAAATTATTTCACAACAATATAAGCAATCCTAATCAACCAACCCTTTAAAGTTTAAATACAATGCGTTCAACCATAAGACTTTTTTTACAACCTTCCTCTCACTCAAACACTGACACCTGATAGGTAGGCTAAATCTCTAATTATTTATTAATTCTTTAATTAACCAAAATGCAAACTAAATATGTTATTTCTCACTTTTTTATCTAATGCTTCTAAGAACTACCTTGTCAAATTGGGACCATACACAGTGCAAATTTAGCACAGATAATCAATAATCATGTTCCATATTTCTGCCGACAGGTGTTCATCAAAAACTAAAACCCACGGGGGTGGGGGGCGAGGAGGGGGCACAGAGGCTGGAATGATGTTCAAGGCGTCACTTATCGCATCGGTCATCAACTGATTAGATTGCATCAAGGCAAAGTTTTATAATTATGTGCTGTAAACAGGTTTAATTGTCACTTACCTGTCAGTGTAATGAAAAAATTTAGGCACAAACGTCATTTTGTACAGATATACACTCTGGCCAAGTCAACCGCACAATAAACAAACAACAAAACAAGACAGGCTACACACACGTACACACCCACACACGCACACACACACACACACACACACACACACAGATCACACACACACACGCACACACAGATGATGCTGGAAAGCACGACCTGCATGGTGCTTCACAAAACCCTGCAAGCAATCACCAACGACATCAAAATGTTTTTCATCAAGCCAGCTTTAAGAAATGCTTTTACATTTCTGCTGTACCAAATAGGCCTAGACAGCATTCGTTAGGCGGCTTAGGCCTACTACTTGAAACAAAATCAACCATGAGGCGCCTGACATTGGCAAAACCGACACTGTTATTAAACTAGTCCAAACCATGGTGTAAGAACCCTTCTTACACCATGGTCCAGACACAACGAGTTTCCAGCAATATGCAAGCCCCGATCCATGTGACACACATTCCATGTGACACACATTCCATGTGACACACATTCCATGTGACACCCATAACACCAGCTGATCTTGTAAACATGACGCGCGATGCATACAAGATTATCTCACGATAATAAACTCGACAGACAGACAGAGAGCAGTCGGTCAAATTCTTCACATCAAGCTCTGTATAACTGTATGTATGTATTTTCGGTTAATTCAATAAACAGCAGACAGAACGCTGTAGAGTTAGGCTACATTAGCAAAATTGACAGTGTAATTATGGCTGCTTAAAACTTACAGTCAAGATAGTTAGTAAGCTTACATGTTTTAAAATAACATTCTTGGGATAAAGTTTAACGAGTCTTTATTAAGTCGAGTAACTTGACCCATTATATATGTGTAGGCCTAATGTAGGCTATATATACACACATATATATATATATATTGGTACATATATATGTATATATGTGTGTAGCCTATATATATATATATATATATATATATATATATATATATTAGTGTGGTCAAAAAAATGAAATTCAAGCTAGAATCCAAGACTAAGTCCCAGTTTGTTAGACTTGTTATTAGTATTATTGAGACCAAATTTCAGCCCCAGATTCGGACTAGAAGGCGGTGCTTAATGACACACAAAAATTACCACGTAGTAGTATTAGCTAGAAATCTTGATACCTTTCTTCTTTGGTCAAAAACTCAACATATGTCATGTAGATGAGCTTGAAATAGTTTCTGTTGTTTATTTGTATGTGCACTTGTCATAGCGCCCCTTCAAGCCCCCTACTCAGAGGCGCTCCCGACTGCAGAGCGGACACTGCATCAGAGTTTCATGCCGAAGCGCTTAGCAATTGCGAGTGAAGGGCTTGCGACTTGAGATGGATTCGAACCTCTGCGTGCAAGGCAATGACGCCACCACTACACCACCGCGCCCCACGTTGTGTTATCATACTTACCAGAATCAACACTACACAGTTAGTAACTGTTGTTAAGCCATTAAGTGACAAGTGTATTATGGAAATGAAACTTCTGGTGATTTGATCATGAAGGATTGAGATTTTTGGTGCCAATTTCTGCAGCACTTGTGTAGCCTACTATCCTTCTGTCCTGCGCTTTCATGGAGTACCATTAACAAGGAATGCTTAAGAAGACCAGGATGGAGCGTGCCGAAGTTGAAAGATCTGATTTTGTACCACCAGATTATCCAGTGGTAGCACACTGGATGGGAAATTCCTACCCGAGATCTTCAGAGCAGGAAATGTTAACTGCCTGCCAGTGCTGGTTTCAGGTGATGGTGTGTATAAACTCTTAGGCCCAAATTAGCTTCAGTGGCAGGATGCAATTCAAATCCAAAGCAGTTCGTTATTTTCTGGAGTTATGGAAACTCACTGATAATATGCAGGCCCAGAACTTTGATACATCATTATGCCAGCACCGGAATTTTCAATAGAGTGCACGATTTTGCATGAAATCAAGATAGGTCAAGAGTTCCTGTGGCTGACCTTCATGTGATGGAATTGATTTTGGCCATAAGCCTTCTGCAAGTTCCTGTGATTTATCAAATTCACAATATATTCCAATGTTTAAAAGATTTAATGCTGCTTGGTAAGGTGTGACACTTGACAACATCTTAGGACTGGAAGTCACATCCGGTACTGAAGCCCTCCATGCAAGAGTATTCAGTTTTCTCAAGTACTTTGCTGAAATAAAGTCAGTTTTAGATAAATTAACAAGAACTCATTCAGATATCAATGGTTGACATTGGAAGTCAGTCTTCAATAAGAAACTGGAGTCCAATAATAAAAATGCACATTGGATGGCCAGGTTACTGTATGACATCAAAATATACCTTTTAGTGCTCAACAAAGTCAACATGATGTAATCAATCTAATTAAGAAGAAAAAACTCGGATTCATCAACTTCGGCTATGTAATTTGGTGGCCTTCGTCACACAAGGGCATGGCTAAAAGACTTGCTGCTGTAGCTGCAGGACAAAATCTTTCAATATGGACATATATAGAAAATACGAGTCAGTTGCCCATGCAGGAGATCAGCTTTGCCTCCATGAAGGTCCTAGAAAACCACCAGTAGTACCTTTCAGATGAGGTTGAAGGTCTGTTATGTGGCTATTTGCCCATAACAGACAAGGTTAAATATTCCACAGAATACCTGTGAAGCTTGGTGAAATGATGGTGAGGCTTAGTGATATGGCGCTGAAAAAGGAGTTTGCATGGGTGATTTTGCATCTCAGCAAATGAGGATGCTACCATCACGCCTGAAGATTGGTGATTTCTTTTTACACTTCCACCAGAAAAATAGATCGAGAAAGAGGATTACAAAAAAGGCAGAGACTTAATTCAACAACAGAGTGTTGCACAACATGTCTTAGAGATGTGAGAAGTTCTTTGAGGAATTCAATTGGCTTATCACTGATGTTGTTGAAAAGCCAAGTGGTCGGGGGAAGTAGGAAAGCTGTCCCCACTCACTCATTAAAGAAATCTGCTGTTGACACAGTGCCTGCTTAGAGCGCTTATACTTCTGCATTATAAAGACTTTATCGGATGTTGAAGTAAGAAAACGAGAACTATCGACATTCACGGACTTAACGATGTTTTTTGACAATTTTTAACATTTCTAATTTTTCAAACCAACTCAAATTTTAGATTTAATACTGGCCAATTGCTTAAGTACCACACATATTGTCATATTACAGCAATATTTGATTTATATTGAAAGAAACTACGATTGTATAGGAATGTATGCTCGACACATTATTTTTGTACATTTAACGTCTATAGGCCTACACTGGCCCATGCAAAGTAACACAGTCGCTTAGCATCGCCTTCTAGTTGGAATAGGAAGCTGAAATTTTGTCTCAATGATATTATTGATAGGTCTAACAAACTGAGAGGTAGTCTTGGTTTCTGGCTTGAACTTTATTTTTTACCATGTATCTGTGAACCACACTAATATATATATATATATATGTAACTATAATCTATAGGTCAGGTTTCGCGTTTCTTTACTGCAGCTAGCTGCTCCTCTTGATCTCAGCTGACATCGCTAGCTTATTTCTTCTAAGATGACACAGCATTCGTCAAGAGCTTGTGTCCTGCATAATAATTATTATTATGCTTTAGAACTTGAACTATGCTTCATGAACTTCGAGCGGTGACCCATAGAATGTCCTGATTTTCAAGCCTACAGTAGGCCAACTTGCCAAGGCCTAGCATATTAATTAAAGAGCAGCAAGTAGGCCCTATATGGGTTATACGCAGCCTAGAGGTGCACTACGTTTGAACTCTTCAAAGTTGGAGTCTGTGGAAGAAATTTGCCACGTAAGAAAAACCTACGCATATAATAATATTTTGCTGTAGTGTAGGACAGCGGTTCTCAACCGGGGGTCCGCGGACCCCTGGGGGTCCGCGGCGACCTGCCTGGGGGTCCGCGAGCAAGTCCTGAAAATTATAGGCTACATTTCTTAGTTAGAAAAATATATAAACAGATAAATTGTTGTCAATTTTTTAAATTTTTCCCATTTTCAATGGCTAGGCTATATGAAACTTATAACACGCTGATCAATTACAAATTCATCTGTTTTAGATAGCTCGGTATGTTTTAATCGCTAGAGTGCAGACTGAAATCTATTTTCGATCAGGGCATAAAAATGGTTAGATTAATTTAATCAAGGCGCGCCCACTAAACTCTCCTCTTTTTGTTACATTAGGTTTGGATGTGGAAATCATGCACACTGTTGCACAGTTAATGATATAGGCCAGCCGAATTTCACTGGCTATCAAAGGGGGAAAAGTTTGTAACAGACTCTCTAGAATAGATTTCAGGATTCTTTTGAGAGTTTCTTAGAGAAAAAGATTTACTGTGTTCGAATATACGTTCCTAAAACTTAGCCTACATTGAAACAAAATGCAGGTTTAAAAAAATAAATTTCATATTATCTTATAATCTTATTTAGTTATGAAAATTTGTACTACAAGAGTGCAGGGGCCTAGGCTATAAATATTATTACAACACACATGTAGGCCTATTATTATATAGGATAATAGAGTTGCACAGTCGCGATAATGCACCAAAAGGCACCAAATTTTATTGGGGGTCCGTGACCGGGACACAAAATTAAAAGGGGTCCGTGAGCCTGAAAAGGTTGAGAACCACTGGTGTAGGGCATATATTATGTGGATCAACGCTATAAATTTACTCCTGAATCCCATGTTTTAATTTTTTTACTGAGGTAGGCAAATTTATCAATGCAGTTTACACCAATTACAGAGGTTAAGCTGCCAGCTAAGGGTAAGTGAGCTTAAGTGAGCGGTGTCTATGCTCCTCATTATTGCTGCAGTGGCCAGTCAAGCGCGGGTAAGCTAACTATAAGCAAGTTTTTGTTTTAGCATACTACTGCAATAATTGTGTAGCATGATCTTAAGTTTCAAGATTGGGCGGATCATGTGGATTATATGTGCTGTTACGAGTATATTATGATAAGGCCTATGCTATATTCGGCTGATTGTGTTGAGCAAAATCCTTCTTAATGCTAGTCAGAAGACGGGATGGCAAATAAATATTCAAGTTTGGTTCCTGTTCAACCTGTTGGCCCCAATAATTGTTAAACAGAGTAAGCATGCTTGGCGCCTGTGAATAAGCTGGTGCTCTGCGCTTGGCTTTCGAGTGGCGCTCGATAAATTTGGAGATCATGACTACGATTAATTGTTGTTACTGGCTAATGTTAGTTTACTTTTCCTGTTTCAAATTCTAGAAGTTGATTGGAAAGCGGGCAAAGATGTCTGAGTTGATCTTCTATGTCAATGGCAAAAAGGTAGAGTCTGAGAAAATCTCAGAACAATAACACTTTCAGTAAAACTCAAAGCCAATCTTCAATAGATTCATATTTTATACTGAGCTTTCAGCTCTGTTCCAAGCTACCTGCCACATTGTTTGAGCCTTGTTTTTATTGGTTGGTTAGTTTTTCCAATAAGCTTTTAAGATGTATCACACATGGGTTGGTGCAAGGAGAAGCGGGGTGGGGTGGATATGCCGCATAGGCTGCATGGCAAGGCTTAAAGTGTGGCAGGACGGTCATGGACGGCGTTCAGGCACTTTTTTCAAATCTCTATGCCGTTCTGCTACTTATTTGACCAACACACCTGAAAAGGTGAGGGGCGTCCAGGCACTTATTTTTTTACACTTTAAGCACTGCTGCAGAGTATGGTTTGTCCAGCCCGCAGTGATGGGGGAAGGTTATCCAGGTAGACCTAGTTGCTAGTGGTTCAGTTCCACTTTATTTGTTAAGTTGGTCTTCGATCATTACATTAGGGATGTTAAAGGTATCCGTAATCTTGTTTAATATCGTATACAATTCTGTTAAATTGTACTTCTGTAAGACAAGCTCAAATAGGCCCAGTTTTAAGTTGTAGAATGTTTATGTACTCTGTTGTGTTTGAAGTTGTCTTTGCATTATCAGATAACTGAAACTAGTCCATCACCAAACACTTTACTTGTGGACTACTTACGTTACACCTGTATCCTTTGAGTGTAAATCATACATCTCCAATGAACAACTCCTCAGAAATGTGGTCTTCTTAGAAGTTTATTTTTTATATATTTGATATTCGTGCTTATTAATTCAAACTGATAAACCGCATTAAAACATTTACTGATAAACCGCATAAATCTTAAAAACTAGGATTAAGTATTAATAGTAGGCTACCGTAGTATAGTATTAACAGTCAAGAACAAGTTTGACAGGCCTGGAGTCGAATTTAAATGTAAGGTGCCAATCTGTTTTACTTTGCAGTCTCTACCTAGAGAGTTGATTGCTGATTGCAGTTTGTTGCTCAGGTTCTAATTATTTAAAATAATAATATACCGTATTTATACATATTATATATATATATATCTTGTTATAGTTGCAGGTGAAATAAAGTGAAGTTATTGTGGCTGATGATGAAAATAATTTTAGGTTTCTTATTGATGATGCCATTAGTGATGACTAAGCCTATTAAAAAGAAGTGATTAATTGAGTTGATTGAGTGAATAATTAATCAACGGGAAAAGATGAAGCTCTTCTGCCTTGACTCTGCGTGATCCAGTGAAGCTGACTGGTACAAAGGTGGCCTGCGGAGAGGGAGGATGTGGCAGCTGCACCGTTCTAGTCTCTGGTTTTGACCGTTCCGCTTCAAAGATTGTGTATCCTTTTCTTTCTGTATTTGAATTTAGTTATTTGTTAACGGTAGTTTTTCGATTTAACTAACCAGTTGCTTTATATATCGATCTTTTACATTATCGATAATTGTTGTTTTGCTACTGTCTATTATATATATATATATATATATATATATATATATATATATATATATATATATATATATATATGTAGCGCGGCATATAATTTGACGCTACGGATTTTATTTCAGGTTGCCATGTATATATATTTTGGATCTGTTGTGGTTTGATAATTACATATATACATTATAATATTATTATTTTTGAGCTGCATTCGGTGACCTAGATAATATTGGTGACCTAGATCCTAACGTTGAGAGCGTGTTTGACACGAGTCGCCGACAGGGATGACGTAAGCGGTCGCCATAGCTACCAGATTATTGATCGCTTCTTGCATACGCTCAGCGAATGGAGGGTCGGCCGAAAAGGAGGAAGAGGAGTCGGCCGATATGACAGACGCAGTGCCAGAGCAGTACAGATAAACGGATAGGCAGACGGACGGAGCAATCCGCCCTGCTGGCCGGCTGCGTGTAGTTTGTGCATGCAGCATAGGCTCGTGTGTGGGTATTTTCCATCACGCCGGGTCACGCTGCCCCTGCGTGATCACCGCGTGTGCAGCGCATGCGCAGTAGCTCGCGTCCTACGTCAGTCGAGGCCGATATAGAAGAGATCGCGCAACGGGCGATGAGTCGTGATTGCACCTTCGTGGAGAGTGGATGTGCGGCTCTCGATAATAAAGTGTTAGAGTCGTGTTGGAACCTTCGTGCAGGTTGGACGTGTGACTCTTGATAGTGAAGTGGCGGATTCGAAGCCTGATTTTATCGAAGTGAAGGCAGGATTTATTGCCGCCTGTATTAGTTTCGACGTCGTTGTGCTGTGGATTTCTGTCGGGGCGTCTTCTACGACAGGAGTCGTTTCTTTTGATTCGAAGCGTTGTTCAGTTCTCCTGCTACTGTTTTCTGTGTCGATTCTTTTCTTCGGCCGGAGCCGTTTGTATCGCTGTTTGGAGCAGGAATCGAATCGTCGGCGCTGTGTGTTCTGTCTTCGCACCCTCGTCGTGGATATAGGCCTAACGCCCAGGCCTTCGCATTTCGTCTCGCACGGAGCGAGTTCTTCTCTGTTTCATCGGAAGCATACTCATCGTGGTCATTTTCTGCGAGTGTGGCGTGAGTCCGTCATCGCATCTTCTGGATACCTATATCCATAGTGGATCCCATTTCCTCGGCGTTCATTCTGGATTCCTCGTCCTCTTCGTCGTCTCCATACGCACGCCGCCTGCCTTGTCTCTGGTTCCCGGAAATCAGGTACTGTTTAGTGGGGAAGCTAAGGCGATATATTTTGTAGAAATATTGGGCTACTTTAAATTTTGACGACGGCACTTGAGAACTAAATTGGGGATATTGTAGACATACTCCGATCTAGGGCATTTTGCATTGACCTGCATAAATATATTGTCATTGCATTGACTTGCATAATTATAATTTTATCTACATTGTGTTGAATGTCCGATTGGCATTAGAAGACTTAATGATTATTACTTGCCTTTGTGGAATAATAAGATCATAATTGAACATATTGACTTTGATTCTTGATAACATTAGGAAGTTGTATAATTGAAATTTGTATAGCGCCATGGAGCAGAGCAGAACGTCGACTCCCTTGCAACCTTCCAGACCACCGTCTGCATTTGAGATGGGAATATTGCTAGAGGCAATGCAAACAAACGCTAAATCTATACAAACTAATGTTGAAGAGGCGATTTCGTCTAATGCCAGATCCACGCATGATGCCATTCAGGCTAATGCTAGAGATACCCAGGAGGCTATCTCCGCTGTACGAAGTAATGTTGAAGAGGCCATTCAGGATCATGCTATAGATACACAAGTGGCTATCTCCGCTATACAAACCAATGTTAAAGATCTTATCTTTGTTGTCCAAACTAATTCTGAAGAAGCAATTGCATCAGTACAAAACAATGTTAGGGAAGCGCTGACGGAAGTCGTCGCGCGTATAGAACGATTAGAGACGACGCCCAGGGCATCTCCGAAGCCGGTTGCAGGTTCGAACCCAGAAACAATGTTTCCCTTTGGTACCACCGCGGATAGACCTTACCACTCAGCCATCGGCCTGGGAAGAGCTTCGGGGGCTAGGCCTAAGGACCTTTCACTTCCGGTTAACCCCGGAATCCTACGCCGGAGTGAAAGACTGGCCAGTAAGGCCCCAGTTTCATACGGAGAGCTAAGAGGTCGAGATACCTGGCCATCCCGAACCCGACGGGATTCGAACCCCGAAGCTACCGCCTCCCTTCCTCCGTCTATATCTCTGAACTACGACCTGCAACCGCACGCGGCCCTCTCACACGTTGGACCGGAAGTGGCGACTCCGGGAGTGTACGCGGGGGCGGGCGTTACATATATATATATAATTAAATTAAATTAAAAGTGCTCTGTAATACACTTTATATGTATCAAGACCATGTACACTGCATCAAACCAAATTGGTATTTTATAAACAATTGAAATATTTCCTAGAGGTTGAACTTTTCTTGGTGATTGCAAAGTGTGGTTATCAAAGCGGGATTTTGTTTGCTTTTAAGTTGCACATTGTCACTACACTGCTGCCATGTTGTTTTTGTTCCTGACAATCTGGTGCTTCAGACACAATGCTGTAAATGCGTGTATCTTACCAATCTGTTTGTTGCATGGTCAAGCCATCACAACCATTGAAGCACTTGGCAGCACAAGAACTAAACTTCATCAGCTTCAGGTATGCTTTGATTTCCATCAAACTATTGCAACAGAGAAAGGTAGAGGAAGTGTTGTTGCCCTGGTTTTTTTGTTCAGTTGATGTTGTATGGTAGGAAAGATGACTTGGATACCTGTTTCATTTGCTTTATGTGACATGAATTATGGTAAGTACTGGTACTCTGCATTTTTTTAATGTGTGAATGCTTCTTTATATAGTACCTGCACCATCTAGAGAATTTGTACACTTCTTTATGGTCTCATTGGCTATTGAACATGCCATTTAAAAGCGATTTGCAATTAACTTACCTTACCTAAACACTTACTTGATTCAATTTGCCTGTAAAAACCCTCTGATGCTGACTGTTATGCTTAGTATTAGTAAATTTGTTTGTTAAGTGCTACTGTTTAATGAGCATTCATCAATCAATGCGCTCGATTGGTTACAGGAACGGATTGTGGCTGGTCATGGCATTCAGTGCGGTTTCTGCACTCCTGGTATGGTCATGGCAATGTATGCGCTCCTCAGAAGTAATGGTAAACCAACTGAACTACAGATTGAGCATGCCCTTCAAGGTAGGTTCTAAAGACATTCTGCATCGTTAAAACTTCTTTGGAACTTTATTTTGCCAAGTTAATTGTTCGTTTGTTTAATAGGGTTATGCAAAGTGATGTTTGTTGTGTGAGGAGTGAAGCAAGTTAGGCAGGTATTTATTTGGGTATCTGTGTACTCATCAGACTCGTATTTTCATCTAAAGGAGCAACACAAATACAAAATTGTGACAGGGTAGCATTCTGAAGCTAGATGCGTGGTTTTTTTGATTGAACAGGTAATCTTTGCCGATGCACAGGCTACAGGCCGATTCTGGATTCATTCAGAAGTCTTTCAAAAGTAAGAAAAGCACTCATATATTTTATTTACTTTACTTCTGTGTTTGAGTGCTTAACTTGAGTGCATTGAGGATACTGGTTGTAATGCCAAATAGGGAAAGAATTATAGGGTCCAAAGTTGGCCATTTTTTGCAGACTGTATTGAAATGAAATTTGAAACAAGTGGCTTAGTTATGATGCTTCTTCTGCCATTGTAATGTTTTAGAAATCTTACTGTGAGTAGAGTTTTATTTTCTGTTGATTTGCATATAATGTAATTTGTTTAATTATCCTTCAGGAATCATCATGTCCGATGGGAGAAAACTGCTGCAGAAATCAACCAAAGGTTTATTTTCTGCATTTTGACAAGTTGCTTTTCGATGTTTATTTGTTTATTCATGCATTTGATATTGACTGTTAATTACTTTATGTGATTAGATCCAATTAGGTGGCAGTTAATAATTGATTTATTGTAATAATTTAGGTTCTGTGGCTGTTGTTTTCTAAATAGTGCTCTATTGGGGCATTATGTCCCTGTAGTATCTTATTTGGGACTAGTCGGGGGGAGGGGCTACAATTATTCTCTGGTATTTCAATTGCAGGATTATTGTGCTACTTACAGACCACCATGTCACTCAAGATGTCTGAAGATGGCAATTGAACCAGTGTAATGTAGGAGTGAATAGTAATTGAATTATAAATAATTTTGTAGGAGAAATCATGTTCGGACGTTGCTTGCTCTACCTCTGCTGAAGTCAATGACGATTCCAATCCTCATAAACAGGAATTGATATTTCCCAGTGAACTGCAGGTTCGTAAAACTTGCATGCATATAAAATTGTGTAATGGATTGAATTGAGCCATCACTGACTCAAGTCATAAAGCTCTAATCTGTGTATCAAGGTCGAGTTGGTTCTTGTGAAATAACCTTTCTTTCAGTTTGAGATCAAACTATGCCTTTTCCATGCACTTAGCATGCTTTGAATACTTCTCTAAACAGGTAATCTCTTTTCAATGCAAGAAAATCCTATATGATCGTGTGCATTGTAAGGTAGGCTGAAAATGTTTGTTTGATGTTGTCAGCTATCGGATTGTTATGACAAGCAAAGTCTGAAGTTTGTGTCGGATTCTGTGACTTGGTTCAGACCTGTGTCGTTGAATGAGTTGTTGAGTCTGAAGAAGCAGTTTCCTGGTGCACTGCTTGTTGCTGGTGGAACCAATGCAGGTTGGTCTGTCATTTTATTCTCTTCATATTTACTTCCAGTTACTGAAATTTGTTTTGAGTTTAAAGTTATTGTCTAGATTAATTGGATTAATGTGATGCTGCATATTGCCAGGGCTAACAATGCTTAAGTATATTTGAATTAACCACAAGCCCAGATAGGATGTTTATTAATCTGATCTGAAGAGTTCTGTTGACCTGCTTTTATAATGCTTTATAAGGTAACGACCGGTGCATGGTTCAAGTGCAAAAGTAGTAAACATGCAACTTATTGGTCACAGTCCGATTGAGGGAGGACAATGTGCCTTCATACTTTAGTTAACTTGGACTTTGGAGATGTCTGATAAAGGTGCTATCAATGCAACACATTGATAATGACAAGCACATTCTTTACCAATGGCCTTTAATACAATCTTGTTGTTGAAGAGCATTTTCAATGTCAAGTATATGCTGCATATCAATGTCATTAAAATATCGGTGACAGTTCATTCATTCATTCATTCATTCATTCATTTCAAGAATTTATATAGCGCCATTTCTAGAAATTCACTCAGAAGCGCTCCCAGTCCAAGCATGGTGAAACAAAAAAGTTTTAAGGAGCCTGTAAAACACTGATGAGTCCACTTTGGGTAACAGGCACATCTCCAATGGGAAACTATTCCAGATAGATGGACCTACAACTAAGAAAGTACGGCGCTGACAGGTTGAGATTTCAATATGCAAGGGACACGGTAGTGTAGTGATATGCTCCATGCTTTGTAACTGAATGGTCACAGGTTCGATTCTACCACAAATCATTGCTTAACGACTCTGGACAAGTTACTCAATTGTCTTTGGGGAAGGGTACGGTAAACCGCATCACTCAACTCATCCCGCAGGTGGCATAATAGCCAATGGACCGTCTTTGGGCAGGGATCATCGTCATCATCATCATCGTCGTCGTCGTCATCATCAATAATGCAATTAAAATAGTAAACTCAAAATTTATTAAGTACCTGTAAGACCAACGCTTAAAAACCATGCTCAGTTTATTCTTAGTACACTAAGAAACATAAAATTTCAATGTACTAAAAGCTTTTAGCTATAATCTTTCAATACAGTTATGAACTTTGAGATTATTGAGACTGTGCTTAAATTATTTGAAAACTTTTGTGGTGGATTTTAGTGTTCAACTTGAAAAATTCGAAGCCAGAACAGCCACTGGTTGTTATCGCATCTAGACAGATAAATGAACTTCGCAGTTTCGAAGAGAGAGAAGATGGCCTGTGGATTGGAGCAATGACATCAATGACTTCTCTGGAAAGCAAAATTACTTTGTTGCTGGAAACACTTCCTGGTATAGTTTGCTTTTGCTGTTTTAATTCTCTGTAGCATGGAATCTATTTTCCAGTTTGATGCCTAATGAATTAAGTGGAAAGAAGACTATAAAATTTGCAAGATTTGAAGTAATGAGAAGCAAGAGAGACCATGACTGCACTGAATAGACTTTATGAGTAAGACTATGACTAAACAGAGAAACATTGAACTTCATAAAATTCAGAAGCAGCTGCTGTAGCTGTTGTTGGTGGTGCTATTGATGTTGGTAATGATGATGATGATGATGATAATGATGGTGATGGTGATCGTGGTGGTGGTGGTCTTGGTGGTGGTGATGATTATGATGTTTCTATATATCTTGCAGAGACAAAATCCAAAGTTCTGACTTCATTGTTGGATGTGCTGCAGTACTTTGCGTCCCCAGCGATAAGAAATCGTGCTGTGAGTTTGTGCATTGATGCAGTGTCTCTTGTGTTTATGAGATATTCATTATTTTCTAAGATTTTGGTGAAACATTCAGCTATTGTGTAGATTCATTGAACAAGTTTCCAGGGCTTCTGTTTATTTGAAGAAAACTACACAATTTTAAAACCCAAAATATGCATTCAGAGTGTAATGTTATTTAGGGTAAGGTAAAGGGCTATAGTGTCATCAGTTGCCCCTTGCTTATCCTCCTTAATATGACATACCTTGACATGCTTGGTCTTAATGCATCTTCGTCAGGTTATGGTGAGGCGCTATATAAATAACCATATGCAGACATACATACCTGAAGTTGTTAGATCTGTCAATTGGTAAATCTGCAACTCCAGCTATTAAATTTGGCCTGCAATCAGGACAGTGGACCTAATTTATGATTATTATCATTTTAAATCAAAGTGCTCGACAGGTTACCACTTGAAGTCGATGTGTCAGATTGTGAATTCTTATATAGAGCCTTATGGTGTCATTGGTATTAGGTCTCAGATTTAATTGATCTATGAAATTTAGCATAATTATAACAATAATTTCTTATAATTAATTAATCAATTATTTATGTTTGCATTTTTTTGACGAATAGACGATTATTTCTGTATAATTATATAATAATTCTTTGCTTCCAGTTTTCTTTTTAATGAGGTACCATATTAAGTGATAGTATAATAATATAAAAAGTTATGAAATTACAAACGGTTTTCTTTACACCAGACCACCAGTGCTGCACATTAATTTCAAGTTTTATGTCTTGCTTTTACTTTCATTGCAGACATTAGGTGGAAGCCTGGCTACTGCAAGCACAGTAGCTGACGTTAATGTCCTGCTTCTGACTACAGCAAGTCGCATCAAACTTGCTTCATCTGGTAAGCTGAGTGCGCGTGTATTGTCTCAAGTTTGAATACTTGATGCTGAAGGGGGGTGGGCAGTGGATTGTTGCCACTCGGGCATCCATGGTCCGATGGTCGCCACCCTTCTGCTCTGCAAAGAAGGGATGCTCTTATTTCCAACTGCATGGTCTGCAACTATGCAGAATTTAGCCTTTATGTGGTGGTGGTGGTGGTGGTGGTGGTGGTGGTGGTGGTGGTGGTGGTGGTGGAGGTGGTGGTGGTGGTGGGCACAGGTGTCTGGAACGAGCACTCCAGGAGCTACATGTATACCTGATCCCTGGGAGTCTTACTGAAGCATTTTAAAAATTAAGCCCAAAACTGACGTCTTCGCTGGATTTGGGAGCACTTCTGAGCCGTCCCCTGATGAGGCACGACATAAATTCATGGATGAATGAATGAATGTTGCATTTGGGCAGAAGAAATATTAAGATGAAGTGTAGAGTTTTCTACCTCTGCCAATTTGATTAAAATTCTGCAGAATTATAACGACAAAAGCTTCATTAGAACATATAGAACATTTACAATAAGAACCCTTAGAGTCACTAAATAAATTCGAGTTGCCTTGCTCTAAACATTGCTTAAGACACTTAAAACAAAACAATTACAGTCACTTTAAATTTTGATTACAGCATAAATGTTTCAATTATACACACATTTAAAAAATGGGGATAGAATGGTTTATCCCCCGGATTCCATCCGGGGGAAAGATTTATTCATTCCCCCTCCCCCAATAGCTTTAAGCTTTATAATAGCTTTATGTTCTAGATTCTAGAATATCCCATGACACTGGCATTACCGTAATTGAGTAGAATTTTATAACTAATAATTGATTAATTGATCATTTAGAATTTTAGATCAACAGACCTATTCCTTATAATATTTAACTTGTTTTCCAATAATATTTGTCTGTTTTAGGTGGAGAAAGAGAAGTGAACATTCAACAGAACTTTTTCACTGGAAAATCAACTACGTGTCTGAAACCTGACGAAGTGATTCTTGGTCTCTTCCTGCCGTTCTCTTCAAAGGTAATAGCCCAACACCTACATATGTAATTATGTATGGTTTTTGGCTATAAGCTGGTTGTTTAGCTAAATGAGGTAAAACTGATCTACAGTTACCAATCAATCAATAAGCGTATTGAACACCATTAACAGTAATATTGCAGCCACTCAAGACAAGTAATAGGCATTAAAGGTGAGACAATTAGGACATAAACTTAGTATCTATGACAGTACCACTTTTCTGTTTTCCTTGTAACAGCATTTATGATGACAATTTCAAGTGTCATAATTCATCAGGTTTTCTTAAGTCTTAACTTTGTGCATGCAGTATTAAATTTTTTTAAATGCTTTCCATCACAAGATGCATTGCGAAATTTGAATGTCATCAGATTGTACAAATCTTTTTTATAAATACAACAGAAAATAAAAGCGAAAAAACAGAGTGAAGGACACACACTTTGAGTGAGCTGTTTAATACATCCGAATATTGAAGATAGCCTGTTTGTGGGAAAATGCTGTTGTAGAACGAATACTTTGAAAGTTTTAAGCAGTCTGTTCGCAAAGACCTGTCGTTGGCTGTCGTTAATGCTGGCATACATGTGAAGTTTGAGGAAGGTAGCGACGTTGTTAAGATCGTTGACTTGGTCTTTGGCGGGCTTTCTGCAACGCCTCTGGTTGCCAAGGAAACTGCAAAAAAACTTATTGGCAGGTGAGCAGAACGACAAGTTTTGTTTCCTTTATCAAGTACTTATTAGTTACTGTGTGGTTCATTTACCACCATAGGCGTAGGGGACATTTCAGCAGTGGGGGGCAAAAATGAGACTTTTGCCCGAATTTTTTTTCATCCGACCGAAATCTTAAGAAAAATTTCCGTTACGTTTGCCCGAAAATTCTGACGACCTTTTTTTAGTCATCCGGCCGAACATAGGCGCCGAGTTGATCCGAAGAGTGGTGGTGCCCCAAAAAGTGTGAAAATACGCGCGCGTGAGCGCGCGAAAAAATTTTTGACCTTTTTTTTATAGGAGACTTATTGAAATCAGCACTGCTCATAGGCGGAGACTTGGTCCTGGTTTGAAGGGACGAACTTGCGGCCAAAGGATGATCGCCGAGAAGCACAGCGCCGAGCAGGGAAATGGTTTGGGAAGGGGATGTGCTCCTCCCCATTTTCGATTTTTTTTTATTGCCACACTGCGATGTCATGACATCCTTGTCAATTTTCTTATTATCTCATTGCTTAAAGACATGATTTAAAACTTCAATAAAATAATGTTCTTCCCAATTTTTTTCCCGTTCTTTGTATTTCATGTAGCCTATTTCTCTTGGAATCCACACAGAAGAAAAGTACAATCTTCGTTTTCATGGGCGTCTTGGAGCACTCTCCCCCAATTAGGTCAACAGACTCAAATTTTGCACAAGAACTCAAACAATTAGCTACTATTTGAGTAAGCCAATATTAACACTGTGGAATAGTTTTTCAAATAGTCTTTCAAGTAGTTTTGAAAGACAAAACAATATCTCGCTTTTATGATGCTGGGAGGTGATTCTCGAGCAGTGATGAACATTATTAAGCATGTATACAATAATAGGCCTAAATAAACAATATCATTCAAATCGTCGCCTTCGTCCGTAATAAAAAATTACCGAGGCGGATCGAATAAGGCTTCAATAAGCAGGATTTCGAGGTTTCCTCGTGATCGCTGATCGGCTGAGGACAAATGGAGTTCAGATTCCCAGATGGGGTAAAACCGTAAAACTGGAGTAGGCTAATTGTAAGGTATTGTATTTTAAAAAGTAGGCCTATATTAAAGATGGAATAATTTTTATAGATAAGCAATCCCAACAGAGAAAAAGTATCTTAAAAGCACATCTTGCCGGCTGATTTCAGGTGGTGCCCATGCATAGGAGGGCCTCGCATGGCCAATTTCTGGTGGTGCTGAGCACTCACGGGCCTCGCAGAGTCGGCGCCCATGCGGCCGAAATCTTCTGAAATTTGTCGTTACTTTTTGCCCGAAAGGTCCTGACGAAATTTTTTTGTTCGGGCAAGTCTGATTTTTCGGGCAAACAGACCCGATTTAAAAAAAAAGTAACAAAAGATTTAAAACTTTTTTATTTTTCCGGGTCTGCTTGCCCGAAAAATCAGACTTGCCCGAAATTTGGGGGGGCATTTGCCCCCCTCTGGACCCCCGTCTCCTACGCCTATGTTTACCACTCTTTTACTTTCTCATTTTAAGTAGGTAAGCAATAAAGAGATAGGCATCAGACAAAAGTGGAGGGAGGAGAAAGTAATCTGTCTTTTATGGCAAAGAAGCATGGAAACCTTTAAAGCAGAAATCCTCATGGTAAGAATTCTGCTTTGGGGTTACCAGCCTCTCTGCTGTTTATGCATTTATTTAACAGCGAAGCTGGAGATGAGTCTTAAAAATGTTAAATTACTCTCTGCTTGGCGGAAGCTGTTTGTTGATTTTTCTTAAAGAAGTGCGATATAAATTAAGTGTAGTCTGCAGTTTTAATTACAATGTCAGCTCACCTATTGATTGTTGCAAACGAAACTATTCTGTTCTTATTGTAAGAAAGATATCGTTTGTTTCTTTCATCTTTGGCCAAATCTGCATTTCTGTTTTGCAAAGGAAATGGGATGGCAGCCTCCTGGATGACCTGACGTCCAGTTTGGCTGATGAACTTCGTCCGATACTTTCCGGGGGGGATTCGGACAAGTATAAGTTGGCCGTGGTGCAGGGTTTTGCATTTAAATTCTTCCTGAAGGTCTACAACAAGCACTTTCAAAAGCTGGTTAGTCGATTCTTTTGAAGTGTGTGTGTTGATTTGTAAGACGTACATGTGCATTATAGATAGATGGAACAGAAGATAATCAAACTTTGAAGCCAGCCTCAAAACTCCACGGTCTATAAGCCTTATACCTAGGATTTGGTCAGATGTGCTTTATTGCAGCCTCAAAACAGTACTTTTGAGCCAAAGTTTTGTTAGGAGCGCTCCTGAGCAATAACCTTTAAGAGGCGCTATATAAGTCTCTATAATGAATGCATAAATAAATGATTACTTGCAAGTTGTCAGACATCACTCTATCTGTCTGTAACTATTCATAAGTCCAGTCATTTTATCTATTCGTCATCAGGACTTGTTGAGCCTAACGGAAGAAGAAGAGAATTACCTGACATCGTCCCAGATGGCGCTTCAGCGGCCACACTCTGGAACTCAGGTGTACGACATCGTCAGCAAACAATCAGAGGCAGACACGGTTGGACAACCACTGACTCACAGATGGGCCAAGCAGAGCGCCACTGGTGAAGCCGTCTTCATCGATGACATACGACCTTCAGAAGGTAGTGTCTGTTAACTGTCAGCAATTTGTAGTGTGGCCGAGCAGCTACGTTTTGTTAATTATATAATACATTTTTATTGATACCAAGCAATCGTACGCAAGACGATTTCAAACAATTTAAAACAACTAATGTGACAAAATGAAACTGATCAATGATAAAATAAAGGCAGTGCATGCAAACAATGGGTAGCCCTGAACTGCCTGAAAGGAAACAATCACGCTGGGTTACTGGGTAGAGCCACAAGTGCAAGATAATTCTCGTAAGTTGCTGGGAGATCAACGATTGGTTGTTGGAAGAACAGTAAAAAAAACCAATGTAATAAAAAAAGAAACCACGATTAATTTCTGTAGTAGGTCTGCTAGATAGATATCAATTTTTGCTATGTGTGCTCTAATTAATTGTTTAAAGTGGGAGAAGGTCTTGTAAGTTATTCCGGGCTAGTGGACCCTGATATTTAATGGAGAATTTTTTATATTTGTTCTTGGATATATAGGCACTTATATATTCCAGAATATATCTAGTAAGATGGGTATGTTCTAGTGCAGGAAAGTATGCTATAAAGGCAGGTGGTAGCAAGTTATTAAATTTGTACATGAATTCCACGGTTTGAGCTGTCCTGATTTGGGTTATATTTAAGAGATTAAGTTCCAGGAATAGAGGCTTTTTATGGGCATTGTACGGTGACTTTGCAATAATGATGAAAGGCTCTTGTGATATGCTCTTGCACAGGAGAATTATACCTGACTCTTGTTACGAGTACGAAAGCAAATGCCAAGATCATAAGCGTTGATCCATCAGCTGCATTGACGATGCAAGGCATTGTCTGTTTTCTTGATCACAAATCCGTCATCAAGTCAAATTTGGTTGAAAAGAGAAATGGAAAAGAAGAAATCTTTGCCAGTGAAGAGGTCTACATTTCTTCATATGTTATTATTATTTTTGTTGTTGTTATTTAAAATTTAATATTATATGTAATGTATTGCTACCTTATTAGGCTATGTTCACACTCCTAATCATGAGACATTTATTTTGCCGATTACTTTTGCCGATTACTTTTCTGCTAGCATCTCCATTGGTTTTGGATGCATCCCATATGGACTTTGTTCAGGTCTCATTTTGGGAATATAGGTCCTGTGGGGCACGTTGTCCTTTGCGGGCTTTATGTGGACATGTTGCAAGGAACCTCAGTAATGAGTCTGCAATGAATTGTTAAAATAATTAATAGAAATCATTACTTTTCAAATGAGTGTACGACAGCAAATGATAAATTGAACCTTCTATGGGGTAGATAACATAGTTATGAGTACCGGTATGAGGGTATGTAAAAACTGCAGTGCTATGTCCGGTATTGCATAATCATGTTCACACGTTTAAATAGGTGCACTGGTTTGGGCAGACGATTGGAGCAATCGTAGCTGAGTCACATGACCTTTCAAGAAGAGCAGCTCGAGCTGTCGTTGTACAGTATGAAGAATTTGAGCCAATCATCACCATCGAGGTTAGTTTGTTTCCGCTTATCTTAATTATTACTGACGGGATATAAAGTCGATGACACGTAGGTATTTAGCATAGATTTTGTCTATGGCGACATACGATACTTTTGCAGGATACATTTTGGCAATTATTATACTGATGATCAGTGGCGGTTCTACCGGGGGGGCTGGGGGGGCTATAGCCCCCCCAGATGGAAAGTTAGCCCCCCTAGATTTTCCTAGCCCCCCTAAGCACATTTTAGCCCCCCCAGTCTACCGTTTAGTTAGTTGAACAATACATTGCCTGTTGGTAACAAGGCCTCCCAATCCCTTTTAAGGGCACTTTCCATAGATCAAGTGACTTGAATGATTTTCATCTGCTACATATTTCGCTGATGCTTCTCTGTAAAGCTTGGGTACTGTAACATAGGCTACATAGCAATTAATATCACAGATTCCATGTACTCCTGAACTGTTTCTCCAATCACAGTGCTTGCTCAGATACTGGCACATGTCTATCTCTACTAATAGCTGTCCTGTGACTACGAAGACCCATGGGTGTTCAGGAAGATTAAAGTGATGAACAGATAACTGCTAGAGCGGCCCTGCGGCCAAGATTAGGCACGACCTGAATTCAGAGGGTCGTGGGTTGAGCCATTCCCCAGCACCTGATGACCTTGTATTCTGGGGTGATACCAGCTTCATTAGCAGAGGAAGACGGCGGGGGAGGGCAGCAGGCCATGGGTGCGCCAGCATCAGCAGCATGGTTGGCCAGACAAGGAGGGCAGGCTAGGTCTCAGTACCGTGTACACGGTGTGCAATAGTGCATGTATTGTATAATTATTATGTGCAATTGTGTACACTGAACAGTGTGTACTAGAATCCGTTTGGAGCACGCACGTACATACGTTCATTGTTATAAATGGATGAATTCATTATGGAGAATCAGAATTATGGGAACAAAAAGAGAAAAGCTGAAGAGTTAATGATGAAGTTTTTGACAGCATTGATAATCCTACGGCAGGTATGTAAACTGGAAAGGCAATTGGCAAACACAATGAATGATCACTGTTAGCCTTGTAAGAGCTTGAAAAATGTAAAACAAGAAATTAAGAAAGTGAGCATTTTCCAGAAAGGTTTCTAACTAATTGTCAATAATATTTCTCAGTTTCATTATGTAGCCTATCATTGGTATTATGAAGTGCTTTCTGGCTAAGAAGTTGCTTAGAAACCAAAAAATGTAATGTAATGACAGCAAAGGTAGGAGTTAAATTGTTAAAAGGTGTAACTTTTCAGGGTCAAGTGACCTCTTGCTCCTATGTGCGTAATCAAAACATCTAACTTGAGAATGGCATTCATGTTTTTTTCTAGGAAGCCCCATTTTATTCTTCATTTTTTCGGGTTTTCTAGTTTTTTTATGTATTTGTTTTATGCAACCTGTACTTTTAGCCTAATGTCTGACAGACAATATTATTTA
Source organism: Lumbricus rubellus (assembly GCA_945859605.1). Taxonomy (NCBI): domain Eukaryota; kingdom Metazoa; phylum Annelida; class Clitellata; order Crassiclitellata; family Lumbricidae; genus Lumbricus; species Lumbricus rubellus. The sequence goes on along the minus strand of OX243820.1, from coordinate 30,427,648 downwards.
TGCTATAAATTTATTTATTCTTTAATTCCCTTAATTCATTTGTAATTTATAAATCATTCTTATTAATTTTAGGCCTATGGAATGTCAGTCAGATAGCATTAATTTTCATGTCAATAGAATGCTGTAACGAGCAACCGGGGTCAATAGACTCAGCAGTATCAAGATATAGACCTTGGGGAGGGAGGGGCAAAGGCAACTTTTAGCCCCCCCAGTTCAAAAACTCTAGAACCGCTACTGCTGATGATGACTAAAAAAAACTGTTAGGACTCTATGCAAAATTATCCTACTGTGTACCCGGATAGACATCACATACATCGACTGTGGCGCATCAGTAGGCCTAACTGACTCAAGTCAGGTTCGAACTCTTCCCTTCCCCCACGAGGTTAGTTTGCCTCTGCCATTAATTAATTTAGTTCTTATATTCACTTTCTGCTAACTTTTTAGACACCGAAGCTCATTTTACCTAACTCCCACTTAGTGGCGGGGTCAGATATTTTGGTAACCAACGCAAGGCTAGGTCATACACGTAATAATTATTACTGCAGATGACGACTTAATTATGTCCTAAATTGATTCTCGGCAGGGTGTGAATTCTGGCAGGGCAAAGGCTCTTTATGAGGGCATTATGCCTTGGCATGCTCTGCTGTAGGACTGCCACTACTTCCATGTGAAATTGTAAGGAATGTGTCGAATCAATCAGCTATTGCCGTAGCTACCAGGACTCGTGAATAAGCTGGTGCCCTGCGCTTGGCTTTCAAGTGGCACTTTAGAAAGTTGGAGAATAAGATTGCGTTTATTAGGTCACAATAAATAGTAGGCTACCGAATGAACTTCTGCGTATGCCCTTTATGCCATAGGATGCCATTTCCAAGAAGTCTTTTCATCCATGGTCTGAATTTATTCCTGACTCTGGTGTCATCAACTACGGAGATGTGAAAGCTGCCTTTGTTTCCTGCGATCACGTGATCGAAGACGAGGTGAGGATTGGTGGACAGGAGCATTTCTACATGGAGACACACGGCGTCCGCGCTGTACCGAAGGGAGAGGATGGAGAGTTAGACATCTACGTTGGTACTCAGTCTGCTACTGATATACAGGTTAGTTACCGGTAGGCTACCACAGTTCTTCTTATAGTACTGGGCTTGCAACTATATTATTTGCCATTGGCTTTTCTGAATTTCCACTCCTTGTTTTTTTCCCACTCAGCTCCTCTGCCAAAAAATGTCTCCAGGAAAGTCAGTTTAATTCTTCATTTGCTTCAGAATGTTTCATAGTAAATAAATGTTTAATCAAATGCTTCTTAACGATTCACCATATTGGAGGTGCTATGTAAATTCTTAAATACAATACAATACATTTTAATTTCTGTTAGAATGGCGGTTCGTTTCCTCTGTAGGTCTATGTTTCTGCCCAACCACTTCCTCATAATTTAAATTTTTTATGTGTGTCTTCGCTGCAGACGGTGTAAACTTCAACTAAATTTGTTGCTAGAGCTTGCAATAAAGTTTTGTTTTTCCTGTTTAAATTGCTGTTGCCCTGGTGATAATGAAAACTAATTACAATGTGCTTTTGTTTAAAATTAGACATTAAAGCGTAGAACAATGCTGTGTAATTATTTAGTCTATCTTCTGGTAGACAGTGGTAGTTATTGCTTTAACTGTTCGTTACAGTGAGGATAGTTTTCTTGTAGGTCATGGTCGCATCAGCATTGGATGTGTCCTGTAACAAAGTTGTCGTACACACCAAGAGAATGGGTCTGTTGCATTGTTCTGACGTTTGAAGAAACTTTTTACAGCCTTTGATGGTCTTATTAATTCCTTTGTTTTCTAAGGATAAGATTTAAGCCAAAAGATTTGCTATTGGTTGCTTGTTAGTTTTTTCCCCATTTAATTTATTTGTTCATTGGTAGCAGTGTCACAAAAATAACAGTAATATAACGTGTATCCTTGCCTTTATCATAATTTTAATTTGCGTCACCATAGTCAGTACTGTAATCAAAGAAGTCATTGCCATCAGTTTCCTACTATGTACTTTTTGAAGCATCATCACGAATATAGATAGGTGAAATTTTTTCATTGTGCATTCAGACCTATTTTTAGGCCTCTGAATTTGAGAAATATTTAACTATCATAGGCTTCATATATTTTTCACCTGATAAATTTGGTTAGTGTCATGTTTAAATATGATTTGTTTATTCAATTGTTAATTGTACGCAATTAAATGAATTATTGATATAGGTGGTGCTTTTGGTGGAAAAGAATCCAGAATGTTTCTTGCTTCTATTCCGACGGCGATGGCAGCTCACAAGTAAAACACATTTGACATGTGATATCTTTGATCATTATAATAATTGTCTTTTCTTTTGATTTTTTATAACCTTATTATTTAACCTGTAAATGTGATTTCATTTCTCAAGGAGCAAACCTGACACTAAGTGCTGTTATGGGATCATGGAAAATCAGCAAATATTGCTATTATTCACCTGTGTACTATAATGTGCCACCAGTTCTTTGGAAGGATAAAGGACAAAGGCCTATATTGTGTCAGTCAGAATGAAGCTTAAGAGGAAAATTTCAACAGAAGAAGAAATCGCTATCACTTACGTGTCAAAAGACAATGAAATTGAATGACATAAAGCTGCGTTTATCTATTTATTGCTCGCACTGTCAAAACTTATGCTAAAAAATCTTGTTAAATAGTTTTCTAAAGATGTATATTGAGCTATAGATGTGATATTAAGCTATATAATTATATTGACTGGCTCTATAGATTATATACATTATTTACCATGTCTGTACGCAACATGCGGATGGCAATTGGTCTAATAAAGAATATTCGTATCTTATCTTATAACAAAAACATATTATTTTAATTATATTAAGATTTATTAAAATTTCTAAGTTCAAGTTCTTCATTTGTGCATTTATTCAATTAAATTTCTCTAAATATTATGTCATTTGATCTTGTGTTAATACCGGTACTCTTGTGCCGTCAACACTCCATTCTTCTATCCCGAACGTTCTCTCTGAACCAACTTCTCACATTTAAAAAGACGTGGAGACATCAGTTTGTGAGACAACTATGGTTTGCAGGTTAAATCGACCTGTTCGCTGTGTTTTGGAAAGGCGCTTAGACATGCAAATAACAGGCATAAGACGACCTTATTTGGCCAAGTACAAGGTAAACTATTGTTGATTTTTAGAAGAGTTTTTATTTTATTATTTTATTTATTACTATTTATTTTTTCGGTAAACATATTATATCAAAATAATTTTTTAAAAACAAAGCACTGAAGTCAGTGAAAAGAATAAAAGCTGGTTTTCAATGTTCGGTTTGGACTTTGACCTTTTAAATGTCACAGATATTAGTGCATAGCTATAGATATATGAAATTAATTTTTGATGTACCGGTAGTTGAAAGATACTATATAATAAGTTCTTTTTTAATATATATAAATATTTATAGATATAGTTTCTATATACGTATTTAATACATATATTTATATATTATATGATATTTATATCATGCATGTGTAGAGCTTCATGTATATTTGGTACCGGTACTCGGTTTTAATAATTTTATTAGGCATATTATATTTCCTTTCAGTGAGGTCATTGATCCAAATGGGGTTTTACTTTAGAACTTCTGCAGTAGCCTAACAAAATTAGTATTCACTCAAACTCCACAGAGGTTGGAATGATCTTTAATGTTATGTTAAATATTAGACCTAGTTTAATTTTTAACTTGGTGATTAGAAATAAATTAAAAATCTTATCGGAAGATAGACATATCAGATAGTTGAAAACAAATTACTGAGATTGTTAATAAAGCATAAAGTTAACGTGACTATAAAACAAAATGTTTGAGCAGTACAGCAGTGATTTAATGAAAAACCCAGACTTGACACGTCACACTTGTGATACATTGTTGTTTCACTCAACAGGTTGGATTCAACAAAGATGGAAAAGTCCAAGCCCTTGACCTTGACATGTACTCCAATGATGGATTCTGGCCCGAGTTTTCCCATGCTGTAAGTTGATAAGTTTGTTGCCATTCCAAAGCCTCAAAACTAGGTGTGGAATATGCGATGCTGTAATGTTGTTCTTTTACACTTCTATATATATAATGAGTCTACAGTCTAACTCATCTGTCTGTATCCAAGCGCTCATAATCATAATATTCAACTTTCTGTAGCACCACTTGAAAGCCAAGCATAGGGCACCAGCTTATTCACTAGCGCTGTGTCTAGTCAGAAGGGTTTCAAAAGAGTAGTCCAAAGCAGTTTGGAGTGTTGAACTCTTCTTCAAACGGGTAGGCCCACGTGTACTGTGTACATACATGTAAGTGTTTTACTTTATTTTTACTCTTATTATTCATTTTAACTGTGCTTACCAGGACTTGGAATCTATTCAGTTTTAGGCGATTTTTGTTATTATTAGGAGATTAAACATCAGAGTTTTACTATGATGAGTAATATTTAAGTAATTAATTATATACGATAGGATAATTATTCATTAATGATATAATTAGATTGGAATGGATATAATTATATTTAAGTAATTAATTATATACAATAGGATAATTCTTCTAACGGCTGATTGCTATCCTGTGTCTTATTTCAGTTCATGAGCCAATCCATATTCTATTCTGACAACTGCTATGCCATCCCCAACATGTTCCTTCGTGGTCAGGTCTGTAAGACGAACCTGCCGCCTAACACTGCTATGAGAGGAGCCGGTGTTCCACAGGCCATCCTAATATGTGAACACTGGATGGCCAAAGTGGCTAATTTCCTCAAACTGTCTCCTCACAAGGTATTATGTCAATTGGAATTGCTCATTTAGGAACCTCCTTAACATCACTAATGTTTACTACTATTTTCACAAGGCAACGATTAAAATTTATTTAAATTTATTAGGCCTAATTGTATTAAAATAAACTACGGAATAATCACAATGGAAATTGAATTTTGTGTTCACTTTGTCAAATAAAAAACCCAGGTTATGTACCAATGGCTATGCAAGCAGGTCTGTGGGTTTTTTTCAAATCAAATCAAATCTGTGCCGATTCTTGATTTTCTTAAAATTTGCTTCTAAAGGCTTAGAATCAACGGCCATGTTGAACAGCACTGACTTAAACTGTTGTTGTATAACACGTTATGTTATGGACAGTTTTCAGTGTCTCTGGCTAAAAGACTGAGATCTACTTCATAACATTAGTTGATAAGAATTGCTAAGTAATGTAATAATGAATCCATTTTTGCAGATACGAGAGTTGAACCTGTATCGTGAAGGTGATATAACATTTATTAACGTTCCGGTTGAAGCTTCTCTGCGAAGATGCTTTGCAGAAGTCTTGAAGCAGAGCGACTATGAGCGTGCTTCCGAAGAGATTGAAAAATTCAACAGGTATTATGCAACTACTTTCAGATTCTGAGCTGTTCGGTTTTAGAGTTGCTGCATTAATTTGAGTTAGAAATTTGGCTTGTTTAAATTCTGTCTGTTGAAATGACCTCCTCCTTCTATCCATAGTAAGAACCTATTGGGTGTGCATCCTCAATTCCTCATCGCTTTGCCGCTTGAAGGCTTTTTCTATTTCTGCGGGGCTGTCACCTCTGAATAGCTAGAACTGTGAATGGCACTTTATAAATTCTTTTATACGATACGTTATAGGAGGAACTCGTTACAATTGTCTGAATCTGTCTTTGGTAGAATAAGCAACAAAATACACCATTCTGTGGCATACCTGATTTTAACACTAAATTTTGATTAAACGGAAATAAATCTTGACTGTGAACTGCGCTGATTCTTTTTGACAGCCAGTCCCATCTGTTGAAGAAAGGGATTTCAATAGTACCAGTGAAATTTTCGCCAGGCCTTCCACCGTTTTTGATTCAGGTTTGAATATCTTTATATTAAAATATATTAATGAAATACATCTAATCTCATATTAAAACTTCTGAGCGATGTATACAACAAAACAGAATCGCAATCCAGTCAGTTGCAAGGTGAGATGGTTGTTGAAGACAGATAGGCAAAATGAACTCTTTGAAACGAGAGCATCTTAGGTAACCTAGGATGCTCTCGTTAGGTTGATATGGGAAGTATATTCACTTGGCAGATTATGGACAGTGGCATTGCCACAGGGTGGTTTAGGGTGGTTTGAACCACCCCACTCTGAGAAACACGATCCATACAATTTGTTAAAATCCATTGAAGTTTCATTCGGCAGAGCTTGTTAAAATGAGAAATGTCTGAAGAAATTTTTTATACCCACCCCACTTTCTAAGGGCTGGCTACACAGTTCAAAACTTCCATGGCATCGGTGTTAAATGCACATATGTGCACTTCCTTTTTCCAGTAAGCCTAATTATTGTAACGCCATGCTCTTTGGATTAGCCGCTATATCCACATGGCAACATGAGCATTTTGCTCATTATGAGCAAGATGCTCATGTTGCCATGTGGATATAACGGCTAATCCATTTAGTAAGACTTTAATTAAGAAATTGTTTCTCTGCTGTTTTGTAGGCTGGTGCCTTGCTGAACGTTTACTTGGATGGGTCTGTGCTTCTCTATCATGGTGGTGTGGAGTCTGGACAAGGCTTACACACGAAAATGATCCAGGTTGATTTCAGTTTTCGAATAAATCCTAAACAGTTGAACGATTTCTATGTGAAAATTAAATGCAATGTTATTATGTGAACTTTAAAACACTTCTGCTTACCGAATTCATTGTTTACTAATTACAATTAATAATATAAACTTCCATGGCATCAGTGTTGAATGCTTCATCCGATTGTGCATGAAATCCAAGGTGTAGTTGTGTCTGTTCAGTTCTACAAGCTCAGTCTGCTGAGCGAAAGACAGACAGACAGACAGAGGGAGACAGAAAGCAGAGAGAAAGACGGAGACAGACAGGCAGAAAGCTTATGAACTGTTGAAAGGGTGGTTTTTTAAATTTCAGTTAATAGCATATAGCATCCTCTGCAGTTGTACCTGTCCAAAGCATCACGATCATGACCGTCTAAGTCTCTAAGACAATAGTTGCATTTATAGACAGGAAACGTATAGGCTACACCTTGAATATGTGCACTGAAAAGTTGCAGTTTATGAACAGAGTTGTGAAAGCTGGTGACCTCAAACTGTTTGTACTTTTTGCTGTTGCCTTGCCTGCTAGTATTTTTTACCAGAGTGTTTTTCAAAATTGCGTTCTATTTCTAGGTGGCAAGTCGTGCGCTGGATATCCCCGTCGACAAGATTCACCTCAGCGAGACATCCAGTGGAGTTATCCCAAATTCCGCAACAACCGCTGGCAGTGGAACAGCGGACGTCAATGGTGCTGCTGTCCTGGTAGTCATCATATCTGTCTTTATCTCTGATCTTATCCATTTGAATAACTTTGTTGTCATGATGCATTGGGCAACATGAGATGATCCCTTCAAGTGAATTCATGGTCAAAGTTAGAATCTGTTGGAAAAGCACACATTAATTCACATTAATTCAATAAGTTGATCGCATTTTGTAAATATTAGGACACCCAGAATAATGCATTTTAAATACCTCGCAAAGTACTTAAATTATGCAAAGTTGTGCAAATTACTGCAGGTGATTTTGATAAAGAAATTTACATCTCTTCCAGTGCTTCAAGACTATTTAAGTTTATGCTGAAAATTAATTTTAAATGAAACCTCAATGATGATCTTTCCTTTATTGTTTTTATCTTAGGATGCTTGCAATAAATTGAATGAACGACTGAAGCCGATTAAGGAAGCAATTCCAAACGGAAAGTGGGAAGATTGGGTAAATTATTTTACTGTTTTTCTAGGATTGTTTATGGAATTCTAGCCTTGCTAGTTGCCATAATTTAATTACATTTGTAGCATATGATTGAGTACTAATTGGTTTCCATTGAACGTGATAATGTCATAGATAAAAGTTATTTTTATAGAGGCTTTCCTCATTCATTCACTGCTCAGTGAGATGTCTATAATTTTAAATTGTCTTACATTCTTCCCCTTAATTTATAGGGAGACTAATAATTGCTAAAGCTATAAGTTGATGAAAGAACAAAAACTAATAATAACTAAAATACCTAACGTGTGACACTAACAATAGCTGAAAATTCAACTTGAGGCTAAACTAAAACCGGTACGTGACGTTTGGGCGCCGCCGTTTGGGCGCCGGCCGTTTGGGCGCCGCCGTTTCGGCGCCGGCTGTTTGGGCGCGACGCCGTTTGGGCGCCGTACGTTTCGGCGCGGAAGAAGTTATGTAATGAAATAGCACTTAAAACTCTTTATTTGTCCAGGAATTTTTAATTCAGCTATGTTTTGTAATGTGCATTGTTAAATTTAATGTTAACACATCATGTTACACATTCACAGGGGATAAACAATAGTCTCGGAAGGAGGCTCTTTCGTATGTAATTATATCTACAAACGTGTCAAACGTCACATTCACAGGGGGTAAACAATAGTCTCGGAAGGAGGCTCTTTCGTATGTAATTATATCTACAAACGTCAAGGTTAGGAAGGAGGCTCTTTCGTATGTAATTATATCTACAAACGTCAAGGTTCTTCTTTCGCGCCGCAACGTCCGGCGCCCAAACGGCGTCGCGCCCAAACGGCCGGCGCCGAAACGGCGGCGCCCAAACGGCCGGCGCCCAAACGGCGGCGCCCAAACGTCCTGATCCGACTAAAACAACGCTAGAGTTTGCTTCAAGGGCTGCTTTTATCTACTTAAGTAACTTACCTCATGAGACTTTGATTTGACCGCGTTACCTAGATGCCACTTTAGTCACTACAAGCGCTAATAATTGACGTGTAAAATGCTCTACAGATCAAGGCTGCATATGGTCGAAAGGTCAATCTCTCAGCTTCTGGATACTACAAGTATGCTTCATTGATATTCTTGTTTCATGAAATATAATTGATTGATCACATGATTTATTTCCTCTTTCTCACACTACTGTTTATTGCATTGAAAATTGTAGGGTACCATAAAATTTTGATGTCCCACATTATTGAACAAATCAGCTATGATGTCCCACATGATTGAACCAATCAGCTAAGATGCCCCACATGATTGAACCAATCAGCTATTATGTCCCACATGATTGCCTGTTTTTTGTTATTTTTCGTGTGTGACCCATTTCTAGCTTTATCCTTTGTTTTCTATCTAGCCATGCTTATAGTGAACACTACAACTGGAAAACTGGGAAAGGTCGACTACACGCATATTACACTTACGGTGCCGCTGTTACACAAGTGGAGATAGACTGTCTTACTGGCAGCTACACTGTACGAGATTTTAATTTATTTCTTTATTCAGTATTGGATGGATGGATGTGTGGGTGGGTGAATGGATGTATGGGTGGGTGGGTGGGTGGGTGGGTGGGTGGGTGGGTGGGTGGATGGACGGACGGATGGATGGATGGTTGGATAGATGATAGACCTCTTTACTCAAGAGTTTAAAAACAATCAGTCATCATTGTTTTTTTATCAGGTGCAGAGCTCCTATGATTTGTTTATCTGAGGTGGCAGTTTAGAAATTTACAACAACAGTCAACTAGATGACCATGCGATTGGCCGGAATTCATATACATAAATGATGACTAGAAATTTTTGTGAAGGGAAGTTTGACCAGCTGATGCTAATTATGTATGTATTTAATAAGAGTAACAACTAAAATAAGTTTACTGCATCCATTTCTAACAGTACCGTAGTAATAATTACATTGATACATTTTCCATTGATATCTGCTGATGATTAAATTAGTCAGATATCGTGTTTTTTTCTTCAGATTCCAAAAGTTGACATTGTTATGGATGTTGGCAAAAGTTTGAATCCTGGCATTGATGTTGGCCAGATCGAAGGTGCCTTTGTCATGGTAAGAATGGATGGATGTGTGGGTGTTTAGCTTAACTGTATCGTCTCATAGTCAGAAATTGAAAATCGAATAGATGACACATTTAATGTAAATGAAGTTCAATGTACGCCATTTATGAACGCATCCACAGCATGTGTTCTTAACTATCATGATTGTCAGCAGATAATTGTTGCCATACTCGAGAAGCTTAAAATTATGTGAGAGAATTGCAGTGGTTTCTCTTTCAGGGACTTGGGTATTATGCTTTGGAAGAGCATCGCTATGGTCCCAATGGTTATTTGGAGACGACTGGTTCAGGAAAATATCACATACCTACTGCTGGTTCAATTCCACTTCAGATGAATGTGTCGCTTCTCAAGGAGGCCGGAAATCCAATGGCCATTTATTCGTCCAAGGTATTGTGGTCATTTAACTACTTTTTAATCACTTGGGACGCAGTTTCGTTTTGACAATGCTTTCTGACTGGACGTCTACAACAGAATTTCTTGTGGGTTCATTCATTTTTTAATTCATTTCAATATATTTTCAAGACGCCCACTCAGAGGCGCACCCAGTCCAACTACGTTGATACAACTAGGTCTTCAGGGTCCTGTAGGACATTGATGAAGAAAACTCTAGATGGCATTCACATCTCCGATGGGAGACTATTCTAGACAGCTGGACCTACAACTGAGAAAACATGACGCTGACAGGTTGAGTGGACTAAAACTTCCCCGCTAGAGGCAGAGCGAAAGGTACTTATAAAGATAGCACAACAGAGACTGGACAAAGAAAATCAAGCTCACACACACACACACACACACACACACACACACACACACACACACACACACACATATATATATATATATATGCCTATATATATATAGCCCGAAGCATTGCGAAGGAGACAGCACTAAGGCCCAAAGGGATTGAGGTTTGATGAATTATATCTGTGTCCTATTCTATCGTTACTTCCACAGTCCATGTTTTCATCTACAGTTGCAATTCACTCTTTTCTACTGCAATTCACTATTTTCTACACTCCCTTCTGTCGGTTATGAACTCGGCAGCCTCTTGTCTATAAAATATAAATTTTAAATGTTCAGATCTTGCTGTGCATGTTGTAGGGCATTGGTGAGCCTCCGTTGCTTCTGAGCTGCTCGGTTTTCTTTGCCATCCAATCGGCAATTTCCGCTGCCCGACAAGAAGCCGGACTTCCGTCGGAGTTTGTCTTCGACAGTCCAGCCACTGTTCAGAAGATCCGCTTGGCTTGCGGCACGGATGCCCCGAAACTAAACCAAAGATATGCATTAGGGCGATTCTAAATTTATTTATAAATTTTATTGACGGTGCCCTCGCATTTGTTACATTGCCTTAATAATGAATAAGTGTAGAATTTTAGCATGATTGGTTGATATTTAATGGTAGCTCAACGATTTGGACTCTTCACCATTCATGAAAATGCCGAAAAATAAGCAATTCAGAGCATTAAAGTATATGGACAAGAACGTTTTAGACCAAAGAAATAAACTGATCAATGTAGATTGTAAGAGATTGAATGGCAAATAAATCTACAGAATACTGATATAAAGTTAATAATTTAGTCTTCATAACTTTTTTAAATTACTGCTAAGGTTGCTATTTGCTGAACATGTTCTGCTCAACAATTTGAGAGTTTTTTCTATTGCTGGTGTCCGAGCAGTAGACCCTAGCACAGGCGCTTCTTTGCCTCAAGGAACTGAGCTCTGTGCTCAGATGCGACCTGCATTGGGTATTTCTTCCCTTCATTTTATGTGCATGATGGATGCTATGAATTATTGAAAGAGTTTTGTACACCTCTCGGTCATGTCGTTTACAATCCTGAGACTCTTTGTGCACTATTTTGTGGGGCGCGGTGGTGTAGTGGTGGCGTCGTTGCCTTGAAGCCGGAAGGTTCAAGGTTCGAATACACCCTCAAACCGCGTAAGGACCTTGGGCAAGTCCTTCACTCACAATTGCTCAGCGCTTCGGCGTGAAACTCCGATGCAGTGTCCGCTCTGCATCGGGAGCGCCTCTGAGAAGAGAGCTTGAAGGGGCGCTATAACAAGTGCACATACATACATATTTTGCCTTCTGAAAGTCCTTATTTTAATTCCATTGTTCAGTATCAATATCGTTTTGGAACTTACATGGCAGTTCTACATTAGGCCTATCTCCAAGAAGTAAAAAGTATTTGACAGCCAAAAAATCTTACAGCTATCAAGGTCAGAGGTGCTCCCGACTCACGCCAAGCGAATTACATAAATGTGTAGATATATATATATATATATGTATATATATATATATATATATATATATATATATATATATATATATATGCGTCCTCCCTTCCTTCTTCTGTCCTCTCCTCTCATGTCCCTCTCACCTCCTCTTACTCCTTTCTTCTAATCCATCTCTTTTCTTGTCACTCCACTGTCTTCTTCCCTCGATCATCTCCATCAATTTATCACCACACCATGCATAGACCTAAGCTGCCCAGACACAATACCAAATCTATGTACCAAACATAGGCAAGCCCACCCCATTGTGACACACATTCCACGTCACACCCATAACAGATGGCCTGTTGTAATCAGCACGACGCGAAGCAGAAGATCATCTCACAGTAGGCTAATAAACACGGTAGACAGGCACCTCCCCCCAGCAGCTGCGGTCAAAGTCTTCACATCTAGCTTTACTCGCGTAACCTGGTCTATTACAAGCCCAAGGCTGAAGCAGCCATATAACCTTAATATAGATGCATATGTTATTACAACATAACATAATTTATACAATTTTATATGTATATAGGCTACATATAAAATGCCTATATAAATATATAATTATATATAGACCTATATATTTGCCCTGATGTACTTCATTCCCCAGGGACTTGTGGACTATTATTATTTGAAGAGTGTTGCCCTGAAAAGCCAAAACGCAGTAACTCCCTTACTATAAGAGTCATATTTACTGTGTTTTGGCTTTTCACAGTAGGCTTATGTCTGGTGGGTCAGGCCTCGTCTTCAGGGTGTGAGGCAAAAGTACCGTTGAAAGCGACCAGGTTGTAGCGTTGAATGCAAGTGGACAGATGTTGAAATGTGTATGTATGTGCACTTGTTATAGCGCCCCTTCAAGCTGTCCCTACTCAGAGGCGCTCCCGATGCAGGGCGGACACTGCATCGGAGTTTCACGCCGAAGCGCTGAGCAATTGTGAGTGAAGGACTTGCCCAAGGTCCTTACGCGGGGATATATATATATATATATATATATATATATATATATATATATATATATATATATTTCTGGACTATGACCACAGAATAAATAGCCTAGCATGACTTGATCGAAAGTTCCCTTAGCCTACTACTGCGGCTCTGTTTGCTCTCCTATACCAACCTAACCTGACTGATTTGCATATCCAGATGATATCGCTATGACAAAACATTCGTCAAAAGCTGGTGCTGTATTGCATTTATTATTAGGCTTTAGGACTTCAACTATTTTTCATCGACATCGAGCGCTATCGAACGCTCTGATTTAGAACGATAATAATAAATTACTATTATTTAAGCCCACTGTCCTAATTTCAGGTCGCCTAGAGTAGGTCTAGGCCTAGCATAGGCTATCTGTGTTACGAAATGTGATCGAGGATTAAAGAACATAGCCTAATAGTAAATTAGTCTAAGCCTAGACACTATAGAGGTCTGCATTTGAACGCATCAAAGTTGGAGCCTGTGGAGGAAACAACAACGTTAAGTATAACCTGTGCATATAATAATTTTGTTCTATGTGTGGGTCAACGCTTAAATTTGCTCCTCAATCCATTACCGAGGTAATCAAATTTATCAATGCAGTTCACGCTAATCACGATGGTTATGCAATTTATGAACGCACGTTATGGCTAAGTCTACGTCGTTTACGCAGCTCATTATTGCTGCAGTGGCCTGTCAAGCACGGGCAAGCTAGTCAAGTCTGTAGCATAGGCTACTGTAACATGATAACAATATAAGTTTCGAGATTAAGCGGATTATCTGGATTAGGCATATATATAATTATATATATATGCCTAATATATATATATATTTATATGCCTAATAGCGCATATCTAGGCCTATATATATGATATATATACATATATATATATCAGGCCTATATATATATATATGATATATATACATATATATATATATATAGGCCTAGATATGCGCTGTTACGAGTAAATTATGATTAAACCTAGGCCGATAGTCGGCTGATTGTGTTGAGTAAAATACTAAAATCCTTTCTAATGCCAATCGGAATACGGCAAGGCAAAATGTATGCCATATAAATATTCAATTTTGCCATACATAATATTACATATAGGTCCTGATACCCCCTAATAAGTGTGATAGAGTTCACAATAATTGCTTGGCTTCTTCTTGTTGTTACTTTTCCTGTTTCAAATTCTAGAAGTTGATTGAAAAACCCGGCAAAGATGTCTGAGCTGATCTTCTATGTCAATGGCAAAAAGGTGGGTCTGAACAATCTTAGAACATTATAACACTTTCAGTGAACTCAAAGCCCATCCAGATTCATATTAGTACTGAGCTCTGTTTCAGGCCACCTGCCACATTGTTTGAATCTCATCCTTGCTGGATGGTTAGCTTTTCCAATAAATTTTTAGGGTGTGGCATACATTTGACTGGATACAGGAAGAAACTGGAGGGGACAGCAATATAAAGTATAATATAGGCTGCATAGAATGGTTTGCAAGACCAGTTATTGGGAAGATTATCCGGCAGTTGGTTGCATTAGAGATGTTAAAGATATCTGTTATCATAATTATTTCAGATAGTCTATGATTCTTTTTTTTAATGTAGGCCACTTCTGTAAGAGAAGCTGAATAGGCCCAGGTGTAGGCCTAAGTTGTCGAATGTTTATGTTCTCTGTTGTGTTTGAAGTTGTCATGTAATTGTCTTTGCATTATCAGATAACTGAAACCAGTCCATCACCAAACACTTTACTTGTGGACTACTTACGTTACACCTGTATCCTTTGAGTGTAAATGACACATCTCCATTGCACAACTCCACAGAAATGTGGTCTTTGAACTCTTAGATATTTATTTTTCTTTGTTATTTTATATAAATTTTGTGTTTATTAATTCCATCATTCTGACAAACCGCATGATAAAACGCATTAGGCTAGTCTAAGGGCCTAGGATTACTTTTCATAGTAGTAGCCTACTTAACAAGTGACAGCATGTTTGATAGAAGTAGACAATATTGCAATGGATCATTCTGTCATAGGCCTACCGCTCACTTTGCAGTGGCCACCTAGCGAGATGATTGCGGTTTGCGGCTCAGGTTTTAATAAAAGATACACATGACACTTAGTGGAGATGATGGATCAACCGTAAAACTCTGGCATGACTCAAGCTTGATGTTCCACTCTTCATGCCAGAGTTCTGCGGTTTATCCATCATCTCCACTAAGTGTCATGTTATGGATATAGGTGAAAATAAAATGAAATTATTGTGGTTGATGATAAAAATAATCATAGGTTTCTTATTGATAATGGCATTAGCATAGGCGTTCGGGAGATTTCAGCAGTGGGGGAGGGGCGGGGGCACAAAGATTGGACTTCTGCCCGGAAAATATATCCGGCCAAAAAGTTGACGACCTTTTTTAGTCGTTTGGGGCTGTTTGCCCCGAAAACCAGACTTGCCCGAAATTTGACTCTTTTTTAGTCGTTTGGGGCTGTGTTTTCAAAAAACAAGACTTGCCCGAAAGTTGGGGGGCATTTGCCCCTGTGGTCCCCGCCTCGTACGCCTATGGGCATTAGTGATGACTGTTACAAAGAAGTGATAATTGAGTTGATTGAGTGAATAATTAATTAATCAACGGGAAAAAATGAAGTGCATGTGCCTTGACTCTGCGTGATCCAGTGAAGCTGACTGGTACGAAGGTGGCCTGTGGAGAGGGAGGATGTGGCAGCTGCACCGTCATGGTCTCCGGTTTTGACCGTTCCACTTCAAAGATTGTGTATCTTTTCTATCTATATATTTCAATTTAGTTATTTTTAGTTTTTTTCTTCCGATTTAACCAGAATTCGCCTCAACTGATTGTTTCTAATGGGTCTTTGACATTATTTATGATTATTTTGTAACCGTCTATTTTGTAATTGTAATTGTAATTGTAATTGAACATTTATATAGCGCCACTTCAAGAGAACTCCTCAGAGGCGCATTACTGGTGCATATCCATGTGTGTGGAAACTCCATACAAACTGAATGATGCACAAGTAACAAATTTTGAGTAGGCTACTGTTTGTTTCTGCTGCCTGTTATTTTGTTCCTGACAATCTGATGCTTCAGACACAATGCTGTAAATGCGTGTATCTTACCAATCTGTTTGTTGCATGGTCAAGCCATCACAACCATTGAAGCACTTGGCAGTACAAGAACTAAACTTCATCAGCTTCAGGTTTGTTTGAACTTTCGTCAATTACTACAGATGAATCAGTAGGCCTAGATGGTGTATGGCACTATGGCATGAATGATGATTTGTATGCATGTTTCGCGTGCTTCATACGACAGGAGATGTAGGCTACTGTTCGCTTTTTGGTTTGTGAATGCTTCCTTATAGTATGCGTACCTACTTCATCTAAAGGAGTTGCAGACTTCTGTTATTGTCTCATTCGCTATTTTAAATGTAATGTGCAATTAACTTACATTATCTAATCATCTGATTCAATTCATTTACCCACTGCGGCTGACTGTTATTCGCAGTATTCGTATTTACAATACAATACAATACAACACAATAGTTTTTTTGCTAAGTGCCACTGTCTAACGAGCATGCATCAATCAAATGCACTGAGCATTATTGTGAGCAAAGGACTTGCTGAAGGTTCCTGCATTTATTTCATCTTTGGGAAGACTTGAACTCATGCTCTCTATATTTTAACGTGAGCGCTCTGAATATAATGCAATATGATTCAAAATCGACTTCCGGCTTCCTAACCGAATAGGCCTACCGTATAAGGTTCTGATCAGTTGACTCCATTTCAATACGGTACAATTTGTGACTACAATTTCATGGGTACTGATTCTTGGCTGCGTCTTTTGCAATATACGTTTTGATTACCAAGGTACATTACGATTTCAGTGTCTATTATAGGAGCGGATTGTGGCTGGTCATGGCATTCAGTGCGGTTTCTGCACTCCTGGTATGGTCATGGCAATGTATGCACTTCTCAGAAGTAATGGTAAACCAACTGAACTACAGATTGAACATGCCCTTCAAGGTAGGCTTTCAAGACATTTATACATCTTTTAAAACTTCTTTGGAACCTATTTTGCAAGTTAATGGGTCGTTTATTTACTTATAGGGGTTAATGCCTAGTGATGTTTATGTACTTATGATAATATTATTGTTGGGTGAGGAGTGTTCAATAAATCAGGTATTTATTTGAATATCTGTATACTCATCAGACTTGTAATTTTCAGCTAAAGACCGAAGCAACACAAATACAAAATTGTGACAGGGTAGCATTCTAAATCTAGAATTCTAGATGCTTGGTTCTTTTGATTGAACAGGTAATCTTTGCCGATGCACAGGCTACAGGCCCATTCTGGACTCCTTCCGAAGCCTTTCAAAGGTAAGAGAAGCATTCATGTATTTATGAACTTAGCTGCTCTGCTCTGAGGACATTGACTGTTTTGCCAAATACGGAAAAAGGAGAGTAGTCAAAGTTGACCATTTCTTGCACACTAAATTGAAATGAAATTTAGAAAGTGACTTAGATATCTCCTTCTATCATCGTAATGTATAATTATGAAATCTTACTGTGATTAGAGTTATTTTCTTCTGTAGATTGCTTATAATTATATAGTTTGTTTAATTATCCTTCAGGGCTCAGAATGTCCGATGGGAGAACACTGCTGCAGAAACCAGCCAAAGGTTGGTTCTCTGCATTTGACAATTGCTTTTTGATGCTTGTTCATACTTTGAAATTGACTATTAATTAGTTTATTTGATTAGAGTCAATTAGGTGGCAGCTCATAATTAATTTTATATGAAAAATTTGGGTTTGCAGCTGTTGTTTTCTCTTTAGTGCCTTATTGCTTCATTTTGTCCCTATAGTATGGTATCTCATTTTCGTAACGGTAAAGGCTTAAATGTTTGGTCACTTGTATTTCGATTGCACGATTAGTGTGCTACTTACAGATAACCCAGTCGAACAATATGTCTGAAGACAGCAGTTGAACCAGTGCTATGTAGGAGTGAATAGTAATTGAATTATAATTTTTTAAGGGGAAATCGTGTCCGGAAGTTGCTTGCTCCTCCTCTGCTGATGTCAACGATGATTCAAATCCTCATAAACAGGAACTGATATTTCCAAGTGAACTGCAGGTTCGTAAAACTTGTGTGCATATGAAATTATATAATGGGCTGCAACGAGTAGTAACTCATTCAAGTCATAAAGTTCTAAACTTTGTACTGGAGCCGCGTAGGTTCTTGTGAAATACCCTACCATTCAGTTTGAGTTCATATCTATGCTTACCCAAATACCCCATGCCTTTAACTTGTTTTTCAATGCTTCTCTAAACACTATTATACATGAAAATCTGACTGATCTAGCTGGATTTGTGCATTGTCAGCTAAGTTGAAAATGTTTGATGGTTTGATATTGTCAGCTTTCGGATTGCTATGACAAGCAAAGTCTGAAGTTTGTGTCGGATTCAGTGACTTGGTTCAGACCTGTGTCGATGAATGAGCTACTGAGCCTGAAGAAGCAGTTTCCTGGTGCACTGCTTGTTGCTGGTGGAACCAACGCAGGTCGGTTTGTCATTTATTCTCTTCACATTTACTTTCAGTTACTGAAATTTGTTATGAGCTTCAAGTTATTGTCTAGATTTAATCAACTTTGATTGCACTGCTCTGTGTGACGCCTTGTGATTCATTCCCTTCATACGATATGAAAACTTTTGTGGTGGTTTTTAGTGTTCAACTTGAAATATTCGAAGCCAGAAAAGCCACTGGTTGTTATTGCGACTGCACAGATAAGTGAACTTCGCAGTTTCCACGAGAGAGAAGATGGACTGTGGATTGGAGCAACGACTTCAATGACTTCTCTGGAAAACAAAATTACTTTGTTTTTGGAAAAACTTCCTGGTATAGTTTTGTTTTGCTGTTTTAATTCTCTGTAGCATGGAATCTATTTTTCAGTTTGATTAATTAATTGGAAAGAAGACTATATTATTTGCAAGATTTGAAGTAATGAGAAGCAAAGGAAACCACGATGGCACTGGATAGTCTTTATGAGCAAGACTCTGACTAGAGAAGCGTTAGACTTCATGAAACTCGGGGCAGAGGCTGCTGCTGGTGGTGCTATTGATGTTGGCAGTGATGGAGGTGACCGTGATGATGATGATGATGGTGGTAGTGGTGGTGGTGGTGGTGGTGATGGCGGTGCTGCTGCTGCTGCTGCTGCTGATGATGATGATGATGATTCAATTTTTTTTCAGAGACGAAATCCAGAGTTCTGAGTTCACTGTTGGATGTGCTGCAGTACTTTGGCTACCCACAAATCAGAAATCGTGCAGTGAGTTTATGTGCTTTGCTTAGTTTATTGTGTTAAAAAATATCCACTATTCCAAAATTTTATTAAAATGTTCAGCAGATTTGTTGAATGAAGTTTCAGCTCTCCTGTTTCCTTGAAGAATATTACACAATGATTTTTGAAGCCAAAATACGCTTTCAATGTGTAATGTGAGTTAAAGCAAGGCAGGGGACTGTATCATTTATAATAATAATTCATTATTATTTATTATTAAATTATTTCTGTTTTCTTTTTCTAACTTTGTGATGATTTAACAATTAGCTCTGTTTCTTTCACTCTTTGTCTTCCAAAGTTTTGCATTTTTATGAGGCACCAAAAGTGGTAGTATAATTAAAAGTTATAAAATTGCAAACGGTTTTCTTTACACCAGAACACCAGTGCTGCCCATTAATTTCAAATTTTATGCCTTTCTTTTATCTTCATTGCAGACGTTAGGTGGAAGCCTGGCTACTGCAAGCACAGTAGCTGACGTTAATGTACTACTTCTGACCACTGGAAGTCGTATCAAATTTGCTTCATCTAGTAAGCTGAGTGCTTGTGTATTGTCTCAAGTTTGAATATTTGATGCTGAAGGGGAGATAGGAGATTTTTGCCCTTTGGGCATCCAAGGTCGCCTCTCCTCTGCTTTGCAAAGAAGGGATGCTCTTATATTCAATTGCACGGTCTGCAGCTATGCGGAATTTAGACTTTCCTTGGGTGGACCCAGTGGTCCGGAACCAGTTCTCCAAGAGCTACATCTGATCTCTGGGAGTCTTACTGAAGCATTTTAAACATTAACCTCAAAATTGATATTTTGCTGGATTTGTGGAACATCTCTGAGTCGTCACCTTGATAAGGCACTGCATAAATTTATTTGATGAATGAATGTTGCATTTTGACAGAGGAAAGATGTACATTGTACAATGAAGTATAGAATTTTCTACTCTCTGCCAATTTCATTTAAATTCCGCAGAGTTAGATAAGGACAAAAGTTTCGTTTTTCTTTTGTGTTAGCCATTTCCAAGAAAATCGCTTTTAAATAGTAGAAATACTACTGATTTAAAAAATATTGTTCGATTAGGCCTACTTTCCAAATATTATCTTCGATCAATCAATTAAATTAGGTTAATTGATCGAGTAAATTTTTTATGCAATTAATTGATTAATTACAGATTTAAATCAACACCCCTATTTAAAGTATTTAACTTGCTTTTCAATTTGTCTGTTTTAGGTGGAGAAAGAGAAGTGAACATTCAACAGAACTTTTTCACTGGAAAGTCAACAACTTGTTTGAAACCTGACGAAGTGATTCTTGGTCTCTTCCTGCCATTCTCTTCAAAGGTGATGACCAAATATCTATGACTCTTTGTCATAAGTTGGTTGTTTGGTTAAATAAGGTAAAACTACATGTAACTGGTGTGCAGCTGCCAATCAATCAGTGTTTCGAATACTGTTAATGGCAATGGATATTGCAGTCATTCAAGGCAAATAGTGGGCATTAAGATTGAGTCCAGATAGAAAACATGTATCCTTAACAGTGTTACCCAGTTTCTTATAAAAGAATTTATGTTGGCATATCAACAGTGTTTCAATGCATCAGTTTTTTATTAACTTTGTGCATTTCTGTCATCTGGCAATGTAACGTAGCACCAGTATTAAGCTGTAACAGTAGCCTAAACTCGACAGTTATCTTAAATCTTGACTTGCATTGGTCATGAGTCCAAAACCTTAAAATTGTTCACTGCCAGTTCATAGTTGCTATGAAAGAAATATATGCACCTACCCTACATTATGCTTTGTTATTGCACAGCTTCCATTTACGTATTTGTGGTTGAAATGCTGTTGTAGAACGAATACTTTGAGAGTTTTAAGCAGTCTGTTCGCAAAGACCTGGCTTTGGCTGATGTCAATGCAGGCATACATGTGGAGTTTGAAGAAGGAAGCAGCATTGTTAAGATCGCTGACTTGGTGTTTGGCGGGCTTTCTGCAACGCCTCTGGTTGCCAAGGAAACTGCAAAAAAACTTATTGGCAGGTGAACAGAATGACAAGTTTTGTTTCCTTTATCAAGCCACTTGTTAGTTATGTGTGGTTCATTTGTCTTTCGTTTACTTGCACATTTTAAGTAAGTAAGAAATAAAGAAACATGTATGTATCTGTCAAAAGCGATTGAGTTAGCAATCTCTCATTTACGGCAAATTAAATGGGAACCTTTACAGCAGAAAGTATGATTTGAATTCTACATAGGTAATTGTTGCATTCGTGTAATTAATTATCTTTCTGCTGTGCCTGCATTCACTAACAGTGTAGATGGAAATGAAAAATCTTGTTCGTGTTTATATGCTCTCAGATTGGGAGCAGCTGTGCTAATTTTTCTTCAGTAAGTGTATGTAAATGAAGTGCAGTCAGCAGTATTAGACACAATGGCAGCTCACCTCTTCATTCTTACACATGCTCCAAATGCAGATAAACTATTCCCCAATTATTGTAAGAAAACTATTGCTTTACAATTGATTATTCACCAAATCTGCACTTTTATTTTGCAAAGAAACTGGGATGGCAGCCTCCTGGATGACCTGACATCCAGTTTAGCTGATGAACTCTGTCCAATACTTTCCGGTGGCGATTCGGACAAGTATAAGTTGGCCGTGGTGCAGGGTTTTGCATTTAAATTCTTCCTGAAGGTCTACAACAAGCACTTTCAAAAGCTGGTTAGTTGATTCTTTTGAAGTGTGTGTGTGTGTGTGTGTGTGTGTGTGTGTTTGTGTTGATTGTAATATGTGCATTTGCATTATTGATAGATGGAACAGAATATAATCAAATCCTTAAAGCCAGCCTCAAAAGGCAGCCATTTGTGTCAAACCTAGCAGACTTAATTTTTGCTTTGTCTCGGCATGAGAGGAAATGGCATGCATGCATGCATGCATGCATGCATACATACATGTGCTATTTTATCTATGCGTCATCAGGACTTGTTGAGTCTAACGGAAGAAGAAGAGAATTACCTGACATCGTCCCAGATGGCGCTTCAGCAGCCACACTCTGGAACTCAGGTCTACGACATCGTCAGCAAACAGTCGGAGGCAGATACGGTTGGACAACCACTGACTCACAGATGGGCCAAGCAGAGTGCGACTGGTGAAGCCGTCTTCATCGATGACATACGACCATCAGAAGGTAGTGTCTGCTGAGTGTCAGCCATTTATAGTGTGGTCAAACAGTTATTTTTGCAAAAAAATGCATTCATGACATCTCATCAAACTATTATGCATGTGTGCAAGAATGCATGAATGTAATGTGTGTTGGTATCGGATGTCTAATATATCATGTTTTAAGTATCACATGAAGATATGTTTATATATTTACATGTCTGTATGTATGCCTGTATGTATGTATGTATGTATGTATGTATGTATGTATGTATGTATGTATGTATGTATGTATGTATGTATGTATGTATGTATGTATGTATGTATGTATGTATGTATGTATGTATGTATGTATGTATGTATGTATGTATGTATCATTATGTATAGATTGATAGATGCATTTATTTGTGTATGTTTAATGCATGTATATATTGCATATAAATATATATATTTATATATGTGTGTGTGTGTGTGTGAGCACTTGTTATAGTGCATCTTCTGAGGGCCTTCTCTATATTTAACTACTCAGAGGGGCTCTCGACTACAGCGAGGACACTGAATCGAAGTTTCACGCTAACGCTCATGAGCAATTGCAAGTGAAGGACTTGCTCCGGGTCTTTACGTGGCGGCTTGAAGTGGAATCGAACCTGCGACCCTCTAGCTGCAAGGCAAAAGTTTTTTGAAAAAAACCTTCCATTGAGCTTCTGGTTTCAAGGCATTGAAGTGACTAAACATGCCCATACACCACCGAGCCTCACAAAATACATTTCCATTGATGTCAACAGTGAATGATGTAATAAAGGCATTTGTAATA
Organism: Lumbricus rubellus; assembly: GCA_945859605.1. Lineage (NCBI taxonomy): Eukaryota > Metazoa > Annelida > Clitellata > Crassiclitellata > Lumbricidae > Lumbricus > Lumbricus rubellus. The sequence continues at coordinate 30,404,213 of OX243820.1, read as the reverse complement.
TTATGATGCTGAACAGGAGAGTTGTACTTGACTCTTGTTTCGAGTACGAAAGCAAATGCCAAGATCATAAGCGTTGATCCATCAGCTGCATTGGCGATTCAAGGCGTTGTCTGTTTCCTTGATCACACATCCGTCATCAAGTCCAATTTGGTTGCTAAGAGGACCGGAAAAGAGGAAATCTTTGCCAGTGAAGAGGTCAGTATGTCTTCATATTCGTATTCTTTATGTAGCCATTGCTTTCTTGTCATTGCTGTAACTTTAATTTTAATTTTATTGTTATTAATTTTATACATTGATATTATACGCAATTCATTATTATCTTGTAAAGTTTACAAGCTTTATCATAAGACATGATCACTACCAGCATTTCCATGGGTTTTGGATGGGACCCATAATCCATACAGGGCTTGTGTAGAAACATGAGTCCTATAATTATGTGGGCTTTATGTGGGCATGATGCAGAAACCTCAGTAACGAGGGTCTGCATTGAATTGTCAAAATAAAAAATAGAAACCATTACTTATCAAATGAGTATAGCCTACAACAGAGCAAATGACCAATGAGCCATCTGTTGCAGCAGACGAATATATGAGTATGAGTGGTGTGTAAAAGCTGCAGTGTCATTACTCGTATTGAAAACTCATGTTCACACATTTGAATAGGTGCACTGGGTTGGGCAGACGATTGGAGCAATCGTAGCTGAGTCACATGACCTTGCAAGAAGAGCAGCACGAGCTGTCGTTGTACAGTATGAAGAATCTGAGCCAATCATCACCATCGAGGTTAGTGTGCCTCTGCAATTGAGGTCAGTTTGTTCCTACAACTGATTTAAAGTTTTCAATTCACTTTCTGCTCATTTTTACTTGTTCCAAACCGTCAGCCGAAACGAACTTTACCTTACTTTGCAACATGAAGTTATAAAGAATGGATGAAATCAGTCACCTTTCATGATTCAAACAATTGAAATTTTCAATTTAAATTTTGTGGTTGTCGTTCATGCCTCAGGATGCCATTTCGAAGAAGTCTTTTCATCCGTGGTCTGATTTTGATGGTGATGCTGGAGTTATAAACTATGGAGATGTGAAAGCTGCCTTTGATTCCTGTGATCACGTCATTGAGAGCGAGGTGAGGATTGGCGGGCAGGAGCACTTCTACATGGAAACACACGGCGTCCGCGTTGTACCAAAGGGAGAGGACGGAGAGTTGGACATCTACATTGGTGCTCAGTTTGGTACTGAAGTACAGGTTAGTTGGTTCTTCATAATTAATAGTACTGGCCCTGTCACCAATGGCCATTTGTTTCTGTTAATTTACACTTCTTTTTCCCCACTTTGCATCTCTGCCATTGGAAATTTAATCCTTTTGACTATCAGACAGATATCCAATGCCCAAAAATGTGTTAATAAATTTAGGCTCCTTTCTGCATAATTATGCTTCAAAGGATAGACGTACTTTGTAGACTGCTATTAGCGCCCTTGTATTGCAGGCCGTCTTTTCTGTTAGTAAATAAGAATTGTGATTTGTGTTCTTAGGAATTGTTTCGATTGCATAACTTACACTGTAGACCTAATCAGTCGCGGTATGTCAATCGGATTGTTCAACTAAACTTACTAAAGGAATATTATTATTGAACATTGTGATTATTATTATTATTATTATTATTATTATTATTTTTATTATTATTATTATTATTATTATTATTATTATTATTATTATTATTATTATTATTATTATTATTATTATTATTATTATTATTCGCTTGCTCTTCCCGCCTTTTTGGCTTCCGCTGCAAGCACCCGAACACTCCAGTCCTCCATGCTAGGCAATGCATGCCCCGATATTGACGAGCGTGTGGAACTGATGGAGCATCTGTGGTGTATTGAGAGCCAAACTGGGCTACCTGAGAGTGGTGCGGCTCACAAACAATCAAGTTGGGACAAGCCTCTCGTGCAGAAGATGTTTACCGAGCTGAGCAATGCGCTTTCCGACCCATACCATCAAGCACGTCTCAAGGCAGTCGCAGCGCCTCACGCCGGTGACTGGCTTTTCGCCCTCCCCGTGACATCATGTGGACTACGTCTAGACGATGAGGCGGTCAGAATTGCGGTAGGTCTCCGTCTGGGTACATGCATTTGTGAGCCTCATGCTTGCCCATGTGGAGCTCGAGTGACAGCGAATGGAGCGCATGGACTTTCCTGTGGTCTTGGACCTGGACGGATCGCCAGACATGCCACATTAAACGATCTAATTAGTCGAAGTCTTACACGAGCAGGTTTCCCAAATGTTAAGGAACCACCTGGTCTTTCTAGAACTGACGGCAGACGCCCTGATGGTCTTACGCTGATACCTTGGTACAAAGGCCGGAATCTCGTCTGGGACGCCACGGTGATCGACACTGTAGCTTCATCATACGTCCAGGCGACATCCGTTTCTGCGGGTGCGGCAGCGGAAGTGGCGGCTACCAGGAAGGTCGATTAGTACAATCATCTTATGGCCACCTATCTCTTTGTTCCACTGGCTTTCGAGACCATGGGTCCAATCAACATCGACGGATTGAAGCTTCTGAAGGTTTTGGGGCGTCTCCTGACTCAAATCACTGGAGACCCCAAAGAGTCAAGCTATCTGTTCCAACGGATTTCAGTTTGCATCCAACGATTCAACGCTGTTGCTTGCAGGGGCACATTCGAGAAGCAGCCACAGCTATCAGATTGACTACAACTGATTCCATAGTCTTTATATACACTATTCGTTGTCTTGTATACCTTTGTGAATTGAACAACTTCGGATAATTTTATAATATTAATGTTATTATTAATATTATTATTATTATGATTATTATTATTTATATTTATTTATTTTATGAACTATTTCAAAAAAATAATAATTATTATTATTATTTTGCATCACAACGTTTCAAAGTTATTCAATGGCAGTTCGTTTTCTCCGCAATACGCTGCCCAACCACCTCCCCATAATTTCATCATGCAATGCCAGCAGAAAATAAACGTGTTGCCTTTTTAGTTCATGTAATCAAGAAATTGTAATAAAGTGTGGTTTTTCTTATATAAAATGCTACTGACCTGGTGATAATGGAAAAGAAGAATTCTTTTGTTTATAGTTATTCATTATAGCATAGACAAATGTTTAATTATTTAGTGTATCTGCATAATTTAGTGTAGCCTATCTACATAATTTACATTTAGTAGATTTCTTGTAGCTCCTGGTCGCATCAGCATTGGATGTGTCCTGTAACAAAGTTGTCGTATACACCAAGAGAATGGGTCTGTTGCATTGTTCTGAAATTTCAGCAAACTTCTGTACAGCCTCAGATAAGCTTATTAATTCTTTGATTTCACAAGATCTGATTGATGCATTTGTCCTGGCATACACCACTGTGGTGCCGCCACTGCAGTGTAGCAAAAAGTACAATAATTTTTCGTCATAATTTTTATTTGGGCCAACATACCGCGGTAGTCATTATTGTCAGTAGTGCAATCAAGGTTAAATATTGCCACCAGTATCTGTAATAATTATATAATTTATGAATCATTATCACGAATGTATAGCTATGTGAATTTTTACACTGTGCATTTACGCATCTTAATCTGAGAAATATTTAATTATTTACAGCCTTAAAATATTTTTCAGCTGATCAATTTGAATATGCACTTTGGTTAGTGTCATGCCTAAGTTTAATGTGTTTATTTAATTGGTAGTTGTTTAATGAAATGAATTATTGTTATAGGTGGTGCTTTTGGTGGCAAAGAAGTCAGAATGTCTCTTGTTTCTATACCGACAGCGATGGCAGCTCACAAGTAAAATACATTTGACATGTGCTATCTTTGATCATCATAATTGTCACTTTGTTGTTTATTTGGATATACTTATTATTTGATCTGGGGTAATTGAGATCCCTCAAGGATTAAACCTGGCACTAAGAGACGTTATGGGATTATGAAAAATTAGCAACTATTGTTATTATTAACCTGTGCATATATTGTTATATAAAGTGCATATAAAGTTATGTGTGTACGTGTATCTTTGTATTGTTCACACTGGCATCACTGGCTGATACTGAAAAATCTTGGAAAATAGTTTTAAAGCTATAATATTATATTGAAATGCATAATATTGGGTACCGTACGGTAGTAGGTACACGTGTGTGTGTGTGTGTGTGTGTGTGTGTGTGTATATATAATATATATATAATATATATATATATATATATATATATATATATATAATACTTGGCTCCATAGATAAGGTACGCTTAGTTCACCTTTACCATGTCTGTACCCCAAAATGATGATTGCAACGGATATTCTTTTCTTATCTTAGAACAGTAACTGATGTGTTTCATTATATTAAAATTTATTTCAATTGCTAAGTTCAAGTGCTTCATTAGTGCATTTATTCAGTACAATTTCTCCATTCAGTCATTTAGTGTTGTATTTTTACCCTTGTACCGTAAACACTCCAGTATTCTATCCAGAACGTTTTCTCGGTTCAATTTATTTCTCATATTTATACATTACTTAGAGACACCAGTTTGTGAGACTAACCAATAACCATGTATTTGCAGGTTAAATCGACCCGTTCGCTGTGTTTTGGAAAGGCGCCAAGATATGCAGATGACGGGAATAAGACGGCCTTATCTTGCCAGGTACAAGGTAAGTATCGTGATTTTTAGATGAATGTTTATTTTATTTACTATTGCTTATTTATTTGGTAGCCATTTTTCAGAGCAATAAAAAAAACAGGTCAGTGAAGTCAGCGAACAGAATAAAAGCTGGTTTTAAACGTCTAGTTTGGACTTTGACCTTTTAAATGTCAGATATTAATGCATAGCTAGATATAGGCTATGAAATTAATTTTTAAAGTACTTAAAAATACTATAATAAGTTCTTTTTGCGTATATAATTATATATATGTAATATTTATATGATGCATGTGTAGAACTCTATTTATATATTTGGGACTCAGTTAATAATTATTTTAAAGTTGTGAGTTTACTTGGCTTCTCTTTAAATGCAGCAAATGATATAAAATTAGATCTCTGCAGGGTCATCACAATATTAGTAGGCCTATTCATTCAAACCCCACAGTTGTTGGAATGATATTTAATGTTATTTTAAATATTAGATCTGCATGGTTTTTTTTTAAACTTGGTGATTAGAAATAATTTTAAAATCTTATAATAAAAATCAGACAGTTGAAAACAGATGACTGAGATTGTTAATTGAGCATGAAGTTAAACTAATCATACAGTGATTTTATGAAGAACTCAGACTTGACATTTGTGATAACGTGATGCATCTTGTCTTTTCACTGAATAGGTTGGATTCAACAAAGATGGAAAGGTCCAAGCCCTTGACCTTGACATGTATTCCAATGATGGATTCTGGCCGGAGATTGGCCATGCTGTAAGTTGATGATTGTGTTTTCATCCAGAGCCTCAAATCTACACGGTGAAGGAAAAAAACGAACCTCTCCTATTGCTACTATAATTTGAGTAATCATTTGTACATCTAAATAAAATATGGAGAAACTTCAGTTTAAAGGACTAGAATCAGATAACTATCATTTGCTAGTTATAATGTGTGTTCAAAATTTCCTCCTACGGGCTCAACACGTGCACAAAAACGCGCTTGCCACCGAATGGCACTGACTAATTGCTGAATCGATTACATGTGCTTGATCAAATTTGTCCCATTCCTGTATTATATGCTGACGTAATTCTCCGACCTTTTCTTGTAAACTTTTTCCTGCATCACAAACAAGATTTTAGAGTCCACGGGTTTAAGGTACTCTAGGCTATTTGAAATGTACCAAGTTTGCAGGATAGCGAATCAACAACTGCCTTTATCGCTTAAGCCGTGGCTGCTTGCATGTTGACCTCTGTTAGTTCTATACGCTATTTGAAACATTGTAAATGACTTCAAGTTTTACTTGGAATAGCGCATGATTATAAAACTAGTTAGCCTAAGTTTATAGTTTGGAATAAAATAGTTTATGTGCTCAGCCAATACTTCATTTCTTAAATATTTGTTTACTTCTGTTTATTTCTGCAAGTTTTGATGATAATCTATGCGGTGTTTGTATAATTTTTGGTCCGCTTGGTCAAAACCTGATGACATTCCTATGTCTTATTTCAGTTCATGTGTCACTCCCTGTTTTATTCTGACAACTGCTATGCCATCCCCAACATGTCCCTTCGTGGTCAGCTTTGTAAGACGAATCTGCCGCCTAACACGGCTATGAGAGGAGCCGGTGCTCCACAGAGCATCCTAATATGCGAACACTGGATGACCAAAGTGGCTAATTTCCTCAAACAGTCTCCTCAAAAGGTATTGTGTCAGTAGGACCTGCTCTAGGAACCATTTTAGCATCACTAATGTGTGCTAATATTTTCAAAAGGCAGCGATTAAAATTTATTGAAAATTATTAACTGTGTTAAAATAAACGATGGAATTATCATCATTGAAACTGGATTCTGTGTTCACATTGTCAAATAAAGCAAGTTATGAACACATTATGCCAGCAGGTATGTGTTTTTTCCTTCATTTTCAAAAAATATGCAAAAATTTCACAAGCTTAGAGATGATATCAACGGCCAGGTTGAACGGCACTGACTTGTGATAATATTATGTTATGAACAGTATTGTTTCTGACTACAAGCTGAGATCTACTTAATGACATTAGTTGAGAATAATTGCTAAGTAATGTGATAATAAATTCATTTTTGCAGATACGAGAGTTGAATCTGCATAGTGAAGGTGATGTGACATTCCTTAACGTTCCGGTTGAAGCTTCTCTGCGAAGATGCTTTGAAGAAGTCTTAAAGCAGAGCGACTATGAGCATGCTTCCGAGGAGATTGAAAAGTTCAATCGGTAATGCGACTGTTTTTCAGATTTCCTAGCTGTTGTGTTTTAAAGTTGTTGAATTGATTTGAGTTAGTTAGAAATTTGGCTTGTTTTAAAATTATGTCTGTAAAGTGTCCGCGCTGTAGTCGGGAGCGCCTCTGAGTAAAGCGCTCGAAGGGGCGCAATAGCAGATGCAGGGAATATATATATAATAAATTTAAGTTAAATAAACCTCATTTTAGTACTCATTTTGATTAAATGGAGATAAATATTTTCACTGTCAACTGTGTTGAATATTTTTGACAGCCAGTCCCATTTGTTGAAGAAAGGGATTGCAATAGTACCAGGGAAACATTCGCCAGGCCTTCCCCCGCTTTGGACTCAGGTTTGCATTTCTTTTTGATGAAAATATATTAATAAAATACATCAATCTAGTTGTTTGAAACAACGCTCGCAGAGAAATATGACCCACACAATTTGTCAAAATCCATTGATTTTTCACTCGAGTATGGGAAGGAGTCTAGCAAAGCTTGTAAAAATGTCAAATGTCTCCCCAAATTTCTTTAACCACCCCACTTTATAAGGACTGGATACGACCCTGAATATGGATGTGCGTTCCTGAATTGTGAGCTAACAACAATAAAAGTTCTTCTGCCCAAGGAATTGTTATCTCTAGGCAGTCTAAAAGACAGTCATAGGATGAAGAAGGGACTTCAGCTTAAAATTCTGAGGAATAACACAATGAGCAGGATACAGATTCTGATGAACAGTGACACAGTTTTAAAATTAAGTTTCTTTCCGCCCAGCAGAGAGCCAATGCAATGATTTGAGAACTGAGGTAATGTGATCAATTTGATCGTGCTTTGACGAATCTGTCATATATCTAGCAGTTGAGTTCTGAAGACTTTTCAACTTTGCTTCTGTGGCCACCAAAGAGAATAGCGTTACAATAATTAAGTTTTACTGGAAAACATAAGTGCACATGTGAGGAAAATGCTCATTTTGCCATGTGGATATAGCGGCTAATTCTCAGTGTCCGAAATTTGAAAAAATCAATTTAGTTAGGCTTTGAGCAATTGTTTATCTGCTGTTTTGTAGGCCGGTGCGTTGCTGAACGTTTACTTGGATGGGTCCGTGCTTCTCTATCATGGCGGAGTGGAGTCGGGACAAGGCTTACACACGAAAATGATCCAGGTTGATTTCAGTTTCTGAATAAATCCTAAATGAAGAGTTGAACATGTTCTATGTGAAAATTAAATGCAATGTCAGCATTTATATTTGAACAACTGAACATTAACAGTCATCTGCTTCATTTTTATGCTAATGATAATTAGCCGAATAATAGAAACTTTTATGGCATCGATGTTGAATGCTTCATCCAATTGTGCATCAAAACCAAGGTGTTTAGTTATACAAACTCAGTCTGCTGAGATGGAGAGACAGGTAGATGGACGGATACACAGACTTAGCGTTTTTGAACTGTTGAGTGTTTAAAAAAATCAAATTTCAGTTACATAACATCCGATGCTATGTGTCTTCATTATCTGTTCAAAGAATCATGATCATGACTTATAGAACATCTAGTTAATTATTATCTGCATCGATAAAGAAAAAGTATACACCTTAAATATTATGTTAATTGAAAATTTGCAGATTACAAGCAGAGTTGGGAAAGTTGGTGGCCTAAAATTGTTTGCCCTCTGCCTGTTTCCTTGCGCACTAGAACTTTTACCAGAGTGTTTTTCAAAATTTCTATTTCCAGGTGGCAAGTCGTGCACTGGATATCCCTGTTGATAAGATTCACCTCAGTGAGACATCCAGTGGAGTTATACCAAATTCAGTAACAACTGGTGGCAGTGGGGGAGCCGACCTCAACGGAGCTGCTGTCCTGGTAAGCATTTCTGTGTTTATCTATTATCTTATCTAGTCTAAGAATAAAATGGAGGGGAAGAGGAGAAGAGGAAGACATAGGGAAAAGTTCTTGGATTGGATGATGGAGGATGGATATGGAAAACTCAAAGAAAAAGCGCAACATCGAGAAGAGTGGCGTCGTTGGGCATCTGGACCTGCCGATAGGCAGCTTACCTAAAGAAGAAGAGTCTAAGAATTTTGATAGTGCTGTTATGATGATGCGTAAAACAACGTGAGATAGTAGGCTAACTTCAAGTGAATTCACGGTCGAAGTTAGTGTATGTTGGAGAAGTGCATATTTATTCAATAAGTTGTTCGTATTAATGTACACAAAAGTACGCCCAACATGACGCATATTGAATACCTCACAAAGTACTAAAATTATGCAAAATTATGCAAATTACAGATGATTTTGATAATGAAATTTATATCTCTTCCAATGCTTCAATTCTATGTATATAAGTTTATGCTGAATATTAATTTTAAATGAGACCTCAATGTGACCTCTACTTTAATTTTTTGTTTTAGGATGCGTGCAATATACTGAATGAACGACTGAAGCCTATTAAGGAAGCAAATCCAAGCGGAAAATGGGAAGAATGGGTAAATTACTTCATTGTTTTTGTCAGATTATTTATGGAATGCTAGGTGCCATACCATGATTAAATATGTAACGAATGAATTATTACTAATTTTGTTGTCCATTAAGGCGAAAAGTGCAAACTATTTTAGGCTTTTTGGAGAATTGTCCAAAATGCGACCAACCCTCGTGTTTGTCCGTTACATATTGTCATAGATAAAAGTGATTTTTATATGGCCTTTTCTCGTTCATTTACTGCTCAGTGAGATGTTCTGCTGATAATTTCGATTTGCATTACATTATTCTCGTTAATTTAAAGGGAGACTAATAATTACTAATGCCAAGAATTGATAAAAGAAAAAAATTAATAATAACTAAAAAAGGCCTACTTAATGTGTCAAACTAATAATTGCTGAAAATAAAACTTGAAACTAAACGATAAGAATGCTAGACTGCTCTTTATCTACCGTACTTGTAACTTTCATCATCAGACTTTGGTTTGACTGTGTTAATTAGATCCACTTTAGTCACTAAAGATATTAATAATTAATTGACGTGTAGAAATGCTTTACAGATCAAGGCTGCATACGGTCAAAAGATCAATCTCTCAGCTTCTGGATTCTACAAGTATGCTTCACTGACACTCTTATTTCATGAAATATTATTGATTAATCAATGATTTATTTCCTCTTTCTCACACTACTGTTAATTGCATTGAAAATTGTAGGTACTATGAGAGTTTGATGTCCCACATTATTGAACAAATCAGCTAAAATGCCCCACTTGATTGCCTGGTTTAAGTTCTTTTTAGTGTGCAACCCATTTCTAGCTTTGTTCCCTGTGTTCTATTCAGCCATTCTTATAAAGAACACTATGACTGGAAAACTGGGAAAGGTCGACCTCACGGATATTACACTTACGGAGTTGCGGTTACACAAGTAGAGATCGACTGTCTCACTGGCAGCTACACTGTAAGGAATTTTCATTTCTTTCTTTAGTATTGGCTGGCTGGCTTATATTTGACCAGCTGACACTAATAATTAGTGTCAGCATACATGATTATTAGGCTATGTACGCATTTAAGAGCTAAAACCAAAACATGTCTACCGCATCCATTTCTAACAGTAATCATAATATTACTTTGACTTATTTTTCTTTGATATCTGCTGATGACTTAGAATGATGTTCAGTTTTATTTCTTCAGATTCCAAAAGTAGACATTGTTATGGATGTTGGCAAAAGTTTGAATCCAGGCATTGATGTCGGCCAGATCGAAGGTGCCTTTGTCATGGTAAGAGGAAAAATTAGATTATCCATCTCATACTCAGAAACAGAATAGGCACTTCAAATTAAGGCACTTTTGCCTCCCACCCTGAAGACGAGGCCTGATCCACCAGACATACACAAAAAATAAAATAATAATAGTCCATAAGTCCCTGGGGGAATGAAGTACCTCAGGGCAAACAAAAAACAAAAAACCCAGAATATTGAATGGGTGGCTCGTTTAATGTAAATCAAGTTGAAGGTACACGTTTTCTGTAGCACCTGTATGGCCTCGTCTCTGCTCAGTTTGCCATGAACTGATTGAGTTGGATCCTTCGCTACCCACCGCTACCCTTTTGAATGGGCGTCAATGCCATTATAGACACATCCGCATCCTGTGTCTTTGAATTGCAGGACTGATATATACACTAGATTATTAGTTAGTATGCTCAAATATTCTCATTCTTTGTTTGATTTGTATGCTTTAATCTAAACAGTTGAGGTCTATCAATGTAAGCAGTTGCATACTGAAATCGGGGTCCATCCCTGTTTAAGCTGTCCCTTTGTAGGGTTCCGTTTGTATTTAATTCTGGACAATTGCTTGTGTGATCATGTCATATTGACATGATTTCAAGGGTATAATAAACATTTACCTATCATAATTGAAAGCAGAGAATTATTTTTGCCATACTCAAGGAGCATAATTATTATGTGAGAGAATTGTTTCCATTTTAGGGACTTGGGTATTATGCTTTGGAGGAGCATCGCTATGGTCCCAATGGTCATTTGGAGACGATTGGAGCAGGAAAATATCACATACCTACTGCTGGTTCAATTCCACTTCAGATGAATGTGTCTCTTCTCAAGGAGGCAGGAAATCCAATGGCCATTTATTCGTCCAAGGTATTGCAGAAATTGTATTGATTCTGAATTAGTTTTTTATTAGGAATGCAGTCTAGAAGTTATTGAGGATTGAGGTTTGATTCATCGTGATAACTTTGATTATGTTTCAGGCTTTAAAATTAGATTAAACCTGAAGAATTTTCTGTATGTATGTTACCCTCAGCTTTGAGTGGGAGACTATTCCAGACAGCTGCACCTACAGCATGACGCTGACAGGTTAAGGTTCCAACACAAGGGACCAACAGGTTCCCGCTTGAGGCAGAGCGAAGGGTTCTGTGAGTCAGCAGAGCAGATACTGGACAGCAGAGCTCGCGCAGATAGGCCGGAGCATAGCCAAGGAGACAATGCCACAATGACGGATTGAGGATTGATGAATTGTATGCATACATAATTATGTCCTGTGCTATCTTTATTTGTTTCATTTACTGTTGCATTGACTAGCCTACTGCAAGTCACTATTTTCTAAGTTCTCGAAGATATGCTTATTCTCCCTTCAGTCAGTTATGAACTCGGTAGCCACTATAAATTCTGTTCAGCTTTCAGATGTTGCTGTGCATATGTTGTAGGGCATTGGTGAACCTCCGTTGCTTTTGAGCTGCTCGGTTTTCTTTGCCATCCAATCGGCAATTTCCGCTGCCCGACAAGAAGCCGGACTTCCGTCGGAGTTTGTCTTTGACAGTCCAGCCACTGTTCAGAAGATCCGCTTGGCTTGCGGCACAGATGCCCCAAAACTAAACCAATCATGCAAGACAAAATAACGAGAGTTGTATTGTCATGTTTGCAGTGGCTGTTCAGCAGAGCTATACCCTGAGTTTCGATCAATAGAGGTGTTCAAAGCTAGAATACATTCTGACATTCATTCTACACATGCGTCCCAATGAAAAGTATACCCCAAGAAAAGTGTCATTATTCGGTCACACTTTTAGATCTGCCAAAAACTGTAAAAACGACAACATTAGCCAGGAGGACGACAATTTGAACATCAGCTTTTGCTGAACTTCACTTCCTTTTGGATTTTTTCAGTTGGAAATTTCCAATTTTGGCACTGCATCTCATATGTTCATAAACTTGACAAACCCAACAGAATATCTAAATGGTGCTACAATTTTTTTATTAATATGGCTACTGTTGTTGTTTTGACCGAGTTACGACATTTTTTCTTGGTGTCTACTTTTCTTTGGTACACAGTGTAGAGTACGTTCTAATTTATAATGAATTGCATAAACAGCTTTAGAAAATTTACCATTCTTGTACGCCCTTCTTTCTACTTGTACTTTTTAAGCAGACTGTAATTTAGTATGCTGTAATAGATATTTACAATGTGCATATAATTATAACGATTTTAAAATACTGAATTACTGTTGCTATTAGGTCTACTATAGGTTTGATGTATCATGAAGTTATTTAACCCTTATAGGGTATCCGTTTTTTGCTTACAGCTATTGGTAACCGGAGGGTAAAAAAATTACCCCCCCCCCCAATTTATTTTCGTCAAATCTAGGGAATGTTTAACCATGTTTAATTTATCTAATAGACAAGAACATTATTGAACGTAATGAGTAACAAATCTTGAATTAAAATGATGACTCGTGATTATAAGTGGTCTGATTAGCTCATGACCAACTTCCAGCAGGAACACACGGCGCTTGTCCAAACGTAGGCCTACTGAATGTGCGTGATCTCGCCATGTTGGATTCTGCAACTTCTATAATATTATGACATACGCGTTGAGCGCTGCTGCATCAACCAAGAAATTGAAGAGGCCATCTTTTGGTCCTGCAACTGCAAGTATATCCCTTTGTTTCCTGGTCGAATGAATTAACCCACCGCGCCTTTTGTGGCGTTGTAGCCTAATCACCTATTTCTTTCCGTAGCTTTATGCAAAAGTACGTAGGCCTTACTACAATAATATAATGCTGCCGGAAATAGAAATGACACAGCAAAGAATGACTAATTCAGATGCAAAAATGCAACAGCCACATATTTCCAACAATTCAGTTCTAATAAATATTAAGTTTACATCTACATAGTGCAGAAATGATTTATCCAGTACCGAAATATAAAACCTTTTTCTTCACAGTAGGCCTATAGTCTGCCGCTTTGCTTTGTGTTGTATACTTCTAGATATTACTGTCTTGACCAGCTGCAGACCATTTCGTCTGCTTCTACTTTTTCTTTTTCTTTTTGACCTTTGTATGCTCGCCATTGTTCGTACCTTTCTTCATCCTGTGTTAAAGACTTCGTTCTAATTACAGACCCATCTCAGCTTCTAATTTTACATAGGACGAATTTTACAGGGAGCGAATTAATAGTCATGGTTTGTATTCAAATGCATCCAAATTCCAACCCATTCTCAATACATAAGTTTCAGTAGGCCTATACATGTACACATTGTACAATATGCTGCACTTTGGCACATTTTTGTGTGTATACCGGTAGGCCCGCCACCTCCCCCTACATTGCTAATTGTTTGCAATGTGAAAAGGCAGCCATAAAGGACTGTACCAAATACCCAGTAGTGACCACTTTCATTACTACTCAAAACAAGACCAGTAGGCCTAACTAGGCCTGACATAAACAAACTTACTAATCACCGCTATTAAATTATTAGTCAGAAAACTTTCGTCCACATAGGGCATAGGCCTAATTAAGCTGCCCAGACACAATACCAAAAAATAGTGAAGCCCACTCCATTGTGACACACATTCCATGTGACACCCATAACAGATGGCCTGTTGCAATCAACACGACGCGATGCAGAAGATTACATCTCACAGTAATAAACACGGTAGACAGGCAACTCCCACCATCAGCGATCAAAGTCTTCACGTCTAGCTGTACACACGTAACCTGGCCTATTACAATTAAGCCTAAGCAGCCATATAGCCTAAGCATAATATAGATGCATATGTTATTATAACATATATGATTTTATATGTATATTTATACATATATAATGCCTATATAAAAATATGTGTATATTTCTGGACTATGACCACAGAATAAATACTATTAAATAGCCTAACATAACTTGATCGAAAGTTCCCTTAGCCTACTGCTGCGGTTCTACTTGCTCTCCCATAGGCCTACCAACCTAACCTGACAGATTTGCATATTCAGCTGATATCGCTAGGTAGGCTAATCCTTCTAAGTTGACAGAACATTCGTCAAAATCTGGAACGTGTATGCCTAGTGCATTATAAATTTTGCTTTAGAACTTGAACTATGTTTCATCGACTTTGAGCGGTGACCTATCGAACGCTTTGATTTAGAACGATCCATGGCTATCTATTACGATCGAGGGAATTATTAGAACATTATAGTGAATTATTCTAAGCTTAGACTCTAGAGGCACGACGTATCCGTTTATATGCGCTGTTACGAGTAAATTATGATTAGACATAGGCCGATAGTAGGCTGATTGTGTTGAGTAAAATACTAAAATCCTTCCTAATGCTAATCAGAAGACGGCAAGGCAAAATGTAGGCTATGACATATAAATATTCAGTTTGGCCATACATATGGGTCCAAGTTCGAGAGTCCACAAACCTGCTTGGCTTCTAATTGTTGTTACGTTTCCTGTTTCAAATTCTAGGAGTTGATTGGAAAGCGGGCAAAGATGTCTGAGCTGATCTTCTATGTCAATGGCAAAAAGGTAGGGTCTGAACAATCTCAGAACATTTACACTTTCAGTGAACTCAGTTAAAACCCATCCAGATTCAAATTATGAGCTCTGTTCCAAGCCACCTGCCACATTGTTTGAATCTCATCCTTACTGGTTGGTTAGTTTTTCCAATAAGCTTTTAGGGTGTTGCATACGTTTGAATGGATACAGGGGGGTACAGGGAGAAACTGGAGGCAACAGCAATATAAAGTATAATATAGGCTGCCTAGAATGGTTTGCAAGACCAGTAATTGGAAAGATTATCCGGCAGTGGGTCATGAGAATTGTGAAATAATAACTGGAGTTGGGGGTTAGGGGTTGGACTATGATCCACTTGGAATTGGGGTGTGAAAACAGACTTTACTACGGGGCTCTAAGAAAGACTGGGGGGTTGAAACTCGCCGCCCCCACACCCACCGGCAATTCTAACCCTGTTATCCGGTTAGTCTTTATAATTATACTGACTCTAGTGGCTCAGTTCCACTCTATTAGTTATGTCAATCTTCATGCATTGATCGCATTAGCGATGTTAAAGATATTATATTCTGTTATCATGTTTTAGATTGTCTGTAATTCTTTTGTAATGTAGGCCACTCCTGTAAGACAAGCTGAAATATGTCCAGTTTTAAGTTGTAGAATGTTTATTTACTCTGTTGTGTTTGAAGTTGTCATGAAATTGTCTTTGCATTATCAGATAACTGAAACTAGTCCATCGCCAAACACTTTACTTGTGGACTACTTACGTTACACCTGTATCCTTTGAGTGTAGATCACACATTTCCATTGAACAACTCCTTAGAAATGTGGTCTTAGAACTCTTAGATATTTATTTTACTTAGTTATTTGATATCTTAGTTATTTGATATAAATTTTGTGTTTATTAATTCCAACTGATAAACCGAATTAAAACATAAACTGATAAAGCGCATTAGAATGATTAGACTAATCTAGGGGCCTGGGATTACTTGTCATAGTAGTACTTAACAAGTTAACAGTCTTAACAGATGACAGCATGTTATTTTGCAGTTGCCACCTAACGAGCTGATTGAGGTTTAAATTTTAATAATTTAAAACAATCTTATATATATATAATATAATCACTTTTTTTATTAAGACCTGCTTAACAAACTGCAATATATATATATATATATATATATATATATATACATACATATCTCATGAATAATGAATAATGAATATAGGCCTATATATAAATTTAATATATATATATATATATATATATATATATATAAAGACACACACAGACAGATCAAGAGACAGAGTTGACCTTCATGGGGTAGCGAGTCCACTAATTAGTGTCATGTCATGGTTGCAGGTAAAAATAAAATGAAATTATTATGGCTGATGAATGATGAAAATAGTTATAGGTTTCTTATTGATGATGACATTAGTGATGACTGTTACAAAGAAGTGATAATTGAGTTGATTGAGTGAATGAATGGGAAAAGATGAAGTAGATGTTCCTTGACTCTGCGTGATCCAGTGAAGCTGACTGGTACCAAGGTGGCCTGCGGAGAGGGAGGATGTGGCAGCTGCACCGTCATGGTCTCCGGTTTTGACCGTTCCGCTTCAAAGATTATGTATCTTTTCTATCAATATTTCAATTTAGTTATTTGTTATTTTTTCTTCGGATTTAAATAGAATTCTCCTTAATTGGTTGTTCTAATGGATCTTTGACATTGTTTATAATTATTGTGCAACCGTCTATTATATAACCAGGGATGTGGAAACCCTGACATTCTAAGATTTTGACGGAATAACGGAAATACGTGTGTAGAAATTTTCACAGACGTTTCTTTGGGTGCTGTTCTCCTGGTTCAGTGACATAGGAAGACATTGTAGCCAATGCATTGCCCATGGTTCAGGAGATTGGTATCTTGATATGAAATGCATCTGTTCCTAAATATCCATCTCCATGCATTCAACTTATTCAGCAGCAACTGTAATTTGCAGGAGTTAAACTGGAAGTTCTCAAACCATATCTTACTGTCAGTTTCATTGTCAGATATAATTACGAAAGATTTGGTATTTTACCGGTCCTTGTTATTTTTATTGTCTGGAGTTATTCCCGATACAAACTGCATGATACACAAGTAACAAGTTTTGAGTAGGCTACTGTTTGTTTCTGCTGCCATGTTATTTTGTTCCTGACAATATGGTTCTTCAGACACAATGCTGTAAATGCTTGCATCTTGCCAATTTGTTTGTTGCATGGTCAAGCCATCACAACCATTGAAGCACTTGGCAGCACAAGAACTAAGCTTCATCAGCTTCAGGTAATGCTTGAACTTTGGTCAAACTTTTGCTACAGAGAAAGCTAGAGAAAGTTTTATTGCCCACATTTTTCGATCAGTTGATGGTTTATGGCATGAATGATGACTTTCATTATGCATGTTTCATGTGCTTTATGAAGTTTGTGTGATATGAGATATAGTGAGTACTGTTCGCTTTTGTGTGTGTGAATGCTTCTTTATTGTACCTACAAAATTAAAAGAAGTTGCAGGTTTCTGTTATAGTCTCATTCGCTATTTTCAATGTAATGTGCAATTAACTTATCTGATCTAAACACTTACCTGATTCACTATGCCTAGTTTTGCCTACCCTTTGTAAAATGTATGCGTCTTTAGTTGGTTATGATCCAATTTCAAGGTGAAAATTCTTTCCGATTCCTTGATATATTTTTGACATAACGATGTTTGTTCAAATTCACATGATTTCGTTCCAGTATTAAACGTAATATTGTTTTTCTCTGTTTTCATTTCCACGTGTCATGGATTGGTTACAGGAGCGGATTGTGGCTGGCCATGGCATTCAGTGCGGTTTCTGCACTCCTGGTATGGTCATGGCAATGTATGCGCTCCTCAGAAGTAATGGTAAACCAACTGAACTCCAGATTGAGCATGCCCTTC